>JALMGA010000001.1:172816271-173416271 GCA_023333525.1 Aspidoscelis tigris stejnegeri | reverse complement strand
AGACACGCACACAGTGGCACAACACCAAAATTTCCATCTGTTATCCTTATGCAGTGTACAGGTTAACCTTTGCAGTAGGGCATGCAGGGATATTATCATAGCTAAGAAACAAAAAAGATTAATTAGGTTTGCATGCACAACCAAAAAGCCCTCAACACCATTATTAGATCTGAATTTCTTACTTTCTGGAAAAAAAAATTGAGTCTCTTACAAAACTAATATGACTATGGGGAGAGAACATATACTTGCTCTTCTTAAGACAGATATGAGAGTCAGGCACGTTCACAAGAAATCCTTATCACCAACACAGCCCAGAAAGAATTTGGGTATTCCAATGGCATCCCTTATGGTACAAATCAGACCACCATTTTATATTGCCAGTGTTTTTCAGACTTATCCACATGGAACTATTTAAGAAGTAATAGACCAGGAGATATTATAGGATCCTCAAGGGGCTGATCTACAGAGAGCTGAACATGATCATTACAACTGGCAGCAGGACGTTGACAGTTCTTTCTACTTATGGAAAAATTTCAAAGAGCTGGATTAGCAAATGCAAACAAACCTCTCAATAGCCACTGGCAACATTCACCAGGGTAACACTATGTTTCAGGTGTCCATCGCACTTGTGCCACATTGTGAACATGATTACTGAGTAGTTTTCACTTTGGACTCTCACAGGAACATACATAAAACACATTGTATAAAAATGGGTGAAAGCATTTTAATCTTCATTACACCCCTTACAGCCTATTACACAACTAACAATGATGTCAGAAATGAAACAAATGCTTCCCTGCCAGTATTAGCTACTTTAGAATTTTATCTACTCTTCTTTAAGTATTTACTTCAATCCGAACTAATACATTTCATAGCAAACCAAAAAAAAATATAAGGATGTTTTGTTATTTTTACCTTTGGCTCATTTAGGGGGCAATATGTATTTTTAAAATCAGCATGTAGCTACCGTTAGTAATCAAAGCATCAAGACTTTCATTAGAAAACCTCCGGTAGTCTTCTTGCCTAACACTGCAGACCTACTTGAATGGAAAGATGTGGCTGCCATCTAGCGGCACTCTGCCCCAATCCAGAATTACTCCTTTCACTTATCAGTTAATTTCTCTGAATAAATAATTCCAGAATGATTTCATTTCGCCACAAATGCACCAAAATATATGCGCTTGACATCGGTGGGCTCCATTTAAGAACTAACTTGCAAGAAGAAAGCTCTCTTAAATTGTAAAGAAAAAAAATCCTAAGGTAAATCCATTAATTTAAGTCAGAATCCAAACATTTCAAATTGTAGGACTGGTCTCCCTAATGTGTTTGATTTTTACAAAAAAATTAGTTGATCAATGATACCCCTTGCTTTCATAATGATTATACATAATCACTATTTGGAGAATTTGATGTGTTGCGAGCAATATGCAGAACTCCATTATAGAAAAGTACAAGAGCATAAAGCAAATCTTTGTTTGGAAAGAGGAGAAATAAGGTTGCATCCAGATGTTGACTACTTTCCTCCCCATCCATGTTTTATTACAAAACATCTAAATAGAAGAGTTGGCTTTTCTACCCCACTTTTCTCACCCTTTTAAGGGGACTCAAAGCGGCTGACGAAGCTTTTCTATTCTTCTCCCCACAACAGAACACCCTGTGAGGTGGGTGGGGCTGTGAGAGCTCAGAAGAGAGCTGTGACTAGCCCAAGATCACCCAGCTGGCTTCATGGGGGAGTGCGGAATCGAACCCAGTATTCCCAGATAAGAGTCCGGCTCCCTAACTACTAGACCAAACTAGTCTGGATGTAGCCTAACCTTCAGCCACAGATTAAAATATTTACTGGCCTGTGTCATATTTTTCATTCCTAAATTGTTTATATTCTCTTATCTTTTCCATTTCTGGTGTGCCTCTGTGGATTTAAGATAATTTGGTAAGCCTCTTGCATTTATTAATTACATATTTATAAACATACTTATCTCAAAATATCAACTTATATGTCTCAATATGTCCTATTCTGAACACAAATGCGTCTTTTAAAACATTTTAGGCCATTTTTCAATTTTGTGCTGCAAAATCCAGAGAAAATAATCACAAGGCCAACTTGCACATTGGTTTGAGGGGGCTGAGGCAGTTAGTTTCTTAGAAAATAAATCGCTCAAACACCCTGGTTTTCAACACCTCCTGATACGTTTTAGCTGGGGGGAAACTATACCTACTCTATGTTTCCTTGTCAGCAAGTACCAAAATGCTGGTTGGTTCAGCGCTATCCCCTTTGTAGTTCTCCTCAGCATGGAGGGTGGGAATCGCTTGTAGCTTCCTGCATTTCTTTGATAGACAGTTTTAATCATTCTTTGAATCTGGTTCTCTTTTTATCGGTACTCTTTGAATAACAGAGGGATAGCGTTCTTTATGGTTGTTTATACAGATGAAGTAAAGCAAGTCTCCATGCATTCAGAATTAGCTCTGTATCATTCAGATACAAGCAAAAGGACTGACAAAGAACCAAGGCATTTCCCCACATATTTGCAAGTGACTCTCGAGATATCGTGAGCAGCAGGCAGTTCCTTCCTTCTAAGGATCCCTAAGCAGGTTCTAGATAGATGTCAGCCAAAAGGCAGAAGCCGCATCTCAGCTGGATCTGGCACATCGGCAGCATAGCCTCAGCCCCTCTGATTAGTACTGCATGAATAATGACTGCAGAAAGTGGCTAAAGGTACACCGAGTTGGCAGGGAACAAGTCGTTTACTGGAGATGATAAATACTTTTCATTTGTTAACAGAGTGCTTTGGATTGTTTTGTTTGCAGTGGCATTCATATGAAACAGAGGGGGAAAAAACACTGCCAAAAATGTATGTACTCATGACAGCACCAAAACCTCAGCAACCTCAAAGCTTGGAAGAGCCCTAGTAATACAGCTAGTAGGGTATTCTGGGACTGTGGTCCAACCTTACATATTCATAAGCTAAGCAGACTTATTTTCAGCACTGCAGAATGCAAGGAGCATGAAAAAGGAGGATTTCAGAACTGCGGGACATTCTTTCTTTGTTAAAGAAATAACCCCAAACATTTCCCAAATGCTACTTGAAGCCATTCCATATTTTTTTAGAACATTTTATTCAGATTCCTAAAATGCAAGTCCAGCGTCTCAAAGTTCTAGTCAACAAGAAGCAATTTGCCCACTGCAGCCTGTATGAAGGCACAACTGTTTCTATGATGAATTTACATCCTGCAGATTCAAGGTTTTTAATCTGAGCTAGGGTCCGCCTGGAACCATCTCTTTTACCGCTCAGCTACAAAACAGCCTCCCCCCAAAATGGACAAAATATGGAGACTGCCTTTTTCTCTCACTTCTTCATAATCCAACAGTCCTTCTGTCTGAGAACTGCAGAGGCTACAGGCTCCAAAGGCATTTGACTCAGAACACCATATCTGTTTCAGAGATGGACACAACATGGACAGAATAGCCCATAAAAATGCAATGCATCAATGTACTTTGCAATACAATGCCATCAAAACGTTCTCATTTTCACCTGTGCTCCCCCCAAAACTCGCAGTAATACTTAATATATTTTTTCTATGCTGAGATTTAAATTTAATATTATTTTTGACTATATATCCTACCAGATATAATATCTTGAAGCAGTTTGATGGCTGAGTGAGCCCCAAGCATAGAACAGCATACGTCCACCTTTTGTAAGATCACTCATACATAAATAATAAGTTGCTCCTTGGTTCATTCTCTAAAAGAAGTTTTGCTCTTCAAAATCCAACCAATCTAGACTCAAGCACTGCATCCGGCCATCTGGGATTTTGTTTTTTGTTTTAATTTAGGATGCATCCACACAGAACAAAACTAGTGTCATTATGGTGCTGCTATGGTGGGGTCACCTCATGTATTGCAGGAAACTCCCATCACGGTCCTACTTTAATCCCTCAAAGCGCTAAAAACGATTGCTGGGGAAGCCAGCACTGGTACTGGGATTCCAGCGTATTAGTGATGGACTTAGCTCTCTGGACAAAACAGCCATTGGAACTTCACCCAGCTGACCATGTACGCATGGAGGTGGTCATGTGCACATCCAGGAATTTGACGACAGCTGAATTACCCTGATCGTGTGACAAACGGTGTTTTTGTTATATAAGAAACTATAATAGTGGAGGAGCAATACCCTCTAATTGCTTCTATTGGTATATTGGCAGCCTTATAAACTGTACACTATGAATATATATAAAAATAGGTTTTTTTCAGGATAATCTCACTCAGTCTTTTAAGCTTACTTTTTAAACTCACAGATTACTCCAGTAACACAGTCAGCCCTCAACTAATGAACTATGTTGCCTCTATAGGTTAAGTTCAACTCGACATGAAAAATATTATAGCATATGTACATGGCAATAATATACTATAGTTAAACACTAATGAAGTACTTGGGAACAAGATGTATTTATAACCTCAATGCCCCACAGTGACAGCTGAACTTAATTTCTCCAAGTTACACCAAAAATGATCTTGCAGATATCGGGCACTACAGCTCATATGCTTGATCACAGGTCATCCTGGTGGGGATAATGGGAACTTGAATTTAAAACTTATGAAAGCTTATAGACAGCAGAACTACCTCATAGTGCTCAGACAATGCAGTAGGCAGTGATTCACCATTTGCCTTTGATATTAGAAAACCACAGCAAACTCGGCTTTCTTCTACAATGCATCAAATGCCAGTTTGTTGTGTTGGCTAACACCTATATCCCCTATGGGCTATACTCCACTAGCTATAGTTTTTCCATCCTTTTTGCAGAGTTAAATAGTGATAAAATTTTAAACAGTGCAGATACCCTATTTATCCCAGGTTCAAGTCTGCCTCCGTGGAGTGTTCCTCACTGAAGTTATAACCTTCATTAAAGTCTCAAGCACAACAAAAGAATACTAAAGGACCATAACTTGCTTATCCCTGTTCTAAAAACTTCCTGTCTCCCGTTTTTCTACTGCAAATCTCACCTTTGGTTGCTTGCATCTTTTTCGGTCTTCATTGGAAAAAAGTATACTTAGATTCTTCTGGGGAGATTCTGAAGACTTGAACTCGTGACCCTCTGATTTCCAGGCAGGTCTTCTACCACTTAACAATGGCCATCCCTATATCAAGTTTGATTTCCATCCAGAAGAAGGTTTTCATGCCTTTGAAAAGAATTAAATGATGCGAGTTTTCTGATTTGCAGGAGCTCCTGAACACCTGGATGTCATCATTATGTCATGTGACTACAAATATCAAGCATGGGAGCTAGCCCACCTTTTAAATTAACTAGTACAAAATTGTGTAAAAGAACCAAGAAACATATTCACTGCCAGATGGGGGAGAGGGGGAAATACTACATAACAATCCAGTTGGTGGAGGTTTGTTTCATTCCGTTTTCTTCCATTTCTTCAAATATACTGTAAATGAACTTTGTATGACACTGACCATCACTATGAAATGCAAAAACAGTGGTCGGGATTCAGAAAAAAAAACCCTATTCAGACTTCATTGCTATTAAAATTAACAGAACTGGGATTAGGACTGAAGTATGACCAGCTTCCTCAAGATTCAGAGGATGTACTTTAAATGTTACAACGCTTTCTTTCTTGCCTCTGATGCATCCTCCTTGTATTGAACAGTGTGAAATGCTTCCTTAAGGTGAATCTCCATGCCAAAAATACTCCGAATTTAAGCTTGTTTTGCCTCGGAGCGTCTCCATGCACAGCTTTACTCCGGGCTACATCAGGCACAAAGGAGGAAAATCCGCAGCAGAAAAAAAAAACGCTTTCAAACAGTACTACATCTGACTTAGGGGGAAACCGCGGATTATCCTGGGAGCATGGGAAGCTGTCCCACTAAAATGGTGAGAAGAGCCATGAAAGCAGCTCCTTTTAATCATTTTAGCGAAGCTCTGTACATGCACACAGCAGCCCCTATCCCTGCCTGACAGGTGATGTCAGGAAGGGAAAGAAGGCGAAGAGACAGACGTACACAGGAGTGAGGCTTATGGGGGAGTAGGGGAGAAACAGAACAGGAAACCCAGGAAGAAATTGAGAGAAAGGAAGGGAAGGAATCTTTCTCCCCCTCCTAATAATGCAGCCTCTGCTGATTTGCTTGTGCACTAAATACGTGAATGCAGGGAGCTGGATCTAACAGCTGGAGGGAGCCTGTCATCGCTCCAGCAGGCGAGGGGGGGGGGGGAGAAAAAGATGCGGGCTCACGAAAAGCGGCTTCCACGAGGACAGGAAAGTACGATTTTAATCCGCGTTGCCCCAAATCACATGAGGACTCTTTATTGCGAGTTACAATGCGGATTTTTATTAATCGCATCACTAGCAAAGCAGCCTGCTCCCATGGGGACACGCCCACAGTGTAATAGTCAGTTACATTCTAGGTCTAAAGATGTAATGCAACCACCAATCACACGCTTTGATGCTTTGTGGATAAAGCAGCTTGCACTTGTCTGGACGTGTCTGTGCTAATGGAACAGGATCTGTATGGATGTCAGACCACTATTTGGCCAACTTTTGATGGGCAACTTGAGGTTATGAATAGATTGCTTGGATGGGCACCGGCTACTACTTGTTTCCTATACCCTTGTCCATTTTAGTTTATAAAATTCAGCAATGAGAAGGTAGTGGATTGGACTGGTGAAATTGCTAATGCCTTCTTAAGGAAGGGAAAGAGCCATATTTACTTAAGAAAATTGTACTCTACCCACTCTCAAGGAAATCATCCCTAGACTTGCAAGACATCAACTATCACTCTATTACCCACATTCTCTTTTTGGGGTAAATTATTAGAAAACGTGCTTGTCAACATCCAGGCGTGTCTGGATAATACTGACTTTTCTATATTCATTTCACTCAGGGTTTGGTATAGGATGTGTTCTGTTTGCCTTATGATACCATCCTCTTGTGCTTCACCTCCTGTCAGGATAGTCATTTCAAATTGGTATTACTGGTAAATAAGTGCCTGAACATATAGTGGTTAAATGTGGGTTCGCTGTGTTCTTCAACATCAACAAGGAGCCACCAGGAAAGCTAATCAGGATATGGAAAATCATATTATCATTATCATGAGAATTATATATAGCAAGTACAGCAAGGCAGCATTCCCATTCAAGATTTTAAGTGCATTAAATAAGATGGGGTTTTGTTTTGTTAAATTATTCCATCTCTGAGTGCAAATAACCATGGATCTTTCCCCCTTCTTTTCTGGAAATAAACTAATCAAGAAATATGACAAAAATTATGACAACTGATTATTAACATATAATTGGCGGCTAAAAATAATTTCTCCCCATTTTTCATTCCTTCAGATCCACAAAGAGTGTAATTATGTTTTCCTATGTGATGGCATAGTTGATGTATTACAGGATATTCTGCTTCATTCATTGTGCCCAAATATTTATTTTTTCAATAATGTATTATTGGTATTTACCAAACATTCATACTAGAACTACCTAAGCTGGATACAGCTTTTTCTCTTTCTTTGACACTTTGTTATAAAGCCAGAACTTTTCAATCAAGCACAGTTCCATCTTAAGCAAGATGCTATAGTTACCATATCTAAAACAAAGTCAGGAGCTTTGATGGCCACAAAATTCTAAGGCCTTTTCTGCATTGGCCCAAGCTATGGATTTTATATCCCAGCACAGGGCCTGTCATCCACCTGATGGCAATAGCAGGCCCAGTCATAAGTGTGGTTAGTGGAGATTTTCTATTGCACCATAAAATCAGGAGGGAAGTAATATCAGGGAAGCTATAGTGTACATCCAATCTTAGTTTATTATGCTCAACTATAACTTGGTATCACTAAGTGTTTAACATGTTTGCATTATTTTGTTGCAAGGGAGATGTCATTTATCGCTTCCACCTGTAACTACCTTTTTACAAGATGCGTACTTGCATTTTGTTCTTCAATTTTATCCATTTTACTTGTGGATACCCATGCCTAACTAGCCTCCATAAAAGGACAGCACTTACGGATTTCCAGTGAAATCTGTTTTGCATCTGATTTTGGCCATAAACTGTATTTTTTTCCCCTCTGCTGCTGTTACAATCTATAAGACCAGAATAGCTGGTGTCTCCTCCTTCCATTTTCTTTCTTTTTTCTCTTTTGGATACATCCATTGCAGAAGCTGTTAAACAACATATTCACAGTCTTGGTTGGTTCCAGCACATCATTGTCTTGTGCTGGTAGTAAATCATCATGAATGCCTAAATTATGCTTTTAATAGTACAACACACACATCAAAAACTTGAGTTGTATTTTGAAAAAATCCGTATGCTATGCCCAGAAGAAAAGAGGACAGACTGTGAAGCATCTGTGGTATTGGAAAGGGGGGAGGCAAGAGAGTGGGAGAATATGGAACCATTAAGTTATTACTGCTTTTACTGAGTAATAGCTTAGTTTGTTTTGTGCCTGGAAAGAACTGGATGCATTACTGCAATTTGATCTGGTTCCTATGCAGAGGCCTCTTTAAATTAGAGGGCTTTAGCTCAGCAAAACATGAAATGTTCTATTTTATAATGTTAATTAAAAAAAAAAAGTATTGCATATTATTTTTTCACATTAATAGATGACAAACATGTAAGAACAAATATGCCACATGAACCATTAGAATATTATTCTCCCAACCTGAGAAACTATATGCTTTTTCTGTATAGGCCCCACAGCAACACATCCATGTTGGAGATCAGAGAGGTGGGAGTGGCTAATACTTTGGAAGAGAGGGAGAAGATTCAGAATGCTTTAGACAACCCTGAACAGTGAGTTGAAACAACCAAAATGAAATCGAATGGGAAGAAATATAAAGTCCTGAATATGGATAGAAAAAAAATGAAAAGAACAAATGCAGATTGCAGCATTTGTAAAAAGAATTTGAGTAAGCTAATCATGAGCCAGCAGTGTGCCACAGCTGCAAAGAAGGCAAATATTATCCTTGAATGTATTAAAAGGAGAGACGATTGTGGTAATTATCACACACTAATTTACTTTGATCAGACCCCATTTGGAGTACTATGTCCAGTTCTGGCACTCCAGTTTTAAAAAGGCACTGATAAACTGAAGCAAGTTCAAAGGAGAGTCATCAAGAGGGTAAATAAATGGACTGAATGAACAAACAAACAAATGGAATTATTAAACAATAATTTAGCTTGCAGAAGAGAAGGCTGAGGGGTGATACGATTGGACTGCATTCTCATTTGCCCCAAATAGCAGGACTGGAACTAACTGGAAGAAACTTCAGAGAAGGAGATACAGGTTGGATATCAGAAAAACCTTTCCTGATAGCAGTCAATCAGTAAAATAAGTTACCTCTTTAAGTGGTAAATTCCCCTTCACTGGAAGTCTTCAAGCAAAGGCTTGATAGCCATCTGTCTGGGATGGTCTAATGATTCCTGCATTGGAGGTCCCATCCCATGATTCTATAGTGACCTCACCAGGAAGTGGAACCTGAAAGGATGAAATGTCTTTTGCAGGATTAGAAACTGGAAAGTTCTGCTGCAATTCTGTATCTTTTCACAGTCTAGAAATTACCCAAATTACCTTAAAGGTCAGTCAATGACTCAATGTACTTCCAGATAAGGTTCCTGTGGTAGAGAGTTGACAGGCTGCATATAAAGCCCATATACTTTCTCCTAATGATCCTTCCTTTGCTTACAGTTGTTTCACTTGCACTGGGTCTTTACTCTGTTTTTGTTTTTTGCCCCCTAGTACAGTAGAATCACAGGCCAAAATTCCCTGCCTCCAGTAGGGTTGTAACCCCACTGCTGTCTAACATATTCCTTTTGTTGCCTTCCACAGCAAATGTGGATTAATGCAGACAGCGAGAAGAAATTGTGGAAACTTGTTTAGATCCCTCAGTTGCCTCTCGCTGCCCCTGCCAGACATCAGGAGGAAATCCTGGGGCAAACCCGGGTTCTTAGCTCGCCTGCCAGGTACTCACAGGATTACGGCTCTTGCAAAATACTTAAATGCAAGCAAGCACCTGCCCACTTCCCTCTGATTTTCTTCCTCAGGCGTGCTGGCATCCACGTAGTTTGCAAAAGCAGTGATCCCATAAGCAGCCGACAGACAAAGTGGTCATGTTGGTATCAATATTATGACAAATCCAGCATTGTTGCTTGATTTCTTGTAATTTTGAATATTCTGGGATATTGTCTCTCTAAGCTAGGATTATATTGGGACTGCCACGGTCCTTATACACGTTGCATCCAGATGTTGCTTACTTATTCCACTGTATTTGGATATTCCAGAAGCATGGAATAAGCATGCTTTATTCTGGAATATCCAAATATAGTGGAATAAGTACCTGACATCTAGATGCAACCAAAACTTTTGTTTCCTTTTTATGTATTTTACCCTGTTACCAATCAATTAATTCCAATGTGCAATTATGTTGCACTCTGCTAAAATTCTATATCCTTTCACAATTAAAAAACAACAACTGAAACTTGAAAACAGTTAATTTGCTTCAGTCCCCCTGAATTTGATAGGCCATCTACAGGTCGGTCTACATTCAGGCTTACAACGATACAATAAAATTATGTACATGCTCACTCACAGTTGAGCAACTACTAAAGATGACAGGTACTATCAGCATAAATTCTGGAACAGAAAACTACAGTTCCATAATATTTACTGCATGTTTAAAGTATTTAGTGTTTATTATATATTGGGATGTCATATGATTTTTTAAACAAATAAAACAAGGGGAAACTTTTGAATGTTAAAAGCCTACTAAAATGTAAATTAATTTTTAACACTTACACACAAATATTGGTTTGCTTATTGTTTTAGAAAAATTTTGAATTTCAACTAAAATACTTTCCCTTATCTCACAAATTATTGTGCCTTCCAGATCACTGACTAAAACACTCTTTTTCACTGAAGCAGTTTTTAAAAATATTAATGGTTTGTGGAATACTCACTAGACACTAAAAAGACTGACAATATGAAAACCATGTTATATGAACTACAGTACAAAGTTCTAAAGCTCTTGCAAGCAAGTCTGATAGGAGTATGTGTCCATTTATAAAAAACTATGCATGCTACATTCTAAGAAAAAGTGGCTCATAACCACAACCCCAAAATAAACGTTTTGAATAAATGTAGTAAAAAACATTGTGGCGATGCGAAAAATGACAGAAACTCACCAAACCTTCATAGGTAAAAGGGCCGGTACATCCAGAAAGGGAGCATTTTCAACCGTCAATTACTTTTCCATTTTGTCCCAGGACTTTAAAAGTTAAAGGCACAGTTCTGCCAATTGCAAGATGCCCCATCCAGCACAGACCACCCACAAGTACTGATTTTCCATCTGGTGAACAAAACAGACATCTCCCTAATTATTTTTTAAAAGGGTTTTCCCTCCTCCCCTAACATGCTTCCTTTATTTGTCCATGACCTGGAACTTAATAGAAAACCTGGTAGATGCCAACCATATTTCTTGTAACGCGGCATCTTATTTTTTTTCTTCCCTTAAAAAATCCTTATTTGAAGCTATTACATATGCTGCTTTCTAACAATCTGAATCATTACACAATTCATGCCTGAGATTAGCACCGTTTTGCACTTAACACTGAATATTTTAATCAGTGCATTAAAGCAGAACAGCACTCAGCTTACAGTCCCTTACGCTGAGCTCCCATATTGCCAGTGTCAAAATTTATGCCTTTTTTCAGTAAGATTCCCTCTACTGCCAGCATTACACTCAGAAATGCCAACTGTAATTAAAATCTGGCACTCTTAAGCAATCACTAACAGCCTTCTTTTTAAAGCCTTCTTTTTAAAATTATTTTTCTTGCACATTAATTGCTGTTATTTATTAGGCAGAAAGACAAGATATTCTTTCAAAAACTGACAGAAAGAACAACATAATTGATCACAACTGTCCAGGAAACTAGCCTTGAAAAACCAAAAACTATGTTAATTAGGGGTATATGTGCTTGGGAGAAAACTCACCGCCAGAATCACAGATTTCAGTCCCCCATACAGCATAGCATCTATAAGCTATTAAGGCTGGATGAAATTTACACTTTCTCCGCTGTGCAGAGCAGGACACCTTAGGCATAATAGAAAAGCAGTCTGCTTACGATGAAGTAAAGCATGAAACAAACCATTATTGCAGAGATGGAACTAGAGTTTCCCTTCCCCAACATTTTTAAAAGTCAAAAATACTTCCCTCCTATACACAATTTACTTGCCTTAATTTATTGCCATTATAGATATAGAAGAACAAAAAAATATATATTAGAAGTGTAGAAGAGCTTTAAAATTACCAAGTTCATAAGGTAATTTAGTGTTTATCAGAAATTGTATTAAAAATATCATGACCTGTTCCCTCAGCTATGGTCCAGGCACAGGAATGCCCAGGCACAAGATATTTGAAGTAGACGTAAGATAAACAGTAAAAAAAAAGTTTCATATTTTTTACAGTTCTTGCTGAATACTGGAATCTTTCTAAATCTACACTCCAAAACAGATCAAAGTGGAACATCTAGGCAAGGCAAAAATGCCTCAATACCTACAGTTCAGTAGGCTAGTTCTCAATGTGCAAGCAACATCATTTTGCAGACCTTTGTACCAAAAATGTTGCTTTATTTAGCCGGTAATGTCTCACGTTAACATTAGGGCTCTCAAATTTTTTTAAAACTTAAGAAAAAGGTATCCACAAGGATCAAAGGGGCTAAACTTACTGTAGCTTAACTTTGGCAAAGCCAAAGTTTATTTTAGATAACAAAGACAAGTTTGCAATCTATACTGTGTAAACAGCATGGAACACCAAAATTAGTGATAGAAGATCACGATATGTAATTTATACTGCATGCCACATACTTAGTCAGAAACAAGTCCCAGTAAATTAAATGTGCCATATGTCCATGAACAAGGGTATATGCATTCTGGTTTACATTTACCCCTTGCACAACCCTTAATGTCATATTCTCTATCAGCCAGTGGTTATCCCTTCCACCCATCGGTCCATTCCTTAACACTGTTTGTATCCCAAATATGCAAATGGAAGTGATAAATCTTGTGCCTAGATTGAGGATTTCCGTTGATGGTTCATGTGTTGTCTCAACAGAAAACCCCAATGATATAGACTACATTTCATTAAGTGTATTTTTATAGAAAGTTTATATCAGACCATTTTTGCTGTTTATTAGAGAAATAATTCCTGCAGTGCTAGGCAGCGTACCTGTCTCAGATCCTGAGTGAAACATCTAGATTTTAAGAGACCACAAGTGACAGTGAACATTTGAGATGGACTTGGCCACAGCCAAATAAAGTAGCAACACTCATCAGATTAGAATGCAGCATAAAACCCACTTTCCATAATACGCTAAAGAAGGTAAAATTAGGGGCATTTTCACATTTACTTGTAAACTGTTCCATGTGGATCACTGGAATACACTGCTGACACTTCAAACTGCTACAGCATCCTTAAGGCATCCCAAGTTGTTTTCAATGCTCACCTGCTGTGGACAGGTTAAATGCTGTCCACAAGCACTCTTGTGCCAGGAACAGTTCAGAAGTGATGCTTTTGAACTACTTCCAGGACCACTTATGGGCTCTAGACCCTCACACATCAGACACAACATCCCACCACCCAAACACAGCTAGGGGTGGGTAAGACATCTGATGTCAGAACGAACAGCATAGGAGGCATGCCATTTGCTTTACTAGTCTTGCCGGACAGAAATGGAAATGTTTCAGTGTGCAGAATGCCAATGGCCACAACTGTTCTTGAAGTCAACCAGTCTGGAATTGCCTTAGTATGCTATTCCACGCAGGTTAATGTGAATTTGGCCTCTCTGTCTCATCATCCCATGGCTTCTTCTGGCCATGGTTGAACCTATCACCAAGTAATACAATGGTTCTGAGTTGAGAGGGGAGCAGCGCTCAGCAATCACAGACTTTTGCAGTAGCACTCACTGTTTATTCAAGCAGCACACAGGGATCACAGCCACATGTTGTATGCATAAAGAAGACACAGCTCGCTTACAAGTAGGAATATGCACGAATAATTCGGCACATTCAGAATTCGGATGAATGAACCCTCCCCCCCCCCCATCCATGGGGGGTACTATTCGGCC
The DNA here is from genome assembly GCA_023333525.1 of Aspidoscelis tigris stejnegeri. Lineage (NCBI taxonomy): Eukaryota > Metazoa > Chordata > Lepidosauria > Squamata > Teiidae > Aspidoscelis > Aspidoscelis tigris. The sequence continues at coordinate 173,402,155 of JALMGA010000001.1, read as the reverse complement.
AGAGCCAAATCTTTCCACATTCTATTCATCTCAAACAGAATGTGGAAATTGGCTCTGTGCACGCCCCTACTCACAAGGCCTAGGCTTCACTTGCTAGCTTGAGGTAGTCTTAAACTACAGCCATATTTTTTTCTAATCACCAATGTGAATATTATTTTCTTAGTATGATAATAGGGATTGACTGCATGGAAGCCTCTAAATGGTTCTCCAGAAACTCAGGAGAGGACCTTTCCATTAAATCTTTGATATTTCTTAACTGGAGGTGTCAGGAGGTGACCCTGAGATTTTTTTTTACTGCACTGCAGATAACCTATTATGGAATGAATCAAAGAACACTGCAGTGGCTTGTCTATAGGCAGTACAGCATTTTTTTTTAAGTATTCTAAAAAAGATGTCAATGTTCCCTATTAAATTATGTTACAGAAAATCACATAATCAAAAATGTAAAAACTGGCCACAAAGCATGTACAATTATTCATCACTATGTGTTTTGGAAATCACCCCAATATTTGCTTTTGGTTTTATAATCTGCTCACAGAATGGTGCTTCCACAAGCTTTTGGAATATATTTCTTTTCTTTTTCTCAGTATTCTGAGACCTGCCCCGATGAAACGAATCACTGGAACGGGCATGGACCTGTTGTTGCTAAGTGACAGCTTCCTCATGTGTCCTGCCATACTGGCTTGCCACTGCTGTGTCACGGGAGCAGAGCCACACTGCATTTTACAAACGTGCAGCATGCTTTATAGCTGAAAATACAGCTAATCACTTCATGGTTGTGCTGATAATGAGCATCGGAAGTGCATAAGATTCCAGAGCGAGTAGAAGCTCACACTCTCCCTGATTTTGTCTTTTAGCATGCCCATGATAGAGCCCAGATAGCAGGCATCTGCAGTTCTATGACCTGCAATATACTGCAGCCACTCTGGTAGAACCTCCCACTGAACACAAGGCCATGCATCACAATAGCAGGAATAAGAATGTCTCCTAGTCTTTGACACAGCTCTGAAGTAGTCCGAATCATCAATTCACATAAAACCTCACACAGAACTATATCTCACAAATGACTTTTTAAATGTACAATATGTAAAAATGGCTCTTAGTATATAAAGAAGCTACCAGAATGCCTTGGGTTTAACTCTCTGACTTGAGTACTTCAGCACCAAAGCATGTACAAGGGTTTTCCAACTAGTATATGAGTAGTATAAGGCTGCTTTCACAGATAGCATTGGCAGCATGATCCTTCACTCATTCTCTTTTAAGGCTTTCACAGATCACTTGATAACAATGTTGCAATTCTGAGCAATTCTGGCTCTTTTTACAAAGGAAAGGAAGCGAACCTGCTGCATTTCTCAGATGTGTGAATGCTTTTTGGCTGTGAGTGCAGGCAAGCAATCCCCGCCCCTTTTGCCATGGAGCGTCCTCAAGGCAGATATAGTGAGCAAAACCCGCGAATTGCCGAAAGAGCGCTGGAACTCTTCTTTAAAGAGCACGTATTTTATCGCGGGTGTCTCACTTTCCTAAGCTCCCTAAGCTCCTTGTAAAGCCTGGAATGGGGTCGCTCAGAGGCAAAAGAAGAGTTCCAGCACACTTTCAATTGCATGGGGACAGGGCCCTTGTGTTCTCATTCCTCTGTAATCTACATTTTCTTCTCTAGAATGTTTACAAGGGAGGAAAGGTCACATTGGTTTGTGAATGATCCCACCTGCAAACCATCTCTAGAGATAGGCAGGATGCCTCTAAAGGTCATTTACAGGAAGTTGAGAGCAGGTGGAGGTTTTGCCTTTCTCCTTAAGAATGCTCAAAAGCAACTGGTAGGACACTGTGTGACACAGGATGCTGAGCTAAGGTGTTTTCCCACCACGCTCCTTTAATCCGGATCTAAGAAGATCCAGATGTAAGGAATGGGTACTTACCTTAATCCAGATAAGTAGATCAAGAGTAAGGGAAGTACCCAGTGTGTTTCCATGGGTGCTCTAGAAATAGCAAAGGGTGCTAGCCTGCCTGCTGTGGAAACACCGGAGCACCCATTTGCAAATCTGGATCTACCCACAACGGGTCTGCCTGTCGCCCCAGGTGTTTTGGGGGACAGGGGGTGGAATCTCCAAAGTTGTCTTTGGAGATTAGCAAAGGCTCTGAAGTCCCTCCAAAGTCCCTCCAAAGTCATTCCGAAGTTGTCTTTGGAGATTAGCACAGGCTCTGCAGAAAAACCCCTTCGGAGCCTTTGCTAATCTCCAAAGGCAACCAGAATGACTTCAGAATGACTTTGGAATGACTTTGGAGGGACTTTGAAGTTTTGCTTTTGGGGCACCTCCCCTGGGTGTCCCCTCCCCTGGGCCTTCTCTAGACCCCATTGCCCAACTGCAGTGGAAACAGGCTCCCTATAATCTGGATTTTATGGCTGAAGATCCCATTGTAGATTCCTTTAATGGGGTCTACAGGAAATCTGGATTATAGGTCCTGAAGGACCCACATGAGCCAGATTTCCCTAGCTGTGATGTAAACAGATGTGTCCCTAAAGGGGTCCATAGTGGAAATGGGGTCATCTGGCTCTCAACCAAATGGGTCCTTAATGGGTGCTAAAATGGGCACTTACAGCCAGTAGAAAAACACCCCTAGATGAGCTGTGACCTGATCTAGCAGGGATCTTCTTATGTTCTCATGGCTTTCTGTGGTCTTTTTAAATTGCAACCAGTGACAAGCTTGTACCTCCCGTCTGTACTACTTAGTTTTTACTGTTGTAACCACCCTGAGATCTTTGGTATAGGGTGACATAACAGTACAAATAAACAAACTGAATATGGTGGAATATGAAATTGATTTTATGAGCTGCACAGATTATTAAGAGATAGGGATAGACAGATAGAAATTACCACCAATATTGAGCACTTTAAGGGGGGATATCGTTTCCAAATTTCCCAGATCTTAGTGCTCGGGCCATGCCATTGTGGTCACTGATTATCTTATTACATGTGGAACCATTGTCTCCTCTTGCAAAATCTTTCCACAAAAGATGGAAAACTCCTAAATTAATTACTTGCCCTCACACTAGCTCTGTGAATATAAGAGGCAAAAGAGCTTTGACATGCCCACAGTTAGCTCCAAAATCAATCTTAGCTTCCATTCCAGACTTTCTGTGATTCCCAGAACCCCAGCTCCGCTAAGCAGCTTCTACCAGCTGCTCAGAAAACCCAGTTTTCAAGCAGGAGACCTTGGCACCAGTGTGAACAGCACTTTGGCTAAAAAAAAAAAATGCAAAAGAAAAAAAGGATCGGTTGTCCCATATGTTAGACTGGAGAGTATGTTGCAAGTGAGATGGGGGTTTCATTCAGACAAAAAATACACTTTGTCTGCACATCCAGACTGTATAAGCCACTTATTCAAATTAAACTTTGAATGAAGAAAAGTTTGAGATAACATAAAGGCATTCTCACTATCTGGTTGATAAAGTTCCAACTTGCTGTGTTCCTATTGCAGGCTTGAAAGTCTCCACCACTAATTTAACTGCCAAACAAACTCCATAGAAATGATCATTTCTCTTATCCAGACTACAAGATCGTAAAGGACCATAAAACTTGTCTTCAACTGACAGGGTGCTTTTAATTACATCACCTCATTGATTCATTTGTTTACTACATTTCTCGAGCCACACACAATAACCACAGGTTGTCTGGGCAGCACTCAATAACAGTGTACAACCCCTCCCACATATATGAAACAACATTGTATAAAAACAGTGTCATTAAAAACATGCCCCCAAAATAAAATCAGTCAGTTAAAACCAGTGCCGAATTTATGAATGGACTTTATATGACATAGCTCATACCCCATACCTACAAGGGGACAGTCCTGTTTCTTGTCTAATACCACCAGCTATACATGGAAATGTTGTATCTGCATTAATTACATAATCTGTTCCACCCCCAAAATGTGATAGTTTCAAATTAAATTAAAGTCCATGGCCATGTCAGTAGACTGACCCAGGGGATTGGCTAAACTGCTTTGGCCGCACTATGGAGCAGTCTGCAGGAAAACCAGGCCTCCCACTACACCACTTCATCCACACAGGATGGACCTTTGGAATAGGCCATGGCACTAAAACGGTGCTGTAGCTAGCTCCAAGTGTGGAGCTTGTAAATAGTCTAGCTGGTATACCAATACACAGCCTGGAATACGCATACTCCGAAGTGGCACCATAAGGACACCATTTCTGGGTGCCTGACTGAAGCAGCCCTAGCTGCTCAAGCATAGCCATTGAATCCACTTTGAAGTATACTCCCTAAGAATGATACTAGTTATCAAGTTATCCTTTATTGTGGAAGGAAGTTAAACAAGAGAGCAGCTTGCCAAAGGCAGCAGGCCATTTTATGAGATACTTCTGTATGATTAGACCCAAAACAAAACAAGCACAAAAATGTTTAGGTTGCAATGTACTACACAAACAAGATCAGACACTGTTGAAAGTTCCAGGCAATAAAAATGCAATTAAGAAAAAAATTAGCAGTGTAGTCCTGAACACCAATACTTGAGAGGAAATCTTGAAATTTTGGTACAGAATAAGTATTTTTAAATCAGAGACTAAATGCTGTACATAAACGCCTGGGCAGATGATACGACAGCTAAGTCCAACACAAGAGCAAGGTGGTATTAAGTACTGTTGGGTCTAGTGGTTAGGGAGCTGGATTCTTATCTGGGAATACCAGGTTTGATTCTGCCCTCCTCCACAAAGCCATCCGGTTGACCTTCGGTGAGTCACAGCTCTCTTCTGAGCTCTCGCAGCTCTCACTACCTCACAGAGTGTCTGGTGTGGGGAGAGGAATAGAAAGTGTTGTCAACCACTTTGAGTCCCCTTAAATGGGTGAGAAAAGCGGGGTAGAAAAGCCAACTCTTCTTCTTCTATTCATAATATCATCATACATGCCAAGTAGTTCTGTCCCTTTCCCACATTGACAGTGTAGTGCAGCTGTCTATAGCAAATGAGTCTTTGTACATACAAATGCACCCAAACATACCAGAAGGAAACCTAGGTAGACCATGCAATGTCAGAGGGAGCTTACTTGACACAGGCTACATTTGGCTGTATTCTTCAGCCTATAACCTGGAGAGTGCCAGATTTTGCCTGTAGTACACTCATGGCAGGGAACCTTTATTTTGTTTCAGGGCGAGGTTTGTAATAGGAACTGTTCCAGACATATTTTTTAGCAGCGTTCCTATATGCAGGATTTCTAGGATTACTGGTTTGCTTTGACTGATAACAAATTGGAGGCAATGCCATGAGAGAGGCAACCTCAATATTTCTTTTTATTTATTTATTATTTATATTTCTATCCCACCCTAAACCCAAAGGTCTCAGGGCAGGTAACAACATTTAAAATAAGACATATATCAAAACAACCAGTTATATATTAACTGAGAGTGGTGGGATAACCAGATATTAAGGCACAGGCAGGTCTATATGGATAGATTAAAGTTAGTACATTGAATTGGGCTCGGTAGTGAAATTGGCAATCAGTGCAACTCTTTTAAGCCTGGCATGATGTGCGTCCAGCCAGCTGTCCTGGTCAGCAGTCTAGCAGCTGCATTCTGCACCAGCTGCAGCTTCCAAACGGTCTTCAAGGGCGGCCCCATGTAGACCACATTAAAATAGTCCAATCTGGAAGTTACCAGAGCATGGATAACTGTAGCCAAGTCATCTCTATTCAAAAAAGGCTTCAACTGGCACACCACCTGTAGTTTGGAATAGGCACTCTTGGCCATGGCCTCCACCTGAACTTCAAGAATCAGCGCAGAGTCCAAGAGTACCTCCAAATTTCGCACCAGTCTTTTCCAGAGCACCTCCGTCTTGTCTGGATTCAGCTTCACTTTATTAGCCCCCATCCAGCCCATTACCACTTCCAGGCACCTCTCAAGCACTTCAAGCACCTCTTCTTATTCAGATGGTACAGAGAGATAGAGCTGAGTATCATCTGGATATAGATGACACTTCACTCCAAATCTCCTGATGACAACCAAAGCTTTCTCTAGCACCTTGCCTAAAAACGGTATGTTAGCTACTGGGCCATAGATGGTTAACCCTGTTTTTGCACTTCGGATCTTTGAGATGGAGTCTCCCCTGGAATCAGGTCCTTAAAGATCCGGATCTTGGGGAGGACCCCATGCATTCGCATGAGCCCTCTAGCATCTGACTGCAACGGATGCTAAACAGGGCACCGTGGGGATGCTGTAGCACCCATTGCAATGCTCCATTTCCCTGGAGCTGGATGGGCCACCTGTGACATGGAGCAATTGGCCAGCACCACTGTAAATCACTGTACTCCCACTGACAGAGGGCAGGGTGAAGAGGCATGGCTTTGTAGCTGCTTAGCAGAAAATCCCCCAGAACATTCAGGAATCAGTCAGAGTTTTCAGGGTCAGATCATCTCAATAGGTCCCCTGTCCCCACAGAGGGGAGCAAATGATCTATTCATGACAACAGGCTGACCACCAGCCCTCCTGTCAATGGATCCTCACCAATCAGCTCTGAGGCAAAAACCAGATCCAGAGTATGACCTGCTGCATGAGCTGGACCTGTTACATGTTGAGACAGCCCATGGTTGTGATGGAGGCTATGAAAATCTGGACTGACACACTAAGCATAGTCTCAGCATGGATGTTGAAATTCCCTAACACCACCATGGAAGGGACTTCCAACACCACCTCTGAGACTACCTCAGCCTGCTCAGATAGGGAGGTTGCCAGGCAGCGGGGTGAGCGGTACACGAGCAACATCCCTATTCTGTCTCTCTGGCCAAACAACAAAAACAGCCCCTCAAACCCTGACACAGAGCGAATTGGTCATCTGGTGAAAGAGATGGAAGTCCTATGGACTACAGTGACACCCTCTTCCCTCCCATCTAGTCTGGAAGAGCCTAGGGGACAAAGCTGGGTAAATCTAGGCCTACCCAGTTCATTCACCAGGTCTCAGTGATACATGCCAGATCAGCCCCTTCATCCAGAATGAAATCATGGATGACTGATGTGATAGCCTCTATACATCTAATATTCCTTCTCCTGCCTCTCAACACCATATTTCCCCCTGCCCCTCAACACTGCAATGGTGCCCCCCTCAGACATGCCTCCCCCTCCTGCCCTGCCTTGGCACATTAACTCCTCCCCACAACACAGAACACTAGAAATGAATTAAAACAGTATTAAACAGGAAAAAATGTTAAAAATATCAATTCTAACGCCCACCAAAATTTACATAAGAACATAAGAACATAAGAGAAGCCTTGCTGGATCAGGCCACAGCCCATCTAGTCCAGCATCCTGTCGCACACAGTGGCCCACCAAATGCTCATGGGCATCTCAAGCAGAGACAAGGACAAACCTTCTCCTGCTCTCGAGTCCCAGCAGATGGCCTTTGAAGCGCCCCAGTTCCTCCCCCCCAGCCTGGAAGATGCATCTAGGCATTTGTTCTAGTAGCCATTGATACATCTGTCATCCATAAATTATCTAACCCTACCTTAAAGCCATCCAGACTGGTAGCTGTCACCACCTCTTCTGGCAGCACATTCCATAAGCCAATGACCCTTTGGGTAAAGAAATACTTCCCCCTGTCAGACCTTATTCTCCTACCCATCAGCTTCATAGAGCGCCCCCTGGTTCTAGTGTTGTGCGATAGAGAAAAGAAATTTTCTCTATCCACCCTTTCTATACCGTGCATAATTTTATATACTTCAATCAGGTCCCCTCTCAAACGCCGTCTCTCCAGACTGAAGAGGCCTAGACGTTGCAGCCTGGTTTCGTAAGGGAGGTGTTCCAGACCCTTAACCATTCTGGTTGCCCTTCTCTGCACCTTCTCTAGTTCCACAATATCCTTTTTGAGGTGTGGTGACCAGAATTGTACACAATACTCCAAATGTGGCCTCACAATAGATTTATAAAGGGGCAAAATGACACTTGCTGTCTTATTTTCTATTCCCTTCCTAATTATTCCCAGCATTGAATTTGCTTTTTTCGCTGCTGCCGCACACTGGGTCGACACCTTCATTGAACTGTCCACCAAAACCCCGAGATCCCTTTCCTGATGTGTTGCAGAAAGCTCAGACCCCATCAGTTTATAGACGTAATTTGGATTCTTGGCCCCAATGTGCATTACTTTGCACTTGTTAAGATTAAAGCACATTTGCCACTTGGTTGCCCACTCACCCAATGCTAAGAGATCCCTCTGGAGCTCTTGGCAATCTCTTTCAGATTTTACTACCCTAAATAATTTAGTATCATCAGCAAACTTTGCTATTTTACTATGTACCCCTTCTTCTAGATCATTGATGAATAAATTGAAAAGCATTGGTCCCAGTACTGAGCCTTGAGGGACCCCACTTTTTACTTCTTTCCACCCTGAGAATTTGCCATTTATTACTACTCTCTGCTTTCTGCCCTTAAGCCAGTCACAAATCCAGGACAGAACTTGTCCTTTTATTCCATGGCTGATGAGTTTACTCAGTAGCCTTTGATGTGGGACTTTGTCAAAAGCCTTCTGAAAGTGCAGATAGACAATGTCTACTGGTTCACCTTTATCCACGTGTTTATTGACACTCTCAAAGAATTCCAATAAATTTGTGAGGCATGATTTACCTTTGCAGAAGCCATGCTGGCTTTTGTTCAGCAATGCTTGCTCCTCCATGTGCACACTAATTTTGTCTTTAATAATGGTTTCCATCACCTTACATAGAACTGACGTTAAGCTAACTGGTCTGTAATTGCCTGGATCACCCCTGGATCCTTTTTTGAAGATTGGTGTTACATTTGCTACCCTCCAGTCCTCAGGTACGGAACCTGATGTTAGGGAAAGATTATATATTTTTGCTAGAAGTTCGGCAATTTCACATTTGAGTTCCTTAAGGACTCTTGGATGAATACCATCTGGTCCCGGTGACTTGTTCACATTTAGTTTATTAAGACATGCCAGGACCTCTTCCTTGGTTATTTCTGTAAAGTTTAACTCTTCAGAAAATACAGGCTCACCTACTGGCATGTGTCTTCTGTCTTCCTCTGTGAATACGGAAGCAAAAAATTCATTTAGTCTCTCTGCAATCTCCGTGTCTTCTTTAATTACCCCTTTCTCTCCTTTACCATCTAGTGGTCCAACTGCTCTCCTGGTTGGATTCCTACTTCTGATATACTTATAGAAGTTCTTGTTATTTCTCTTGATGTTTTTAGCAATGTGCTCCTCAAAATCTTTCTTAGCTTTCCTAAAAAACTCCCACTATTGACCCCCTTCCCATTAAAAATATATCAATCAAACAAACATATTCAGGACAATAAAAGTAGCCCCTGCCCTCCTGCCAGTGGTGGGACCGCTGCCAGAGGCAGCGGCCTATATAGGCCCCAGGGTCCACAGATGGTGGCAACGAGTGGCTATGGCAGTCTTGGGCTTGGTCCTGCCACCACTCCCTGAGCAGCCAACAGCAACTGTGTCTCGAGATGGTAGTCTGCAACAGCAGCAGCAGCAACAGGCAGAGTTTCACCAGGTTGAGCCCCAGACTATTTCTCTGGGGTGCCTGGGAGCAGGAGCTAGTAGGGACTTCCAGGAATAAAAGCAAGTGGCAACAATGGCGGTAATGGGCTGGATGAGGGTGAATAAATTGAAACTGAATCCAGACAAGACAGAGGTGCTCAGTGTCACAGGGTCTCGGGTCCATGTAGTTGGGAGATACCCTGTCCTTGATGGGGTTGCAATGCCCTGGAAGGGACAGGTGTGTAACTTGGGGGTTCTCCTGGATTCCACGCTAACACTTGATGCGCAGGTGGAGGCTGTATCCAGGGGTGCCTACTCCCAACTACGGCTAGTCCGGCAACTGAAGCCTCTTCTGGATAGAGATCTCTTGGCCACAGTTACCCATGCTCTGGTAACCTCTAGATTGGACTACTGTCATCCATACATGGGGCTGCCCTTGAAGACGATTTGGAAGTTGCAGCTAGTGCAAAATGCAGCGGCTAGAATGCTGACCGGAACATCTAGCCAGATGCACATCACACCGGTCTTAAAAGAATTGCACTGGCTGCCAATTCGCTACTGAGCCCAATTCAAGGTTTTGACTCTAACATACAAGGCCCTAAATGACTTGGGCCCCAAATATCTAAAGGAACGCCTTCTCCCATATCGACCTGCCCGTGCCTTAAGATCAAGCGGTGAGGCCCTCCTGGTTGTTCCACCACCTTCAGTAGTGAGGCTGGTGGGCACCCGGGAGAGAGCTTTTTCTGTGATGGACCCCAGACTATGGAATAGCCTCCCCCTCGAGGTGCGTCATGCCCCCTCCTTATATACATTTAGGGGGGCAGTGAAGACGCACCTCTTTACTCTGGCCTTTGGCTAAGCTGTTTATGTTCCCTCTCAGTACAGACACTATTATTTTAAACATATTGTATACTGTTTTATATTTGTTGAACTTTTAATGTCTTTTAATGTATATTCTATTTTAATCTGTTGTAACCCACCCAGAAACCTTCAGGTATGGGGCGGGATATAAATGTAAATAAATAAATAAATAAATAAATAAATAAATAAATAACACTTTCAGAGTTGGGCATATTTGTTAAACAGTAGCAAACACACTTGCAAGTTTAGGGAAATTAGTCAAACAGTATCTTGTAGCAAGAAGGGAAGTATAATTAGGCCCAGCCCAACCTAGTTGAGACACCGTATGTTACTGTAGACAAGGATAAAGAGACCTGAGAATATAAGCTTTCCTTAAAATGAAAAGAAGTTCCACAAGAGAAAAAATCTCTCTCACACAGCAGACATAGTCATCAGTCACAAAGCACACTGCTTCCAGAAACAGCTGACCCCAAACACTGGTCAAGGACTTAGAACCAATACGGAAACATGCAGAAATAGTGTGTCTGAGAGAATCTATAATCTAATTATAAAGTTTCATTATTCTGTATTTATTCAAATGGACAGTGGAGAAAAGCAGTAGAGCTGATATGAATGACCAAACCAAGTTCATCTGAAAAAAGCCTCTTGGAAATTTTATCCTTTTATGAGGGTGGTAGGATGAGGACTAGAGGGAGGCCTTTCTTCATAGTGGCCCCTAGGCTTCTGAATAATATTTTTGTTCACCCAGATATTAGGTGATCTTTTAAAAACTAGATTTCATTGATTTTAATATTTTATTTGGTGTAGGGCACTACATACATTTTAATTAAGTAAATAATTGATTAAAATAGGCTGCCATTCCAACATTTGGGATGAATATGTAATGCAGAAGTGACCGCCTGGGTTGAAAATTAAATATTTGTTTGCAAGTGATGCATATACAGCAGACTGGAATGAGACTCTCATAAGGAGAAAAATCTGATTCCTTAACGTAAATGGAGGGAGGAAAGGGAAAGAAGGCTCTTCAGCAGTATACATTTTTCAAAACAATGTATTTTAACAAATGGTAGACTTCAATGTTAAGAAAGCCTGTTCTGTCAAAGATAAAGGGTACTTAAACAAATAGTCTTTCTGGAACACTTTTCAGAAAACAGGTCCATGTGACTTTTTAAAAAAATATATATATCCTGAGCAATAAAGATCTTACAAGACCTCAAAAAAACAGGGAAGGAAGGGAAATAACCCCATAACTTATCAATTCCAGGTCTTGGCTTCTTAATTGACAACCTCAGGGCTACTTTCAGCACTTGTCGACTTCAAGCCCACACTCAATTTTTCCTTAAAAATGATGTTACTTCAGTAGCTTGGTGGTGTTTCTGGACATACTGCAGCATATAAGATTTTGCCTACAGCCCAAAATATTGAAGAAGTGAACAGCAAGGGATGGATAGATTCCAACCTACCCCAACACGCACACAAAAGCTCAAAAGAACACTAGGAAAGGAAACAGCAAAGCCTTTGCATTGGCTGAAAACATCCACTTAAACCACAAGTAGCATTTAATTGTGAGATTGATCTTGGTTTTATCTGGAAGCAAATTCTCATTTCCCCCCTCTTGCTTTCAAGCAAGCTACATTTAGAATCAAATGCTACATAAAGCAAACTGGATTGCGGGGGGGCTTTGCAGAATTGGTTCCCAATTTCTTTTCAGAAACAAATGGGTAGTAGTTTTAGCCCAAGAGAGGAAATAATATTTCCTAACAGAACCTATGGAATATTTGGCTGCATTCACACACAGCAAAAAACATGGAAGGCAAATTGATTCTTAGGGCACTTCTGCCCTTACCTGTGTCGTTCTAAATCTGATCACAATCTCTTCTGGACCAGCTTCAGAGTTAGCCCTGACAGCCAGGAACAAACGTTTCTGGCATTGGAGAAACCGGGAGACCCATTACGGCTACACAACAAAGCATGGCGACAAAATAAGTTCCCCACTGATAGACCAGGGCCCTTTCTGCACTGGGCCTTATTCTGTATTATATTCTGGAAGAGGAGCATGTCATTTGTATGTAGTGCAGACATCAGTCATTAAAATTGTAATGTTTGTGTTGAGAAACTGCTAATTCTTTAATCTCAAACAGCCAAGGCTTATAGACTTTAGTTATCTCCCTATGCTACCCTTAATCCTACAAAATAACTAGTGTGCTTTTAAAAAATAAAAATAACATCACAGGGCAGCTGACAAAGGCTTCCACCTCAGTGCTTCAAGAAGTTACACCTGATTCAAGGTTATCAAGCAGCTTTTGTCATCTTATCTTAACATTAGCAGTGAATGCTGGGGGAAGCCAATATTTTTCAGCAGATATCCTTCTGTATTATGACATATTTATTTATTTGGATTTAAATACTGCAGATTTGAAAAGACTCAGTTAGGGAAGGTAAAATGATGTATTTATTTAACATAAAAGCTGGGGGTCCCAAGATTATAAACAAATCACTTGGGCCATACAAAACAGCCTTATGTAACACAAAGGCTGTATACTGACCTCTTTCTCCAACTTAATATTCCTCAGGTAGTTGACCACAATAATTCATTCAGTCTTTTCACTGGGGCAGCAGGGTACAAGTTGTGCAACTCAACCCCTATTTCCAGGACCTAAATTGAACCTCAGTAATCTCCACAAAGTTTTACATGCCAACCGGGAGCACACACCACAACGTCATGTCGGAATTTGGGGGATGATACGGCTCAAGTGATTTTACTCACACAAATAATTCCACAACAACTGACTGTGGGTGTCAGGAGTTCAAGAAAAAGCACCACCAGATGGGCTGCAGCTAGAGGGCTGGGTCGTGATTCCTGCTGGGTCAAGAATCTGTCACTGCAGGCAACTCATTATTCCTGAACTAGTCTGACTTCTTCAGATGACAAATGACACTACTTGAGATAGCACATGAAATACACAATGGAATGATTTCTGCAAATAGTAAAATCTTCACAGGTCAAAAATTAAATAAATGCTAGGTTTGTAAACTAAAACACTGGTCCTGCCTATAGTTGCCTGAAAGTAAACTCCAGGATACTGAGAACAGCTTTGAGAGGAAATTAATAGCAGGATAATTGCCAACAAGGAATTTAGTTCAGTGCAACAAACAGAAAGCTCAGTATTGAAGAAAAGTTCACAACAATATACCCAATTCTATAAATTCAGCATAAGAAAAGACAGTGTCACCCACCACCATTGAAAAAATAGACTATTGGTCCACTTTATGCAAGCAGATGTTTCCCAGTTTTCTATGAAAGCCATAAACTACATTTGCAGTGTCGATAATCTAGGTCTGTAGCGTCCATTACACACCAGGAACCTTGCTGGGTGTAGAATTTAAGTTTACAAGCCTGTTACCCTTTCCTGCAGGCACTTTAAGCTTGTAAATGGCACCTTTCAGTGTCCCAAAGAATGAAGGCCAGCAAGTCCCAAATTCTCATGTTGCCTAATGGTCTCACATAAAACAGGGTTGACGGAATTTTTATTGCCATCTCAGGACAGACTCACAGGTGAAGAACCACTAGGGAAAGGATGTCTTGAGCAGAGTCCCCCTGAGCTTTCCAGGTGCAGAGAATTTTCCCACCCATTGTGTGATGAAATTAATAGAGCTCTCAGAATAAAGTTTTGCGCCCAACAGAGAGAGACATATCTAATTGATAAAAATTCCAGAAGAAAATGTTACGAAAGCATACAGAGGAGAAAGACAGATCCTGGGATGCCTACCACAAGCAAACAAAATTTACCAATTTCAAGACTTTTCTGAGCATAGCAATAAGACAGCAACTGCAACTTTCCTGGACATGTACCTCTAAAGTTGTGCTACAAGTTCTTTTGTTTCTCGGAATCCATGTACATAAATCACAAGCCTTCACTACAATAGGAATTACATGCAATTGAGGTTTGGACACCAGTAAGCACAGGACATCCTGATTGCTGGAATTCATATGTAATGCCTTAAAGAGGATAAATACATAACCCACTTGGGCTGCAGTCTGCAAACAGTGTAACTTTAAAATGACTCAGAAAAATCCCATTTAATCTACAAGATTCCTCTGACTTAAGAAATTTGTGAACAGGACTCTTTGAATGTTACAAATTACTTCCAAATTTAATGACTTGTGACATGCCAAAAGCAGTGCTAATGAGCTTTGGTTTTCTGCTAACAGCAGCAACAAAAGCAACAAGGCCGGCAAATGACAAAAGAAACCAGCAAAATGCAAGTAAAATTGCTAATTTGATTCATGCACAGTTTCAGTTTGGCTGAGGGTGTGCAAACAGGGCCTGTATGTTTCCCTATCAGGAAATGGGATTAAATGTTTTAAAAATATTTTACTACAGAGGCTGATTTTCGCTCAATTAGAGGGCAAAACAAAATCCCACTGATTCAGGCACTTCAAATAAATTAGTGCCTTTCCCTGATCCTCTACATATTTAGGTACAAGACAGAGGAATTAACAGGAAATGTGTGTTCTCCAGTCGGTCTCATTAGTTGGTTCTGCCACACACATCCTTACACACATATGTTTTAAATGCATTTCTGAAAGGGTGGGAGGGACAAAAAAAATTCCTTACTTTAAAATTCAGTGGAGTGGCAGTGCCATCTTGCTCTTGGAAAACGCAAGATGTTAACAAACAGCACAAACCTTTGTCAGCGCTCGCCACTGGTTTATGCCACAACCTTCACATACCTAATTTTATGTTGAAATTGTAAATCTGTTTGCATACAAAATATTGCCTATTATGTCTGTGTGCACCTCAGTTCTGGAGCACCACATTGCCCACTAGACACGTGCAGAAATGGTTCAGGTTCAAACCAGTTTGAATTGAACGAGGGTGTTTGAAAGGTTCAAGTTTGAACCGATCAACCTGCCTGTTCAAAAACGGAGTCAGAATCTGGACCAAACAGGGAGTATTTGACCTTGCTGTCGAAGAAAAAAGTTCAATTTCAATCCAGACAGCATTTTCAGTTCATACACATACCCACTGGCAACTAATGCTCTATATCAACTTGAGCTTACTACCTTCCACTATTAGCCAGCCAATTACCTTTGAGCTCCAGAGATCCCAAGCTCCCAAGTACATAGGAGGCATCCTGGCTACAGTCACACCAGGGTTTTAATGTGGGTTTCCCCAAATGAATCAGAATCTGCAAGCCAACAATAAAACTTTGTTTAAAGCTGGCTGGTGAGCTTGATCTGTTAGAGACAAACAATCTGCACCACTGTTTTGGGCAAAACATTAACCTATTTCTTTAATGATTTCCTAACATTAACCTATTTTGGTGGCCTAATGTAAGAATGATCAGGTTTCTCTCACATCAGCCAGCGGCTTGCAAAGAGTTCTTTTTTTATAAAAATTTTAGTGAACTCGAATATCATTACAATATAGAAAATTTACACAACAAGCAAGTAACTAAGATACAACCATAAAACAAA
This sequence comes from Aspidoscelis tigris stejnegeri, assembly GCA_023333525.1. Lineage (NCBI taxonomy): Eukaryota > Metazoa > Chordata > Lepidosauria > Squamata > Teiidae > Aspidoscelis > Aspidoscelis tigris. Next base: position 173,386,310 of record JALMGA010000001.1, on the reverse strand, counting down.
AACAAAAAGACCAATCTTAAACAGAGCCAGGATTAGACATAAATTGAGAATGTGGAAGCAAAGAACCAAATAGGTGAGGCAACCAAGCTAAAAGACATTTGTTGACAAAGGATGAGGGAAATGAATTTCCCCTTAGGAAGGAGTTACACATAGCAACCTCTAAAGGCAGAATCCAACAGCCAACAAACTAAACATGATTTGGAAAGCCCCTATATTATGTCCGTTTGGAGAGAAAAATCATTGGGTGTTTGTCCAAACTCTGGCAATCCACTGAATGGTGGAGAGTTGACTCGCAGATTTTCACTGGAGAGTGATTTCAGATTTGTCAGCAGTGAATAACACCTTAAGCAAGGTTTTGTGGCATAAAGTTTCATATTCATTTTAAAAGAGAAATAAGAAATAACAGGAGTCAAAACTATATCTGACTGAATGATATTATGTAAACTGGATAGAGCCCCAGAAATCAGATATTAGAAGGCAGGCCTACCACATGTGGAGACTGGTCTCCGTTTCTCCAGATCCATGCCAATATCTGGGGGGAAAGGATTTAGTAATATGAAGTAGAGACAAAGGAATATAGTACCAACAATATAAGGTTTTGAGAGACAGTCTTCTACCTTTATGTAATTGTAAGGATTTTGGCCCACTTTTGGTCAGGAAATGATATCTGACAATTTAACTCCCATATTGATTTGACCCCAGACATAGAGGTGAAATGTGTATCAAGCAAAAGAGTAGACAATAGAAGAAAGATGTTTGGTGGAGAGAATGGGATGATCTAAAAGGTGTAAGAGCCTTTGTTTTTAACTTTCAGAAAGTAACCGTGTATGGCCGTGGGTTCCATCCATTGTATAGAAGGGTTGCCCAGCATGGTTTTAGTGTCTTCAAGAGATTAGAAGAAAAGTCTTTCTCTAAAAAATCTCTTACTGTTCAGAACCTAGCCTCTTGCAATTTAACCCATGAATGAGAGGAGATAGAACAGTGGGCACTCAGCAGCGCACATGCAGTGAATAAGGGAAAAGAGGGAGGAGCTAGTGTTTTCTGCCAGGACTTCCGGATAAATAGGGTATAGAGAAGAAAAGGATTAGGAACGTTAATGGCATGAGAAGAAGAAGAAGAAGAAGAAGAAGAAGAAGAAGAAGAAGAAGAAGAAGAGTTGGCTTTTCTACCCCACGTTTTTCACCCATTTAAGGGGACTCAAAGCAGCTGACAAACCTTCTATTCTTCTCCCCACAACAGATACCCTGTGGGGTGGGTGGGGCTGTGAGAGCTCAGAAGAGAGCTGTGACTAGCCCAAGGTCACCCAGCTGGATTCATGGGGGAGGGTGGAATCGAACCTGGTATTCCTAGATAAGAGTCCAGCTCCCTAACCACTAGACCAGAATTTAGTAGAGAAAAAGATGTTTAAGCTGCTGGAAATCTAGCAATTCAATAGAATCTGAACAGGGAGGAGATGAAAGGTGACAGGAGTCAAACTAACAGGAGAAAGAGGGGTATCTCAGCCTCCTCTTTCTGTAGGCCTTAAGAGAACAGATTTAGTTATTCTATGGCATTTCCTAATATACAACAAAAATATTGCTATCTATTTTCCAGGACCAGGTGGCATGAAATGTAATTGTAATTTTTACCAGGGTAAAAAATTATGTCAGATCCAAAACTAATAATGAAAACCAGGCATAAATTACATTTTCACAGCAGTAATACATCCCCTAATGATAAATCTTTTGTTCTCCAGGAATCTAGTTGCCTGGTAGTATTTCTACAGTTGATCTGAAGGGCATGACTAAGATCGTTAGGGAGCCATACCCCAAGTATTTAATTTTCTTATGGGCTATACTAAACTCAAAGGTATGTTTAATAGATTGTTGCTGAGAGGAAGGAATATTAAGAAACATGATTTCTGACTTATCATAATTAACTGATACTCTAGATTTGGAGTGAGGTGTCATCAGTATGCAGATGATACCCAGCTCTATCTCTCTGTACCATCTGAATTAGGAGAGGCGGCTGAAGTGCTTGACAGGTGTCTGGAGGCAGTAATGGGCTGGATGAGGGCCAATAAATTGAAGCTGAATCCAGGCAAGACAGAGATGCTGTGTGTCACCAGGACTCGGGTCTGTGTAATTGGGAGATACCTTGTCCTTGACGGACACGGACAGGTGCATAACTTGGGAGTACTCCTGGACTCCATGCTGATGCTTGAAGCTCAGGTGGAGGCCGTGGCCAGGGGCACCTACTCCCAACTATGGCTGGTACGTCAACTGAAGCCTTCTTCCATAACGACCTGATGCCTTAAGATCAAGTGGTGAGGTCCTCCTGGTCATCCCACCACCTTCAGTAGTGAGGTTGGTGGGCACCCGGGGGGGAGGCTTTTCGGTGATGGCTCTCTCAAGGTGTGTCTTGCCCCTTCCTTACATATATTTAAAAGGTGGAGAAGACACACCTCTTTCCCCCGGCCTTTGGCTGAGATGATTATGGGTGTTTTTCCACTGCCACTAGAAGTACCCATTAAGTACCCATTAATGGGTACAGAAATGCCATTACGTACCCATTAATGGGTACTTAATGGGTACTTCTAGTGACAGTGGAAAAACACCCTATATTTCCCATCCCAGCACAGATACCATCATTTTAAACATGCTGTGTATTGTTTTAGATTTGGTGATTTTTTAAAAAAGTGCTTTTAATGTATAATCTGTTTTTAATCTGTTGTTTTAATGGTTGTTACCCGCCCAGAGACCTTTGGGTATGGGGTGGGATAGAAATGTAAATAATAAATAAAATAAATAAAAAACTGATACTCTAGAGAGTAGTCCAAAAAGATCAAGCACTCTCTTGAGGATTCCCAATGATGAACAGGGGTCCTCTGTGAGAATTAGGATGTCATCAGCAAATGAACTGGATTTAATCTGTTGAGGACCAAAGTTATAGCCCTTTGTGGCCACATTATTTCTACGTCTGGCAGCTAATACTTCAGTTACTAAGAAAAACAAAAGAGGAGGAAGAGGGCAGCCCTGTCTGATACCTCTAGCTAAGGAAAAGGGAGCAGATGTTATTTATTCTTAACTGGGTTGAAGACAGTGAGTAAAATACATGAAGGAAAGAGACAAAATTTGCACCAAATCCCATAGCCTCCAAGAAAAAAAATAGAAAAGTATGACTGACGCTGCCAAAAGCTTTATAAATATCAAGGCTTATCAAAGCAAGAGATCTTCCATGTCACCAGGTATGAGAGACAGTGTTAAGAGCAATTCATTTGGCAGGGTGGGGTGGGGGGTGGGAGAAGTAACTCTGTTAGGCATCAAGGTATATTGTTCTGCACAAATAAGGGGATTTAAAAACTGTTGATTCTCTGTACAAAGACGCTGGTTAATAGTTTAGAGATAGAGAGATAGGCCAGTAAGAGGAGACAAGTTCCTTTGATTTTATATTTTTTGGACAGACAGATGACAGCTAAAGAGGAACACCAAGAATCTGGGACTGAACCACTGCTAAGAATCCAGTTAAACAAAAAAGTAAGTTTAGGGAGCAAGGATATCAGAAAAAGATTAACAGAAGAGAGAGGAAAAAACATCACACCTTGGAACTTTGTAATTCTGCAAACAGGAGATGGCATTTTCCACTTCCTGAAGAGAAAGATCTGATTGTAAAAGTTCTCTTTGTTCAGCAGTTAAAGGTGCCAGCTGGGGCGTGAGATGATATTAACATGGCTGCCTTCTTGTTACGTGTAAACACAGTCACTATCTTTAAAAAGGAATTTTGCTGTTAGCTAGTAGTCATCTGCTACAGAGGACAATTGCTGAGATTATACTGACAGTTAAAGACAGTTGCAAGCATATTATTTGAGGTCATATTGCATTTTAACTTCCAACATTAAACTGGTTAATTTCATTTCAGCTTCTCAGTGCGTTCTTGTGCCTCTCTGCCCCTGCCTCTGCTTATCAAGTGCACAAATTACCTTCTCTTGTTTCATAGTTAAAGTGCCATATTCAATGACACTTATCCCAATAATTCATTCACAAGTGATATCAGTAGCCTCGGCCAATTTGCACCACAACAGCTGAATCCCACTGAATTCTTTATATATAAATCTTCAGAATTAGTGAACAAAACTCCATGAGTTTATTTATCCATGCCAACTAGTAATTCTAGTTTATGGCTCATTTGAGTTTATAGTCAATCAAAGATTAAAATCTGCTACACCATTGCAATGAATCATACTGATTATTTAGGAACACCAACTACTATGTAAGAAATACATTTGACCCTGCTCGTTGAAACCAGTGGTTCTCAAACTATGGTGTGGACTACAACTCCCATCATTCTCTGTCAGCTCAACATGACCAAAGATACATGTATGGGTCAGCCCAGTTACTTAGGGCACCAAACAAGCTTTAAGGGGTTGCATGGAATTATACAAAAGTATTCCCCCTCCCCCATTTAATATTCTCAGTAAATAAAAGTGCTGATCATAGAACATTATCTAGCTCAATACAGATACAGTATTTATGTCATCTCCAGTATATACATCAAATACGGACGTGGCTGGAAAACATTATATTCATAATGAAAATTGACTGACATTAGCTGAAGTTTAACACAATGTATGAAGTTGGATTGTGCAGCGAGCCTCAATTCTGCCTGCCCAAATGGGTTGATGGGGGTATACAGATGTCAAAACCCCTCAGATCTGCCCTGCATGCATAGTTATAACCAGACAGAGAAGCATGGTTTGAGAAAGCAGCTTAATACGCAAAGATGAGAAGCCCCATGCCTTCCTTGAGCACTGGGTTCTCATCTTTCTTCCTTCTCCATGCATCTTAGTTAATCTCACAAACCCGCAATTTTTGATACCTTCTAAATGAGAAAATATGAGAACAAGCCACAAACTTGTAGGAGTTTCAATTAAAATTGTCCCTAGCCTAGTAAGTTAAGTTTTGCATACGAAACTGATACGAGGTATATAATTGAGGCAGCATCCATGTGTATTATTGCACGCGTGTGCGGTTTTGCCACACAGCGTGTTTCCACTCCTCTCCTAATATACATTAAAAGCTAGCGCTTCCACCTCTAAACTTCTGAACCTTTTAAAAATTTCTATGGATGCAGTCTGAGATTGGTTTTCAGGCCCATGGCACAACCCTTGCACACTCTTACGGCACCGTTAGAGCTTTCTCAGAGTTGGTAATTTATGAGAAATGGCCTGGCTCTCACACAAGGTTTACGTTGGCACCAGTAGGCAAATGGATTAAGACCAACCAGAGAGCTCAGGAAACATTTACTCCGATCTGCTCTAAGACATTCTGGCAATCCAGTTCTGTTAACCACATTGTTCATTTGTCTCCCTAACAGATACAGCACCTTGTGATGACCAGACAGGTGAACTGGGGGCCCACCCCACGCCTGTTCCTTGAAGCAACTATTTTATTCCACCCAATAAGGGATCTGGAATCACAGTATGTCTGTTATAAGCAAGACACCCCTGAGTATGCTCAGTAATGTATGGCAGATGTGAAAGTCTATTCTAGCTTCCTCTATTTGCTGCTGCTTTAAAAGAAGATTATGGTGTCACATCTTAAAATTAGCTGACAGCAATGGGAAACGAACAATGCCAGTGACTTCATTTGTAAGCCATTTCCAAGATGTGCCTTTCTTATCAGGAAATGCTTTCCACCAGCACCCACCATACAAGACTGATATTTGAAGAGAGAGACACTCTTCAAAAACACGTTTAGTCCTACTAAATCCACAACAGTCTAAAGCAATAATTGTACTTCTGCATGGCAAACCAAGTGTACCTATAACTGAGCATAACAGCTTGTTAGTGTCAACCATATATAAGGTCCTTATTTTCAAGGCTTTGGAATGACATCTGTCTTGAATTATATCCAGCTGGGATCATGTTTCAATGACCAATATGGACAGATTACTGGAACTTTAAAACCTTGCCCTCTTTGTAATTGATGTTTAAACTGTTTGAAGTTTCTCATTAAGTCCATTTTACAAATTAGGTGCAGATGTATAAAGCTAAATGTACAGTACTAGGGGAAATTAGGTCACCTGGAAGCTCAATATAAAATGTCTCTGTTAACTGTTTAACTACAATGAGTACATTAAATTTTAGAAAATTGACTCGGCGTGTCCCAAATTCTTCAGAGTTTCATCACTTCCTTTTCATTGCGGAAGAGATTTCACAATGGCTAGCCATTTTAATGTCATTAAAATAAAAGAATAAAAGGAAAGACATTTAGTTGTACAGTCGCCAGCTGAGCTATTCTTTAAGTATACAATCCCCAGTTCATTTAGACATGAAAACTGGAAGAAAAGGAGACTTCAAAAATCCTACCAATATTCAGATAATAAGTAATTCAGATGCAGAGCAGAGTTCAAGCATATAAAGTCTTATCTTCTGTTTATCCGACAAAGACTCCCTGGGTTCCATTATCCCATGGCAACTTTGTATAGAGAAAGAACACCAGTACATATAATATGATTGATAAGATTTTGCAAAAATCATGGCATACAGTAACTGTGTCAGCGACTGGTTGGAATTTATCCATGATAGAGGGAAGCCAAAAGGGGTGTGTGTGGGGGGGGGAATATATCCTCTAATTTATACCATGATCATGGGCAATAATGCAAACATTAGGATGTATAACAGAGTAATTATATGGACAGCAGGATGCCAAAATACAACTTTCCCTGGAATGGTTTTGACTGATTTGGGTAACAGGGTTAGAATGCTGAATACATCTTGCCACCTTTGGTGAGGGCAGGGGTAAATCTACCTTAGAGCAAGTCAGTGGAAGCTCTATGGAGCTGCATTCATTCTTGCTAACCTAGAAAATTTGGGTCGTGGAAAAACAAGAGCATATGGCACATCTGCAAAAGTCTCCGCCTTCAGCACCATATTGTTTCTTCTCCTGTAGCAGATTTGTACAGTCAGTTCAAAGCTATACACAAAATAATATAGCACTGGCATTCAAGGGTAGCTTACAAAAATTATGGGGAATAACTCCATTTGAGTCAGTGATGGCTAGTACCCATTGGATCTGGAGGGCTGAAGGGTAAAGCAGCTTAAGAGAAGTGACAATAGTGGATGAGATGCTGTAAGTCTACAGTTCTGTACAAGCCTACATGGAAATGAACCTCCTGGAATATAAGGGACTATCCACAATAAATAAGTAGCATGACAGATTTTTAATACTTTAGCCTTTATATAAATCAAAAGGGGGGAACTAAATTTATATTTGTCACTATTTTCCTAACTGCTGCTGAGTATTTTTCTAGTTATTTGTAAATAGCTTGTGTTTGCTACAGTGTAGCAGTTTTGGAGTAAATTTTGGCTTCATAAACCACATTGGGATATTTAAGCTTTTGTTACATTAGTACCCTCTAGTGTCCATCCTATGAAACACAGGATTACTGTCAACAACAAAAAGATAACCTCTTAAGAAGCTATCAGCCTACAGAAATCAAAAGTTGTCTTTTGCTTTTATCAATAAATAGGTACAAACCCACTCAAAGTAATAACAAGCTCCTGACAGAATCCATAGTTCTGCATGTTCAAGCATAATCCACAGAGCCATTACATTATAGCACATAACATTAAGGCCCCCATACCTCATAAGCCATTCTTTCATTTATTTTTTATTTATTTTATTTAGAAAATCTATATCCTGCCCTTCACCAAATGGTCGCAGGGTGGGTTACAATGAAATTAAAACATATCGAATAGTAAAACATAATGAAAAATATAAAAGTTTTGCACTTGTCATCACATCCGTCTTTGATATAAAATTCAGGCAAACTTTCTTGACATAAATGCACCACACGACATCCTTTAGCTGCCCTGACTCAATTGTCTGTGGGGATTGTTCAGCAATCAGTACAACTTTGGCTGTGCAGATTGATCAGGAAGCCAGAAACAAAGTTACTCAGACAAAGACTGAGAGAATACAGTTAGTCGCAAACAAGACTGAGGGAAGATACTACAGAACTCTCAAAAGAGTAATGGACTTAAACTGAGAATTGGGAAAAACTTCCTTATAGTTCAACAGTACAATCCACCTCTTATGAAGGCTTTCCTTCAAAGGATGTGTTCAAATGTAGGCAGGATGACCAACTCTAAGTTACTGGAGTTAGGACACTTTAATGTCAATTCTACATGGAGCAGCAGATGCATATTCAATAGTTTTCAGGCTCTGTAAGCAAATGTTCTAACCATTTACTTCAGCTAATTTTCCTCCCCAAGGTCATTTTGAAAACAACAGTTTCGATAGAATATCCCATATACACCACAGTGAAATGATGGCAAATGCGTCAGGGGATTGAGGATCCTCAGTGTATTACTTTCAATGAAATTCCAGAATGATAACATTCAAATTATATAGGCTTCCAAGCTCAGATGGTCTGATATTAGGAACACCAATGTCAAAGATCACAGTAGTTCGGGGAGGGGGAGTTTTTTTCTTTTTTTGGGGGGGAGGGGGAGTTTTCTTTATAGATGTGGCAGTAACACGTAACAGTAGAATGGCTTCAGAAGCAGTGAACATGACTGTGAAGTATCAGGATTTAACCAATTAAATAGAGGGACTATGGAATGAACCAGCAAACATTATCCCAACAGTAGTTACTGTAGAAATAGAAGCAAGGAACAGAAGTATTGTCAAAAAGTCCATTCCAATCTGTAAACCACTTCTGGTTTTAAGTTTGAAATATTAGTTCAAACACACCTTTATCAACTAATATTTTGGGTACGATAGGTACCAATTTCATCCAAAGCACTTAGCAACTTGGCAGTAATTCATTCATTAATTCTGTTGTACACCTGAACGTTTCAGTTAAGATGTAAAATGAGCAAACAATGACAGGGGCTTAAAGTGGTCAAAGGAAGCTGTTTCCTTGGCTTAGGAGAATCTTCACTAGTCTTCTGAATGTGTGAAGATGCCTGGTGCACCTCAGGGGGGAATAATTTCATAGTCTTGGGGGGCACTATTGATAAGGTCCTATCTTCCCCTTTTGCTACTGAAAGATCTTAAGGCATGGCAGGTTAATTTAGTAGTAAATGAAAATTAAGTATTAAAGCTGCTTTCATTAAAACAATATTAGTACCTTACTGTTTTAATTTGTTCAATTTATATTGTGTTTTCTACTGCTATCACCCATCCTGAGACCTTCAGATATAGGGTGAAATAAAAATGCAAATAAATAAATAAATGGATTGTAGCTTTGTTTGCAGATAGATTACTATCCTAATCTAAGCATTCTTCCAGGGAAGTTTTAATTATTTCTGACAAATGGTATGTTTGGGTTTCAATAAACATTCTGAACCAATTCACACTTGCCTAGGAGACAGTTCCAGGTAGATTACAAAAATGACTCATTCACACCATGATCTGCTGCACCGTCCCAAAGGCCTCATAACCTGTTCCTCGTGCTTACTTCCTGCGGACAATTTTAAGGCTGTCCCACGGTGTTGAGAACAGTGCATTGTAGTCATGTATTTCTCAGAATCCTTAGCTTTGAGAGCGCTGTGCCAGCAAAGTCAGGGTTCTGCTAAATAGAGACCCCTCCAGGTTTTACTGGACTTTGTAATCGGCATTTCATTGTCCAATAGGATGCAAGCACTGAGGAAAGAGAAAATAAAAATAAACATGAAATTTCTATACTAAACCAGAACCAAAGATCCAAAATATACCATTTTTACTGATTCATTCCAGTAAAAACAAGGGGAAAGGAAGCAGTTTGCAAAATTGTCTGCTATGCTCCAAATCTGGAGGCATGGAACTCTGCATAAGAGCAGGGTCAGACCTAGGAGTTTTGGCTAGTAACTGTCTATAGTTCCCTTACGGAAAAATGGTGTAATGAAATTCATTTTGGCAGCCAGAGACCAAGTGTAATTAAAAAGTAAATATCAGGAAAGATTCCTATTAAAGAATGCCAGGTAGAAATAATGGAATTCAAATTAAGGTACTGATCAGCCTTATCTGAAGTAGATGACTCTCAGGGCACATCCCCATGGATGTTTGGTCCAGTACTGAAATCGGGTTCGGCAAGAGGTGTCCCCATGTATTTTTGATTTGGTCCAATTATTGCAGACCAAATCACCCAAACCCGTGCCCGACCAGGACCAAATTTGGTACTGGAAAAAACAAGTCTGGGCATGGTTTGGGGGCCCGGTACTCATCGCTTTGTGAGCCGAACCTGCACATGGGGATGGTCCCGGTCTATTTGGGGAGGAGATTGGAGTTTGTGTCATTGGGAGATGGGGCGTGCTTGCTATTCCTGCCCTGTGCATCGGAGATCACAACCGCTGAGATTAGTTTGGAGTAAAAATATCCCGATCGCCAAGGCAGGCAGGATAATGGCTTAATTTCTGTCCCTTTTCCCAAATATTCCACCCCGTTCCCCAATCGCCAAGGCAGGCATGAGAATGGCTTGATTTTTCTCCCTTTTAAGATTGCCGAGTGTTCTCGCAGTTCCTGGGTGAAGCGGAGGAGGTGAGACTATAAAATGTCAAGTTTCCCCCACTCTGTATAAAGGTCTTCCCCCATCTCATCACAAGAGCTGAAATCACTATAGATTATGAAGAAAGAAGAAATCATCCCAAGGTCATCAATCCCACCCCATTTTTCTTGCTGTTGCTGTTTCCTTTTGCCGAATCAAAGATAACTGTGTTCCTCAAAGAAGACTGCATTTCAAGCTGCTTTTCAGTTTCCCTTTGAGCTGATTTTACTTGGGAAGAGGAGCCTATTTCTCCATCCCCCCACTTTTTTGTTGCCTTGGTTCCAAGTTTAGCCTTAACCTCTGATCCCTGCCATCTGGCAAAGAGCTGTTTTCACAAAGGGAGTGTGGAGCGTTCCTCTTTCCCATTACTTTTGGCTTCTGAGGACTCTCTCATCTTCTCCACATTTTCCCTTTTCAGCCTGGTGAAGACTGGCCTGGAGAAGACTCTGGTGGTGAGATTAATAGTTTTTTTTTTTTTTGCTTTTGCTTTAGTTTCTCCTTAGTGTCAGAATTTAATTTAGAGAGAGCTTTGCCCCAGACACTTATCCACACCCTAGCTGGGTCTATTTATCTGTTTTTGAAGTGAACCCCCATTCATTTGTTTTCCTCTGCTCTTGTCCATTATTGGCAACTGCCAGCTAAATCTGACAGATCACTGCCCTGCTTTTATACCATTACCATTAGAAACCTCTTGCTGTGTAATCAATAAAGTTTTATTTTTATTATCAAAGAACTTTGATCTCACTACTTTCTTGATTCATTGTCACTCCAGCTAAAACTTGTTTTTCAAAACTTGGCTAAAACGATCCCACTGGAGTCCCCATGGCTGGGTTCAAGCTACTTTTCCCCAAATTAATTGCCTCTGAGCATGGCTCCTAATGGCAGCTGCACTACTTCCAGTGTTGCAAGGCAAGGGGTCTTTAGGCTTGGACCTTCAAGGCTTGAAGATGCAAACCTCACGATTCAATCCACCCTTGCACAATGGACATGATGTCTGCTTGCACAATTGCAGCAAGGGGTGGGCAGGACATCCAATGTCAGAATATCCCAACAGAAAAAGAACAGGGAGGCCTGTCATTCACATTGCTAGAGTGGCTAGACAGGAATGACCCTGTTTCGACACTCTGTGTGCAAATGGCCCCAGCTGTTCCAGTTCTTCACTGGCCCAGAATGGTCTTTGGAGACTATTCCAGTCATGTACGTATGAATTCAGACTCAGTCTGTGAGCTGTTCAGTCACCTAAGGCTGAGTCCTGAGATTCTGTCTTTGTGTTCCACTGGACTAGAGAAATCTCTTGAAACATTATGGTTCAAAATACAAAGCCATGTTAATGCATGTAATAGCTAAGTCCAGAAACACGGCAGTAAGAGGGGCACTCAACCTGTCATCAGTGCTATAGATGGGAGAACCAGGGCACTATGGGTGCACTCCCAAACAGAATATAATGAGCTTTGAGATGGTTTTGAGTGTTCACCTTTGCCAAAGTTTTTAAAGAATCTACGGTTTCTGATTAAAGGTCCTGAAATGCAGAGTATCTATATTCAAATTAAAAGAGGTCTGGATTTAGAAATATTCCATCTAGCAAAATGGGAATGCAAGCAGGTTTTGGGGGAGGGAACCATGCTTTAGGGGCATCCTTAGTTTCCCCTGATCCAATGAGAAGCTCTGATTTCCTCTGCTATACTCTCCTCTTCCCCGGGCTCTTCATTACAGGCTAAGGAAATCTAGCACGGGTTGAAGAGAAAGGAGCTGAAGAATGAACAGAGCCCACAGTGGCTCAGGCACACACAATGTAACAAGATCAGACAATGTAGCAGGGACAGGAGGGAGTGAAAGTGTCTGATTTCAATAAGAGGGACTCACTGGCAGCAATCAGACTTTAGTTGGTTTCCATCGTGGGGTTGCAAAGTGTGTCAGCTTTATGTAAAAGCCTGCCTGCACCCTCCTTCCTTTGTCTTCTCTGTCATGCACCCCTTTTGCCTTACTCCTTGCCATTTTGTGCTGCTCTGCTATACCAACCTAGCGCAAAACACCACTATAAGAACAAAAGGGAAAGTGATCTTTAATGTTCTTACTCCCTTGTTAACATGAGAAGTTGTGCTATGCTGGGTACAAGACTGAGAGGGGGAAGAAGCAGTGAACAAAAACTGCTGCCAAAGGACTCCATGATCTGATGCAGGGGCAAGTTTATATAGAGGGTGGGGTTTGAATTGCCCGCCCCAATGAAGTCAGGGTATGACAGAGGAGGCGGTTTTGGTCAGGGGAGGAGAGAAGGAAGGGGGTTCCTCTCCTACCGGGCACTGAAGAATGGAGAGTCTACATTATAAGTTTAACAGTGGGAATGCAAAAAAATCAAATAGCTGCTTATTTTTTTTTTAAACAGGTTTAAAACCGGACTAAATTGCCAAGCGGAAACTTGGCCTAGAGGCCATATGTCATTATGGGTCATTTCTATGGCTGTATTTAACTAAGGATGACTCAAAGCCAATTACATGTTTGAGAGTTCCTACATGTGGTGTAGCCTAGGGTCTAATTTCACAAATTTGGAGAGCTTAGGGCAGTGATGGCCAACCTATGACACACGTGTCACAGGTGACACGCCAAGCCCTTTTGGGTGACACACATGGTCACCCTGGCACCTGGGTATGTAGTGCTTGCTTGTTCTTGAAGTGTACAAAATACCAACTTTCAATTGAATATTAGCAAATGAAATCCAGCAACAAAAGTCACTAATGTAAAGAACTGTTTTTGCTTTTAATAAAATACATATATCAAAAATATAACTTTTTTACTAGAGCTACAAAAAACACAAAATTATGGATGTTTCTATATGTGATACAGCACCTGAGTTAAGCTAGGTTTTCTTGCGAATTTTGACACAAGCTCAAAAGGTTTGCCATCACTGGCTCAGGGTAAAGGGGGTTAATAATTTTATTGCATAAAACTATATCAATTACACTCCGAAGTTTCTTCAGTGTTGAACAGCTACAAAGTCAGATACTGTATCTGCACCCAAAGGTCCCAGGGTGGGTCACAATGATAAAAAATAAAATATATAACATATGTCACACAGAATAATTTGTTTCTAACTGTAAAGGCTATTTACTTTAAAGATAGGAGTCTCTTTTATTACTACTGGCTCAGATGTATCAGTGAAAGGATGTGTCATTCGGGGCAGGGGGCACAGAAAATCTAACCAGTCAGACAGGAAACTCCCTGCACAGATGCACTCTGGGAAGAGTCAGGATAAGTAAGAAACTCTCTCCAGCTAACAGCAAGGCAGTGGCAATGTATTGGTCAGAAACCCCCTTCCTCCCCTGACCCATGACTGAGAATATCAATCTGAGCCTGACCAAGGTTGGACTGAGGCTGGGGCCCAAACTAAAGTCACTGCTCTCCTTTTTACCCCAGATTTAAACTTTCTTAAAGCCTATTCACACTTTTACTTCCCTGAGAGTATATTTCCAGCTACAGCCTTTTCTGGACAGAGGCAGCCTGGCCACAGTGATCTGGTAACTTTCAGACTGGACTACCACTGGAATTTTCTTATTCTTAACTAGAAACTGTCTTGATGGAACAAAAGTATAAAATGTTACAACTATAACAAAAGCTCTAAAAGAAAGAAAATGCTTGACTTTGAGACTGCTTCTTGCATTTTTAGACAATCGTTTTGTTCTGCGCATGTCCCACACACACACATTCAATTAATCGTTACGACTGCTGTGATGATAAAAAAGTATACATGGCCCACACATTTTATGAACAAGGCTTACTAAACAAACAAACAATCTATCTTAAACTTGTTGGAAGGTAAGTCCCAACAATTCAGTCTGAAATTAGACTGTAGGACTCTGAACGAAAAGAATTTTGTTCAGAGTCAATCAAAATAGGTTCAATAGGTTCAGGTAGGTTTAATGATCCATTAATCATTAAACCACCTTCCTTTCTAAAGTGGAGATACTGCTTGAAGTTCTCCAGATTTGTAGAGAGGTACAGATTGAATCATTCCTAAATTCCTCTCATTTCCAACTCCTAGCAGGGAGGGAAGTACTTGTTTTAGAACAGTGGTTCTTATCCTTTCCTTTACTGCACAACCTTTACATAACTTTTGTTGCTGATGAACCCCACCCCACCCCACACACACACTGCCCCGGTCTACTGTGGACCCTGTGAGGTGTTTGTGGAGTGGTCCCTAGGCCCCAGGTTAAGAACCACTGTTTTAGTGTTTTCATATGCTGTGACCCACCCTGGGACCTCCAGGTGAAGGACAGGACAGGACAGGACAGGACAGGACAAGACAGACAGACAGACAGATAGATAGATAGAGAATAGCCATAGTGTGGTCAGCTCAGAAGAGACCTGCAAATGGAGAAGCTTGACGACTATTTCAGGAGGCGACCTTCTTAAGTGTTTGCCGGATCCTGAGATTCATGTTATGTGGGTCACTGTGTGTGTGTGGGGGGGGGGTTTGACTGTACAATATGACCGGCCACGTTGCTCTCCTTGGCCGATGCTCAAACCCACGGACTTGCTCATGTCCTGCAGGCAAAGCCCTTGAGCGCAGCCCTTTAACTACTTTAAAGCTTTACACAATAAAGGACAAGAGAAGGGGGAAGCAAGTAGGCTACCACGTGTGGCTACTCCCGAGTACTCAACGCCAGCAGGTTTTGCCTTGTGCGGCTACCACGACACGCCGCCGCCCCTCCCCCCCCGGGTGCCAGCAGGGAGCACTACCAAGGGCAACGGGCGGTGGAGGGGGAGGGGAGCCCATCCCATCCCCCCCACAGGCACAGAATGCCTTCGCGGGAATCCCAACGGCTGTGCGCCCGGCACGCGCGCGCCTCGCCTCGCCTCGTCTCTCCCCGCGCCGCCGCCGCCGCCACTCACAATCTGCGCCTGCTCAGGCTCTGAGCGGCCACCAGGAGACGCCGTCGCCGCCCCAGTGCCGTTGCTGCCACTGTCGTCATCACTGCCGCCGCCATGGTCGCTGTTTTCGGGAAGCTCGTTCTGAGTATGGACCGCCCTCGTCGCCTCCCATTGGCCGAGAAGTTGAGCGGAGGAAAAGCAACTTCGGTGCTCTGGGCTGGAGCAAAGGGGGCGGCGGGAAACTTTATGGCCACGAGGGGGCGCAGCAGGCCGCCTGCTGGCGTATGCGTGACTGCCATATATGTGAGGCAAGGGGAGAGTAGAACGAATAGTGGAGTGATGATGCCCTGTGTGTTGAGGCACTGGGCAGCCGCACGAACATGCATTAAGCTGACGAGTTATATGGGGTTTTCAACCCTGGTCCAGATCCTTTATTTATTATCATATTTATCATCATTATCATATTTATCATCATATGTCATGCAAATAGCACCCCCAAATTAGACTGTTACCTAGGCCTGAATTTTCACCATGTCTGGCAAGGATTTCTTCATATAATTTTTTATATGATTTCTTCATATAATTTTTTCCATAAGTCCTGTAGGCTCTTCCTTAGCCTCTCCCCCAGGTGAAGGAGCCTTTGGTACCTAAAAGGTGTCAAATTTAAATGCACCAAGCACTTAAATCTTGCCATTTGTTCAATGTCCACCGTGATTTGTCCCTCCATCCCCCCCCCGCAATAACCATCAAAGCTGCCCAGAACATCCTTTCCAACATATACCCATCGTCCTGTGCCAACCACCTTCCACAATGTATCTGCAATAAACATCTCTCAGGGTGAAACTCCACATTTGCCCCAAACACCAACTGTATGTGATCCACCGCCTCTCCCCAATACCTTAATACCTCTGGACAATCCCACCACATGTGAAAAAACATTCCCCTCCCCATCCTCCACATCCGTGCCAGCACAGAGCAGTGAACCTAGGAATCGTATCCCTGGTCCAGATCTGTGACCACCTATGCCCCCCTACCATAGAGCAGATGCCTTAATCTGGGGTAGCACACTAAACAAGAGAACCAGATTCCTCCTCAGGGAATGCAGGATAAAATTGGACACAAGAAGGAAAGTAAAACACTTTTCTTCTTCGCTCCCTTACTTATTATCCATCCATCCATCCATCCATTTCTTTCTTTTCTTTCTATTCTGCCCTATACCCATTTTTCCATTTCCATTTCCATTTTTTATTTATATACCGCCTTTCCAAAAGAAACTTTCGCCCAAGGCGGTTTACAATGAATGGAAACCAAATACAAAGCAAAATACAATCACCACATCCAAAAAAGAAAAATACAGCAAATATAATCAACAACTTAAGTCAAAAACAATTTTCACCAACAGCAGTTTACATAAATCAAAATATATAGCATATTATAACAAATAACATATTATACAGTATAATAATATAATATAATAATATAATACCCAAAAGTCTCAGGGCGGGTTACAACATTTAAAATCAGACATATATTAAAAACAACAGCAGTATATATTAAAATAGTAACAGTGGGAACATCCAGACTTGTTAATACTGTGCAGCAGAATGTGCAGCCACGTTGGAGGCATTACGACCATTATACCAACGCTACTGTGAATTTACTTAATGCTGATTCAACAACACTCCCTGCACAGTATTAAGAAACTTTGAATTTTCACGCAACTCAGCTCCTATTGCCGCCTCATCCCATGTGATGTGCGTGCCAACACGAACTCACAGTTTCAAAGGAGGAAGCTAGGGGAGGCTGCTCTAGTCTGGATAGCAGGATGTGGTTTTGCAGCAGCTAAGCTGTGATTTTTCCTACAACTACGGATTTGTTCTGCTAGTCTGGAAGGTACCAGTGTCTGTAAAACTGGGAAGAGACAGTATCTTTCCATTTAACCAAAGGCCAGGAGAAAGAAGTGTGTCTCCACTGCCTTTCTCAACATGTACAGTGAAGGTGCCTGATGCACCTCAAGGGGGAGACTGTTCCGTAACCTACGGCAATCACTGAGAAGAGTCTCTCCCGGGAATACCCATCCCTTTTACTACTGAGGATGGTGAGGCAACCAGGAGGGCCGAAACTGTGTAGTTGCCCCATTAAGGGAAGCAGGATGGCAACCCTATTTACTTGTCCCATTATTTGGCTTTCCCACTTAAAAGTATCAGTAATGACACTTCTGGATTTCATTTCTTCTCATTAGATCTTATCTTGAATACTGGGTGCCGTTCTGGGTGCCCCACATTAAGAAGAATTTGGATCAACTGGAACCAGTTTAGACAACAAAAGTTTAGAAGATGGAGGGCTGTGAAGAAACTGAGAAATCCTAAGTATGCTTAATCTTGAGGAGAATAGATGAAAGGAGAGTCCTCTGTGATGGCCTAAGTGCTCTTCTTCAGTTCTGTGATTCTTAGAGCAACATGTTCATATTCTTCTCATAATAAAACCCATCTAACAGGGAGAGTCAGGCTAATTCAGGCACCAAACCAGACCTGAACTCAGACTGACCTATATACTTCCATGTATGGAAGAAATGTTTCTTGAATGGACACAAAGTTGTCTCTTTCAAGCAACTCTTTAATGTTTTTATTTGTTATTCTAGGCTCAGGATATAATGGTATTTATTCAGATGAGATCAGCAGTGTGGAGAGTATTGTATCCTTTATATTCCATTCTAGTCTTAAAACAATTATTTTGGTATTAAAATAAGCATAGCTGCAAAATGAAACAAATTAAAATTATACTGAACACAGAGAATAACATCAATAGGAGTTATGAATGACTGTCAAAGGTGAAATTAACACAAAGCACAGCACTACATTTTGAACATAATAAGAGATGACCTTTTCTGCCTCAGGATGGCTTAGGACAACTTCGTATTAACATTTCCTTGATATTTATTAATTTTGATTTAAGAGAGAGAAATGAGCATCTTGGCAGTCAAAGAGTGATGTACACCTGACTATCTGAATATAATGGGGTAATATCTTTGGCATATTTTCAAAAATAGGAAGTGAACAACTGCCTGGTTCAATCTTGAACATATTTTTGACATTATTTGAAAAGTCACTTTAAATAGCCAAGCCACTCCAAAAGAAAGATGCTTGGAAGGACAGAGAAAGAGGAACTGACTACAGGCTGACTCTTCTATATTGAAAGTAAGTCATCCTTTAATATTTGTGATTTTTAAAAAGCTGAATTCTGATTCATGATATTCATGAGGGAGAATTTATGGCCTTCCCTCACTAAGCCCTGAGAGTACTGCCTGTTCAAACTTACCTTCGGTCGAATATATATATATATCTGATGCGGCTTAGAGAACGTCTCAAAAAAGGATTGTTCACCCACCAGTCTGCCCCTCCTCCCTCTAACATTCTGTGCTAGAAAAGGTGGATTAGAGAAGGGTTGGAACAAGAGCCACATGCTACTTGGAGGCACCTTTTGTTATGTCTCGACACAGCCTTTGGGTGAGAGTCCTTGGCTGCTCAACCAAAGCTAGAAGAAAATGATAATGAAGTAATAACAGCCAGATGGGAATGACACACCCAAGAAGGGGGCTGGCTAGCTGGCCTCTTTTCCTGTTTGTCTCCAGCCTTCCCCAGCAAATCAAGTTTATTTTGTTTACTCTAAAGGCTGGGAAGTTGGAATTATTTGAACATGATGTGAACATGACACATATATTTGCCCAGTCCTTCATCTTTATGGAGGCATTCAGATGTATGTTACTTATTCCGGTATATTTGGATATTCTGGAATAAAACATGGATATTTCTGTTGCTTTAGTGTAATTCTCCATTCTTCCCATTATCATTGGACAATGGTATAGGTATATATAAAAGCACCAATTGATGCTAAGGAATACTGGGAATTTGAATTCTGTTCTTCCTATTGCCAAAGGATGTTCCTGTGCCAGTGATCAATCCTTTATCTTTTGTAGTGAAGACAAATGTAAAGTTTTTCCACTGCTGGCACTCCTGGATGGATCATATGAGGCAAGTGCTGATTTAAGATGTAAAAGCACCAGTCTCTTTGCTGTATGCCACAGTTCATTTATCTTTAACCTCTGCAAAAGAAAACAGGAAGTCTTGGCACATACAGTTTTCAGGATTTCTGTTAAAGAGCACCTTCCAAAACTCTCTTACTTTAGAAGCTGAGTCATTTATGGCATTTATTTACTCAACTGAGATCAGCTGAAAAGATTACATTAAAAAAAGTTAACAGTAACCTGTTTTAAGATAATCCTTTTGTTTTCCATTAAACATTACAGAAACTAAATCGTTTTTCATGTGATAAGTTTATTGTTCAGCCTGGCTCACTTGGGAGTCTCTAGCTCAGTGGTTCTCAACCTTCCCAATGCCGTGACCCCGCAATGCAGCTTCCCATGCTGCAGGGACCCCAAGCCACGGGGGTGGAGCCACTGAGGAATCCACAGTGAAAGCACTCCTCCTCCTGTTGTTTAATATTTGCTTATATACTTATAAATAATAAAATGTATTTTAAAAAAGAATTCATCGAATCATAGAGTGGGAAGGAACCTCTGGGGTCATCAAATCCATCTACTATCTCCATTTCTCGGTCTTCAGCCTTCCTCACCCCTCTCCGCCTGAGCCGCGGTGCCGTTCAAGGAGGCAGCCACCTCGCCTCGCCTCACCGCCGCCGCCTCAGCCCCGATGAAGCCTGGCCCTTCCCTCGCCCCCTCCTCCAACTGTGGGTGGTGGTGGCGGCGAGCGGGATGGAGAAGAATGGCGGCGGCCGGTGAAAAAAGGGAGGGAGGGAGGTGGGCGGACAGAGGGGCGGGCGAGGCGGCGCTTGCTCCTGCTAAGCCGCTGCGGCCGCCACACGGGCGGGCTTAGGTGCGTGTTGCCCCAGCAACGGGGGAAACCGGTGGCCCCATCCGCACCTGCTCAGAGGGCGCCGGCACCCAAGGCGAGGGTCAGGGGGGCGGCCGCTCAGAGCGCCTACTTGCGAGCAGAGGCGAGGTGAGGGAAGGAAAGGCTTGCGCCGGCCGGCGCCGGCAGGCACTGGGGCGCAGCGGACAGCACCAGGGGGCAGCGGATGGTGCCAGGGGGCGCCAGGAGGAGGCGGTGCCAGCCGTGGCCGTGGGGGATGGTGACAGAGGCAGGGGTGCACGGGGGGCAGAGGGAGATGCCGCGACCCCACCAAAAATGTTAATCGACCCCACGTGGGGTCCCGACCCACAGGTTGAGAACCGCTGCTCTAGCTAGACCTTTACAATGCAGAAGATATAAACTTGAAAACATGAATGACAAATCTCATGTTAATCTGGCATTATAGGCGGTTCTGTGCTCCCTGGTATTCCACTTGCAGGTCCAGTGTTAACAGTCAGTGCAGAATCACCCCAAGTGAGACAGTATTTTTTTACCATCCATTTGCTGTAGTTCTGTATGACAGAGTAGCAGGATAGTTATAAGCTACTGGCTGACAAGAAAGAGATTATAGTTAATGGGCTGTGTGGGACCTGGAATATGGATGTGAACATAACAAAGAACATTATAAACAGAATCTATAAGATTGAAATGATAAAAGCAATAGACTGGTGGGTGAACAATACTTTCTTGAACTATGAACTTTTAATCTATTGCTTTTAGATTATAGATGATACTATAGATGATACAGAACTATAGATGATACAGAACTCCAGTGCAGTTAGCCAATGTGCTCGGGTCACTCTCCTCCAACGGCTGGCACAACTGTGGGCAAAGAGGTGGTGGGCTTGTGAAGAAGTTAATAAATTCTGGAAAGAAATTGTAATAAAAATAAATTTGATATTAAGTACAAATGCATTATCACAGATTTCACAGGGTAGAAAAAGAACAGAAGTATGTGTTGGCTATTGTATGCAGCTCAATCTATTATCACTTGAAGTTGGAAGGATACTACCAAATTGACGTTGCAAAATTGGTACAAATATATCATAGAGCAATATAGATTTGATTTGCTTAGAGAAAAGTGACTGATATTCCTAGATTTCCAACCAAGAGGTAAAACTGAAGAGAGATGGAGAGACTTGCTACTTTTTTCAGTGAGACCAAATGCACCTAGAACTGTAATTATAAATTCTGTTGGCAAGAATGAGTGTGAATTCTACAGTTGGCGGGAAGGGATAAAAGTAATAGGAACGTAATAATTTGACACTGAAATATACTTTCATTATGTATATGGTATCTACTCATAACATTTAATAAGTAGATAAAAATAGAGTAGCAGGAAGTGATCATCCTGACAGGAAAGTATTTAAACAGTGAATACTGTTTCTCCTGACTGAAGATAAAGGCATAATCTTGATTTCAATTATTTTCATAAGGTATATTGCCTTTATATATTCTTCTATGACATGCTGAAAAAAATCAGCCGCACCTAGCTTTTTTTTTTAAATGACCCTTTCAAAAGTGTTTAAAACTTTAAAATGTTAGAATAAAAGCTCTTCTAGTTTTAATATATCTAACATTTCTTCATATGTTTCTTTTACTTTGAAGCAAAGGCAGTATTTTACAAAGTTTTTGATCCTAGAATAGCAAAATTAAAAGGCTCTTAGAAGAGAAAGTAATGTCAAACTCTTAGTACATGCAATTCTCTGTCCTTGGAGACAGTAGGCAGAAGGGGAAAGTTTTCTTTAAATCTTGAAAGATTTCCATCAAATATTTCTCTTAAAAGTCTCTGAATTATTTAAAGTTCTTAGAACAAAACTGCTGTAGCTCAAAACGCCTCAGAATAGTCCACTAGCTTTTCAAAGATCTTCCCTCTTTCCTTCACCAACTCATACTGATTTATAATGGTTTTTAAAAGGTACAGCCACATCTCAAAGTGCACACAAATTGCATTGTAACTTATCTGGAAAATGAGCAGAGCTATTATGTGGATCTTATTACTCCACACCAGCATCTTAAGGATTCAATATGAAGAATGTGTTTCTGTCACTTCTAATCTTCCAGTTCTGTTTCAATCTCCTAGTACCTAAACAGCATCTTATTCAAGGAGGGGTTTTTTTTGTCACTTCCCTCTTTCTTATTTTTAATGAAGACATTTTGCAGGTGTGCCACATTTTCTTGATCTACAGTGCACAACCTGAACCCCTCTCCCGCTACAGCAACAGCCAAAAGAAAGACCTCTCTTGCTTCTAAGTTCTTCTGGGCTCCTGTCCAGCTAGGCAGCAAATGGCAAAATCCAGGGCTTGACAGGATTTCTTACCTCAGTGACGATCTGGGTGTTATGACAACAGAGAAAAAGCAAAAGTAGCTCGGAAGGAAGTGATAATTATTCTCAAAGATCAGCACTGCAGGAGTGAAAAGGTTTCCCTCTCCTTCAGTGCTTCTCTGGGAGATGCCCTTGCTGCTCCCACTGTAGCTACAACAGATTAGCTGCTCCAGCCATGGGCAGACTATTAGAGGTTTATGCAGTGTAGATCTCTGGATTCAAAAAGGGTGAGAAAGCATACATGGGGTGTTTTTCCACTGCGCTCCTTTAATATGGATCTAAGGAGATCTAGATCTAGGGAATGGGTACTTCCCTTAATCCGTATCTAGTAGATCCGGATTAAGGGAAGTACCCAATGTGTTTCCATGGGCGGTCTAGCACCCAATAGCAATGGGTGCTAGCCTCCCTGCCGTGGAAACACCGGAGCACCCATTTGGAAATCCGGATCTACCCACGAGGGGTCTGCCTGTCACTCCAGGTGTTTGGGAGGACAGGGGGTGCAATCTCCGAAGAGGCGCCGAAGTCATTTCGAAGTCACTTTGACGTCTGTGCAAAATAGCTCTGGAGCGTCTTTGAAGAGTAAACTTCAAAGTGACTTTGGAGTGACTTCTAAGTTCACTCCAAAAATCAGCACAGACTTCAAAGACGCTCCGGAGCTATTTTGCACAGACTTCGAAATGACTTCGAAGCTTAGGTTTTGGGGCTCCCCCCAACAGTGCCCCCTCCCCCTAGCCTCCTCTAGACCCCATTGCCAAACTAAGGTGGAAACAGGCTCCCTTTAATCTGGATTTTCTGGCTGAAGACCCCATTGTAGATCCCATTAATGGGATCTACAGAAAATCCTGATTAAAGGCCAAAAAGTACCCATATGATCCGGATTTCCCGAGGCGCGGTCCCTAATGGGTGCCGTGGTGGAAATGGGGTCATCCAGCTCTCACCCAAATGGGTCCTAAAATGGGCACCAAGTGACAATGGAAAAACACCCATGCTTTCCTCTGCCTATATTACTCCTGCTTATGTATCGATACAGCCTTAAACTCTCACTGGAAAAGCCCATGTGAACAAACTGCCCCACAGTAAATTTTTCCTATATTTTGGTGAAAGTTACATTCCAATGAGGTTTTAAAAAGTGGGCAAAAATGCTTGGATTTTTTGGGGGGAAAGGAGCACTGGAGAACTCTTTGGTTGGCCTATGCACACAAATAACTTGAAGAAAGCCATGGTTTTTAGTAGGTATAGCAAGAAATGCCCTACTGGATCAGCCCATGGCCTGTCTAGTCCAGTAGTGTGCTCTCACGGTGGCCATAGAGAAGCCCACCAGGAGGGCATAAGCACTCCGCTTGCTCTGCCTGTAGTATCCCAGCAGCTGGCCTGTGGGTATGATTGGGGGTGCATTGCCCATTCAGCTAAAGCACAGTTGCTAAGCTGAAGCAAGTAGGACAAAGGGTACATTCCTGGGTCACTGTAACTTTCCTAATATCTCTCTGAAACAAGGTCTTAGAAAAGGCATAACACCTCTTATCATTTGTATAATATCCTCTTATCATTTGTAAAACATCCACTGTGTATGTATAAATAATGTACAGCATTCAAGGATGGTAACATCTTATCCGGTGATGCCAAATATGGGCACACCGGGGGGAAATTTCCATTGAGAAATGTATTCTGTAACTGGGCATAAAAAGCCTAAATCTTCAGTAAAACACAGACTCTTTCACCTGGCAACCATTCTATGTGTGAGCCTCAATTCATTACAACACTGGCCTTTGGAGACAAACCACTTGTCACACAACTTCCCCTGTCTTGCCACATCAGACAAGAAGTAACTTTAAGGTAACATTGTCTGTGACAATATCTCTTGTGCACAAGCCCAAGGTAAACCATATCCACAGACAATTATATTTGTAACATCCATAGAAAAATTCTAATAATGATGCTGACAACGATAACAATAATAGACTTGTTATATCTTTTGGTGTAAAATCAACGCAAAGTTCTGTAAAATCTGATTTTAAATTTGTGTTTAATCACTGTTGGTAAGCATCTAAACTCCCAACTTTGAAACTGAAGAAATAAAGTACAAAATCAGCTTCCAAAATTAAATAGAAATAACACGTTATTAACAAAAGATATTTTTATTGGATTGAAATATTCAAGCATTAGTTTATGATCTTTAGAAAGAACATATTTGAAAAACTTAAAAGTTTTTACCTAATGTATGCTGCCAATACGTGCTGTTTAACACGGGTTAGGTTATGCTGTTGTAGGAAACATGCAGGCATTAACAAACAGGTGAACCATAAACTCAAACAACTCATCAAGAAGAATAAGTTGCCACTGAAATTTTCAAAGATGCTTATGGATTAATTTTAATTCTACTTCTGACAAATTTAATCTTTGTTATGAGACAAACTCTTCCTGCTTGTGTATGCCAATACGACAGTATATAATATGCATCATCAAACTCTATTGTTGAATTTGTTTCTAAATATTCAAACCCCTTTGCTAGTGGATAAAAGATTGACGCTGCAGAGTACTTATGACATGTCATTCTTGTGCAGTACACCATTTAACACCATTTATATGTTCTATGTTAGAGTAACTAAAAGTTAAATCAATCCAGAAATGAACGCAAAATAATCTACATTTGTAAAAACATCTCATCAATATAGCAGTATTTACAGATCTTATGGACTTAATTTTGAATGTATAGATTCCAAGACTTGAGAGGCACATAGTTTGGAAGGACAACACCACTGAAACCTAACGAAGTCACAGAAGGCTGATTTATGGCCAAAACTCCAAAACTGAAAAAGGAATATAGAAAAATGGAAACTGCTGAATTAATGCTCAAGATCATGACAGAAGGTGTTGAATTTGGGGAAGAATAATTAACCCCACCCATCAAGCCTAGAAATTGAAAACCATATTTACAATGTACTTTATTTAGACACATCATTAAAAATTCTGCAGTAGCATTGTTTCTAACTGTCATTTAAAAGTTTTACTACAGCAACATTTACAAATGCAAACAATATTTAACTTCAGTTCTTATTAACACCACCCAGGTTTGCAAAGTTATAATACAAACGCTTTCAGTGGGAAAGTGTATACAGTATTCATATCCATTTAGAAAGTTCAATACTTTGAATAAAGCTTAAAATCTCCTCCAAGAACTTGTCTTTAAATTAGGTTGATAGTTTCTGTCTTTTATATAATAGCTCTTTAGTCAACTTTTACAACACTGTATATTTTGGTGACAAACCAGAAGCACGCAAAAAATCCAATTGTTCCTGGAACAAAAAGAAAGAAGGTTGTATGAAATTGTGTGTGTATGTAGATACATTTACTCGTTTATTTTTAAAAGTACCTCCTGGTAATAATACAATTAATGGTTCTGTTGAAATTAAGGTAAGTTTATCGCAGTCACAGACTCAAAATGTTTAAAAGTACAGCTAAAATTATAACATAAATTTAATGATACTGAATTATTACAACAGTATTTGACAAGAAAATTACAAGAAAATAAAGAACATGATAAAAAAAAGTTAAGAGCCAAAGTCAGGTGAATTTGATCAACAAAGAGTAGTACTGGCAGACACAACAGAAGACCAGTTAAGGCAATACTTGAACATCCAGGCCGTAAAATGGGTTGTAGCAGCGCTTGGTGACCTCCTGAATAAAATTCACAAACCAAAAGGACATGCTCAACTGTTCCAGTGTCTCAATTTTTGCAGGGACTGGGTAGAAGTTCTAAAGTAGGCCCCTCAAAATTTCCTTTAAGCAGCATGTTGGGTAGGATGTTTAGTCTGTCTTTTGTCAAGGCAATTCTAAATTTATTGACAATTAAGACTTCTCAAGTAAGAAGCCACCTTAAGTATACAGCTGAAGTATACAGTGGCAGCGGGTGAATGACTCTGTTATTGTATTGGACAGAAGTGTAAACCCATGACACAATCCTAACTTGTAACTTCCACTGGTTTAGGACAGCTAAGATCTCTGTAATAGCTAATCTGCACAAGATCTGTACTGATGCAGGCCAGGCCTGTAAAATGATGGCCCTATCTGCGGTACAAGTCCTATGTGAATCTTGAATCAAGTAATTGCAGTGACCCAGACAACAATACCATAATAAAGAGTCACATATCCATTTCAAGCACTGTTTGGGACAATTGGACTTAGGTCTGCTACAGAAGGCAGATAAAGGTCCAAAAGTCTCCCCTTCATTAGCTTTCCTTTGTTTCTGGCAGGGTTTGGAAAAGCAGACAATTCTGAAACCTTCCTTTCTACCTACCTACCTACCTACCTACCTTTCCTTCCATCCCTCCATCCAGTATAGAGACTAGCATTCACACTGTGAACACCAGCTCCATCCCAAAGTTTCCCAAACTTAACCAAGTGCTGTAGAAGTGCCATCACTCACATATTGGAGTGACTGTTAATCACAGCAACTGTCATACGGCAGGTCATTCTTGCAGTGACAGGGTGACACAGCATACAACTCCCCCCCCCAAGCTTTCACATAGAAATACATGCAAAGGCTCCATGTGGGAGCTTACTAAGAGTGCAGTAGATGCTCCTAGTATAACTGTTAACAGCAACTGGGGTAGGCTCCCCCCAATTGCTGAAGTGCAAAAAAGGCCCTAACTCTTGAGAAGTGAAGCTAACACTGGAAGGAAACAGCCAAGGCTATCAGGTACTTTCTGACAAAAAGGAAAAAGTTGTTTCTTCTTGGTTTCTATTTGCTACTGCCAAATCTTTTGTTGTTGTTAAAAAAAAACACATTAAGTTGGACTATTTAATTTAATAATTTTGGGGGTAATTCAGAATCCATGACAACTGAAGACTCTTGACTACCATATAGCCTTCCATTACTGGATGGGAAATAGAGCTTCTAACAGCCTGCTACCAGTTGGAAGATAATGACCTGGCCCCGTAGTTTTGCAAAAAATACTGCTTTTAGGATTCACAATCCTCTGAAGATAACATATGACTGAAATGGCAACTGCACACTGATTCTACGCAGTTGAGATTCCTCACAAAAAGGATGCATATATGCTCATTTATAATGCTAGCTGAACTTTGCTTTCAACGTGAATTAGACTTTTTTTGAAACAGTTAAATTAAAAGAAAAGACTGAACAATGGGCTGTTGTGTTTCTACTTTCGTATGTCAAGTTATAGAAATTTCCTATTTGAAGAAATCAGCAAGAACTGCACATGATATCATATTATTATTATTTTTCCATACCAGCTAAACCACTGATGTTTAACTGACTCATTTTGTCTGAGACACTGTTGGGGGCCCAGCTGTGAGCCAGATTTGTCACATAGCTCCCAGTATTCTGCCTGCTGCGTCTGATCAATGACCCGGAATGCAGTGTGAGAAGCAAGCGCCCCAAGCATGTGCTACCCTGCTAAAGCAGCAGGGCACCGTCAAAACTCTTCTTGAGGCTGACCAATTTTAACAGATGAGTAAGCAGCAATATAAGAGTTTTGATACAACAATTATGAGTTTCTCTTTTTAGCCTTTATATCATCTTGACACAGGAAGCTAAATGCCTTTGGGGCCTTTGTATGTTAATTCTGATAACATCTTCCAGTGATCTCATTTTATCCTAATGAATTTTGCTATGTACCCATTTGATATACTGCTGCTTTTATGAAGTTCTTTTTTGGGGAGGGTGATGACAAAAATGTTGATATACAATATCATCGTGTATCTTTTTTCAGTTAAGGTAACAGAAACATTCTGAGAAGACTTCCAAAATATTTCGGCTTTCAAGTTATACGCATTCACTTTCAACTGTCACATGAGAAATACTAAGTGCAATTAACCATCCTAACATTATTTTATGATATTTGGACACCCAGGCTCATATTACAATTGTAAGAAATACACATTTAATGGGGCACAAGACTCCTCGTGTTAGAAGAAAGCCATGTGGATATCAAACACTGTCATTCAAGCAGCTTTAGACATGGTATCAATGGCTTAAGAGAAGACAAATGTGGAGAATCTGTATCCTTTCAGGTGGTACTGGGCATCAAATCCAATTAAACTTGCTGCCATTTATTTAATGAGAGTTGTAGTCCATCACCACCAACTACAGTAAGAGTTATTTAAGTTTTTTTTATCTCAGAGGCCATTCAATACTTTAAGGACACATCACAAGGATCACCCCTTCTGTCTCTTCTTTCCACTACCAGCCAGAAGAGAAAAAATACACTTGTTTTGCTTGTTCTTTCTTGGTTGCTGTGTAAATCTTGGATTTGGTAGCATTCAATGGAACTTGGACTTCTACAATCCATCACTCTAATGGAGGGCAGAAGGATATTGGAATTATATCACTTCAAGAAACCTGAAATCTATTCTGATTTCCTCATTTCAGCTCTGTGTTCTTTTCAAAAGGTAAAAGCAATGGGTGAAGGGCTCAGGAGGTTTTTGGACTCTGTGGAACTTCTCATGAGGACCACTGCAGTCTGAACTAGAAGGTCACAAATTAGCCATCCCGTGGCAGAAGATCATCATCATAATTTAGAAGGATTCTTTTTCTCTAAATTCCTATCACATCAAAAGTTTTAAATGGAAATATAAACAAACCAAAAGTATCTTAAAGTATGTTAACATGTAATGCAAATTTATGGGTTTTTTTTAAAAAAAACTTTAACCTAACATTCTGTACAAAAAGAAATGCTTCCTTACCTGTGAAAAGGAAGAAGATCAATACCATTATCATAGTGTAGCCAAAGTATAAAATAGTGCTTGCTGTTCCAGTAATTTGAAGTTTGGAAAAGAAATAGTGTACTGCATATATTAGAAAATAGACAGCAGTAAATCCACTAGTGAGAAATGAACGCCACTGCCAATGGTAGTCCTAGAAGAAAGCAAGGTATGGTACGTAAGTAAAATATGAAACAAATGCTTCTACATTGCTTTTACTGGACTACAGTAAAAGTGGATATTTTATAGAAACCAATACAATATAAACTGAAAATTTCACTTTTCAACATACAGGCTTTGTATACATTTATGACAAATGGTTACTTTTCTAGCATCTGGTATGATGTACCTGTTGAAAATTCCTGCACTAAACCTTTTTTCAAGTGACCAGATTTCATTCCAGCAGCTACACAGAAAACTAATGGGGCACAGTTCATTCAAAGCTAACACATTCAGAACAGATATACACAAGAAGCCACTGCTAGAAAAACAGAAGAGTAACAAGATTCTATCTGCAGTCCAGGTGTGGATTCACTGGCAATGTATCATGGCATCCATGAAGCCTATTTGTCAGTCTAATTTCACAACTATGTTTTTTCACGAATGGTAAGCAGCTACAACCCCATCATGGAAAGTGAGAGGGCTCATTTTTTTAAAAGGTAGGCACCTCGCCAAATAATGGATAAGATGAAATATTAGGAGGTAGGGATGTGCATGGATATCTGAAAATTTGAAAATCCGATTCGAATGCGTCAAATGTTGAAATTCAAATTTGAATCAGATTTTCAAAAATCTGAATTTGCATATTCAAACTCAAATCAGATTTTTAAAAATCCGATACAAATTTTCAGATAATTCGAGTATGCAGATTCGTATCTGTCATATACAAATCTGCGGGAAAATTATACTGCGCTCAAAATACAGGATTAAAACAAGATGCATACAGGATAATACGGGATGCATACGGATTTTTGCGGAATGTGTACAGATACGTATAACACATAAAAATGTTGTCGACATTCGTATCTTTAAATACGAATCTAACATTCAAATGTACGGATTTGAATGTTACAGATTCGAATCGGATCTACTTGGACTCAAATGCCAAAAATACATTCGTGTACATCCCTATTAGGAGGAAGAAGAGATTCGTCTTTCTGGACCAAGTCTCAAAAGCAGTGACAACTATGCATACATCCATAGATACAGCCTTTGCTTAAATGAATCAGGGCAGGTATATGAAAGTGGTTGATTTTGCATTTTTACAACAATTCAATTTCAGTTGTTAACAGCATTTTTAAAAAGTACTGATTTTTAATCTCTGAATTTCTAGGTGTTCATGACTTATATGGCAATGATTTAATCAACTCAAATCTCTTAAAAGTTATTGGTTTTACCTGAATAGACTGCTGAATTTCATAACCTTTCTATATGAGCAGAAAAGTTCATTTTGGGTCAGGTTACAGCACAAGCATTTCATATGAAGTATGCCATTAAAAGCTTCCAATGCTTTCTGAAGTGTTATTTAAGTTGCCTCTTCTCAACTTTTAAATAGTCTAAAGGTATCTTCTTAGAAAGGATTATTTTGAGTTTGCTGTGAGCCAATTTAAGTTACATTCAGTGACCCCCATACTAGCAGGCTGACCCATGCCCTCCTTTTAAGAAGATGCGCTTATACGCCAGTGCAAAGATCAACAGGTATGCATTTTCCCTATTTTTCTCCATCTTCTCCTGCCACTAAATGAAACATTTGGGAAGAGAAGTGTATTAGTTATTATTGGACTTGTTAAAATCCATCCTACACCAAAGAAAAAGGCTTCTTTTTAAGCTTTTCCCAGACGGGTTAAGTGATGCTTATTGCAAGTGTTTTGGTGTTGTACTCCATAAACACTTTTCTGCTCCAAATCAAATCCATTTTATCTTGTTATTTGTGGAGCCAGAGCCCTGCTTTTCTCTGATGGGACAGGAAGAAGGGCATTCATCAAAGCTCTTTCCAGAAAAATAATCTCCAGAAGAGTGTGGGAGGCTTTTCCTTTTCCTTCTTAAACTGCCTATTCCTAAGAAGAGGATCATGTCATTGAGGGAGAAACCAGGGAAAAAGGTATTTTGCCCATAGATGCAGAAGCATTCTTTTTTTCAAGCAAACAAATAAGAATTAGTCTCAAAGCTATTTATACAACCCAGAAAATAAAACTTGGATGTATTATTGCAAATCTTTATGGACCTACCCAAGATCATATATCTTTTAACCAGTGTTTTTCGTTTTATAACTTTTACAAATATTTTTATATGATTCAGCGGTCATTAAACTTTAGGAAGGCTTGAAATTCAGATAATCCGAATAATTAAAGTTTTAGATAACATGGAATAAGTTTTAAAATGTATTTATTAGTAATTTATTGGAATTTCCCCTTCCTTTTAAGGTGTAATTT
Source organism: Aspidoscelis tigris stejnegeri (assembly GCA_023333525.1). Lineage (NCBI taxonomy): Eukaryota > Metazoa > Chordata > Lepidosauria > Squamata > Teiidae > Aspidoscelis > Aspidoscelis tigris. The sequence continues at coordinate 173,354,526 of JALMGA010000001.1, read as the reverse complement.
CTTTATATTTCTTGTTCTAGTGTTGTTACGGCTGCTGCTACCACGATAAAGTACATCTGAATCTGAATCAGCTCTTGTACATCCAGCATATGGAAACTAATAGCAGATGGTGATATGAAAAAGTGCCTAATTGTGCCCTTTAATGCCACCCAAAAGTTATACCACTGAAAGGAGCAGGAAAGGTGTCAGAACTCAGTCCAGGATTGTGTCAGGTTGGAAAGGGACAAAGAAAAATAGGGCTACTTTAGAAATCCATGCAAAATGGCAACTTAACTAAGATGGGTTGCCACCCTTGGCTCTGCCTAGTGAAGGTAAATTTGTTCCCCTCTCCCCTGTGACCTTCCATGGCTGACTTCAGCAATATTAATGTTCAATCTGCTATCATAGTGCTCCATGCAAAAAAAAAAACAAAACCCTGCCTATTCAAAGTTTCATCTTATGTTCCACTGTCTAGATAACCTCACGATTAAGCAGGAATAATCCAGCAAGAAACATGAAGATTTATTTGTTTAATTATTTAGGGAATTTCCATCTTGCCTTCGCCAAAAGATCTCAGGTGGATTGCAATAAAAGAAAATATTTAAAATATTCAAACAAAAATGTAACCCTCCCTTACGACCCAAACCCTCGGTTAGATTCTCCTGGAGTAATCTTATCTTGCGATGGAGAATTCTGTGAACTTACCTCTGCACACAAGTGGAAATAGCAAAGTAGAATAGTAGCCTCAGAACATGTTATTACTAGAATAATGAACACCAGAAATAGGAAACCGAACATGTAATACATCTGGTGAGACCTAAAAGAAAAAGATGTTTAAATGTAACAAAAGCTGTATTGGTACAGTTCAAAGCACTGGGCCTTTCTAATTCTTAAGTAATTGTTGGCTCCTTGGTTTCATTAAAAAAAATTGTTTGGAGGCTAATCAAGCAACTTGTCCTCAGAGAGAGTAATTCAAAAGAGATAACACAAATCCATCTCCGTGTTAATACAGCTTAGAACTTACACGATTTTATGGCATTACTTTGGTCTAAGCAAGCATTGAAAGCTTTGGTATGACATAGAAGCTTTGTATCTTGAGGAGCAAAGTAGTTTTCTACACTATCAAAGCAGATGGTCAATGGAATCAAGAGATACAGAATCCAGAGAAGGAAACTCGTGGAGTAAAAATATGGAGATCAAACTTTTAGAAGAAGTATGGAGACTTACCAGATACTGTTAAGAATGAAGAACAATTGTATAAAGATGCACCCAAAGGGTAGAATGCCTCCCATAATAATGCCAGGTAACGGCTGTGTGTAAAATGACTGTTCAGGAATCTGACGAGGGATCTGATTAGTGCGGACTGGATGTTCTATGGCCTTTTAGAGACATATATTAGAGAAGGAACATTTCTTAATATAAACCATATTGGAAAAGACTAAACAGTAATCTATAGAGTTGTTGCTCCCATAACACAGTAGTTATTTTTCCACAAATGACCTCATCATGCATAGTGCCTTGCCACAGCTAGAAGCAATTGAGTTGCAACTACCTTACTATATGACCAGAACTGTTCTAAGTAGACCTGCACTATATGAGGAACAGCTGTATTCCTGTACTAATGAAACCTAGAGTGGGATCTTAACATCACTGAAATCCTAATAAGAGATGTTGAAATGATCTGAATGTAAAAAGAATTCAAAAATAGGAGTTCTGCCCATCTTTACTGAAAACATTAATCCAACGTGCATTGCCTTTGTGTGTGAGCCTCTACCTCTATCAAGGAAACAGTGTCCATCAGTTGTTCTAATTAATGAGAAAATAATCAAGTGTGACTTCTAGGGATTCTCCTACATTAAAGAAGCACAACTTTCGGTTGTCACAATCAAAGACTGTTTTTTTAATACAGGTTTGTGGAAGTAAGTTGTGGATGTTCAGGAGGTTGGAAAGGGCTACAAAACAATTGCTCTTAACTATATGTACTTCATGCAATATAAAAGCTCTCCAATGTTTAAATAAGGGTGCTTTTCCACTGTCACTAGAAGTACCCATTAATGGTGACAGTGGAAAAACACCCTAAAATTAGTAATTCCTATGTGTCTTGCAAAATCAGTTGTTCTGCCAGAACACAGAATGACTTTTTTTCAAAAATTAACTGAGATAATAGGGTTTTCATATAAAAACGTTGTAAACATTCAGACACTGAATTTAAACATGACCCAAAACCTGTTCTAACGCAATGTGCCATCACATGTATTTGACAGACCCTTCAAAGTGTATGCGGTTTCTCCAACTTTCATTTATAGCATTGGAATCGACTTACATTCTTCTTGAAACCAAAGTATGCTCCAATGAATGTCAGTGGCACAGATATGCAAAACCAGAGTGCCAGAACAGCAACCAAAGTGCCAAATGGAATGGCTGCAGAAGACCCTTCTCCCCACAGAATGAGGTTCATGATAAAGAAATCAGCAAACACGATGCTAAACAGGAGACAAGGGTTTTAATTATCAGTTCAGATCAGATTAATTTCAATGTTATTGAAATCAAAGTATTGTATGTCCTGCTGAACACTAAGCCCAGGTGACACCTAGAAAATATCAGGCAAATAGCCAAGCCACTCTCAATACCTTAATCTAACAGGACTCAGCTGCAGCATGAGCTGACGTTTTCAGTTAAATAACTCCAACTACTTGTCTATCTTAACTGCACTTCAGGGGATGACTGCTTGCTGTGATTAAGCAGAAAGATTTAACACAGGGATTGGACAGAAGGCCAACTACGGAGTAGTTCAAGAAACAGCCTAGGAAAATCAGTGAAGGCTGCTCTGTCTGTCAGGAGCTTCTGCTTTTTCATGTGGCAAAAGTATATAAGCTTTTTCAAAAACAGAGAAAACAAAAGAATAAAAAATGTTCTGAACCAGGTTCTAGGTGAGCCACTTCTTTGCAAATCATGTCAGAGGTTCATGAGGCTTGCTATCAGATCGAGTGCCACTTTAAGATCAGGGTCTGAACCCTCACCTGATTGTTCATAAACAATCAGTTTGTGCAGCTCAGCCTCCCTGCTTCTACCATAATGCTCACTAGGCCTACTGGCTAGGCCAGGCCAGGCTGCTGCTGTTGCCCACGTGATTGTCTGAAGGCTGTTATAGGCTCCAAGCAGACACCTCCACTTGCCTAGGTCTTCTAGCAGTGGAGGACTACAAGTAGGACCAGTCTTAGGCCAATTACATTAATTAGACCACACGCTTGCTCTAGGCCTCATGCAGGTGGCCACAGTATACCACCATTTGTTTTTCCAATAAAGCTCTGTCACACCACACTATATCCTTCTGAACTGCCAGCGACAAGTCACTGCCATCTCCTCACAGGGCACACCAAGCAGAGATCCTGTTCATCAGTGCTAGCAGTGAGCACACCACAGTGCTGTGTGTGCAGCACTGCCATGGTGTACAACTTCGAACTCCTCTTTAGATTCCCTGGAACACTTTGGCAGCAGTATTCTCTATCAGCCATCTCCCCTTTTCCTTGCTATCTTGAAGGAGAGCCAAGCTTTGCCCTCTTGTGCCAGAGAAGCCCTGGTAGCTGACTGTCTGAATTCTAATGCATGCTGTTTAAACAGCTGGATGGTTGTGCACATACACACAGGTTGGTCTTGTTTTGCTTTTTCAACCCAACATGGTACAGTGGTGACCATCTTAATCTGGCTTTAAGGAAGGGTTAGACACATTTATGGATGACAGATGTATCAATGGGAACTAGAATGGATGCCTAAGGACATCTTTCAGGCTGGGGGGGGGACAAGCAGGATGCTTCTACGGCCATTAGCTGAGATTTGAGATCAGGAGAAGGTTTGCCCGTGCCTCTGCTTGAGATGCCCATGGGCAATTGGTGGGCCACTGAGTGCGACAGAATGCTGGACTAGATGGGCTGTGGCCTGATCCAGCAGGGCTCCTCTTATGTTCCTCCTTCAGGAAGCTTATAGAAAGAGGAACAGGGCAGTGAATGTATGCAAGTAATTCATGAGCCAAGCTTTTGAAGGCAAGATGCTGGTAAGGATGCCACAGATCTTGGAATGTCCCACGGAGCCCCAGTGGAAAAGCACCGGTACAAGATACTGCTAGCCAGCTTCGGACAGTCTGCTCTTCTGTTACAGAGCTGTAGTTTACAACCTGCTATAGGGGAGTGTCTGCAGCTCAGTGGTAGAGCAAACTGCTTTCAAAGCAGAGGGTTGCCAGTTCCCCAGACACAGTCAAAGGCAAACCACTTCTGTATCTCTGCTAAGAAAACTGTATGGAGATGCTCACGCAGTCAACCAGGAACATAAGAAGAGTCACTGGCAAGGAGACACTGGCAGCTGAAGTTTCTTGCATGTATCGCATACTTTCTCTGTTCCTAAATTAACGGGAACTTCTTTCATGAGGATGGTGTGAACAATATATTGCTAGTCACTGACTGGTATCTCAAGACCAGATAAATGGGATGGATCACTGTGAGTGTTTCTGTTCTGAGGAACAGAAACCGGATGGGATGCACTACCCATTTTTCCTCATAGCATTTGCACATTAATGTTTAGAGTATACTTGTAATTCCTCCTATGCATTTGATTGCACATTAGCGACACTGAAATGTGGGGCAAGTAGAGCTTATGAGAAATGTAAAGGCTTAATTTTAATTGTCCCTGTGTACATCTCAAAGCAATTCCTCTCCTCTCCCATGGAACCTGTGTTCAAGCAGAATTTGTTACAAGCTACGTTGATACTTAGCTTAAGAAGTGGGGTAGGATTGCAGGCTAGCTCAATATACAAGTTTTACTGTACATAAGAAGGTATTTCTCCCTTGAGATTAATAATTTCAAATAATGTTCCAGGAGGAATTGCAGATTCTGAACTCCCACTTTCTATTTGTGTGTATGAGGATGGCATGAGGGTGCCATACTATGTTGCATCTGTATATCTCAACACTGCTGCCTGTTGGAAGGCCTTGATGTGGAGAGGTGGCACGAATGTGACCAATTGCATTTGAGGCCTTCCAGGAAATAGATACATGCACATGTTGGTGCTTGGCCTTCTGGGAGGGTTTTCAAGCATGGGCAAGCATGAGGCTGGAAAGGCCTTCAAAGAATCCATAGATAGCAGCAGTAGGTAGGTCTGGAGAATATGAGGGCATGACGAGGGAAGCTGTGGGTCTGAAGGGAGGAGAGAGGAGGCCACAGGTATGAGGGGGATTCAACAAGCTTGAACCCAAAGTAGCCACTTCTATTTTGATCTGTGTCTAGTTTAGGTTTATACAAAGTGGACCAGACAGAACTGAATTTGGCATCAGAATCAGCATCTGGTGATATTGCTATATTTCATTCATGTCATTGAAGACCCCCACATTTTAGTTAAATTTCTTGTATACTTAAAGTAGGAACACTAATTATAGTCTTACCCGGGACAAAGGAAGGCTGTCAACAGAACATTTGTCTTCCATTTTTCACCCCCAAATGCTAAATAAAGTAAACAGAAAATGAACTGCAGTGATTAAATACAGACAGATACATTTTACTATTTCTAACCAATTGGTTTAAATGTAAAGGCAGATTTCATACATGATATTATAGTATTTACTACAACAATGTTGTTCATCTGGGGTGGTATTTTCAAATAGAACTGGCATTTATTTTCCATTCATGTACATGTACATTCAAGTATCAAATCAGATCTTTACATGAAACAGAATAGCATTCCAAAAGCCACCAACAGATTTCTGTATTAATATCAGTTACCCTTTTCACTTTTCAACAAGCAAATATACACAAGAGTAACCAAAGTTAGGATAAACAGAAAAAACGAAGAGACAGACTAAGAAAGCAAATAGAAGGAAGATTTCTTAATCTGTCATGTACCATATAATAAAAAAAGAAGAAAAAACAAATAGCCATCTCCAAAGTTTAGAAGCTTGGGAGCAATTCAGGACTGCACATATAGCCTCTTTTCAGTCTTAAAACACGTCTTCATTTTGCCCAGAGGGCATACAGAAAAAAAATCATTGTTGTGATGATAATTTAGACTAATGAACTTATAAACTGTCACAGTAAATAAATTTGTATACTTACATTTGTAGAATCTGGCAGCAACATAACCTGCCGGGGTTCCAAGCAGAACCCACAACACAACAGCACAGGTCATTAAGGCTCCTCGGTTTGCAGGTGATAGAAATCCCAGGCAAGCAAAGACTGAAAAGAAAAGACAAACAATCTTCATTGAGTTCTGAAAAAAACACATGTTTTATTCAGCCATTTTTCATATAATGCATTTTTGCTCCAATGAAGGTGATAAAATGGTAGATTTCTACTTTGTAAATAACAAGCACCCTAAGAGGTATACTGCCAGTCACCAATAAATACTCCCTGTTGGTTCCAAACAACATCTTCTTATTTGTAGTTCTCTTTTACGAACATCACTTCTAAAAATTTTCAAAACAGTTCAGTGTCATGGTGGAAGTTGAAACAATGTATAGGAAAAACATAGTTATTTTTGGAACAGGTGAGGGAAATGCCTCCAAGTGAAAAGGAAGGGAACATAAATACTGCGCGTGGAGTATTGCTGATTCCCTGTTTGTGATTAAGACAAATAATTCTCCATTACAGAAGTGTGGAAAGACACAGCATCAGATCACTCCAGCATATTATAAACTGCTGGATTGTTTTCACTAAACCAACACTTAATTGTTGGGAATCTTTATTACCTTGCTTAAATAAACATCATGCTTAAGGCGGCAGCTTAGTCACGTGCATTCTCCAGCTCCACCAACAGTTACAATAATCTCGAAAGGTTAAAATAACTAGAAAAAGATAATTAAAACTAACTAGAAAGCATCTCTTTCAAGACGCTTTAGATGGTACATAAACTAACTTGAAATAAGGTTGAAGACTTCAGGTATTTCTGCACTTAGCTGCTATGATGCTAAATCTGAACATAGAAACATGCATCTTCTACATGCCTCCACGATTTGAATCACCCCCTATTAGAAATACAATCTTATATGCAAGCTCCTTTGCTAGATAAATTTGGATTATGTAACAGTTCGTCACCTTTCATTGTGTGCTAACAATAGCCCAATAACTTATTCAACATTAGAGAGATCCTGAAATTAGCACAGAATATCAAGGAACATATACTGCAGTCACTGAAAATATTTTTTCCCCAAGTAAGTGGGACATAATGACACACTGACACTCTTCTGTCTCCATTAGGAGAAGGTACTTAAAGGGTTTCACAATCACAGTTGCAGGGGACTTTCTGTTTGTTTTACTTCAGCCAAATGGACAGTGCTGAGCCAAAAGGAATGCACACCCCTCTTGTTTTCTTGACAGAACTATGAATAGCTACACTGAATTCTTTACATCTCATTTGTTTTCCCTTGCAGAGAGGTGAATTGTTTTAGAGAATTCTATAGTTTCACAGGTGATCATAATTACTGCTGAAACGCAAACCCTCGATTCGCTTTTAGATTAGAATACCACTATGTAAAGGTTAAATTCTTCTATGCAGAGCACACTACAGAGTTATAAGCTGGGCAGTAGCTGTTTAACTAGCCCTCCCCACAAAAAACCAAGGCTGTGTTCTCTCTTCCTGAGGTGGATAGAGATATCCCCCCCCCCCCCCGGCCGCCCGTATACTATATATTGAGGGGTAAGAAGAGGGGTACTGACTCAGACAGAGAATGCTTGAATTTTGGTCCTTGGACTCACAGGCAGTTGCTTCATACACACCTTCTCCTTGCCTTGTGCTCTGCTCTCCACAAGGATCATGATGGAACTCGAGTCTAGCAAGCCTTGCAGGGCTGTAGAAATTCTACATACAGCTGCCACCTGAGCCAAAAAAGCAGGCCTGCTCGCACACCTGTGTAAACTATCAACACTGCATTTTATTTTGGCTGGTTGGGTGATGTGGGGGCTGGTTTTCTCTACCAGAGAAGGGGATGCCACCTTGCTGCCTCTGGTTGAAATATTGATGGATTTCCTAGTACCAGCTGAGAGGGACCAGAAGGAAAATGGGAAAGAGACAGACTAAGAAAGCAAATAGAAGGAAGGTTTCTTAAAAATAATGAGAAGCACTGTGACTGTGAAAAGGCGGACAGCGCCATAGCTACACAGCACGTTCTCGGGCAATAAAAAAAAAAGGTGGGCAAGACCTGGAGATCAGAAATATAGTTTCTCAGTGCCATCCTCTGTGTGAACCTTGGTGGAAACTTAATAAATGTTCAGACATTGGCTATTTGTGCACTTCCTTCTGTTAATGCGGATTTAGAAGATCCAGATCTTTTAGATGCAGTCCTCTTTGGAATCCAGTCCTTGCAACAAAGACATTAGGAACCCAATAGGCACGCAATTGGTATGGATCAGCTATGTACCCACAAGTGCCGCGAAATCTGCATTTAATGGGGTCTTTGGGTCCTTAAATCTGGATTAACACTAGACCCTTTTAATGGTGTCTTCTATCCAGAGCCTCAGGATGGGAGCTATGGTGGACGTATGGTGGCCCTGTTTAGCACCCACTGCCATGGGGTGCTAGATGGCCCATGCGGATGCATGGGGCCCTCACCACGATACAGAACTTCAAGGACCGGATTCTATGAGTGCTCATGGGTACACAGCATGTTCAGAATGGGGTCCTTAAGGGGTCTTGTGAGCAGACAGTACGCAAGAGATCCATACCTATCAGGTTCCTAATTGGGTCTTTGTTGTTAATGCAAAACAGCCATTGGCTTCTGCATATTCAAGGTGTAATACCAAAACAAGTACCCTTATATGTTATCAGATTGTCCCTTTATAACTTCTTTTAGGACTGAAATCCTAGTATTATCAATATGATACTAAATTAGTTTTATTTAAGGATGCTTGTGTTCTTTAGAGTTAATGCTTGGAATTTCTCTTCATAATGAGAATTATGGATTATTAGAGCAACAGGAAGCAGCCAACAGAATTTATTATTCAACTGTAGGGGGAAAAATGTTCTAGACTTGTATATCTTGCCAAGATCTGAATTAATAATTTCAAAACAGAATAGTAAAGAAAGTGAGTTTTGTGTTCAAATTTTTTTTTTAATTTTCAACCTAAAAATGTCCGTACAGTATGTACAAATAATATTTTTCCCTTTCTTCTGACCATATTGGTGGTTACCCTTTATGCGCTCCCTTTGTCATACTTACACAGAGTAACAAAAGTCATGATTAAAATCTGTGTTCCAGAACCCAGAAACACCGAGAGAAGCATTCCTTTTCTGGGAGGTCTAAATATGTCACCATGAACTAGTTTCCAACCAAATTCCTCCTGAGCATCTTCCTGAGAAGAAAAGAAACCAACTGAATCCATTGCAGTGATGGGAACGGTTGTACTATTAAACAGGTTTCCAAATGTAGTTATAAACATACAAACTGCTAATACAGAAAAATCTATTAAATATCAAATTTTGTACCCTAATTCAAAATTAGGTGAGCAAATCTTGTTACAAAAACATTTATATGAATTAGAGATGCGCACAAATGTTTTTTAACATTCTATTTGAATCGAATACCCAAAAATCCAATTTGATCTGAAGCTTTTAAATCTGAATTTAACAAGATTCGATTCGTATTTACCAAATTCAAATCTACTTGTTCAAATCTTTTATTCGAATCTGCACATACGAATGTCAACAACATTCATATGTGCCCATATGTATCTTCCCCACAACCATACACATCTGTAGGAATCCGTACACGTCCGTACGCACCCCACAGTTATCCCATGTGTAACCTGTTTTCGTCCTGTACAGATCCATACAAATGCTTATGGATGCAGGAAAGATACGGATCTTCAAGTCCGCATCGTATACAAACCCATACACATACTAATGTCTGGATAATTCAAATGAATAGATCCGAAGTTCAAAATTCAATTCAAATGTTTACATTCAAATTTCGGAACATTCCATTTGAGTTCAAATGTCAAAATTTGGCACATTTGACTGGATTTCAAATGCCTACATATATTTGTGCAAATCCCTAATATGAATGAATAAAATTAGAGGCTAGGTATTTCATTTACAGCTGAACATACAGATTTATTTATTTGTTCATTCATTCATTCATTTACTGAAAGACCATTAACATAATATCTTATAATTACTTTGTTCCTAGGTAGCAGTGACTTTTTATTTACAGGCAATTTTTTGTAATCTATTAGTACTAGTAAAACATAGTTGCACAAATTAAATGAACTCACTTTGCCTATACTATAGTTAAGCTTGCATTTATTTAAAACAGGACATGACCTAGAAAAAGCTACTTGCACCAAATTAAAAAAAAAGAATATTTAGAAAGTAGTACAATTTAACGTGCAACTGTGCAAAGCAAGAATTTAAAAAACAATCCTATACTTACAGTGGAATCCATCTGGTTGTATCTTGCAATGTCTTTATGCAGAGTTCTTAGCATGATCATAGCTACCATTCCAGAGAGGAAAAGAACGATCACTAGAGAATTCATAATACTACCAAGAAAACATAAAAAAACAAAATTAGCTATCGAGTACTTTAGCTTTCACACTCAAATATAGTGAATTAAAAATTAAATGCTGTTTTTACCTAAACCATTGTATATGTGTGTGAGGCATAGATTCTAAAATATAATCCCATCTGGATGCCCATCTTATTTCCTTGTTTTCCTGAAAAGTAAATAAATACACATTAATAATTAAAAGGAAAACTGGCAGGTTTTTATCCTGCAAATAATCGCTAACATGACCTTCAGAATCTTAATATGTCTTTTTATTAACACTTGAGATCTTAAGTGTTACAATGAAACCTAAAAGAAGCCAAAGAACAACAATTCTTGAGGACTTCAACACAATCATTTCATAATACAGTACTTTCAGCGTCCAAAGACCTTCACATGCTTAAGCCGAAAGCCTTCAGACACCTTTAAAAATAATTCAGCATTGCTGGCATCACCAGGTCAGCTAAAAGTATCTCAATGTGGTGGCCAAGCAGCAGGCTCAGAACCAGCTTGGAGTTGGCTCAGAATTGTGTTTTATGACAGTGGTGTGGTATCAGCCTCCTATGGCCTTTTTGTGTCCTGTTTCCAGGTGTAAAGGGCCACTGGAGTCATTTTCTTACTTCTGCATCTGTGATTGCAATTTAAAGCTCACAAGGCTGGAGAATGCCCCCTTAAAATGCCACAATGAACTAAGCTTGTCACACCTCTAGTCAGTATGAACCTACTTCCACCACTTTACTATGTGTCAAGCAGGTACGCTAAACCTGAGAGTGGATTGCTTGAGGTTACCTACTGTATTCGTGGCATTCAGACCAAGAAGTTTTTAATTCATAGACCATTCCCTTCACTACTGTGCCAAATCAGCTCAACCTTTCAAACACAAACACTCTGAGCTAATATATACTGTGCATCAGGAATGAACCTGCTTCATCTGAAACAGCGTAATAGAAAATATTGAAAATTCCTTATTTCAGCAAGACCAGTGGAAGCCTTGACAAATGGAAAGAGAAGAGCCATTCCTTTAATTATTTCTGGAATCATAAACCTCTAAGTTAGAATTTTCAACATGCTCACCTAGAAAAGAATCTTACTATACAGGGTGACAGTGACTCTTGAGTAAACATACAAAAATCATATTAGGATACAAATATATCATGCTGTATCGTCTGAATGACAAGAATCTGAATAAATAGCATTTAGTCTCTATAAGAATTATTCCTTTAACTAATTTCTATACAATGTATGAATTAAAATTACCACTCTGAACTCACTGAACAGTATTATTGGAATTTTTTTTACATATTTCAAAGCCTTTTTCCAAGCCATCTCCTTCAAAAAAGACAGGAAAAGCTTTATGCGTACCAACCTCAAAAGTAATTGAATATGTGTAAGCAATTTTGACTGTTCCAGTTGTCATTTTGTTACTTATATCCATAGGTGGTCCTGAACAATCTGGATTGTTAACATCTGTGTGCTTGAAGCTGTTGAAAGTTAAAAGAAGACAACTGAACAAAAAGAACCCTATACTTTTGTTTACAGCAAGAAATTTTCAAGAATTGTACTTGAGAGGAAACATTTGGTAGTAGTATAAAGCAGTAAAAAAATATGACTGATAAAGAAGCAGTAGAAAATACTTGGAGTGGTTCAGTTATTCTTGCTATCAAATGGTCTCCCAAGATGAAAAGGTGGTACAATTTGCTAGATATTTCCCTCCCACTAAATTAAGAAAGCCATTATACAGGTCTTTTTATGAAATATGAACTAAGATTATATAGATGCAGTTACAGAGAAATGTAGCACTACAAATTACCATTGTCCTGCCTATGTTTCTGCTCTGCTGCCACTTTTAATAAAGAAATGATTATTTTAAGTGTCCATTTTTAAAAGCCAATAGTCTAATAGGTCCCACTTTTAGAGAGTGACTGGAAGAGTTTTTTTCTGCAAACCATTCCCAGTCCAGTGCTCTTATCAGTTTGACTGCATCTATATAATCTTAGTTCATATTTCATAAAAAGCCCTGAAATAAGGTTGCTTATGCCTTATGTACAAAAATGTACATACAAGATGTCCTTATTAAATATGAATGTAACAGCTGACCGCAGTGGTCACTATGATTATTCATACTTTTTCACTGCTACATTTCTTAACTGAATGAAAATCACAGAGAAGATCCTTTTATACAGTAAAACTCAATAGCTACCTTTTTGGCTCAAGTTTAGCAGCTACTAGTCTTGCACTGGGTGCCTCATTTTCTACAACATGATAGATGATTTTGATGTCCACATGGTTGAATATATAGAATGTATTGTGTTCATGGAACTCTGACTACAAAAAGAAGGGGAAAATCAGGGAAAAAAAGTTAATTGAAGTAATATACAACTGGCACAAAGATTTCCCATTGCATTCTATCTATAACAGTGGCTCTCAACCTTTTGAGAGCCACGACCCCAAAATGGGATTCCCCAAGCCTCCGCGACCCCAGGGGCGGGGCAGGGCAGGGGCGGGGCGGAGCTGGGGCGGAGTGGGGGCGGGGCGGGGCCAGGGCCGCTGGCGTCGTTTTCGCTCCCCCCCCGACCCGGAAGTCCTCCCGAAACGCCGAATTTTAGCGGGCGAAGGGCACTGGCGGCGAGGCACCAGTCCGGCGCCCTTCACCGCCATCGCCGCCTGCCGCCGCCGATCTCAACTTAAAGCAGCGGCGGCGCAGCGGGGGGGACGCGGGGGGGCCTGCGGAGCCTTTGGCGACCCTGCTGAAATGGGTGCGCGACCCCAAATGGGGTCGCGACCCACAGGTTGAGAACCACTGATCTATAAGATCTTAGATTCAACTATATACACATTGGAGGACAGGCCAGAACAAAAGTAGGAATTACCAACCAACGGTCCTGAGGAACTACTCCTGGAATAGTATGCAGTAGCCTACAAAATCTCCTGATGCTTTACAAGGAAACTAGGCAATTTCTTGGCATTCTTAAAAATGGCAATTGGTCCTAAAAGTGCCTTTCCTAGTACTTTTCCCTTTGTATCTTCCTGCTTTAGTGTTCTCAAATGGAATCAAGACAATGTCTAACACACCTCATTTCTACAGTTACTAAGGAAGCACATGTAGATTCGTTCGTTTGCCAAAGGAAGCCATACTCTGAAACAAATCATGGCTTGCTGTAGACTTTAAAAAAGTGGTTGCAACTTGTTTCCCTCTGAACAAATCAAAAGGCTTGCTTAACAAGTCAGCTGTTCTTCCCGACTTGAGAAAGTGAAAAGCAAACTGATTGAGCATGCTGTTCATTCAAAGCAAACAATAATTTTCACACAACAACTTACTGAAACATATAAACCACAACACATTTTCTTCTGCCTCTGGGTTGGAGATGCAGGCAGGATGCCTCTAAAGGCCATTTGCAGGGTGTTGAGAGCAGGTGAACATTTTCCCTGTCTTCTGCTTGAGAATGCTCAGAAGCAACTGGCGGGCCACTGTGTGAGACAGGATACTGCACAAGGTGGGCTGTGGCCAAATCCAGCAGGGCTCCTTTTTTGTTCTTATGTTCTAAGTATTCTAATAATGAAAATGAATTGTTACAACAAGTTCTCTTCTCTTCTCTTCCAGCCGAGCTGAGGGTGTTTTTCCACTTAGCACTAGAGTACCAATTAAAGGTCCTTAATGGGTACTCTAGTGCTAGTGGAAAAACACCCTCAGTTCGGTTGGAAGAGAGGAGATCTAGGGTGTTTTTCCACCGTGCTCCTTTAATCAGGATCTAAGAAGATCCGGATCTAAGGAATGGGTACATTCCTTAATCCGGATCTAGTAGATCCAGATTAAGGGAAGTACCCAATGTGTTTCCATGGGTGGTCTAGCACCCAATAGCAATGGTTGCTAGCCTCCCTGCCGTGGAAACACCGGAGCACCCATTTGGAAAATCGGATCTACCCATGAGGGGTCCTGCTTGTCACCCCAGATGTTTGGGGGGACAGATGGTGCAATCTCCGAAGTGGCTTCGAAGTCATTTCTAAAGCATTTCGAAGTCACTTCGAAGTCTGTGGAAAACAGCTCCACTGAAATCTGTGCTGATCTTCAGAGTGAACTTCGAAGTGACTTTGAAGTGACTTTGGAGTGAACTTCGAAGTTCACTCTGAAGATCAGCACAGACTTCAAAGACGCTCCGGAGCTATTTTGCACAGACTTCGAAGTGACTTCGAAGTGACTTCGAAATGACTTCGAAGCTTAGGTTTTGGGGCTCCCCCCCCCATGGGTGCTCTCTCCCCCTAGCCTCCTCTAGACCCCATTGCCACAAAAGCGTGGAAACAGGCTCCCTTTAATCTAGATTTTCTGCCTGAAGACCCCATTGTAGACCCCATTAATGGGGTCTATAGAAAATCCAGATTAAAGGCCAGAAAGTACCCATTTGATCCGGATTTCCCCAGTGGCAGTAGAAACAATCGGGTCCCAAATGGGTGCCGTGGTGGAAATGGGATCATCCGGCTCATTCCCAAATGGGTCCTTAATGGGTGCAAAAATGGGTACTTTCTGACAGTGGAAAAACACCCCTAGCTAGTTTTTTCACTAGCACTAGAGTACCCGTTAAGGACCCTTAATGGGTTCTTAATGGGTACTCTAGTGCTAAGTGGAAAAACACCCTGAAAGAGCCCTGAAGCTTCTGCTCTGGATTAAGATTAACTTCTAGCACGTCTGTAACTCTAAACTGCTATCACTAATTTAAACATAACAGTTCCTCCATATGCACAAGTTCAGCACTTGTAAGATTTGCATATTTACAAATAAGAGTTTGTTACTGTACCCTCATGACTCACCAATGGCACTTTTCCAGGGCCTTTTTGGCCAAAGCGGGAAGAGAAGAGCTTTTTCTGGCTCCCCTCCTGTTTACAAGTTTCCATTTGGACCCTACCTCTAATGAATGACAGGAAGAATCTATAGTAATTAGGAATGCGCACGTAGTGCTAACACAGGATTGGGGAGAAGTATATTTGCCACTACAACCAAGACAGGGGGTGGCAACATTATATTTGTAGCTGAACCACCTTGAACGAATTCTGTCTGTTTGACCTCAACATGAACCTGGGGAAGTCTGCTTTGACAGTTCACCTAGCTTTGGATATCATGAAAGCAAGCATTCTCATTCTTATAGTCATGCCAGTAGAAACGTGGGGTGATAGTGAGACTAAGCCTCAGTTCTTTTACTCTCAAGTACGTATGAGTCCATTAGGATAAGCTGTTCTTATTTTCTATATCCTCCAAGCATATTAAGCTGAAATCATGTGAAATGAAGCATCAGGACCTAAATACTCCATTAAAATTCTGTAATGTTATGATTTATAGCTGGCAATCTAATACTGAATTCATAGAAGAGAGACTAAAAAAAGAAATTAAAAAATTAAACCAACTATTGTTGCGTGTAAAGCAACACACGACCCTTTTAGGCCATCTAATCTTACAAAATCAGACATCCCTCACACAATGTGGTGGTTTTGTTCCTGTAAACAACTGCATTTTGCACAAGGTAACTAATCCCAGCAGCACTCTCCCTAACAGGGGGCTTTCTGTAACTAGCAGTCACTTCTGTAGGGCCGCTTGGGAAGGTGTCAAGGTTTTAAAAACCCCGTTATGTGAGGGACATCACATCTTGCTGACTGTGTGGAAAAGTTAATTGCAATCAGCAAAGCCATGCTATAGGAGGAACAGTTGTACTCTAGTTATGGCAAGTCTAATCTATCAACTAACTTCCTTAACTATATAATGCTGAGAATATTCACTGAGCTAAACAGTTTGTGCTAAAACCATCCTTCATACATTTGCACTTATTGCTTGTCTACTCCTTCCCAGAGAGTGGCTCAGTCATGGGACAGTGACAAAGCATGCACCTAATATACTTAATGCAAACAAACAAACAAACAGATAAGGCATAACAATCTGGAATGTATTACTCAAAACTTATTTTAACATACACTAATAACACAGGCATCTTTAGGATGTCCATCATCTGTTATATAGCAACCAATGGGAAAACCAGGATTACAGAACCTCTGGTTATCTTCCACATCATAGCACCATGTTACAGGCATATTGTCCACAATCCTACAAAAAGAAAAATAATACATATTATTGTGAAAAGAGGATGTAACATTAATTCTGACCTATAATACACTACACTTTTACATTTAACACCTTAAGATCTGCAGATGAGGCCCTTCTTGTTATACCAGCCCTTCAGTAACTAAAGGGGAGGGTACTTTGGATAGGGCCTTCTCGTTGGTAGCCCTTAGACCAGTGGTTCTCAACCTGGGGGTCGAATTACCCTTTCAGAGGGGTCGCGACGAGCCTCCTGCCGCCCTTCCCTTCCACCTCCCAGCTGCTCCGCCCCTGTGGTTGGGGGTCCCCACAACATGAGGAACTCCATTAAGGGGTCGCAGCATTAGGAAGGTTGAGAACTGCTGCCTTAGACTATTCCAAGCAGACAATCTAATGTGATACCACTGAGCCGAAGTGCTAATATTGGGAGGAAAAGAATTTAAGTAACAGAAATAATCAAGTCCAGTAGATTAAAGAATCAATAATTATCCTCAAGAAAATGTGTTTTGCCCACTTTCTAGCCAAATTAAGCCATCTTCTCTACATGTTCTCTACCTTACCAAATTGTATTCTTATCATTCAAGTGCTGCATGATTAACAAATGGGGTCACTTCAGTAAAAGTGTCAGATTAACAGCCTTATACATCCTAACATGTTTAAAGACTCAAGTATACGTTACCACTGTTAATTTATTAAAATTTATACCTATAATTTTAAAAATTAAATTAAAAATTAAAGTGAACTCACCAATGATGTTGATAATTCAGAAGCATGCCCTTTTTCAAAAAATCTAGCTTTTGCCTATCTTCTGTTTTTTTTAAATCATATTCTTTAATACAGACAGGCTTACATGTCTCTTTTTTCTTGAATGTGAACTGAGAAAACGAGGAGGAAAAATTAGAAGGAATCTTTTTTATATAGCATTCACTTAAATTCTATCTCACAAGCAGTAATAAAATGTGCTTTAGATCACTGGTCATACTATAGATTCTTCACTGCTCAAATTGTTCCAGACTACTATTCAATTAATGTACCATCAAGACATATGAATCTAATTAACAGAAACAGCAAATTCTAAGGCATTTTATTTTGTTAAAGTAATATAATTATACTATAACTAAAAACTACATTATTTTTATTTTAAAGCAAATAAGAATTTCAACAAGTCACTACTTCAGTTTATCAGTCTTGAAATTTTCAGTAAAATTACAATTTTATCAATTATTAAAAAGTCACCCAGATCTAATCAGCAGGCTTTTCTAACACTTGGCAGCAACAACTAAGTACTCAGAGGAAATTTATTTTACACAATTTGAATTTCTTTAGACTTCTCTGTACTATATTGCTTCCAGGGTGCTATTTAATGTACACAGTCTTATAAAGTCAAGCCCATATTCCAAAAAGAAATATGAGCCTCACCTAAGTGATTACTGTAGTACCACATGAAAATAATTATATTTAAAAGAAGCCCTTGCCATAATGCTCAGAAAAAAAGACTTGTATTAGTGAAAAAGGAATTTTCACAGCAAGCCATGTTTTATTATAATGCATACAATAATGATACTCTCTGGATTATTGTGATAAATCTGGGATGGCTAACCCAGTTGCAGTTCATAGCTTTTAAAAAGCTGTGATCTCATCTACTGCCAGCTAGTCATAGCCTTTAGCACGTTCAATACAGCATTGCTGTTTTTTAAGTCAAAAGGCTTCTTAGATTCCACTTCAAAAATTCTATTATTATGTTGACATTTCTCGGTGGATCCTATTTGATCGACAAGTGAAGAAGCAAGCAAAGGATTCCTGAATTTCTCCAGGCAAATTCCTCCTTCCTCCAGCATAAGCCACTTTTAGCTCTTTTCTGGCCTTTTATTGTTGTTCCTGATGTGCGGAGGTTGTCTGTCCAAAAGGCACTCCAAGCTCATTGTGTCCATCTAAGCTTCTTTGGAATACATAAAAGTTCTGCATGCTACCGCATAAAAATGAGCTTTAAGCAGACAACAGAAACAATTCTGGAGAAAGGAGTAAAATGTCCATCCATTCAAAGAATAATTAGACATCTGCATGCTAATAGATATTCACAATTTTTGGGGGGAGAGATACTAGATGGCAAGCAATTTCTAGGAAATTAAATTACATTAAAAAATGCACCTGTTCAGGGCCAATGAAGTTTTCAATGCATCTGACAAACTATCTTTTCTGCTACTGGTCAGGTAGTCCAGAAAGGAGTTCAGTGCCCAAGGTTTCCCTGATACTCATAATAAAACATTCTGGCTAATGCATGGTAAAAGAATTTAAACTTAAATGGTAACTAAACTGAAGGACCATAGGGCTAGCATTCTTGACAGCTGCCATGTTCATCCTACCTAAACAACTGTGCAGTATTCCCTGTCTAGACTAAATAATTTCCACATTAGCAATTTTTTTTCCCATAACCAAGTACATTTATTTATTTATTATTTATTTGTATTTCTATCCCGCCCTATACCCGAAGGTCTCAGGGCGGGTTACAATATTGTATTAATCTTAGACAGGTCTCTGCCCTCAGGCTTATAATCTAAAGAATTGCATCTAAGTACATGCCTTATATGGTGAAGGCTCAATCCTCTCTCCAAACAACACCTGGCCAAGATTTTCAGATGGACGTTTCCCACTTGAGGCCTGACAAAAATCAAACCTACAGAGAAACAGAGAATGTTAACATTGCCAAATAACTCAATACAACTTTTACTTCAAGAAATACATATACAGGTAATTGATTTAGGAATGGTTATTGATTTAAGAATGGTTATTAATGAACTTCTCATTTGAACACATTCCTCTGTTAAAAACAGTGCCTGTATTAAGCAGAGGAGGATCAGTGAAACTACTGTGAAGTGCTAAACCAGACTCTGAGGACCTTCATATGAGAAGACTTTGTGTTCTGAAAGCTTCCTAACAAAATCATCCTATGAAACAGTCACCCATTTAAATATTCAGTAAAACTATTTTCACCCTATAGAAATACCTTGTAAGAGACACAATTTATTATGTAAAAAGATACCACTCCAAGAACAAGTCCATATTTTTCTGTTGGCAAAATCAACTGTCCTTCAAAACCACTTTATTTTCCTTACGTTGACTTCTCTCTTAATCCTCAATGCCTGCTTTAACTTTTAGAAAACTCTAATGTGTATGATGAAAGCTAACAAACAGGGCCTCAGGCTTCAAATGCATGTATGAAAATGTACCACATAAATTATATTTAGCTTAGATAAGTCTATTTACATCAGATTCTTTGAGATATTGAATCCCACCATCCTTGACAGGAAGCTGGGGTAAACAAGAATTGGAGTCCAATATCTAGAGTGCCTTAGGCTTGCATTAAATAATCCCCAAATATTACTTTCTTAGAAAGCTTTGGCATTTTAGTGAAACATATTGATAACAGCTTTTTAGTATTTTGTTGACAAAAATATTAGAGGCTTGGTTGCCTCAAAGCAGCTTTCAGAAAACATTATGTATCTCTTTGCTAGTATATAAAAAATACCCTCCAGAACCATGCACAATTATTTCTGACATACCTATATCAGTAATAAGACCTGAGAATGTGTTCTGAGCAAAAATAAATGAAAATGGGGAATGGGGAAAAAAGTAACAAAGTGTTTTTAATGCTTTACATATCTGACAAATCTAAACAGAATTTACAAATTTTCTTGGACAAGGGTATAATCCAAAAACTGTTTGAGTTACTTATGCATGCTCCAAAACCAGAACAGAGAAATGTACCATAATGACTTTAAGGAGAACAGATTATTTTTACAGACAGTAGAATTATAGTGATAATAACCATCATGTCTTTTAAACTGCATGTGGACACAGTAACACAAATGATTAAGTGACTACACATGTAGCTGTTTCAGAAGAAAATAACTTCAACATATGCAACATTACATGCCCAGGACTAACACATTAATATACAAATACAGTAACAGCTCTTCTTTCTATCAGTTAATCAATCTACTCTGCCGTTGTATAGTGTTTTCCCACTAGCAGATAGCATCCTGTTTTTAACATGAATACAGAAAGCGGTTGAGGGCTGTTTCATTATCTGTCAAACGTTTAAATAAAGCTTGTGACTTTCAAGAAATACCTTATCATTTGTGCTGGTTTCTTAAGAGGCTTCCATCTGAAATACTGAGGGCCTATTATTACAAAGGGTTCTGACTGTATTGAGTCAGTTCTTGAGTGGCACAAGCCCCATTTATGTCTTTGAGAAAACAAACAGTTGCAAGCTATCCTGGAGGAGCACTAGGAGTGGCAGAGATGGGAAACTCTAATAACTGGAATATAAGGAGTCCTTGACTTGATTGACCATTCAGGAGTCTACAGGTTGCTTAATTTAAGAAAAAATGAAACGTTTAACTAAATAGAACAGTTTGACTAGTTAGCCATGAATAGTAAAGTGTTCGGAGTTTAAGTGGTCCTTTTGGACTTTAGACTTCATGTCTTCTGCAGAAGTAGATATTAATGGTTTTCAGGCCATTCTTTAAAGGAGTAATTTCAGAAAAATTGTCTGTTAATCAGAAGTCTGTTAAACCCAGAGTATCCCCTTTAGGAGCAAAAGAACACAAAGTTTAAAAAAACAACAACCCAAAAACCCTGAAGGACTCTTCATTCCTTCCACACTATACCAGTAGACCAGCCCACGATACTTCTAGGCTGCTTTATGTGTACCCCCGATGTGGAAACAGAGTGGCCTAACAGAGGTCATATTCCTTGATGGTGTGGAGCAAGATACAGCAGTGCACAAATGTTCTTCTGCAAAACACCAGACCTCAGTTTATGTGCAGACAGTCTGTGGCTATATGGCCTATATATAAAGCTTAATACTGTTTCAGCCAGGAACTTCCATTTATAGCCTTCCAAACTGGGTTGAGCTGGGCTGTCTGCAGTGTGGACAATCATAAACGCAGCCCATGCCACCTTGGGAGAGGTAGCCTATTCTGGGCCGCTACAGCACAGAATAGCTTGTGCATTACAGAAGGGACTTTAGTCACCCAAAAAGGTGAAAAGAGCAGGAAGAAGCAGTTAACAATTCCTCTTCTTATAGGAACTGGCCCAGGAGAAATTTAAACAAAGCACCCGGAATACAGTACTCACAAAGTTCCCCATGAATGTCAATTAAGGAATCTTTTACTGTAAGACTTAATTAGCCCCTGAATAAGCAATATTTAGCACCTTTCGATACAATTATTGAACTGGAAGCAATTAAGCCAAGAATGATGGACACTGAAACACAACTAAGATTGTTACAATCATATTTTTAGCACAGCATTCAAAGAGTAATTGTACTTCACTACAGATCAAGTTGAAGAAAAACTTAACTTACACAGTATATTCATACGGCAGGACTGATTCCACAGAGTCCAGTCTATTTACAAACAGCTCTATTGTTGACTGCAGAAAAGACAAGGAGACAAAGTTAAATTAATTTGTTAAATTGACACATTAGCTAATGTGTCAACTGTTCAAGTTACTTTAAATATTTCATCTTTGAGTTCAGTTAAACAACATGCTCATCCTTAACACAGTTTTACAACTACTTATAAAGAAATACTGCTTCGATTTGAGTGCTTTTTAAAAAGTAACACCAGCCTGTGCAACCAAACAAATTCAATTATAGAAGGAATCTCACAGAGTACAAGATAAAATGCTCCTATTTTGTAATTGTTTCACTAGCTGTATTTGGTGTTTTGAGATGCCTGATGGACTTATCAATAAGCCCATTTATTCAAGCATGCATCAATGGAGGGGGAAGGATTATATTTTAATTGTTTTAAGATTTTATCTTCTTATTGTTGTGATCCTCCCCCTGGGAGCTTCAAGTGAAGGGGAGAGTATACTTTAAACAAACAAAATGGCTGTTTTATAAACTTTAGAGACCTCCCAAACAAAAGGCATTGAGAGGAACACAGAATGGTTATGGTAAACATACAGTGAAGTGCAGTGTGATGCAAATTATACCTATAAACTGAGAATTCGTAAGCTTTCTCTGACAGACTAGGAAAGGAACCTTGGGGTTCAGGTAGATAGCTCAATGAAGGTGTCAGACCAGTGCACAGCAGCAGTGAAAAATACTAGGCATAATTAGGAAGGGAATAAGAAACAAATCTGCAATCACCATTGTTATTTTTTTTAAATAAATCTATGGTGAGGCCACATTTGAAATATTGAGCACAATACAGGTTATCATACTTCAGGAGGGAGCTGAAACACATTATAAGATCAAGCATTAGTATTTAATCCAATTTAATCTTGAAAGACTGTTTAAGAGGGGTTCTGACCGATATTTATAAAATGTTGGGTATGGAAAAGGCAGATTAAGAAAAAATATTTTCTCTATTACACGAGACTTAGAGCCAAGGGTCAATCGATGAAGCTGATAGGCAGGAAACTAAAAGACTGAAAAGGGGAAATGAATCCATTTTTCACCCAGCAAGTCACTGGTCACCATAGGTTGGGTAACAGCCACTAGCCTGGAGGGCTTTAAAAAGGGACTGGACAAATTCACCAGGACAACAGTATCAAAGGATAATTAGAATGGATGTCTAGGTATCACATCTGGGTTGGAGAGACAGCCAGGATGCCTCTAGAGTCTAAAGGTCATTTGGAGGAAATCGAGAGTATGCAGGAGTTTCACCCTCACCTTTTTTTTGAGACCGCACACAAGCAAATGGTGGACCACGGTGTGTCACCGAATGCTGGACAAGATGGGCTACGGCCTGATCCAGGAAGGCGTCTCTTATGTTCTATGTTCCAATCAGTTCATAATATGGAACTGGAAACAGTTAAACTGCTCAAGATATATAACTCTTAAAATTTATTTTTCCTTTCTTAAAAAAGCTCAAGTCCATTACTTGTGCAAAATGCTGATGACAGGTTTGTTTGGCTGGTCAGAAATTATTCTGCTCCTCAGAGATCTCCATTGGCTGCCAATGGCTTATAGACCCTACGTAGTGTTCTAATTCGGACATTTTTTAATTATTGGTTTTGTTTTATTTAAGAAACAAACCAAAAAGAAAGCAAATTTATATCCATTTAGGACAACAGTATCATAAAGTACAGTAATAAGTAACAATAATAATAGAATGCTTTGGTGGCTGTGGATGGTTACAGGTCAAAGTCCCAGGTATTTTAAATTCAGAAGGGGGTCCATTGTCAACCCTGGCCCTTCTGTTGCATTGCTTGTGAAAAATATTCTGCTGTAGCCATATCTCATAAAAGAATATACCATTTCTTAACCTGTAGGCTGTCTGAAACTTCCCAGTTTTGGGCTGTTATCTTTCCTGCTGCTGCAAAGAAAAATAACATATGTTTCACGGACACTTTGGGGCCGATAAAAAGGTTTAATTGATTAATTTCCGGTGTCAAGCTTTCTTTGCCTATATTCTGCCAGAAGCCCTCAATTCCCTGAGACCCAAATACCTGAAGGAGTGCCTTCTCCTACACAAGCCTACTCATCCACTGAGATCTTCTAATGACCTCCTCCTAGAAACACCATCCCCTCATGATGTTGCTGGGTCACTGAGAGGGATTTCTTTGAGGTGGCCCCCAAAGATACACCTTACTTCTTTGTTGCCTACTTCCCAGCATTTAGTTAAGATGCTTCAGACAGGCTTTTGCTAATTAGATTTAACTACATTTTCCTCCTATCGCATTATTATAAACTGAATTGTTTTTCTGATTTATTTTATTTCAGTATTAATTTTTTAATTTTTTTAAAAAAATATTACTTTATCTGTTCGTCGTGCATTGCCCGTCTGACACCTTAGTATAGGGCAGTATAAAAATCCATATATACCTATATCTATTAAAGAACATACTTTAAATGAATCTTCACCTGCTAAAGCACAATTGGTAGTACTGTAGTTTATTTCTTGCTAGAGTACAGTTAGAATAACTGTGTGCCACCGAAAATGGCTAGCAGACATGCACCTACGCAGCTTCCTATGCCTTCTAGTCATCCACAAGAGAGGCCAGAAGAACTGCACCCTGCTATAACAAGCAACCTAGGTAGGTACTTTGAAGAACCACTAGCTTCCCTTTTCCATCAGATATCAAATATTTATTTTCAAACTGTACATACCACTTCCCATAAAATATCTCAGAGCAATTTACAAAAAGATTTTTACAATGCTTACAGACAGAACACTGAACACTCAGTTCTATACTGCCTTCAAATAAGGAAGGCTTCTTTTATCTATCATCAACAGTTGCTGCTACAAGACTTGCATTTCATTCTGAATGTCATCTAAGCAGAGGCATGACCTGACTAAAGGATCTCCTTTCATCACAATGAAACTATTAAGCCAGAACCAGCGTAATAGATTATAATCAGAGAAAATGATGAAGTAAGCAGATTTCATTTGCACAGTATCAAATAAAGCCCAGTGCTGATAACTAAGTAACATAAATTTACTTCACAGCACTGGATTGGATGTTATTTTGCTTCCTTTAAAAAGTTAAAACATTACCTCTAATTTACTGATTGCAGAAGCACTTGTATATTTGATTCAGTGGTTCTCAACCTTCCTAATGCTGCGACCCCCAAATGCAGTGCCTCATGTTGTGGAGACCCCCAACCACGGGGGAGGAGCAGCTGGGAGGGGGGAGGGAGGGGCAGCAGGAGACTCGTCGCGACCCCTCTGAAAGGGTAGTTCGACCCCCAAAGGGGTCCCAACTCACAGGTTGAGAACCACTGTCCTGATTCTTTTCAACTCCAATAAAAGTTCTTGACTGATCTTTCTTATCTCCTTTCATACTGGCTTTTCTGGGCTTTATTCATTTATTTTATATTTATAACTTACACTTTACCAAACAGTTATATGATAAGCAGTAAAAGTTAAAAACAGACAATCCTGTTTATGGAAATTTCTTCTACAGAACAGTGTATTGTCCTCTGACGCAGAATCTCCTGGCATAGATTTGCTGTTAACCTAAGCAGGGATCTGCTAACACATTTCTGAAATTTACGTAAAATGTTTTGCCACCAAAACACATTGGAACCTTCTTCCAGGCCCAGCAACCATCCTTCTTGTCCTTGAGCGGTGGGGAAGTTGCCTGCCATGGCTTTTTTGAAAAGAACTAAGCATGACTTCATGTGTTTTGATGAGTTTTCACAGGGGATTTGAATGTGAAGTGAAGGTCTGTGGAGTGAGAGTGAATCCAGGTAACTTTTGGTCAATTTTGTTTCCCTTTGTGTGCTTTTGACTGTGGAGTAAGGGTGTGAGAAGAGAAGTGCTTTTGTGCACATCTGTGTGAGATTCCCCAGAAATCAAATTTCTACCCAGAGTGAGTCTATTGCACCACTTTTGCATACTCTTTATGTTGATATTGGACTAAGGCCTACAAAGTGTGTTGATACTGGACTGCAGACTTTGTCTCCTTGAACAATTCTGATTATAGACAACCCAGGCGGAAGAGATGAGGAAGTAAGCTAGTTGAGGCAGTCATGCATTTAAGCATCTCATTAATATTTTCTTCCACTAGAAAAATTCTCTAAGTGCGTTTTTCCACTGGCAGTGAGTACCCAATTTAGCACCCATTAAGGACCCATTTGGCTGAGAGCCGGATGACCCCATTTCCACTACGGACTCCATTAGGGACACATCTGTTTCCACCACAGCTAGGGAAATCTGGATCATATAGGTCCTTCAGGACCTATAATCCAGATTTTGTGTAGACCCCATTAAAAGGGGTCTTCAGCCATAAAATCCGGATTATAGGGAGCCTGTTTCCACTGCAATTGGGCAATGGGGTCTAGAGGAGGCTCAGGGGAGGAGGCACCCATGGGGGTGCACCAAAATCAAAACTCTGAAGTCCCTGCAAAGTCATTCCAAAGTTGCTTTTGGAGATCAGGAAAGGCTCTGAAGTCATTCCAAAGTCATTCTGGTTGCCTTTGGAGATCAGCAAAGGCTCTGAAGGGGTTTTTCTGCAGAGCCTGTCCTAATCTCAAAGGCAATTTCGGAATGACTTCAGAGGCCTTTGCTAATCTCCGAAGGCAACTCTGGAGATTGCACCCCCTGCCCCCCAAAACACCTTGGGTGACAGGCAGACCCCTTGTGGGTAGATCCGGATCTGCAAATGGGTGCTCCCATGTTTCCACAGCAGGCAGGCTAGCACCCATTGCTATTGAGTGGTAGACCACCCATGTAAACACATTGGGTACTTCCCTTAATCTGGATCTACTAGATCCAGATTAGAGGAAGTACCCATTCCTTAGATCTGGATCTTCTTAGATCCAGATTAAAGGAGTGCGGTGGAAAAACACCTTGACATAGAGCCAGCCAAATTGTGAAACCCAATAACCTCTGGAGCATAGTTGTCTGGCTAATCGTGTTGTAGGGTACAGGAATGCTTTGTAGTTCAGTGGCTGGGCCACTCCTTTGCAACCAGAAGGCTCCAGATTCAACTTGAACTCAAAAATGTCTTTAAATTCACCCTCTTAAAAGAGAATGGGATCTTCAGGGGCCTTTCTGATGCTCAAACGAGTTTGAAAGATGCTTAAATTCAACCTAGGCCGAACCAGAGTAGGATAAAGGAAGACCAATATTAAGACCTGACCAACAGTATGACCAATTCACTTCTGTTTGCCCATCATCATCATCATGACACCTCTTAAGGAAATAAACACTGAAAAAGAGACTCCTGGGGGAGTATCAGGTATGCAAAAGGAATGTGGCAGAGATGGTCCAGCCATCAGAGGATACCAGCCTCACCTAATAGCCTTTCTCCAGAATACACAGCATTATACACAAGCCAGTTTGGTCTAGTGCCGTGATGGCCAACCTATGACACGCGTGTCACAGGTGACACGCCAAGCCCTTTTGGGTGACACACATCATCACCCTGGCACCTGGGTGTGTAGTGCTTGCTTTTACTCTTGAAGTGTACAAAATACCAACTTTCAATTGAAGATTTAGCAACAAAAGTCACTAATGTAAAGAATTATTTGTTTTTGCTTTTAATAAAATACATATACCAAAATATAACTTTTTTACTAGAGCTACAAATATCACAAAATTATGGATATTTCTAGATGTGACACAGCACTCGAGTTAAGCTAGGTTTTCTTGCAAATTTTGACACACTGAGCTCAAAAGGTTCGCCATCACTGGTCTAGTGCTTAGGGAGCTGGACTCTTATCTGGGAATACCAAGTTTGAGTCCACCCTCCCCCATGAAGCCAGCTGGGTGACCTTGGGCTAGTCACAGCTCTCTTCTGAGCTCTCACAGCCCTATCCACCGCACAGGGTGTTTTGTTGTGGGGAGAAGAACAGAAGCTTTGTTAGCCGCTTCGAGTCCCCTTAAATGGGTTAGAAAAGCGGACTAGAAAAGCCAACTCTTCATCTTCCTCCCTGAAGCCAGCTGGGTGGCCTTGGACTAGTCACAGCTCTCTTCTGAGCTCCCACAGCCCCACCTACCTCACAGGGTTGTTCTGGGGAGAAGAACAGAAGCTTTGTCAGATGCTTTGAGTCCCCTTTAATGGGTGAAAAAAAGGGGGGAGTAGAAAAGCCAACTCTTCATCTTCTAGGGGTCCCTGGCTGAGATACACGCTCGGCCACTGAAGCACCCTGGGAAGCGGCTGCCCTTCCATCTAACCTACCTCACAGGTGTGCTGAGCAGGCAATAAGCAGAGGGGAGGAAGCAACATACGCTCACAACCTGAGTTCTTTCAAGAGGAGGGTGCAAACGCCACAGAGCGGGGGGGGGTGAGGAATAAATAAATGGCAAAACAAACTAAAGTTATGACCCATGGACGTCTGGCCAGCCGTTGTATCTCAGTCAGCCTCTGCATATTGCGCAGACACAACGCTGCCCTCCGCCCCCTGGGCCCCTCCAGGCCTCCCCCTCGGGGCTGTCTCTCCAGGCAACCCTCCGGCCCCTCCCCTCCCCTCCCTCTTCCCTCAGGGGCCCGCCGCCAGTGGCCCCCGCCGCCCCGCCGCCAGGCACCGACCTTGCAGTCGTACTTGTCCGAGTCCTCGCAGAAGTTGACGGGCGCCAAGCCGGGCAGGTAGAAGGCCGAGGAGAAGGGCGGGACGGCCGCCAGGAAGGAGGCGAACAGCGCGATCGACGCCGCAGCCATGGTGGAGGGACGGGGGAGGAGGAGGAAGAGAAGGGGAAGAGAGGAGGACGGAGCAGAGGAGAGAAGGACTCGGCTGCCTTCCTAGAGCTTCGCTTCGCTTTTTTGCCCAAAACGGAGCGGCGGCCACCGGGCCAAGCCTCCTCTCTCTCTCTCTCTCTCTCCCCTCTCTTAGGCAGGCGCTGCTCTACTTCCGGCTTCCTGAGACACGTCAGCGCGCGCGCGCGCGCACACAAGACAGCGAAGCTCAGGACGCGTCGGGAGCCACTTCCGCCCGCTCTCTTCGCCGTCCTGTCCCACCCCACCCCCCGTTGCCAGGGCGACGGGTAAAACGGGCGTAGCTTGCAGTCGGGAGGCGGCGGCGTCTTCCATCCTGTCCGGCATCCGGTCCACGCGGAGGGTGTGTGGGGGGGAGGGGACAGAGAAGAAGGAGGAAATTTGGAGACACACAGAAAAAAAGTGTGAAAACCAGAAGGCGTGATATGTAGTTGTTGGGGGGGAAATGCAGGGGGAGTGAGTCACATTGGGGGACATTCTTTACACGTGTGCAGTGGAGTGGGGGCGTCTCCACGTGCGCGACTGCCTTGAGCTCCATGAAGGAAACGCCTGAAAAAACTAGTAAATGAAACTAAGCCTGAATGCTCTTATCACAGCCGGAAACGACTTGTAACAAAATCCAGTGTTTCAAAGCATTAGTACGGTGCATTCTTGCAGAATAGTGGCCTCCATATGAACCCACGTAAAATCAAGAAGGCAAGCGAGCAAGGAAGGAGCTGTAAAGTTTTGAAGAAGGCATTGTTAAGAGTGGCATAAGAACATAAGAGAAGCCCTGCTGAATCAGGCCACAGCCCATCCAGTCCAGCATTCTGTCGCAAACAGTGGCGCACCAGTTGCCCATGGGCATCTCAAGCAAAGACAAGGGCAAGCCTTTGCCTGCTCTTGAATCCCAGCAAATGGCCTTAGAAGCACCCCGCTTCCCCCCCCCCAGCCTGAAAGATGTACCTAGGCATTCATTCTAGTAGCCATTGATACACCTGTCCTGCATAAGAACATAAGAGCCCTGCTGGATCAGGCCACAAGCCATCTAGTCCAGCATCCCGTTGCACACAGTGGCCCACCAAATGCTCATGGGCATCTCAAGCAGAGACAAGGACAAACCTTTGCCTGCTCTCGAATCCCAGCAAATTGTCTTATAAGCGTCCTGCTTCCCCCCACCCCCAGCCTAAAAGATGTACCGAGGCATTCATTCTAGTAGCCATTGATGCATCTGTCCTTGAGCTTCTCTGCACATACTCGGAATCCTTCAGTGTGACCATTGATCTGAAATTTTTAAAACAGGAGCTAAGCTCACGGAAAAGTGCCTCTCTGGCTGTTTCTGCACTTGCCTCCGTTAATCTGGATTTAGAAGATCCAGACCTCTGAAATTTGGTCTTCATTGAATCCAGTCTTTGAAGATCTAGATCTTGGCAAGGACCCCATGCATCCCCATAGGCTATCTAGCACCCGATGGCGATGGGTGCTAAACACTTACGCTAGCATTTACATATCCTTCTGCTCATAAAATAGATGTCTACCTGTATATTATATGGGTGTTTTTCCACTGTCACTAGAAGTACCCATTATTAAGTACCCATGAATGGGTACAAAAATGCCATTACGTAACCATTAATGGGTACTTAATGGGTACTTCTAGTGACAGTGGAAAAACACCCATATGTTTACTCAATATATTCTGTGCTCTTCATTCATGGTCTCCACATCTCACAGAAGTCCAGCAACGGATTGCCTAGCATAGCCTTCCATTTTGCTGTGATGCAATCCAAACTGGCTTGTCGCAATACCAAATAAAACCAGGGTTCTATAGGTTTTTCCAGTTCTTAGCAATATATAGGTGTGCTGGAGTTGATAAATGTTTAACTAGTTCTTTACAACAAAGAGCTGTGTTCTTCCCTCTAAATAATAGAATATCCAGTTCCATATTAAACTCCCTTTCTTCCTGTATAATCAGTTGAATTTTAAGGCCTAACATACCCTAGGAAGGTTCAGTTTTCTTACAATGCTATCCAAAAGTGAATGGATAACCCCTTTTCCTTATGACAGTGCCAGTACAACGATGACATACCTGGGACAAAATATGAAAGTTGTATTGGCATTTTACATCTTGAGAAATATAGCTTTATTTCTGGCCACAGAAGTAAAGGTGGTGCCCCTAAGGACTACCCATTCATAATCTCCCTGAGGGACATAAAAATCTTTGACCCAAACATTTCTCAGGTATTCCATGTGGGATGGTATAAAAGAAGAAGGGTTTTGTAGATACTAGGGGCAGACCTGTATCCTTAAATTTGAACTGCTTAGTTATCTGTTCACCCAGGGTTAAGTTTCTTAATGCTTTTGTTTCATTACAGGAAAAAACATGCCAAACAGTATGGGATGTTAGCCACCATAAGAACGTACGAGGAGCCCTGATGGATCAGGTCACAGCCTATCTAGTCCAGCATCCTGTCCCACACAGTGGCCCACCAATTACTTATGAGCATCTCAAACAGAAAACAAGGGCAAAACCATCATCTGATCTCAAATCCCAGCAAATAGTCTTTAGAGGCACCCTCTCTGTCTCCTCAGCCTGAATGCAGCAAGTCAAGAATACACCAGAGTTGCTAGGCTTCCCTAATTTCTCCATTAAATAAATAAAATCTTTTACTTTTTCAAAGTCTGGTTGTCTCAGTCTTATTTATTTATTTATTTATTTATTTATTTATTTATTTATTTATTTACATTTATATCCTGCCCTATACCCTAGGGTCTCAGGGCGGGTAACAGCATATTTAAAAGACAAGAATATTTAGAATAAAACCATATATAAAAACAGTATAAGACATTAGTATGTGCAGTAGGGAAAAACTGTGCCACGTTTAACCAAAGGCCAGAGCAAAGAGGTGTGTCTTTACCCCCCTCCTAAACATATACAGTGAGGGGGCCTGACGCACCTCGAGGGGGAGGCTATTCCACAGCCTGGGGGCTATTACTGAGAAGGCCCTCTCTCCAGTGCCCACCCGTCTTGCTACAGAGGGTGGTGGGACAACGAGAAGGGCCTCCCCCCCAGATCTTAGGGCACGGGCAGGTTGGTATGGGAGGAGGTGTTCCTTCAGATATTTGGGGCCCAAGTCATTTAGGGCCTTATACGTTAACACCTTGAATTGGGCTCGGTAACAAATCGGCAGCCAGTGCAGCTCTTTTAAGACCGGTGTGATGTGCGTCCGGCCCGATATCCCTGTAAGCAGTCTTGCAGCTGCATTCTGCACTAGCTGTAGTTTCCGAACTGTCTTCAAGGGCAGCCCCATGTAGAGTGCATTACAGTAGTCCAATCTAGAGGTTACCAGGGCATGGATGACTGTGGCCAAGTCATCTCTGTCCAAAAAAGGCTTAAGCTGATGCACCAATCGTAGTTGGGAATAGGCACTCCTGGCCACAGCTTCCACCTGAGCTTCAAGCGTTAATGCCGAGTCCAGGAGTACTCCCAAGTTACGCACCTGTACCTTCCAGGGCATTGTGACCCCGTCCAGGACAGGGTATTTACCAACTACACGGACCCGAGACCCTGTGACACACAGCACCTCTGTCTTGTCTGGATTCAGCTTCAATTTATTGGCCCTCATCCAGCCCATTACTGCCTCCAGACACTTGTCAAGCACTTCAACCACCTCTCCTGATTCAGATGGTACAGAGAGATAGAGCTGGGTATCATCTGCATATTGATGACACCTCACCCCAAATCTCCTGATGACCTCTCCCAGTGGCTTCATATAGATATTAAATAACATGGGAGATAAGATTGACCCCTGGGGAACCCCACAAGTGAGTTCCCAGGGCGTTGAATCAGTATCTCCAATAACCACTCTCTGAGATCGGTTCTGGAGATAGTAGGAGAACCAATACCGAGCACTGCCTCCCACTCCTAAGCTCCATAGCCTCTCCAAAAGGATACCGTGGTCAATGGTATCAAAAGCCGCTGACAGGTCCAGGAGAACCAACAAGGTGGCATTCCCTCTGTCTCTCTCCCGGAGTAGGTCATCAACCAGGGCGACCAAGGCGGTTTCAGTGCCATAACCAGGTCTGAAGCCAGATTGAAATGGGTCTAGATAATCAGCTTCATCCAAGCATGCCTGCAGTTGAACAGCAACAGCTCTCTCTAGAACCTTGCCTAAAAAAGGTATGTTAGCTACCGGACGATAGTTGTTTAGATCTTCTGGATCCAGTGAAGTCCTCTTCAGGAGGGGGCGTACCACAGCCTGTTTAAGGGCCAGTGGGACCACCCCATCCCTCAGAGAAGCATTCACTACTTCCTGAATCCAGCCGGTCATACCTTGGCGGCTAGCTTTTATCAGCCAGGAAGGGCAAGGGTCCAGAGAGCATGTCGTTGGCCGCACTCCCGCAAGCAACTTGTCCACGTCCTCAGGCCGCAATAATTGAAACTGATCCAAAATAATTGGACCAGACAGTTCCCTGGACGCCTCCCCTGGACTAAATCCAACTGTGACATCTAATTCCCTATGAATCTGAGTGACTTTGTCCTCAAATTGCTTTGCAAAACTGTCACAGCAGATATTACATGGCCCTGGCTCACACTTCCTTGAGCTGGATTTTATAAGGCCATTTACTATTCTGAAGAGTTCTGCTGGACGGCTACTTGAGGACGCAATGGTGGCGGAGAAAAAACTACTTTTCGCCGCCGTCACCGCCACGTGGTAGGCATGATAATGCGCTTTAACCCGTGTTCGGTCAGATTCACAGTTGGATTTACACCACCTGCGCTCTAGCTGTCGACCTTCCTGTTTCATGGCCCGTAGCTCCATGGAATACCAAGGGGCTTTTCGAGCTCTACAAGAATGTCGAGGGCACTTGGGGGCGATCGTGTCAATAGCCCTGCTCATCTCCTGATTCCAAAGAGAGACCGTCATGCCAACCGGAAAATCCCCCAGGGCATTCAGGAATCGCTGAGATTCCATAAGTCTCCGGAGGCGGACCATTTCAATAGGTCCTATGTCTTAAAGCAATACATATATAGGATATATAGAGTGGCTAACAGAGTAAGAGGGGACATATCCTATATGAGTAAGGTTCTCTGCTCTGCTGAAATATCTGTCAAAAAATTGATTCTGAAACTTTTGGAAGATTTTTACAGAATTTTAAAAGGAATGGGATTCTAAAACTCATATTTGCTGGGATTTTGTTTCATTTTACATTTAATGTAGGTATTGTATTTTATGGCTTTTTGAATTACCTGACTACAATACATTTCGCTCATTTAATTATTGTTATTGGTACAATACTTTTTTCGTCTTTCTTGTCTGTTCTTCCTTATTTCTTATCAAATATTTACAAAGAAAACAAGGCAGATTATGGGAGAGGCTTCATCACTGTTTGAGAGGCAATAGCCAAAGTGCCCTTTTTTGTTCCCAGCTTCATCAAGATGCAGAGATGACATGGTTAGTCAAGTTATTTTGACACTAAAGGCAGAAAGTTCCACAAACAGCAATAATAATAAAACAAACAACTTGTTGCCTGTTAATCACACTCAAAATTAGGTGCTCGACACCTGCATTATAGCAGGCAGATCTTAGGAGAGTGGTCTGTATTTACAATTTAAAATATTGCTGTTATCTGTCCAGAGTAACTAACTGAAAAGCTACCAGGTAACACCTGTCTGTAAAATGTCTATTCCCAACTGTTCTGCATCTATTTTTAAGGAAGGTGATTTGAATCTTGCATAGTGTATTCATTCCTAAGAGGAATACTTTGCTTTGCTTTTGCTTTTTCTAAAGTGTCAGCCGTCTATCAGTCCAGTGCGCCCAAGTAAAACCAGTGAGACCCGTTTAAAATGAAATGATGACATTTTCCGCCTAAAAGACTTAGGGATGGACAATCACATTGAATACAGTGATCCTAGCTCATCTGAAACACTGCAATTGTTGACATATTTATCACACCGCATTAGCAATTCACCATATTAATTCAGATCAAACAGCTGATGGTGGGTACATAGGTAAACTTTCACCATCTTAAATGTCTGAAGAAAAGTTTTCCAGTAATCAACAACAGCATGAGCTTATGCCAGTGTGAGCAACACTTTAGAGAGATGTGTCTTCCACAGTCCAAATGTGTAAAGATAGGAACTGCCTTGCCATCTTTCTTTGTATATTTGGGTTAGTTGATGCCTGTGGGCTTACATTGCTGATTTTGCTTTTGCTGTGTTAGACATAAGAAAATGGCACTTTTTCCAGGTTGTGTCAGAGTTCTTTAATGTTTGCCTGGAGATCAGATTGCAGAGAGAAGAGGCTCGTTTCTGTTTGATCACTGTTTAAAAATGGCCGGCAGTTGCGATCGGGGAAGGGGTGTTGGGTGCGATTTCCCTGCCCTCGCTACAGTGGGTGGCATAGGGATTGGTGACGTCAACCCAGCTCCTATCAGGAGAGAGGGGGCGGAGAGAAAATGATGCTGTCTCCCCGAGCAGGGGTTTAGTGCAGTTTGCATGGGGACAGGTATATTCGACTAGAGCCCGCACTTTCATCAGCTGCGTGGAGACAGGTCAATTTGGACTCGGCTCCGTATCTGGACTAAATGGAGTGCGTGGGGATGCGGCCAAAGTGTATTTACCAAATTTATTCACAACACTAAGACCTAGGGTATCCCAAACACAAAAGAGTTCCAGAGGGTGGTTGGGATATACTGGATCTCTCTATTATGACTCCTTTCGGTTAAGGCAATTGTTTAGAGCAGTGGTTCTCAACCTTCCTTAATGGAGTTCCTCATGTTGTGGAGACCCCCAACCATAGGGTCGGAGCAGCTGGGAGGTGGGAGGGAAGGATGATGGGAGACTCATCGCGACCCCTCTGAAAGGGTAATTGACCCCCAAAGGGGTCCCGACCCCCAGGTTGAGAACCACTGGTTTAGAACATATCATAATCCTGGGATTGGCTGGGTT
Source organism: Aspidoscelis tigris stejnegeri (assembly GCA_023333525.1). Lineage (NCBI taxonomy): Eukaryota > Metazoa > Chordata > Lepidosauria > Squamata > Teiidae > Aspidoscelis > Aspidoscelis tigris. The sequence goes on along the minus strand of JALMGA010000001.1, from coordinate 173,318,840 downwards.
TCCTTTGAGAGTTTGAATGAACAAATAATCCTGCAAAGCTTTTGTTTGGTCCAAGACAAATTCAGAGGTATTTCAAAGATAATGTTATTAAATTTGAAATGCTAAAGGTATGGAACAGATGGAGAATGTGTATTTTCCAGGTTTTAGAATCTTGTTTTCAATCTGCTGGGTAAATGTAGATCTCCATCTTGGCAAATAAATATAGAATTAAATGAAAATTCTCTAGGCATATTTGGGTGTTTTCCCACTGTCACTAACAGTACCCATTAATGGGTACGAAACGGCATTTTTGTACCCATTAATGGGTACTTAATGGGTACTTTTAGTGACAGTGGGAAAACACCCTATGTCATACATATTAAGCAAAAAAACCTCCCATAGGATTAATAATGGAAATATTCAATAATGGAAATATTTGTTGTGTCTTAAGACATAACAAAGATGACAGTTATTCTAGAGACAGAAAGAAGGAAGCTGTGTTTTTTTATATTAAGGAAACATTCCACTGTTCTCTCTGCTTCTGGGTTAACAGAGCTTTGTAGCACATCAAAAACCTGTTTGTCAAGATTCAATGAAAGCAAGTTACTGTTTACCTATGACTTCTCCCCACCTAAGTGTGTAAGTTCTTACACGTCAGTCAGTCACTTAGTTGGGTTCTCTTATGCTGAGTAGCATATCAGGCAATGAGATTATTCCAGCAACTCTTTTTCCCATTTTACATCCATTTGTTCCAGATCTTTTACAAATGTTCAACACCAGGTGTTACGTGGAATTCCTCTTTTCCTGTGACCACCTGGTAGGGGATTTTCTCATTGCCCTTCCATAGTCATCTTTTGGCAATGATTTTACACAGGCTATACAGCCACCTTCTTTGCAGAACTTCTTCATTTGTGATGTGATTCTGACAGTTTATTTTAAAGATCCATCTCAGGCACCACTGATGAAAAACGTTAAGCTTATGTGCTGATTTCGCTGACATTTTCCAGGTTTCGCATGCATATGGAGCCATTGGTAAAATGATAGATGTGTAGAGTCGTAGTTTAATGGACATGGTGACTGACATTTATACCCATATGTGGCCATTTTTCGGAATACTATAGAGGCTTTCCCAATTCTGACGTGAATATCTGCACCTGTGTCTCCAGTATTGCAGAAGAGACTATCCAAGTATGTAAAGTGTTCAACGTCTTCTAGCTCATGTTTTTCCACTGTAATTAGGTTAGCTGTATTTAAATTCCCACCATTTATATTACCGTCTTTGTCTTGTCTATACTTATTCGCAGCCCCACAAGACTGGCCATTGTATCTAGCTTAGTGAAGGCAAAACCTTCACTTGTTCTTGACTCAGCAAATGGCCTTCAGAGGTTTCTTGCCCGGGTTCCATTCATTGTGTCTAAGTGGCCTGAATTGGAGCGTTGTTATCTCACTTACGTGAGCGCCCATTCTCTTAGGACTCAGGCGAACTACTTTTGGGTTATTGTCTGTCCTGCTTGCTGGCCAAACGAGAGTTTTTTCCTTTGACCACCAGGTGGCGCAGTATAGTATATCCCCTCTCCTGCTCCTGAAGAATCACCTCAGACTCCTTTAACGATTCCTCAGCCGTCTGTGAGTGCGAGTGGGGAAAATGTATGAAAAAAGACAAAAGGGAGAGAAGGAAGGAAAAAATGAAAAAGTTAATAATCAAGATTCAATACCCCGGGTGGGCCGTAGTTCGCCTGAGCCCTAAGAGAATGGGCGCTCACGTAAGTGAGATAACAACGTTCCATTCTCCTTCTGGCTCAGGCTCACTACTTTTGGGATGTACCAGATACCACCAACCACAGGGAGGGACCCTCATAACAGGAAACATACAAATACCAGACCATATCCTACCGTAACTTGAACCACCTGCTGGAGAACTCTCCTACCGAAAGCAGCCTCTGCTGATCAGAATTGATCCAGGCGGTAGTGCTTCGTAAAGGAGAATGACTCGCCCAGGCTGCCGCCTTGCAGATCTCCGATATCGGGGCGTTGGTTCCCAGTGCCGCTGAAGTCGAAGCAGATCTGGTAGAGTGTGCCTGAATACCCTGTGGCGGTGTCTTATTCTTAACTCGGTAAGCTAAGGCAATGCACGCCTTAATCCACTTAGCAATTACCCTGGCACTTGCCTTAAAGCCCAAGGAGGAAGGGTGAAAGCCCACAAACATAGAAGAAACCTTCCTATTCTCCTTAGTCCTATCTAAGTAGAATGATAGGGCTCTCCTTACATCTAAGGTGTGCCAGCTCCTGTCCAAATCCTTCTGGGGATTTGCACAAAAGGTCGGAAGGTGTATCTCCAAGGCCCTGTGATACACCGTATCAACCTTAGGACGAAACTTAGGGTCTACCCTTAATACTACTGAATCAGGTAGAAACTGACAGTATGGCTCCTCTATTAGTAAGGCAGAAAGGTCCGACACCCTCCTAGCGGACGTAATCGCCACTAGGAAGGATACCTTATAAGATAGCAATCTCAAAGACATAGTGGCCAGTGGTTCAAATGGTTTTCCCATTAGAGCTGTCAAGACCAACTTAAGATCCCAAGACGGGAACCTATGGACCACCGGAGGACACCTGGCCTTTAAGCCTGATAAGAAGAGCCTTACCGTGGCTGTCTCAGCAAGTTTGAAATCAGTTGCTAGATCCAAAACTGAGGCCAAAGCATACACCTGCTTTCTAATAGTGTTAAACTGCAATCCTTTGCTAACTCCCTCTTCTAAAAAGGACAAGACCTGAGGAACTGAAGGGGATTTAGGATCAATACCCTTACCAACACACCACTTAACAAAAACTTTCCAAGTTGAATCATAAATTCTTTTAGTGGAGTCCCTTCTAGCCTCTAAAATGATGTCAATGACCTTATCCTCCAGCCCAGCCAGCCTCAGGCACTCCCTCTGAGCCTGAACGCTGTCAAGGACAGCCACCCTGGGTCCTGATGATATACTCTCTGCTGGACCAGCAATTTCTGGGAGACTGGTAGTGTAAACGGGGGCTGTATAAGCATGCTGTGCAGGAGGGGAAACCAGCTTCGCCTTGGCCAATAAGGAGCCACCAATACCACTGATGCCCCTTCTCTGTGAACTCTTTGTAGGAATTGAGTCAAAAGAGGAAAGGGGGGAAAGGCGTAAAGAAGGCCCTCTGGCCATTCGGCCGAGAGAGCATCTATTGCCCAAGCCCCTTCCTCTCGATATCTCGACATGAAGAGGGGAAGCTGAGTGTTTGCTGCTGTGGCGAACAAGTTGATGACCAGCCTGCCCCATCTGCGTACGATCAGGTTGAACACTGAAGGATCCAGACTCCATTCCGCCTGTGGCAAATCCTTGCGGCTCAAAGAATCCACCCAGGAATTCTGAGATCCCTGCACATGAATTGCAGATATTGAGAAAATATGAGCTTCTGCCCACGTGAAGATCTCTTTAGATAATGACATCAAAGCCTTAGACCGGGATCCCCCCTGCCTGACAATGTGGGCCTTTGCCGTAACATTATCCGTCAACACCAGAACATGCTTGTCTCTGATTAGAGGTAGGAAATCCTTCAGAGCCAGAAAGATTGCCCTAAACTCTAGCCAATTTATCTGGAACTTAGCAACCAAATGGGCAAAGGGCAACACCATCCATTGCAATTCCCTTAAGTGAAAATTAGCCCACGGAACAAGGTCTATCATAGACACCATCTTTCCCAGAATAGAGGTAAGGACACTCAGTCTGGCTCTGCACCTGGAATTGAGCGATCTGATATCAGACATCAGAGTCTGTATCCGCTCCAAACTTGGGGAGATTAGAAAGCTGTTGGTGTCTATCTGAGCTCCCAAATGCAATAGTGACCGAGAAGGCTCCAATGAGCTCTTCTCCCAGTTGATCAGAAAACCATGGTCCTGTAGGTAAGACACAGTAGCCGTCACGTTACGGCGAGCTACCTCCAGGGATGGCCCCTTGCAATGGACATCATCCAAATAGGCAAAGACCTCTACCCACTGGTAGTGGGGTACCACCTTAGTGAAATATCTGGGAGCAGAATTTAAACCAAAGGCCATTGCCCTGTATTGGAAATGCTTCCCCTGTACGCAGAAGCGGAGGAATTTCCTTGCGGGCGGAACCACCATGATAAGGAAAAAGGCGTGTCTCAAATCCAAAGAAGCGAGGAAGTCCCCCCGTCTAATAGCCCCGTGAACAGATGCCAAACTCTCCATTTTAAATTTCTTTTTAACCAGGAATTTATTCAAGAATTTCAGGTCCAGGATACCACGCCACTCATCAGATTTCTTTGGAACCAAAAACAACAGAGAGTAGACTCCCTGCCCCTGTTCATCGGGCGGGACTGGTTCGATGGCATCCAAATCCAACAACTCCTTAATAACTGCAAAGAGGGCCATGCGTTTAACAGGGTCGGATGAGACTGGGGAAAACAAGGAACCTAGAACTAGGAACAGAGCGAAACTCCAGAGCACAACCCTCCTTAACCATGGAAAAAACCCAGGGATCATCACGAGAAGCCTCCCAAAGCGGGGCGAACAACGCCAACCTTCCTCCCACTTGTCCCTGGCCAGGACTAACAGGCTGAGGAAGCAAACTTGGACCCTCTACTTGAACCTCTACTGAGGGGCTCCCTATTGGCACTAAATGGGCGCCCCCAGGAACCCTTTCCCCTGGGGGGCGTGGTTTGAAAAGGCTGCCTATACTGATCCCTGGATGAGCCTTTGAAGAAGGGGTATTTAAACTTGCCCCTAGAGCTAGGGGGTGGGGCAGATGCGGGGGCAGATGGCATCACTTTCTTTTTGTCCCAATTTTCCACCAGAATGTCCCTTAAACAGTCCTCACCAAAGAGCTGTTTGCCCTTGAAGGGAGCAGCAATGACCTGATTCTTAGAGGCCATGTCGACCTTCCAGGCCTTCAACCATAAAGCTCTCCTGGCCCTGGTGCTTGCCGCAGAAGATCTAGCCGCCAGCTGCATGGAGTCAATAGCCAGGTCAGCCACCAGAGCCAAATTCCTTCGAATACTTGAGACCGTCTGTCTAGCTTCCTTTGACAGAGATGTATCAGCCAGGAGGTCCTCTGACCACTTGAGAGCTGCTCTTGCTACTAGGGAGCCAGAGGAAGAAGACCTAAGAATCAGTGCATCAGCCTCAAAAGACTTTTTCAGGAGGGCCTCCATCTTGCGTTCAAGCCCCTCCTTCAAATTGGCTTCTGATTCGCGGGGGACCACCAGTTTGGTGACCAGCTGGGAGACAGGGGAGTCAACAGTAGGAACCACCCACAGGCTCTCTGAATGATCACTTGGGAGGAGAATCCTGCGGGGCACCAGGGGTAACTTCTTGGTGGATGCTGGATCCTTCCAAACCTCCAAGATCAGTTTCTGGAAAATAGAAGGCAAAGGTAGAACCCGTTCCTCTGTGGGGGGAGCCCAGAGGATGTCTGCTGCCTCTGTAGACTCCTCCTCCTGAGTAGAGACAGGAAGCTTCAAGTTGAGGACTCCAGCAGTCTCCTCTATAACCACAGGAAATTGGTCTTGGGGCATCAGCCTTGGAGTGTGTGACCTCGAGCTGGTTGGTTCAATCATCAGGTCATCCTCTTCCTCCTCAAAATTTGAAGCATCAGGGATCCAGTCATCTTCCCTGTGCTCCTCTGACATATTGCCATCCGATTTCTCAGGGGAAGCCTCCCTTGTCGCATCTGGTAGCACAGGCGCATCCTTGGTGGGTGCCTTCTTAGGAGCTGGAGCCTTAGCCTGGTCCGGCTTGGCCTGGGGCTTGGACTTAGTTGGTTTAGCCTTAATGGGAGTCTTTCCCTTGTCCTTCTTGACCTTCCTCCTCTTTTTAGGGGGGCTGGGTGGCTCCTCAGACAAGGATGATGAGGAATCCGAAGAAGAAGAAGGAGAGGGAGAACGCTGTCTCCTATGCTTCTTTTTTGCCTTCTTAGCTGCCACTATCGCAACCCCTGATGATTTAAAGGAGGCCATAAGATCAGACACTATAGACTCCTTAAAGGAAGCCAAAAGGGCCGAGGCATCACTGGCCGGAATTGTGGGTAAAGAGGGTAGCGGCACAGAAATATCCACTGGACGGGGGTCCCCTGTGGACTGTGATGGGGCCTGAATGGGTAGAGGCTGCCCAACTGGCAAGATGGCAGAGGATGGCACTGGATTGAATTCTGCGGCCTTGTGCTTATTTTGTTGATGCTTGACAGTAATCTTAGAAGTCTTGGGCTTATCCATTTTGTCAATGCACTCCATATCTGGAGTAGAGGAACAGTAGGGGAAAAAGGGGGTATTAACTCAGTCAGAAAGGAAAACTGAGCAGCATCAGACCCCCTATAGTGCAAAACAACATAAAGCCCCTTCAACTGGCAACTAGGCCTCTAATTTGCCACATGGCTTACACAAAATGGCGACCATACTTAAAGGGAGGCCAAACACAGCACCAAAAACACCACCAAGTCTCTTAATTTACTGCTGCTATAATGAAGGCCTAAAAGGGGATTCCCCCCAAAGGCTATAAGAGGTGCTTTACATATATTACCCCAGTATTAGAAAGCCTAAAGGGGGATTCCCCCCAAAGGCTATAAGGGGTGCTTTACATATACTATCCCAGTATTAAAAAGCCTAAAAGGAGATTCCCCCCGAAGGCTATAAGGGGTGCTTTACATATACTATCCCAGTATTAGAAAGGGTCTGGAGGATTCCCCTCACGCAGCTGCTTCACGCCAAGGGGAAAAGCTCCAGCCGGCTAGCTGATTTAGCAAGGTTGTGAGACTGTCTGGAGTGATTCCACCACCGGAGCAGTCCTGACCATGAAGAGGGCTCTAAGCCCAATGTAATACTCCAATACTACTTACCCTATGCAGGAAAAAAGCTCTTGTGGTGCAGAAAAATCAATTTTCCTTTCTGTCTCTCTCAAACCAACCTCGTTCAGCCAGAAGCAAACGAGACTGACTGGGGATGAGTGGTGAGGAGAGGGGATATACTATACTGCGCCACCTGGTGGTCAAAGGAAAAAACTCTCTCGTTTGGCCAGCAAGCAGGACAGACAATAACCCAAAAGTAGTGAGCCTGAGCCAGAAGGAGAATGGAGCGTTGTTATCTCACTCACTTCTAGCTCATGTTTTTCCACTGTAATTAGGTTAGCTGTATTTAAATTCCCACCATTTATATTACCGTCTTTGTCTTGTCTATACTTATTTGCAGCCCCACAAGACTGGCCATTGTATCTAGCTTAGTGAAGGCAAAACCTTCACTTGTTCTTGACTCAGCAAATGGCCTTCAGAGGTTTCTTGCCCGGGTTCCATTCGTTGTGTCTAAGTGGCCTGAATTATCCTTTCCAACTTTATGCTTCTAACATCTTGTGGATCATTTCATATATTCTGTTATCTAAGGCATGCAAAAGCAGGTGTAGATGAGAATATGGCAGCATGTTGATGCATGACTGAAGCACCCGAAAAGCCTCAGTTTTATCCTCCCCAGACATGCTATCAAATTCCTCAGACTGAGGAACAGATGGGGGAAGGGAATTAATCTTCTCTTAAATGCTGTTCATGAGCTTGTGTCTGGCAAACAGGTTTGGTTTGTTTACTAGAAAACAAGAACATGGATTTCTCAGGTAAGTTCCTTCTCCTCCCCTTTCCCCCAATAGATACTAGATAGGCATGCAATAAATGCTTTTAAATTGAGCTACAACAGACTAATTTGTCCTCAGTTTCCTAGACAGTTAAGCACCTGGCTGGTTGCCTTGAATGAGCTCTCAAAATAATCATATTGGGAGCAATTAGATAATTGAGAGGTGGAAAGGTACCATGAACAGATGGCCTACCAAATCAATTTTTATAGTGTGTTTTCTGATAAATTGTTCCAGTCATCACCAGCTCAATTAACTGGCTTTTTAAAAAAATGTGTTGACTAATTTTTCCAAAATGTAAGTAGCAAGGAAGGGAGTAAAATTCTCACAGTGATTTCATAATGACTTCCTCAGTATGGATGCTGAGAATAGCTATCCTGAGAAGCTAGATAGTCTACATTTCAAGTATTTTGTTTTTCAGTATGCAGTGGCTTACTATAATTGTGCATGAATACGGGCTTAAAAGACATTTCATGTCTAAAAAAGAGATTGGTTTTGATCTCTGTAATCTCTCCCTAGATTACGAAGAAAAAAGTTACTTTGACCCTTGATTTACTTCCCTTACAGTTAATGAAGAGGCTGATGCACTGTGCCTGGGCAGTTAAAGACACCCCCTGCTAACACACTGGGGGTACATTTCATGGCTGGTCATTTTGCATTTCCTTCTACAAGGTCATTCATAAAAGTGAGCCATGACACTCTCATGGCCTTTCCCCTCTTTATCTTCCTGAAGGTTTGAAATAAAACTGGTTGGCAAAACACTCCCACCATACTGCCAAAAACTGTGGCACATGCTTTGACGCCTCCAAGGCAGGGAGGCCCAGGGCCCAACGGAGCACCATTTAAGGTGTCAGGCTGTGAATGCAGCTGCTAGGGAGAAAATGGATCAGAGCACACAGATAGCAATCATAATCGCTCCCAAGCGCCCTTGTCATCCCGCTCCTAATCGGAGGCCTTGGTTCACGCCAGGGTTGAGGAGGATGAAGCAGTTTGGACAACGGCTAGAGCGCAGGTGGCGGAAGACTCGTCTCTTATCTGACAGAACTCGCCATAGGAACTTCCTTCGTTGCTATTGGGAGGCAATACGTGCAGCTAAGAGAGCTTTCTCTTCTGCACGTATTGCGTCTGCAGAGTCTCGTCCAGCAGAGCTGTTTAAGGTGGTGAGGGAGATGACGCAGGTGCCCCCTGCGCCAAATCCCTTACTTAACCCGGCGACGGCCTGCTGTGACGCATTTAATAATTTCTTTGCAGACAAAATCTCTCAGATAAAAGCCGACTTAGATGCCACCATTGAAACAGAGTCGACAGACGAGGCGTCCAGTGACTCCGCCGTTGTAGTTATACTGGATCAGTGGCAATCTGTGAGTACCGAGGACGTGGACAAGCTGCTTGCTAAGATGAGGAAGACGACTTGCCCTCTCGACCCTTGCCCATCATGGCTGGCCGTCCAGGGGGGGGATGCATTGAGGAGATTCCTTACGGATATCATCGGTGCATCCTTCAGGGAAGGACATGTTCCATCTTGTTTAAAGGAAGCGGCTGTTAGGCCGCTTCTGAAAAAACCATCCCTGGACCCCCTGGATATGAGAAATTATAGGCCTGTGTCACTGCTGCCATTTCTGAGCAAGGTGGTTGAGAAGGCGGTTGCTCTTCAGCTCCAAGCTGTCTTGGTTGAAGCCGATTATCTAGACCCATTTCAAACTGGCTTTAGGACAGGCTTTGGGGTTGAGACTGCCATGGTTGCCTTGACCGACGATTTGCGTCTGAGCATCGACAGGGGTAGTGTGACCCTGTTGGTGCTTTTAGACCTCTCAGCGGCTTTTGATACTATAGATCACGGCATCCTCTTGGACCGCCTGAGGGGGTTAGGTATCGGGGGCACTGCTTTGCAGTGGCTCCGGTCCTTCCTTTCGGGTCGGTCACAGAGGGTGCTGCTCGGGGACTGTAGCTCCAGTAAGAGGAACCTCACTTGTGGGGTTCCTCAGGGGGCTATTCTGTCCCTGATGTTATTCAACATCTATATGAAGCCGCTGGGTGAGATAATACGGAGTTATGGTGCTAGGTATTATCAGTACGCTGATGACACCCAAATCTATTTCTCCATGTCTCGCTCGTCGGCCTCGAATTCCAATGGCATCTCTTCGCTCAATGAATGTCTTCAAGCGGTAATGAGCTGGATGAGGAAAAACAGATTGAAACTGAATCCAGACAAGACGGAGGTGCTCACGGTAGCGGCCCCGAAACCAAGAATTGGGTTGCAACTTCCAGTCCTGGATGGGGTCACGCTCTCCTCCAGTGACTGCGTTCGCAGTCTGGGGGTACTCCTTGACTCATCGCTCCTGATGATAAATCAGGTAAATGTGATGGTCAGGAGCGCCTGCTATCAGCTTCGGCTGATACGCCAACTGCGCCCTTTCCTGGAAGTAAAGGACCTCGAAACTGTTGTGCACGCACTGGTAACCTCATGCTTGGACTTCTGTAACAAGCTCTACTTGGGGCTACCCCTGTACTTGGTTCGGAAGCTTCAGCTGGTTCAAAACATGGCAGCCAGGTTTGTTTCCGGTACATCTAGGAGGGACCACATTACTCCGGTTCTGAGGTCCTTACACTGGCTGCCTATTAGCTTCCGGTCCCGGTACAAGGTGTTGGTTATTACCTTTAAAGCCCTAAATGGCTTGGGTCCAAGCTATCTCAGGGACCACCTCTTCCTGTACAATCCTCCCCGCGCTCTCCGCTCCTCTGGGAGGAACTTACGGCAGCCTTTAAAATCCAGGCTTGCGGCGACCTCCCAGAGGGCGTTCTCTGCTGTCGCCCCCAAACTCTGGAACGACCTGCTGGATGAGATCCGTCAGTTGACATCACTAGACAGCTTTAAAAAAGCTGTCAAGACGGTTCTCTTCCAGCAGGCCTTTCCAGATTAATTTTCTCCAGTTCAACCATCCCGGCTCGGGCTTCCTGACCCCCTCATTCCCCCCGTGGCCCCATCATAAGTGTTGGTTGAGGAGCTCCGGAGGGACACTAGGGCTGTTAGCCCGTTTAATTATGTTTTATATTTTTAATACTGTATTTTAACTTGTTATATTGTTTAATACTTTTTAAGGGGGGGAGGGATCTTAATGTTTTATTCTTATATGATTTTTTTTTTATATCTATTGTTGTTAACCGCCCGGATTGGTTCGCCACAGGGCGGTATACAAATAAATATTATTATTATTATTATTTTTGTTGAGTGTTCACCACACCCTGGCCCTGCCTGGGGAGCCCTCTTTGGTTCATGCAGGTGATATATTTGTTCAATGAAGTATCAGGGAGATCCCCACATCAAAAGCTGATCTTCTCTCTCTCTCTCTCTCTCTCACACACACACACACACACACACGAAACTTGGCAAGCGTTGTTGTATGTCTTTATAAATCTATGGCAAGGCCCTGTTTGGAGTATTGTGTGACAATTCTGGTCCCCACTTGTTAGAAAGGACATTGTGGAACCGCAAGAAGGGCAGAAAAAGGCAACAAGAATATTCAAGGGGCTGGAACCCTTTCCTTACAAAATCAGGTGAAAACATCTAGGCTTCTTTAGCCTTGAAATTGTTTAAGGAGTGACTTGCCTGAAGGCCGTTTGTGTGGAGCCAAGAGCAGGTGAAGGTTGATAAAGCCTGATAAAGACAAGCTGGTCCCTAAATTCTGGATTTTTTTTGGAAACTGCATGGCTTTTTCAAAACATTCAGTAAAATCAAATGCACAGCTTATAACAAAGCTAGTAAGATCATGAACATCTACCATTTATAATAGCTCAGCTGCCTGCTCCACTCTTTTCAAAACATCCCAACTGCCATTGTAAAACATTGCAGCTGCCAACCCTGGTTGGGTCAAAGCAATATTGAGTCAGAAAGCAGAATGACTTGCAATGCTGTGTGAATTTCAAATGAAACTTTGAGGAGCTTTCACCTGCATTCAACTACGGCAGGTGTAGTAGGAGTGCAATCCCCTTAATCACATCTCTCTGAAGTAGCTTCCTTCCTCTCTTTACAATCTTTCTGCTTCCAGTAAGCCAATTCTGGGAGGTGTTTCCAACCAGGGTTCTGATGACCTCAGTTTTCCCATAGGTATAATTAATTTCCAGTCCATGAGCTTTTTGCTAATACCAAGGGACAACTGTACTTAATTTTAGTATCTTCCACTGCTAAGGCTGGTGGAAACTGGCTCTCCATTGAACTACAAGATGGTTGTTTAAATAGTTAATGATTGAACTGTTGAGGAAAAAACAAATGGACTTGGGACTTGAGGTCTATACAGCACTTAAAACTGTCAGTGGATGTTACCTGTCGTAAATCAACACCTAGGGGCACCATAGTAAGCACCCTCTCTTAGTAGACATTTTAATTCACTGGTGAAAGTTTTGTGTAGTTTTAACTTGGGGTTGGAGAGTCAGACTTGTATCTTGTAGTCACCAGGTGTGATTCCACACTCCTCCACAAAGCCAGCTGGGTGACCCTGGGCTAGTCACAGCTCTCATGGTCCCACCTACCTCACAGGAATCTGTTGTGGGAAGAAGAACAGAAAGTTTCTCAGCTGCTTTGAGTCCCTTAAAGGTTGAGAAAAGTAGTGTAGAAAAGTCAATTCTTTTTCTACTTAGTATCCAAAGAAGCTACAGGAGTTTATGAGGAAGATGGTGGAAATGTTTTGTGTTTTTTAAATTCCTAAATTAGTTCTGAATAGGGGTGTGCACAAATGCAATTTTTGGCATATGTTTTGATTCCAATATTAGAATATCCAAATTTGTACGGATAAAGAAAAATGAATGTTTGTACACATCCCATTTTCATCCTGTACATATCCATACGGATGCGTACAGATACGTATGCAATGCATATGGATACATACACATACGAATGTCCAAATTATTCATACAAATACCTCAAAATATTTGTATTCATACAAATACTAAAAAATGAATGTCTGGACATTCAATTCGTATAAGAATGTCCAAATTCATCCAAATTCATCAAAATAATGAATATTTTGATTATCTGTGCACATTCCTACTTCTGATTCTTGGCACAATTTCAGTTTGGTATACGTGGCAAACCCAAGCTTGTTTAGCCCAATTCTGTCTTCTCTACCCACACTGGCTAATCATTTCATATTGGGCAGAATCAATCAAAGTCGAAGTCCAAACAGGAGTTTTTTCAACCTCCAGGGAAACCAATTGGCCAACTACTTTTATTGTAATTTATGATGGAGACCCTTAAAAATACATTGTTTTAATCTAAACAAAGAAAACAATCAAAGAGAACCAGAATTCAGAATAATTTCCCTCCCTCCCCTTATGTATGAAAATCTGGCTCAGCATTAGGTAGGCCAAATTATAAATATCTGGCATTAGAAACAAGCCAAGAAATGTAACCATGAAAGTATAAGTGGCTTCCTGCTACGAAGCCTAATTATAGAAACTCTGATGTATATGATGTTTTCAGATTGTAAACTAAATATGCTTAACATTTATAGACTCTGCCTGTGCATGGAACTACTTCATTATACTTAAGAAAGGTTCTCTGCTCTCCCTTGCCTTGTTCTGATAAACAAAAACACATTTCTAATTAACATGTAAAAAGGTTAAAAATAAAGCCACCATTTTTGTAAGGTGCATTCCAAAGTATTATAAAAGTTTATCACACAATTAAAGCAACTCCACTGTACTCTTAAATATATAAAGCTTGTGGTGCAGGAGGAGCAATACTTTCACTCTGACATAAATACTTCTGGCATCATTTGATGATGACCAGTAAGAGGTTTATTGTAAGGATATTAACATGGAAAAAGTGCATTTTTACAATAGTTCAGACTGCAACAGACGTCAGCCATCCCATGAGATGGCATGCCCATTTAATAGGTATGGATCTTGTTCTGGATTATACTAATCTACAAAATTAAGTCTGGAATACTATTTGTTGTCTAATTTACTACATCTCATTGTAAAATTGAGAAGCAAACACCTGAAAAGATCACAGAGCCTCATGATCTACAAATAAGATGCCTCTGAAAGAAAAAGACAACTATAGTCTCAGTGATTGATGCATTTGAGGCAAATTATGGAAGCAACTTAGCTGCATGTTAGCAAATGCTTATACTTGAGTGCAAGTTTAGACATTTTTGTTCACATTCAAGTACATACAATATAACTCTCCATGGGTGTTTTTCTACTGTCACTAGAAGTACCCATTAAGTACCCATTAATGGGTACAAAAAGCCCTTACATACCCATTAATGGGTACTTAATGGGTACTTTTAGTGACAGTGGAAAAACACCCCTTGATGGTGAAGGCTGCGACCTGATTAGTCAAGGTCTAAGTGGTGGCTGCTGAGCAGCAGCTTCAAATCTCTGCTGTCCCTTCTGATGGTGCTTTGCTTTTAAACACAACTTGGACCGCAGAGCCCTTCAAACTGAGTATGCTAGCAATTCAGAATGTTCCTTTTGGATGGCAGAACTGTGGTAATAGTTAATAACCAGAGACAGTATAGCATTCGGGAAGATGATGTTATGGGGTGGGAATGTGCCTGAGGGCATTCTCAGTTGTAGCATCCAGAATATGGGACAATCTTCCCTCGGAGGTGTGCCACCCATCCTCCCTGCATGCACTCAGACAACTGGCGAAGATGCATCTCTTGACCCTGAGTGACCCTGATTGGATTTTATCCAATCCAATCTATTTTTATAATTATTTTATTGTGACCTGCCCTGATTAGTGCCAAGATTTATGGATTACAATTGATTGCATTTGAGAGGAAAAGACAAATATAATCCCAGTAAGTCCACAACTGCATGAACTCCTTGGAACTAGCTAGTTCTGCTGATCCCTAAATCATTGATTAGGATTCAAATAAATAAAGTGCTAGAACGTTACACATTTGGTGGATTGTGCAACCAATTCCTATTTCCTCTAAATAGTAGTCCTGCCAGTGCCAGGGTGAAAAGGAAGGAGGGAAGGCGGTTCAAGGGGTTATATTTTTACATATGTTTTATTATTTGTTTTATCATGTATTGTGACGTGCTCTGGGACCTCCTGGTGAATGGCAGAATACAAATGGCATAATAAATAAATAAATAAATAAATAAATAAATAAATAAATAAATAGATGATGATGATGATGATGATGATGATGACGGGCACCCTCCTGGAGCAGTTTTCAGACTTTCTGAAAAATACAGTAGAATTACAGTAGAATTCAGACCCTTACTGAAAGATACAGTAGAATTTCAGTAAAAATGATGGTTTTGTACATTAATAATTGTACCTGAAGTCCTCCTCCCCTCTTTCCACAGAAAAAAATTATGGCTGCATGTGCACAGTGTAAAAAAAAATGCTTGAAAGCATCTTAGAAGTGGGAGCATCCTCAAACAAGTGCCTGGATTCCACATTAAAAATCTGAAAATGCATCTTTAGATCCTTCAGTGTGGATTACAGGTGGGATGTCTGTACAATACCACATCTAAGCTGCTTTCAAGGCACTCCCTCCATTTTTGCATATACAGTCAATGAAAGTTTACATGTGTAGATGAAATGGTAAAACAACACAGATCTAGTCCCTGCAAACAGAATAACATCAATCTGAGGCATAGATATTCTTGTTTTTAACTCCATAATTTTTACACGGCAGCAAAATTATCAGAGAATCCCCAAAGCCCGTGGCCTGTGATTTCAGAGGAAAGACTTTACAAAATTCTTAGACTCTGTAAGGATCCATAGGTTGCATCTATTAGATGCTGCTTTGTAGAATTACTAGAAAAACACTAATTTTTTGGCACTCCAAAATTAGACCACTTCAAGAGCAGCTATTTTACTGGATTTGACTTCACACACATACACCGTATCTGCCTCTGTCTTCCGATTCCTTGGTCATTCTGTTTTCATCCCATCAATCTCCCATATTGCTTCTCTTCCTGCTGTTTTGAAAATGGTGTTGTATTTTCAGTTTGCATGAGTCCAGAAAAGCATTCAGAACTAAATGCTGTTGGGTCAGTGGTCTTCAGAAGAGGGAAAGGTAATCCCCAACTTCACCATTTCACAGCAAAAGTGGTTAGGAGTTCCTGGTGCCAACTAGTCTCACCTTCAGACTACACCAGGAGCGGAAAGGACAACTCAAAACATCCATCCAAATCCACTCCAAGCAATTACTTCAAAGACAGCTTGCTAGCCTTGAAAAGTCAAAGTCTATTTCTAGAAGAAGATCCCCATCCTTTGCTTTCTGTTTTGTCAAGTCTGAGAAATATACCCTGATATAGAGAACTATGCACAAATATACAAGGGATTTGTGTATAAGCTGCTGTCCCTCAGTTGTTTATGTGATACAGAGTTTTTTCTTGTGTTTGGCTCAGTTTTTGGCTAGATTCTAGAGCTCAACAGAAGACCATGAACCACATAATCTCTCTGAATGATGAGTAGTCCAACCCCAAACTCCTTGGAAAAGAAGCAGCAGGGTTAAATGCTTTTATGAAGCCTTACTTTTCAGTGCTAATTCAGACTTTTCTGACCTAGCTGCAGTTTCTGTAGCAGAACAACAGAAGAGGAAACAGTAACAAGATCTGGGATCTATGCAGTTATAACTATCTTGGTGCATGTGCAAATGCTATGTAATATACCTGCAACCTCCATGAGTCATTAATCAGCTTAATGTAACTGGAAAGCTTAAGACATTTTAATATGCACCACTATATTTGTAAGAGTTTATGAAATGCTGACCCCTAGTGATGATAAAAGAAACAGCACAGTTAGCATTATAACGTTACTTGTTGCTTTTATAAGTCAATTGCAATATAACTGAACAGTGAATCATATGTATTTAGTTTTGTACATACCATACCCCATGCCCACGCTTACGGAACATTTCACAGCCTGCTTTGACTCATTTTTTACCTAGCTTTTTTGTGTGTTTTGCATTGAACTACCCAATTCTGCATATCAAATTTCCATGTTTCAGTGTAGGTTCAAAACTGTACTATAATACAGCTGAGCTGAAAGAATTCAACTACTCTCGACAGGCAATTTAGTTTTATTTTTACTATGCTGTTTCACTGTAATTTTAAAAGTACTGTCGTTACATCTTAAAAAGCTAAATTTTAATTAAGTTTTCCCTGCACGAGAACTTTGAAAAACTTTTCATCAAGTGTAATATGGTAAGCTGGAACACATAATACATTTTGCTGGGCTGAATCTTGTGGTGACCCCAGAGTCCTTCTTCATCAAATAGGCTAATCTTGACTTTTACATTTACTAGTTTCCAAAATTTTCAGTTGTGCTTTTGGGGGTTCTTTGATGGTCACCAAATAATTGTCACACTGAGATTATATACAGGACAAACTTCCTTAAAAAGAGAAAATGGTTTGCTCCCCGCAATTTCCCTTACTAGTGTATATATGTATGGGAACATATTGTGAGCACCAGAGGGCGCTGTCCACTTCTTCTCATAGCCCTGGAGCAGGCAACTCAGTAGGAAATAGGGTGGGAAGAACTAGAGCTAGAAAGATCAAAGCATATATAATTCAGAATGGAATCTAATAAACAGTGAATGAAAAATGGAATTGTGCACTCTGTTTTGCCAAAGCAAGGTAATTTTAGAAGCTTTGAATTAAATAGGTAAACTTCAACACTGCTTAAAACTCATGGAAAAAAATCTGCCCTTTGGAATTCTCTAACACCTATTTATTTATTTATTTTTTATTTAATAAATTTATATCCCACCCTTCACCAAATGGTCCCAGGGTGGCTAAGAAGAAGAAGAAGAGTTGGCTATTCTAACCCACTTTTCTCACCCATTTAAGGGGACTAAAAGTGGCTGGGAAAGGGTGGGTGGAGCAGTGAGAGCTCAGAAGACAGCTGTGACTAGCCCAAGGTTATCCAGATGGTTTCATGGAGAAGTGTGGAATCAAACCCAGTATTCCCAGATAAGAGTCTGGCTCCCTAACAACTAGACCAAACTGGCTCACAATAGACAACTGCTTATTTAATGTAATGGAAACTTACCAGACAATTCCTATTTTCAAATGACAAAAACATTTTTGAAAATAAGAGAGCTGTAGTTAGGGTTCAGCAGGATGGAAAGTTTCACGTTTACTACACTTGATCTTAGCCAAGTGTAGGCCTTTGTAATTTTTTTTTTAAAGAATTAGATCCAGAAACAATCTCTGCTAGCAAGGCAATTTAAAAGAGAGAGAGAGAAATAGATTGGGGCTTTTTCTCCCACACCCACAAACCTAAACTGATCTCAATATTTTTCCACTTTAGGCAAGGTTACGCTTAGGACAGATTTTTTTTGCTGCTTAATTACTGTAAAATCTTCTCTAGGGAAACTCACAAATCTTTTAATTACTCTTCGTTTCAGCTAGTCATTTTTGTATTAAAATAAGGCAACAGACAACTATTCAGGTGCTTTAAAAATGCTTCTTACCTATCTTTTGTGATCTCCTTAAAATACACGATTGTAGTGCTTCCCATCCAAATCACACACAGAGCAGGCGTCTCATCAGATCCCTTCCATGTTCTCTGCCTACCTGTCCCTGCTCTAGGCATGCATGCAAGTATGTTTAGATCTGTGCATTGTCTTTTTTTCTCAAGGGTAAACATTGGCAACCCTTAGTTTACCTTCCATTAGGGAAGTACACAATCCCCCCCCCCAGTTTGCTTTGCCTCAAAGCGAAGGAGGTGGAAATTTGCATTAGTGCAAATGAGCTACTTTGAATGTGCTAGGTTTCGAATCCGTTCCAAATTCACTCTGAATCTGGCACAAAGCGTTGAATGAAGGCACAAAAGCTTTCACTTCGCATGCAAAGGTGTCTTTGAATATAGCCAGTGTTCTATCTGAATGCTAAGATAGAATTGAGGTGACGAGCGTTTTTCAGCCACCCGTCTTCCACAATTGGTCAAGGCATGAGTTATTATTTTCCATTTGAGAGGTCAATATCCATTTACATTTGCCTCCTACAAAAGAGCTTTTCAGCTGCATCAATCTGTCGTTCAATTTAGGGGCAGTGGCAGTGATGTATAAAGAAGTGACCTATAGACTGTATTAATTACATCCCACCATCTAAATTCATTACCGAGCCCAATTCAAGGTGTTCACTCAGAATTACAAGGCCCTAAATGACTTGGGCCCCAAATATCTAAAGGAATACCTTCTCCCATACCAACCTGCCTGTGCCTTAAGATCTGGAGGAGAAGCCCTCGTTGTCCCGCCGCCTTCCGTAGTGAGGCAGGTGGGCCCCCAGGAAAGGGCCTTTTCAGGAACGGCCCCCAGGTTATGGAATAGTCTCTCCCTCAAGGTGCGTCACGCTCCTCTGTATACATTTAGGATGGCAGTGAAGACCCACCTCGTTGCCCTCGCCTTTGGGTAATGTGACTATTTTCTCCCCGCCGCAGATTAGTAATTTAATAAGAACGTAAGAGAAGCCCTGCTGGATCAGGCCACAGCCCATCTAGTCGAGCATCCTGTCGCACACAGTGGCCCACCAATTGCCCACGGGCATCTCAAGCAGGGACAAGGACAAACCTATTCCTGCTCTAGAATATTCAGTATACGCTTTTATACATGTTGGGTCTCTTAAGTTTTTTAATGGATATTATTGTTTTAATATATATTGGTTGTAATTTGTTGTTTTAAAACTTTTTACCCGCCCTGAGACCTATGGGTATAGGGTGGGATAGAAATATAAAAAATAAAATAAATAAAAATGATACTAACACAGTTTGGAGATGAGCAACTGGAAACTAATGTGATGATTTGTTAACACGGACAAACCACAAACTTCCTAATTTTCTATTCCAGTATTCTGTCTCACAAACCACATCAGCCAAATTAACCTTCATTTCTTTTTCGCTAGCTTGGTCTGTATGTTGCTGTGATACCATTATCACAGTGTTATGGCAATCTTTTGCCCAAACACAGTGCAAGGACATGTGCTATGTACCACGTTGAGTGGCCAACATGCTGCTTCAAAGTTAAATCTCTGGAGGAGGTTTCATGATGATGTGGAAGAGTTTTCCAGCTGCCCAAGTGGGAGGGAGGCATCCTGCCTTTGTGACCGTATTGTAATGGCGGTGCCCGTTTGTACAGTTCCAGTCTCTCTCACTGTGCCTCTCGTTTCTTTCTAACAAATGTAAAAACTGAGTGATTAGGGAAAAAACAAGAAGTTCATTACAAACCTAATTCATGAAAAGTATTCTAACAATAACTGAATGGGCCCACCATGATTGTTTGCCACCAGCCCAAGACTCAATAACCATTGTAGAGTTCCTGAGTATACAATTGTGTATAAAAACTATTTATCATTACTTCATTCTAGCTACACTGGCATTTAAATTAGGTTCCTTGACATCTCTTGTTGCTGCTCCACTCTTCAGCTTTGCATGTCCTTTGAAAGCATCCCTCAGCCAGCCATAAATATGGCACGTTACTGCTTTACTATCACTGCCCATGAAAACAAGTAAGGGAAAACAGGAGACCTCAACTTAGAGAGCAGAGGCCATCATTATACTACCTTCCTCTTCATGGCCATCTTCCCTTCCTTCAGCAGGGAAAGAGCCAAGCTTATCAGGACTGTAAGAATGAAAGTTGACATGGGAAGCTGAAATACCCTTGACATTAACCCACAAAGGTTCAGTCTTGGAGTAACCAGATCCTGGAGTTTGCCTTGGAAAATAGGGACTTGCAGGAGGGCCTTTTCTGTTATGGTCCCTAGACTCTGGAACAAGCTCCCTCTTGATGCTCGCCTGGTGCCTACATTGTATAGTTTTCGGCACCTGGCAAAAACATAACTTTTTACCCAGGCTTTTGCTTCTTAAACAGCTTCTTCGGGGTGCCGTCCTGCTAGGGAGGGAGGAAGGGAGGGTGGAGGTGGGTGGGGATGGGAGGAAGGGGGTTATATTTTTAATTATGTTTTACTATTCAATATGTTTTAACTTCATCATAACCCGCCATGGGGCCATTCGGTGAAGTGCAGGATATACATTTTCTAAATAAATAAATACATTTAAAAATGTGACAGCCCAGCATAGGTGAAATTTCACATGTTCCATGTTCACTCAGCAAGGGAATTGTGATTGTTATTCTATAAACCAAAGGAAAGCATTCCTTGAAGAGTAAAAGGATGGATTTTCATGTGCTTAGGCCCTGTTCACACATACCAGCTAGTGAGCAGTGGTCTACTCATCAAGTGTTTCCTCATGCCATCATCATCCTGGCACTCACCAACCCTCCGTGGTCCTAACTAATTGTGGATTACAAAAATGCAGTCCACATTCTTTAATGCTCTGTAATCCAGATTTCTTTTTAACAAATAAGATTGGAGCTGTGATTGGTGAGGGTAAGGGCTGAATGAAGTCACGAGCCAGGCTTTTATTTAGGAAATCTCCAAGGGCAGTTTGCTCGGGTTCAGACATGGGATAGAAATGGCAGGAGAGCACGTCAGCCCTCACAGGGCCAGTGCATGGAGTAAGGATGCTTCTTTTTCAACATATACATTCTGGAAGTCTTGATATGCCTCTGGAACAGCTGTCATGAGGCCCTCATGTGCTGTAGCACGGTCTCCGGAGGGCTCCGGATGCTGGAAGCTATGGCAGTTGTGTCCCTGTTATCTCTGGAGCCATCGCTAATGGTACAGGTTGTGGAGGCCCACTGCTCCCGATCACCATGACAGATACTATGATTAGAAGAGTTGTGGTAACTGCCATGGATGCAGTATTTATAGGGGATTAGGATGGGCTTTGGCCCTGCATCTGAAATGCATTCTGGTGGAGATATGGACATTATGGGTGTTTTTCCACTGCAACCCTTAGATCCGGATCTAAGAAGATCCAGATCTAAGGAATGGGTACATTCCTTAATCTGGATCTAGTAGATCCGGATTAAGGGAAGCACCCAATGCGTTTCCACGGGAGGTGTTGCACCCATTAGCAATGGGTGCTAACACCCCTGCTGTGGAAACAGCTTTGGACCCATGTGGGGAATCCAAATCAACCCCCAAGGGGTCGGTCCATTACCCCAGGTGTTTTGGGGTGCAGGGGGGTAGTCTTCAAAGCCACTTCGAATTGACTTCGAAGTCATTTCAAAGTCATTTAGAAGTCATTTCAAAGTCATTTAGAAGTCTGTGCAAAATAGCTCTGGAGTGCCTTTGAAGTCTGTGCTGATCTTCGGAGTGAACTTCGAAACGACTTTGGAGTCACTTCGGAGTCACTTTGAAGTCATTCCGAAGTTCACTTCGAAGATCAGCACAGACTTCAAAGGCACTCCGGAGCTATTTTGCACAGACTTCAAAATGACTTCAAAGTGACTTTGAAATGACTTCGAAGTCAATTCGAAGTGGCTTCAAAGTGACTTCGGAGCCTAGGTTTAGGGGGGGGCCAATGGGTGCATCCCCTCCCCCTAGCCTCTTTTGGACCCCATTGCCTGTTTCCAGTGGAAACAGGCTCCTTTCAGTCCGGATTTTCTGGCAGAAGACCCCATTGTGGACCCCATTAATCCGGATTAAAGGCCAAAATGTACCCATTAGATCCGGATTTCCCCCACGGCAGTGGAAACAATCGGGTCCCAAATGGGTGCCGTGGTGGAAATGGGATCATCCGGCTCACACCCAAATGGGTCCTAAATGGGTGCAAAAATGGGTACTTTTTGACAGTGGAAAAACACCCTATGATTTGGAAGATGGATAGAGGTGCCCTCTCCCTTATAGTGGTATTTGTCAGTTACCCTGATCCAGGATGGCTGTGCTAAGAAGAGAAGTGGGGGTGCTCGGTGTCAAGCCCAAAACCCTTGTAATTGCCATGCTTCACCTCTTACAGTGATTCTAGCTGATCCCATAGAGTACTAAGAGGTTCTATCTGTTTCTTGCAGTGGAGTTAAAGCGGGGTTACTGTTCCACATGGCTAGAGCTACAGCTTCTAGGGGGGAAATAAATGAAAATCTTTAACAATTACCATCAATTTCATCCCAGTCAAAAAGGAAATCTTACCGGGCAATTTTATTAAAACATTTAACTTTCTTACTCCCACTCAAGACAGGTAGCACTATGAACTTGATCACTGTAACTGAAGAGAGTGTACATGACTGGGAACTAGGGACAAAATGAGTCATTTCTGAAACTGTGATCAGCGTTCCTTTAGAACCAACTGTTCTGCTTATGTAAGATATTGATTTTAAAAGTACCGCTTTAAAAACAAATTAAAACTCATACCATCTTCCTCTTAGAACACTGCTATTGCTATATGTGTTTTCTCTGTGAAAACACTCCCTCAAGTGTGATTCTGAAATTAGATAGGCAATACCCGCAGAAGACTGCACACCAGAGGTACTTAGTCTTGAGAGATCACAAAGATAGCATCTGAACAATGTACAGAGTTTATAAACCACAGTATCTGAAAAAACATGAACAGGACCTGACACATGAAGTATATGTGAAAAGTGGATAGCAAGATTTTCTTAGCTGTTTAATGTTTATTCATATTTGGACTGTGACTGGGATTTTCAACAAGGCTTTATTCACAGGATGTGCCCAGACACATTTATACTGCGCAGTGGAATGCGCAGTTCCGATCGCCACGGCATCACATTATCCGATCGGGACTGCACACTTACCTTAATGCTGGATAAAGGACACTTGCTGCACAGGATAAACAAAATCTGAAGTTTCTCTCCAGCACAGACAGAACAGTGAGAACAGCAAGACACGAGCAGAAAGGGCAGCTCAAATTTGATTGGCTGCCTCAATCCACATGACAGTGCACGCTGACTCAGCTCTTGCAGCTTCGATGGGAAAGCGACAGAGCTGCCTTTCCAGTCGGGATGCCCAGTCGTCACTGTGCACTAAGTATACTGCTCTTTTACCTTTAACTGCGGATTTATTCCGCTGGTCTGGAAGCAGCCACAATCTATACAGTCCTCTAAGGAGAGAGAATATGTGGATATATGTAACATAAAGAAGACTCAGTACTGGATCCACAGGACTAATGCAGAGCCTGCTTTTAATGCCAGTCCTCATACAGAATAAAGTTAATACTTGCAAATGTAGGCACTGAGTAGTCATCTATTTGTGCTGAGCATACATCAAGATTTTAGCTGTAAGTACAACAGAGCCTGGCCATTGGCCTTTTACCCTGGGACCATACTTTTTCACATAGATACTGTATGGAGTCTACTTTTTCATTTAAGAAACCAGGAAGGCAGAAAGTAAGTAAACATAGGTGTATCACGCATGGGACTCAATACACACCCGTAGCCCATTTGCCAAAAACATCAGTGTCTCAATCAGCTGTGCTACAAAACCACAATAAGAAGAAAAAGTACAGGAGGTTTTTTTATTTCCCCTGTTCCCTTATTTCCATTATACTTACTTTGATTGAAACATACGCAGTTAGCTGCTGTACGCTGTCAATGTCCTCCACACATTTTGAGCATCCTAGTTTGGGAAAGGACTGGAGATCCAGATTTTCAGAAATGTTAACAGAATCCTCTGAACAGCAACAGTAATTCTCTTTAACTTTATTGAAATCACATGGCCAAGTAATTTTACATGTATCTTAAAGCTGTGGCGAAGGACATGAAAATATTTTAAGAACAGAAAACAGAAAGCAGTAAAAGAGGATGCGGCCCTTACCTGGATAAAAGGGAGCATTTTACAAGCCCTTTTTTGTTTCCTCCTGTTTCCTAGTTTTTAGGAATGATAACATATTTTTATAATGATTTGGGTGTGGATGTGTGTGTGAGGAGAAATCCAGGCAATTATTCAAAACAAATATTGAAGCTATACCATGTTTCCTGATTGAAGGTAGCCTTCAACTGCGAGCTGTCTAGGATGCATTACCATTTCAAGGATCAGACGTTTCCAGTGGTACTCATAATTCCCGCTCTGTTGTGTCACATGCAGTGAGCCAGTGTCCTCTTCCTGATTTCGACATAGAAGAGCACACCCATCCAGTGCCCAGGCTCCTCTTTTGGGAAGCACATTGAATATGTCTGTTCAAGTTCACTTCTGTAGGCACTTATCAGTGCTGGAGCAAAAAGTTGGTGGCTACATTAAGGTCATTATTTGAAGCCCTCAAAGCTTCCAAAGCATCTATCCGGGAAAATCCCATTTCCATGAGCCGTGCAACCTAACAAAGAAAAGATGTTATTTAGAGATCAGCCTTGCAACTGACATGACAGTATAAGCACAGAACAAAAGCTTAAAATTAAGACTGTGCAAATGGCTGCCTCAAATGCTTCCCAAAGGAGTTGAGATGGCCATGCTCATCTTACATGGGGACCAAACATGCTAGGAGCAAAGTAAAAATTCACCTCCTGCTGCTCCTGTTTGCCCTCTCAGATCCTGAGGACTGGGACTTCACGTTGCTGCATTGGGATGTATGAAGATGGGCTTGCCTTGCCAAGGCTTCTATAGACCAATTGTTTTTTGGGCCTCTAGAGGGCTGGGGAATCCCCCAGGAGGCCCAAAGTTGTATCAGATCATGTAGAACCTTCACATGGCCTGATGAGTAATAGATGACCTTGTCCCCAGACTTTGAGATTGCTGAGAGGACCAGGCAAGAGCAAGCTCAGCTCAATGCTTGCCTCGCTCCTCTAGTAAGTCTGCTAAGTGTCCACTTAGTTAAATTTGCCTCCAAGTAAGAGGAACACAGTTGCCTTGAATGCTTCAGAAAGCATCCAGGACAGCATTTTATATATGTCTACTGAATATATATAATAGGAGACTAATCATTGTTAGTGCCTGTGCTAAAAGATACATATGTGAAGACAGGCTAAACATTTATTCTTAGGACCTGTTTACACCTGACCATATTCTGGTCCACATACAGACTCTGTCAGGTCTCTCTTGGGGCCTACTGTAACCCGCACTCACATGTGGATAGTGAGCCCCTATTCCTGTATATATTAAAAAAAGCCAAGTGCTAACAGGCTCTTAATGTTGCTTCTTATATACCCCCTCAATATTTATGTTACACCATACTGAACTTCAGTGATATGCCTCTTCCCTACTACAGTGGTACCTCGACATACAAGTGCCCTGACATACAAGTGTTTTGAGATACAAGCCACCGAGCGAGTGATATTTTGCTTTGAGATGAGAGCAAGATTTGAGATACGAGTATGTAAATACAGTACAGTACATAACAAAAACAACTGAGGTGGTGTTTGGGGAGCTGGAATGGATTAATGGGAAAATTGCTTTGAGATACGAGCAATTTGACATAAGAGCAAGGTTACGGAACGAATTAAACTCGTATGTCAAGGTACCACTGTATTACAGACTGACGCCAGAAGCTCTTCATAGAGGAAACACTTTATGTTCCTGAACACTTGATGCTGGAGTGGGGAGAGAGTGGCTGTGATGTAAATCATGGAATGAGGACAGGTATTGTCCTGGATTGGTAACCAGCTAAAGGACAAAAAATAGTAATAATAAATGGACAGTTCTCAGGAGTGGAGGGAAGTATAAAAAGAGGGACCCCAAAGTTCAGTACTGCCAAATAATTAGGAAGGTTAGAGCGCAGGGCTTTAAACACCAAAACCAACCACTTAAATTGGCCCCGGCTCAAATTGGCATCCAATAGAGGCTTCTGCAAGGGGCACAGAGACGGGAATATTTAGGAAGACTTAAAACAACCCAAAGAGCACTATTCTGAACTTAAGCCAGGAGAAGGAAAGGACAATAAGGCAAACGCCTCAGTAAACAAAGTTCCTCTTAATTTGTCATACAGTTCTTCACTACAAGATAGCAGTGCTATTAAGTTGTCTGTGTAAGAACCAACCTTATTCTTTTGCACACGTAAAATAAACAGAAAAGCTCAACAGTTTCTGGGCACGTAAGTGCAGAAAAAGTCCAGAATGACAGTATACGCACTTTTAAAGAACAGAAAGTGACCAGTATTTGTCATTGTCTTGGTGGGCCTGTTTCTCTCAGAGTAATGAATCAGAGAAACAAGGCAGGGAAACCCCCTGTTTCAGCTCACCTAAGACTAACCGCCATCTAGGTTTTTTCCCATTTCCCCCAAATAATCTGCATTAACGGCATCTAAGCAACAGTCCTGACAAGCTGGTCCTGCCATTGCTTAAACTTTCCAGAACTGTTCCTTGCAGTTGCCCTGTGTATCTTCTTTATGTACCATTCTGAAAGAGATGACATCCGACTTGGCTTATTTTCCTCTTTCCTTGGTTTTCTTCCTTTGTGATGTAGTCCAAATTAAAAACTGCATAGAAATTTATAGAAATTTTTACCATCAAACTATTAGCAGCATCTTGAACCATAAATAATTCTATTTACACCATCAAATAACCATTATTATATTAGTGACTCTATTAGGCAGTAGCATCCCATATTTAAATAAAAAATGACACAGAAAAGCTTGGGGTTCTTTTCTCCCTTTTTCAAGGCCAGATTAAAGTGCAGAGTCTTGCCTGTTCTTCGGAAACTTCAGACGGAGGCAATCCCTCATGCTCAGCCTGGCGGGGATCCTGATAATTTGCATTACGTCGATGACGTAAAGGAGGAAAGAGACGGTTCCAGTTAATCATTCCACCCTGTAAACAAACACCCCAGACTGTTATTATTCAGGCACATATTGAGAGTACGTGCAAAACCAATCCCTAACCATTTTGGCCCTGGGATATGAAAAAGTGTAAATTCCCTGGATTCAATACTGGATGCTCTGTTATGTATCTCATCATTTTAAGAGTCTAAATTGATCTGGACGCAGAATGTGACCAGGAGCCAGTTTGGTCTTGTGGTTAAGAGTGTCAGATTCTTATCTGGTAGTTTCCCAGTTTGATTCCGCACTCCTCCATGAAGTCAGCTGAGTGGCCTTGGGCAAGTCACAGCTCACTTTCTGAGCATTCACAGCCCCAGCTGC
Source organism: Aspidoscelis tigris stejnegeri (assembly GCA_023333525.1). NCBI lineage: Eukaryota > Metazoa > Chordata > Lepidosauria > Squamata > Teiidae > Aspidoscelis > Aspidoscelis tigris. Next base: position 173,291,322 of record JALMGA010000001.1, on the reverse strand, counting down.
CTCTCAGGGTGTCTATTGTGGGGAGAAGAACAGAAGGTTTGTCAGCCACTTTGAGTCCCCATACAGGTGAAAAAAGAGGGGTATAAAAGCCAATTTTCTTCTTCTTTTGTAGAATGACACCAGACTGATATTTTTCCTTGTCTGTGAGTACAGCTTCAACATTCCAAAAGGCCATTTACCCATCCAAAATACAGTCCCATTTGTCCTTCTGTATAATATGCCATTTCAGACTTTGGTTCTAGTATGTATTCAGTACTAGAAAGCTAACATCTAATACAAGGTAAATTTCATTTTCTTGGTTTTGATTAATTAATTTGATAATTAACAATTTCCAAAATTTCCTAGTAATCAAAATGCCTTGGTAAGCCTACACGAATATCCTATTTTCAAATGTTCCAATAAATGTCTTGAGCTTGGCTATTTGAGGTTCTTATGTGGTGTAGTGCAACCAGTTCAGTTTCAATGTGTCTGTGCATTCAGACATCATTCAGGCTATTAAATCCATAGGGGCTACTGGCACAGGGGAAGGGAGCTAACTAGTAAATCTATGAACCAAAAGGGTTAATCAATTAAATACAAAAATGGAAGATATTAATTTAATTTCTTATGACATGATGGCACTAAGTACCCTTCCAGAAGAGGCACAAAATACAGAATCAAATAAATCAAAGCAACCCTGATTGATACATTTCCTGCTGCATAACCAATCAAGAAAATATATAAAATAAAACTGATATTTAGCGACAAATCCACTGAATATAAAGTGCCAGGAACCTTAAAATCACAGGGGTGGTAATCAAGACGTAGGTCCAGACACAAGTAGAAGGAAAGCCTGTTGATATAAATGAGCAGTATCTTCTTTTGGAAATACATATGAGACCAAGGATTCACTACAGCAACAATGTATGCCCCAAAGCAGAACCAGAACATTTTTGACAATACATGTTTTGTAAACTAAGTTGTTTTGCAATAATTCCACTCACACTACAGGAGACTTTAGAACTTAGTGATGGCCGCCTAAAATAGATCTCATCCCAGAGTTACTATTAATAACCGACAAAGGGACACAGGATATCATGTGCAATTTCAACCTAGTAAGATATATAAATGGCACAGAAATGGCACACTTTCTTCTCAAATAGATATAATACCTATTCCAGGTTAGACTGAGTACTTGCCTTGCAAGCCAAATGTCAGAGGCAGGAATTAATAGTGTAACCAATTCAGATCATGCAGCTATCTGTGTGAAACTTAAGCTAGGCTTAAGCATATTAACAATTTTCCTTAAACTGCTTTCAGCAATATTTTATACACCAAGGAGTTGAGGTCAACGTATAATTTTAATTAAAATTTCTCACAAATTGCAAATCAATCATTTGTAGCTATACTTCTGCTCTAGTTTCAGATAATAAGTGCAAACATTTATTAATTTCCTTCTGGCAATCCTTGTTTTCCCATGTTTTAGCATCTCTACCGCAGAGAGAACTTTTGTTATTTAGTATCAGAAGTTAGCTATTTTGCCTCAAAAAATAAGTTTTGGCACACATAAATATAAGGATAACTTTTTTAAAGTCAGAAAAACATTTTAGTTCTCGTTCTGAGTAAAACTGTACAGTTTAAACTACAGATCTTTAGTAAAAATGCCTGTTTAACTATATACGTATAGTATGTTCCAAACTAAACTGAAATGTTCCAAACTAAATTAGCAATTTTGAGCTTTTTGATCTCAAAATACAAAACTCAACCCAGGGCTTGTTTTGAGCTTGCTATAAAAATGGCATCTGTTTCAACAGATTCTTTTGAACCTTCTAATGGGCATTATAGTTATTCCTGAACTGACAGCAAGCTACATCTTCTCTTTCAATTTATTACAGAGAAGGAAAAATATAGGGGGAGTATGCAGCAGAAGAGCCAGGAAGTAGCCCCAGGTGGCAAAGATAAAGTTTCAAAACTAGGGATATGTATGAATAATTGTAACACTGGTTATTCGTACAAATTTGGACAATCATACCTTGACATTCGTACAAATACAAATGTTTCGGAAGTTTCATACAACGCTTTGGAACTTTCATGAAACGGGGAGGTGGGAAAGTGGCTGCGCCAGTCACATCTGCAATGGATCCAGAGTGAATTTGACTTGGTTTGACAGCGGATTCAGGGCGCGATTTGACGCTTTCAGGGTGGATATGTTATGAGATACGTATTGGATACGTATCCATTCATATCAGACATTCGTACAAATTTGTATAAACACATTCGTATCAAATACAATCCTACCACACTCAAAGGGGATGTATTTGAACAAATACAAATTTTCTTACATTTGATTCAATATGAATTGAATGCAAAAAACCCCCATTCGTATACAAAACCCATACTGAACTCAGGTTCTTCCCAGCGCTGCTAGATAATCTGACGGTTAAAAGAAACGTAAAGCTTCTCAAAAGTAGGCTATAAAAACCAACTCTTCTTCTTCCTTTTCTCTTGAAATTCTTGCACCAGCTGCAGCAACAAAAAAACTACATCCTAATCTTAGCCAAGTGATGATATTGCCCAACACCACAGCCTAGCTGCAAATGGCTGGGTGGGGCTGAAGGAGTAGATAAGAATACGCAGCTAGCAGACAAGGTCACCCTCACTTCCTGAAGCTTGTAAACAGGGGGCAAAGGTCCACTGCTTAACTCTTAAGGCCTTTGATGACTACAGCTATAGACTTTTAAGATGTTTGCATGCCGCTTAACCAGGCTTTGGCAGAAGCCAATTCTGTGAAAGTCACCAACACAGGGCTCTGCTACACCTGTTAAAAATGCTGGGCTGGCTGCAGTATGAACACTTTGTCAGTCTGCAACACTAGCAAGAGGAAGCATGTCTGTGCCAATGGTTTCAGGCAGTCCAATGTGTTACATTTGCACCTTCAACCAGCAGTGCCAGTTATAGCAGCTGCCTGTGCTGGTGAGCATCAGCAAGCCATTCCAATAGCCAAGTAGGAACTAGGAAGAGATGTCCTACAAAGCCAAAACAGAAAGAAAAGAAAGAAAGAAAAAGAAAAAGAAAGAAAGAAACCTTCTTTTGCTTCTCCCACACTAAAATATTACAATGCAGCAATGCCCAAAGTTGGCTTACAACTCTTCTAGTATGGATTCCACTACAAAGACTATAATATCTAACAAATCCAGACTAACATGGTTACTTCTATGAAATCTTAAATATTTACTATGGAGATGCCATCATCAGTTTTCCTCTTTTCCTCTTTCTTCTCTCTCTCCCCTTAAAGGCAGTCCTTCTTTTAATAAAGGCAGAAGGGGCTCTTATCTGTTTCCTTCATACTCTACAAAGTAGCTCAGTTTCATAAGACTGGGAACGTCAAAACAGGTCACCGATTTTTACCTTAACTCTTCCTGTTATTTCAACACTTGCATCATAAAACTGTCACCTGATTTCTTTTATGATGGGTTGTGGTTTACATTCATAAGAAAACTTTGATAAATATTTGGTTATTTTTAAGAACGTAGGTTTTAACTATTCCCCACGGCATGTACGTGTGTGTCTCAAGTTTTTGTTTATTCTCCCTCCCTTCCTCTCAGATCTGTGCAAAGATTCCCTCCTTTCCTGTTTCTATACATCTCTGGTTTCCTTCCTGTTGAGCCTATCAGTTATGTTTCTCAACAAAGCTTCCTCTTAAAAACATGCTATTTTCATCTGCTTGTTGTTTTCCTTGGCATGGTGGTTTTTCAATCCTATGCTATTTCAGTGGTTTGCCTATATTGTGTTTCAAAAATAATTGATTTTTGAGCTTATTTATTTTTTGAAGTAGCTAGTCTAGGAGTGATCAAAGAGATGGGCCTAACCGTAAGACTTACAATGTGTCTGCAAGTTTGTATATGCTACAAATTAAAATAAGAACACAAGAGGCAAGGGAGTGGCTCTAGCTCAGCGCTAAAGCAAACTGCCTGCAAAGCAGTGGATTGCCAGTTTGATCCTCAACCTTTCTTCAGAAGCAAGCAGTGGCAAACCACTTCTGTATCTTTGCCAAGAAAACTGCAGAGGTGCCATTGAAAACCGTGGGACTTAGCTGAGTAAAGGTGCATAGAACAGTGTTGTAAACATTCATTTCTTTACACGCTGTTCAATTTAGAAAGCTTCAGTTTCTAGAAACTTAGTCAATTCTTTATTAATAACTGTGCATTAATGCTGTGGTTGTTTCCTGCATACCAATATGCATGCAAAATAATGTTATGTAAGTAACTGTTCCCTATATGAAACTTGGGGTTAAGGAAATGGTCGAGGCCCATTATGGCAGAGTTAGTTGATAGTGCCACAGAAGGCAAATAGCATTATTTGAGGAGTGCATTAAAGGAGAGAAGATATGTTTTACTTACCATACAAGAAGAAATCCTTGTTTTACAAAATCATGTTACAAGAGAAAGCTATAATCATAACTGAGAAGCAGAATCAGTTGTAGGTTGACGTACAAAAATCTAAAATTTGTACAGTAACATAAAAGTAAAAAGAAAAAAAACCTTCTAGAATAGCATCTAATTTACAAAGCATACCAACAAAGGGACCAGACGTACAAGAATTCTGTTAACGATGTTGTTGCACAATGTTTCCCCAGCACTTATTCAAAAAACACAGGACTATCATGACTACCTTTATACTGTTTGCACAATATTTGTGCAAAGACCCACTTCTAGTTCTGAAAGAGCTTTTCATTAAACCCCTGCAGGATTTCATGTTACCAGCTTGGGAAGCTTCAGTTCATCACAAGCCTTTCTACATCACAAAATAACAGGATGTGATTAGACACTGAGTTTCAATGGAAAAAACTATCTTATATGTGAGATACTACAACCTTAAAACAAGGTTTCTGAAAACAAACTGCTGAAATAACAAACTGCCTACGTACTGCCCGCAGATTGGAGAAACAGGCAGTTGCAGGCCATTTGCAGGGAGTCAAGAGTTGGTGAAGGTTCTGCCTCCATCTTCTGATTAAAAATGCCCAGATGCAATTGGTGGGCCACTGTGTGAGAGAGGATGTGGCCCAGTCCAGCTGGGCTCCTCTTACATTCTTAAGTTTTTAATCCATTCAAAATCTAGGCCCTTCTTACCTTTTTATCAGGATATAGGAATCCTGGCATGGATTCTGGGACTCCTCATCTGCATACTAATGTGGATCAAGGAGGCTTCAGCCCCTGTTAGTCTGCACAAGGGAGAGCTGGATCCGGATTAATAGGTTCTTAATTGGGATCTATTGTACACCCATTTAATCAGTTCTACAAGCAGACTAAGGACCTGGTTCCAGATCATAGGAAGAGTGCAGATGGCACACCTCTGTGATCTGGAAATACTGGGGATTGATTTTCAGCCAAAAACCACCCTGCCAGGCTCTGAGGCTAGGAATGATAATTATTTGGCCCTTTCCGCACTTATCCCTTTTCTGGAATATATCTCGGGATAGGCATCTGTTATCTGCCTACTAATGTACAAGGCTTGCCATAGTCTGCACGAGACAGCAGACAGCAGGCCCCTATCCTGAGATATATTCCAGAAAAAGGCCAAGTGCAAAAAGGCCCTTAGTCTTTGGAGATATGGAGAGTGGCAGCTGTGAAGCTCACATGAGCTTCTCAGCCATGAGGCGGCATGGGCCAGATCAGCCCTGTCAGTACAGACAGTGCTGATCCATCCCATGCCTCCAAATAACCCCGGGTTACTGGTCTGGTGATTCTGCACCCAATAATCCCAATTTACTGAAGTGAAGTGCAGAAAAAGCCTTAGGGATGTGTGCAAAAACTTTCAGATGATAAACCGAAGCACCCCCCCCATCCCCCCAAAAGGTGACCAGGATCATAGGGGTCTATCTCTCAGAAGCTTGGCCTTCTACAATATCAAAGAGAAGGTGAGGGGAATGTGGGGACAGTGGTGATTAACATCAGAACTCACTTCTAGCATCTCTGCATCTGGGAATATGTACTAATAACTACTGCTAATAATCATCACTCCCACTTTCATCCTCCCCTTTTCCTTGCTGTCACACAGAGCAAGGCTTGTGAGGGATAATACCCTACGTTCGAGGCCCCCTTTGGGTGTTCCACTTGCTCAAACATCTCTAGTGATGTGGCATCAACAGTTGAACAATTAAAATAAATGAGATACATAAATGTCAACTTGTTTTCTTATTGCCACGATATCTGATGCTATCCTTCCTGAACTTATAAAATATCTTCTGAATTGTGAACTTCTTTAACCACAATGGAAACAAATAGATAAGCAGAGTTTGAAAAAGTCCTAGATATTATCACTGGCAACTCAAGTTCACCCTGCAAGGGATTTAGGAAAAAAAAGCCATTTGAAATACTGCCACAGATTTGCTTACACAAGGAGTCCATTTCTTGAAGACTGCATCATAAACCCTGTACCATAATAGTTAAATCTGTACAACAGGAGCCCAAGAAAAGACCCTCATACTTCTACTTCTATCTTATTACAAGAACATATCACCAAGAATTTTCATGCATTCTGCCTCAGAACCTCTGCTAAAATGGAATTCTACACAAGGTCTCTTACTAATTGAGATATGGGTGAAATATTTTTCATGAGATTTTCTTGGCACTGCAACATTTTGAAGACTTATCCTTATTTTAGGTGTAGCAAGTAGAATTTGTAGTTTGATTAACTTGACACAGGGACCATTAGGTTCAGTTCCTATTGTCTATATGGACAAATGTTCACTTTGATTCATCTTTAGTAAGATTTCATAGTTTTTCCAAGCATGTTTCAGTATTCTCTGATTCAGTCCCTCTCTCCCACCTGCCTACTGTCTTCCACTTATGTTAAGAACATAAGAGGAGCCCTGATGGACTGGGCAACTGTCCATCTAGTCCGGCATCTTGTCTCACATCGTCAACCATCAATTGCTTATGGGCACTCACAAGGAGAAGACAAAGATAAAACTATCAGCTGCTCTCGTCTCCCTGCAAATGGCCTTTAGAGGCATCCTGCCTGTCCCTCCAATCTAAAGTAGTACCTAGGCATCCATTCCAGTAGCCATTGATACACCTGATCTCCATTAAAATGGATCTGTCCAATCTTTTCCTAAAGCTATCCAGGCTGTTGCATTCAATTTTGCCTAGCATAGTGTTTTTCTAGTACATTATCCATTTGCATCATAGTATGTGAGTTTCTACTCAGTAATTACTGCCTTAAAGAAGCAAACTGGGTTTATTTGGTATAAAATTGATCAATGTCATGTTCTTGCAATTGCTGCTATTCTGAGTAATTATCCCCAGATCCATAATTCAAAGGCATAGATTTTTCTTTATCCAGTTTTCACAGTTGTGCATTACCAAATGAAAAACCACTGCCAGTGAAACCACTGCCCATCTATCAAGATCTCATTATCTTATTAATGCTTGTCATTGGTTTCTTCTCTAGTATTAGTCTATTCCTTAGTTCTCCATCTTTGTCTTTTCTGGAGTCCAGGAGAACAAAAACACCTATCATTGCCACATTTTCACTGTAAACTTTAAATTCACAAAACCTGGTGACTGGCTCCGCTTTTGTCTTGAGATTTAATATAAATTGAGATTTTGCACTTTCCATTTTTAATTTCATAATGATTTCTTTTGCTATATCTATCTATGCTAAAAGATTGGTACATCTCAAATTGTTGATAATTCAACCTATGATATGATTTCCCCCCCCTTCTCCAATGTCAATTTGAATTCAGCTCTATTCTCTTCTAATCAGACCACTCTTTTAATGCTGTATAGGTAAGACAGATATGAGGACGACATGTATCATTTTCTCACTCCCTTCTTTACTTTGAAGCACTCTGTCTGTCCAAATGGAGTTCTAACAATAGAGAATCCTTAGAATCCCATTAACTTTAATATATCCTTCATCTTGGCATGATATACAGTTGATAGTCTTGTTGTAGTCGACGGTACTGACTGCTTTCTATATTGTTTCCTTAGCTATTAGCATTTTATTTATTTGGCAGAACCATGTTTTATTTATTTAGCATAACAAAATGTCCTCTAGGTGGCTGACAATAAAAAATAATTAAAATATTTTTAAAACACACACACATATATAATAGTATATAAAAATAATGTTTAAAAGTATGTTATTAAAAATAAAATAAGACAATTTGAAACTGTAACAGCGAGACAAACCTCTATAACTCCTGGATAAATAAAAAGATCTTCGCCAAATGCCTGAAGGCATACTAGATTGGCACAAGGTTTACCTGACTGGCAAGGCTATTCTAAAGCTTAGATGCCTACATTGAGAAGACCCTTTCCTTTGTGGCTGCTCATTTTACTTTACTGGGTGGGGGGCCAAAGAGCAGACCTTCATTTGCCCATCCAAGGTTATGAGTAAGAACATACTGTTGAAGGTTTCCTTCAGGTAACCCGGTCTCAAGCTACTTAGGGTTTTAAAAGTTAAAGCCAACATTTCACACTGGGCCCAGAAACAAACTGAAACGCAGTGCAGTTGACAAAGGACTGATGTGTTCTAATGCCTAGTTCCTATTAGTGGCCTTGCAAACCTGTTTTAGACCAGCTGGAGTTTTTAAACGGTTTTCAAACGCAAATCCCTGTGCAATTCATTGCAGTAATCTATGGGTGTTTTTCCACTGTCACTAAAAGTACCCATTAATGGGTACATAATGGCATTTTTGTACCCATTAATGGGTACTTCTAGTGACAGTGGAAAAACACCCAATATGAGAGGTTCCCAGAACATGAGTTAACTATGGCCATGCTATCTGCATCTGAGAAAGAACACAACTGCTTTAGGATGCACAACTGACTGCAATCATATAGGCCATAGAAGCCATGTGGGGCTGGATCAATGAGCTACACTAAAGTGCAAAACCAATTAATCAGGGGAAGCATAACTCTATCCAAGACAGGCTAAATATCACTCACCTGAGTAGACGAACCACAAACTAACAGTTTTGTTACTTGTTTGTTTGCCCTCATTCAATGCTGCATTCAGGCACTGATATACAATATTTACAACCTTCCCTGGCTCTGATGAAATACAGAGATAAAGCTGGGGAAACAGTCTTCTGGTTGAGATGCCATAAGCAGTTGGTGGGCCACTTTGTGAGACTGGATGCCAGACATGATGGGCTCTGGCTCAATCCAGCAGGGCTCCTCTTATGTCCTTATATGCTTATCTGAACAATGATGGCATCAAGTGACCTCCCACAGCAGTTTCATGCAGATGTTAAATAGCATGGGAAAAATTAGAACATGTTGTTGACTGAACTCATCCAAGCATTTTGTTCACATCACCAGGGTCCAATAATTGAAATTCATCCAATAAATTTGGACTCTGTCATACTTTGGATGCATCTTTAGATGACATTGCATTAATGGTGGAATCCGAAGTCAGGATAGATGTGCACAACTTTATCCCCAAAGTGTAAAGCAAAAGCATCACGGCGAGCCGTTGATGGTTCCTCTGCATGTTGTTCAGGGTCAGAATTTAGAAGACCCTGCATCACATGAAACAGCTCCATGGTAGTCTTGCACTGAACTTTTGTTCAAGACAAACCTGCTGTACCAGATAGCTTCAAGAAGATGCACTGGAGAAGAAGAAAATTTTCTTTGCCTCCTTACTGTCACTTTACCTCATGCACTGCTGTGAATTTATATATCGTACCGTATGTATCATATTGAGAAAACAACCCGATAAAGCTAAAAAGAGCCTAGGAGTCTTATGAACATCACAGACTTTAAACTGAACTAGAATATTTAAGGAAAAAGTCATATGGCAGACAAAGTTGTTGAACCACTTTTTTCCAGTGAATCTCAAATATTTTCCTCTTGCTCTCTTTGAATAAAACGCAGACAGATGAGCAAAGAAAAAATGAATCAAGTCTCTTACTAAAGTCTCACAAAAATAACTCATTTACATAGATGCTATGATTTCTAATTTTTTCTCACTGTTTCCTGATTCCTACTGATCAAGGCAGTCAGTGGTAAGGGATGTATAGGGAAATATTATATTGCAGAATGGGTCTGGGAAATGAATTTGTAAAGAGAAGTGGGCACATTATTTCACCATCTTAAAACCATTACTGCAAAAGGCTATTGTCCCTTCAAAGAAATCTCTCCTTACCAGACATCATTTCAGAGATTAATGAAGTTAATTGTAAAGGCAAAGGAGCACAATTACCTTGAAGTCTGAGAAGCTGTGGATCTTGATCTATTTCATTCCATGCTCAGTACATTTATGTATGTCCTAAGAACACCACATTTTATGTGTGGGTAGAAATTGCTAATACAGGCATCCTTCCTGGGCAAACTGACTCAGGTAGAGGCCTTTAAGCAAACTTCTGGGGCCATTATTAATCAGATAATTAATATCTGCAAGGAAAGGGGCTGGGTTTGAGAGAACTGATGCAGGCCTTGGCAATTAGATACCACAGTCTGGTAGAGAGAGGCTTAAAGCTGAGAAAAGAGGAACTAGGAAGCAGGTTGTGTGGTTTGCCCCTTTGCGAAAGAATGTTAACTCCAGGTTAGGCCCTTGGAAAAAGAAGAAGGGTCTGCTTCACACAACAGGTGGGAAGGTTCCTAGGGGCAACTGGAGCAAAAACCAGTGGCAAAACAAATCAAGCTGACTGGGCATCTGTGCTGAATGATATTGACCATGCCAAGGGGTGTGTTTCCTCTCCATGTGAAAGGTTAACATCCTACTGAACTGAACTTGAGATTGCCAAGAGGCAGTTACTGAGATCTTAAGACCCAGACTCTGCTGACTGAGTAATGGCAGGTAAATTTAAGGTCATGTCCTGGACTGAGAACCTGTTTCTGGGACTTTCTCATGAACTAGGATGAATTCCAGGTAGCAGAGAGGAATGGAACAACACAGGGACAGCTTACTAAAGAAGATGACTAATACTATTAGATAGGAAAAATTCTTAAGAAAAATAACATAAATTATGCAGCTTTTCCACAAATGGTTCCTCTTTTAGCACCCCACAAACTTCTTCTGGACACTATTTTAGTCAAGTCCCAACAGAACTGTTTGCTTTGACAGGACCTGATTCACCTGCTCTAATTCCTTGCTATTTCATTTGAATGTTCGTGCTAAGGAAACTTGGAGGAAAGGAAAAAGGAGGTGCAGTGGTCAGTTCTCAAGAAAGCTTGATGATCAAAATTATACAAATCCTACAAATCAAAATTCTACCAAGCATGTAACACACCAATTTTTGCTCTTTATTTGCACCTAATAAGCCATATCCCATACCTGCTGTTGCCTTTGCCGCCTCATTTGGGCAAACTGAGACATCAAGATTTGCCTATCCAGATGCTCCATTCTTTGTTGCCTTTGTATATCTACTGTTGCTCCCATCCCAACTCTGATGTCACTGGAAGGCTCGGCTGATGAAAAAATTGGTTCAAGAGTCCAGGCAAATATTCTTGCCACCCCGCTGGGTATACAAAGTACTCGGTACACTTTTAGCACATGACTGCTATAGCACATGCCAGAAATCTGAAAAGAAAAGGATAACAAAAGATAGTAAAACAGACAAAATCACATAATATTTTTGTCTCTTTTAGCAAGAGGTGAGGCACTGGCTGGAAGTTTCATTTTCACCCTATTAAAGAGTAACCTGTTCCACAGTCAATCACAGTGTGATTCAGTAAAAATGAAAGTGAGGCCTCTGACTAGGGATGTGCAAGAAAATTCAAAACATTAGAAATTTTATCAAATTTGATCAGACATTTGAATTTGAATCGAATGTCTAGACATTCTTTTTTTAACATCTGAATTACATGACCATATTCATTGGTAATATGGAATGTCTGGTTAACAGTCTTGAAGGATAGCATGATTCAGACTGTACCACTTTGTTGGGAGCTACCAAATCATGACTGATTCCTGGCTGACTATATGGACATCTCCATGGACACCACTATGCAGTTTTCTTGGCAGAGAAGCCATTTGTTATCACCTACCCTCTGCTTTCTAGGTTGCTCTCTCTACTGCTGGATTACAGACATTCCCTGTTCCATCTTACCCCAGTAAATAAAGTTCTGTATGTAGGTTTGGTAAGAAATGACAAGTATTTCACATGACAACTATTTGGGACTAATGACAAATAAAGGACAAATGCTGATGGGCTGTTAGGAGCAACTGCCATATTGTTTTGAACGTCCAATGTCATTAATGCATTGGGACAAGATATCTCATGCCCTGTACAAAGCTTGGCAGAAGAGAAAGTTCAGCAAGAGACCTGTTGGTTGGATATTATTTGTAAATAGCTTTAACTGTTTCTCAGTGAATTTTTCTTATACATTAGATAGCAGCTCAGCATTACAGTCACATTCACTTCTTCTGTAGTTGTTTTCCCCCATTTTTTCCTCCCCATTGAAATGGTTACTAATACTCATTAAGCACAGCTTTTGAAAAGGAACTCCTGCTCTTTTTTAACACTTTTACCTATTAGGTTTTCCTGCCACAGTATCTTAACTACTGGATTTTGACTCAACATTGTTCAGGGTACTTACAGAGTACTAGTCCAAGATTTAAAAGCATGACTTCTTTTCATTCAAATTAAACTTCTTACACTGATTTCTGAATCCTACTTTGGCTTCTTACAAACTTTCCCCCCTTACTTCCTAAGGCACTTAGAAAACTTAAGTAGATTGTTTAAATTTTACTTAATGTTCCTTATACCACTTAAAGCTGTCTTATCATTTTTAATTGTTTTAATTTTACTTTTAATAAATGTAACATTGTTTAAGAACCTGGTTGGTAATTTCCTCTTACTTATGGATCACCTACCACTTGCTCGTCTGTAAAAACCTAAACCAAATGTCTTTAAAAGATCCTAATGCTTCTGTGCATGTACAGAGGGGCAAAGCAATTGGTGTAACAATTTTCCTTGATCTCTGCTCCAATTAATTCACTTCAAACCCAGGCTCTTCTTCTGAACAAGTGTTTTTACTCATGCTGCTCTAGACAATGAAAGTCAACCTTCTCCTAGAACTTACACCAAATCAGAACATTTGCCTGCCTGTGGAGAAAGCCATCAGCTCTCTTCTTCTACTCATGTGGTCAAAGTGTGAGGTACCAGTTACATTTCCTTTTCCTGCCTTGGGAGAGATAAGATCTTACAGACGTGCATATAAAACAATGGGAGGTACAGCTTCTGTCTGAGACAGCGTTCATTTTTTTTCCCTGGAAGACAAGTGTGATATGATAGAAATGAGTCACATGCGGGTCTGAACACCAACTTGGAAAGAACAGAAAATCAACATAGGAGGCTGATGTTCCTAAGGTTCAGAATCTAAGCTAGGCTTGTGGGAAGCTACGGGGGAAATCTAAATGCAATGCACCTTAGTGAAGTCTAATGAGAATCCTGATTTATTTGGGTCTTCTGCAGGTTTCCATTCAAGTATCTGTACACATTACATTTGGCCTAATAAGTTGGTTTGACATCTAGAACTTCCTCTTCTGCTAACTCACAAGTTATCATTCAAAAATCTAAACGCATGCAAATTCGATATCTTTTTACTTGCCTAAGAACAGCTTTTATTTATAACTTTAAAACACTGAGATTTAAATTTGTCTGATGGAAATTTCATACTGAGGATATAACGTTTTTTCCTCTTGTTCACTTACTTAGCACAAAATCAACTTTTTACAGAAATAAAAATCTATTTCTCCCTAGAGGTCTACCTCCTCCCATTCCAACATTAAACCACAAAGAAAAAAAAATAAGTCCTGTGGTTAAGCTTTCGCTTCTGATAAACCAAACAGACATTCTAGGTTGACATGCTGCAGAGGAGATGTCAATTTGTACTCTTTTTGCTGAATGATAGGACTGTAATTTTGCTAGAACAATTCACATTTTAATAAAGATGAAAAAGGAAAGAAGCAACAAAATGTTTGCAAAAAAGTTGTCACATGTGTGAAATACGACTGCCCAATCAACTCAGCCAAACAACAACTTTGTTATTGTTCCAACACATTCATGATGACTCACAGGAGTAAGACCTTAAGCAACACCATCTACCTCAGTACAAGTTCTACAGAAACAAATGTGAAAACAAGTACTAGTTTGAAATAAGGATTACCAATATGGAATCAGCTATCAGCATACAGCCAACAAGTAAGCTTAGTAGTGTGCAGGTCTTACTGTGGATCACTAAACGACTGGGGAGCATATTCCACTGAAAGTGTCATACATGCAAAATGATGAAACTGCAGCCAAACAACTCATTGCTCCTAACTGGAAATCTGAAAAACTAACCTCGCTTACCCAACGGTGTGCCTCCATGTGGTCAGCTGTAACACTGGAATGTATAGCTGTCTAGTTGCAGCATCAACAAGCAATTTGGAGGAAAATGGCATTTTTTCACTCTTTGGAATGCCTTTTTGACATCCATTCCCACTAGATCTGACTCTACAGTTCCAGAATATCATCCCTTAAAACTATGGTTGAGTTCTATTGACAGACAATCTGATTAAGCAATGCATCTCAAATCATACACACCAATGAAAGAGGAAAAACTATGGCAAATATGTACACATTAGTTGAAATATCTAACTCTTCCATGTTTTTCTAATTTTCTATTATTGTAATTTGCTGCTTTTGGTAAAGCTGTTGATATGTTTTCAATTTTTTGAAAATTATCTTAAACCATATTTAAGATAATTGCACGCTCTGTGCAGCGATATATGGTAAAGACTTCTTTGAGAAAGCTTAAGTTCAAAGCAGAACTTATGAATCATGGCACTGCAACCTCAAAACTGCAACAAGTGAGATGAAACCAGCCATGGAAGCCTTTGTTTTTCCACAACCAGAAGTGCTTGGACATGAATAAAGAGAAAAATGCAAAAAGAGACACAATTAAGGTGGAATTTCTTAACATCGGTATCATAACGGGCATTTTTCATTCTACAGGAATAAGTATTAATAAAATATTTAACAAAGGTGATGTTCCTAAGCATCTAACGATTTCAGTACTTTTTTTGAGGATAATCTGAATTCAAGCCAAATGCATGGTATAGTTCATATGCTTTTGTCTTCCACATAAAGGAAGCTACATCTGGTGAAGGATGTCGTGGAAGACTGGTTTCCCTCATCTGTCCAAATAATCACTGTAAGCATTTCTTTGTTTCAAAAACAGAAATGAAAGCCTTGATTTTCCTGCCTGTTTGTCCAAAAATATCAGCTCTCAAACAGCTACCCAAAGAAAAACAACTAGCAGTGATCTAATATGGGCTAAACGACTAAATTGTAAGAGTCTAAAAATAAGCTTCATTTAACCAAACATGCATTTGCGCTTCAGTGCAGAAAGCAGCAAAAACGCTAAGTGGGAAGAAATGAAGCTATGCAAAAACAAACCACCCAAGAGAAGCTATACATCTGCTGCTACTGCCTCTATATATGCCAAAGGCATCAACAGTCAGCAACAGAAAAGAGACTGGCTAATGCCCACAGGTCGCATTTGCTGAATGAAAGCCATTCACAGTTTACTGTGGGAGGGTCCAAGCATCCCAGTCTTGGAGGAAAGCATGCCCAGCACGTTCTGTTTTCCCACAGGCATCATGGATCAATGTTTCCTCTAAGGATCAATCTGCTGTGAACAAAAACTGAACTTTGAGAGCAACCTGTCCCAGATGGGTTGTAATTCGTTTAAGAGGCTACATTCCCAAGGTGCTCAACAGTTCAGTCTTGCCACTGGAGGCATAAGGGCCTTCAATCAACTGCAGCTGAAATACCAGCAGCAGCCCGTGAACCAGAAAAACAGACAATCAAGTGGGGATATTTGCGAGAACCTCCATCAAATCCTCTCTGTGTGGTTGCTCCTCTTTGTCTACCTCCTCCACTTTGTCAGTTTTTCCACTGTTGCCCTGCGCTCGCTTTGCAATGCTGCTTACTTATAACATAGTCCGAGCAAGGCAGGCAATGGTACTTGGATTATTAATTCCTTCTGTTGCTCCTGGATGTCTACCTGCCACTTCAGCCAGATGCCCCAGCATGTTTGGCCCCAGTGCTTCAAACAGCCTATGGGTGGCCTGATATGGCATCCTGAAGGCACTTTTAAGGAAGCTGCTACTCTTGCTTCCATCCTGTCATTAAACCCTGCCAGTGGCTGCTGTTCTAGTGACTTCTCTTCCAGTATGTCCAGCAATCCCTCTCCTGCCATGATAAGGAAGTGGTTCAGATACCACCAAGCTAGGGACAAGCCGACCTACAGTTTGTTAAGGCCCAGGGCTTCCAAGGGCTCTGTATGATGTGGGGAATTTATCTGCTTTCCAAAAATGTGGTTTTTGCCATTATAGCCCCCTCCATGGGCAGGGCTGTGGCGTGTATGGGACATTGTATGTGCAGATATTTTCAGGGTACATCTGTGCATATACAGTGATGTTGCATGTTGCATATATCCAGCTTATATGCCCTAAAACAGCCAAGGAGGAAGGTCTGTAGTGGCAAGGGTTGCTACTCTTACGCTGGATGTTGTGATAGTTAAAGCCAGGCTGCTCTATCAGCAAGAGCCCTGGTGATCCACCATGTGGTTGCCCAGTAATGGCGGACCCGGCAGATAAGAAATACAGGGAGGGGAGAGAGATGAGGTTGGAAACTGAGATCAGGTGGAAAGTGAGCTTTATTTCCTTGTAGAAGTTTAAATATGCCTCCAAAAAGGGGGCATGAAGTGACATCAATGCCACATCAGGGGAGGTGATTGGAGGAAAGCTGCTGTTTTCCAGGGCAGAGGTCCTTCTGATGTCATATCCTGTGGCTGGAGGCAGGGAAAATCCTCAAACAGGAAAAGAAGAGTTGTCCTTTTAAAGCCATGTTCCCTGCAGACACCATAATGCCCAAAGGCTACTGCATGAAGTGGAAAGAATTCAGCTCCCTGGTGGTATTGAGTGTGTACTACAAGCTTATGGGACAGTAAAATAGTTGCTCCTTTTACTCTGAGGTTTGAGAAATGGAAGGCTGAAGAAAAGGAAGCCAGGGGAAAAGCTGTGCAGCTTTTGTGGTTACTACAGTTGCACACATATGTGTGGACACACATTGCATCCCTGCACACAGAGGGAACTTTTGAAAAGAATGTTCTGCATTTTGCATAGTCTCCTCAAGAAGCTGTATAAAGCTTGCCAAAGAGACCTGAGACTGTTGGATACTCCACCATATCAAACATTTTAAATATGCCGATATCCATTATTTGTCAGAAGCCTAACCATTCTAGAGACTGGACATTAAGACATAAATTTGCATTCATTAGGGCTATTTCTCAATTCAGCGTTACTTTTGTTTCTTTCTTTATGTAGGTGGTGAGTGCAACTCAGTTTATTTTATCACCTTAACTTGATATGGCAATATAACCTTTTCTGAAGGACACAGAAATTTAGAAACAACCATTCTGATCCTCATAAGCAAGACAGGAATATCTTGTCTTCTCTTAATCAGCACTTCAAAATGTCCCAAAGCCCCAGGTTTTCAAACTGATGCTGTTGTGGTTTCAACTGCAGAGGTGGCTCTTTGATTAATAAGCAAGACAGGGCAATAAGAAAAGTATATTTCTTCCTGAGAAACTGCATGTTCCAAAAAATGCAAAGGCCAGTGTGTTGACTGAGTAGATACTGTGAACAGAGAGCAACTGATACCAATAGCTTGAGCCAAGACCACAATGACCACAAGTCTAGCCATCTGGGGGTGTAGCGATAGTATTAGTTCCTGATGTGGACAAACCCTGTATTAAGCATAATGCCACCAAAGGTAACACAAGCCCATATCTTGTGGCCTCAAAAGCATTTAAAAGGCCATGTTCTTTATGTAAGAAATAGGGAGCTCATTCACACTTAATACTCAGTTCCTCTAACATAGGTATAAAGCAAGAAAGAGTGGGGAAGGGGAGGATAAATCTCACAGGAAAAAACAGAAAACAAGACATTAACATATACGAACAAGAAAACTGAGTATACATTATAAGCACAAGAAGAAACTGACTAGGGAAGCTATTGGTCTGTTGAATGATGAAGGCATCAAAGAAGTGCTAAAGGGGAAGTGGGGAGGAAACTGCAGAGCAACCAAATTAACTCTTTACATCTGTCTTCACAGCAGAGAATTGGGGTTTGGTCCCTGAGCCTGATCTCACAATCCCATGGATGAAGTGATAAGAGAAATGGTAGGTCTTATCATCAGTACCAAAAAATAGCCAGATCTGGATGATATCTTTCTAAGAATTATTTTAAAGACTTCAAGGATAAAATTGTACAAAAGTAATGCTTAAATGTGGAAGTACTGAATAACTACCAACAAACTGCTAATATGCCCTTCTTCGACAATGTTCTGGAGAAGTGGATGGTACATGGAGGAAGCTGATTATCTGGACCCATTACAATCCAGCTTCAGGCCTGGTCATAATACTGAAGCTACTTTTGGTTACCCTGGCTGATGGTCTTCATCAAGAGAGGGACAAGAGTACTGCTACTCTTTTGGTTCTCCTTGATACTGTGAAAGCATCTGATACTACTGACCACAGTATCCTTCTGGAAAGGCTTTAGGGAATACAAGGCAATGCACTGCAGTAGTTTCAGTCCTAAGTCCAGGAACAGTAACAGGTTAGCCTCTGCTCTCTAAGTTGAGGTCTCACATTTTCCCTTACTAATCCTTTTAGTAGCTACATTAAGCCACAGACAGTGGTCATCAAGAGATATGGTCTGAGATGCCAGCAGTTCTCTGATGATACCCAGCTCTATCTTTCTATTCAGTCTGAGTAAAAGGGGGAATTTATGTGCTTGACTGTTGCCTAGAATAAGTAATAGGCTGGATAGAAACCAATAAACTGAAGCTGGATCCAGACAGGACCTAGGTACTGTATGTCAAAAGGTCTTCGAGTCCATGAAGAGAGCAGACATCTTATTTTATCTTAAAAGCTGTTCTACCCTGGAAGGAACAGGTACATAGCTTGGGGATACTTCTCAATCTATCACTGGACTCTTATGTGGTAGTGGTGGCCAGGACTGTCTATCTCCAACTCAGGCTCATTTGCCAGTTATGGTCGTTTCTAGACAGATAGCTTTGACCACAATAGGTAACCTTCAGACTGGACTACTGCAATAAGATGTATGTTTGGTTGTCTTTGAAGACACTTAAGATGATGTAACAAGTGCAGAATGCAGCAGCAAAGCTACTAAGAGGAACTCCTGGCCAGATGCATATCAAGCTAGTCCTAAGAGAACTGGTCTAGCTGCCACTTAGCTACTGAACACAGTTCAAGGCTCTGACTCTTGACCTGGTCATAACTACTTCTAGTTGTTCCCTACTTGTTCTTGTGGGGTTTGTATAACATTTTTGCTGTATATGTTATATTCCTAGGTTCTACCTAAGTATTTTATGATTAAAAAATCATGGACTGTTTTTAGCTTTAAAAAACTAGAACAAATTCATGGAAGATAGAGCTATCACTGTCTACTAGTCTTGGTGGCAGTGTGAGTACCTGTGGTTGAGCTGCCAGGAAACTGTGAGCAAGGCATTGTGCACATTTCTTGCTTGTGGATTCCATATGCTGCAAGTTGTCCTCTGTGAGACAAACTACTGGATCAGATGGATCTGATCAAGCAGACATTTCTTAACTTCAGCTAAAACAGATGATTGAGACCATCAAAAGAAAAAAAACCCTTTTGGACTGCTTGGCTGGCTAATAACTAGGAAAATGAGCTGGATTACAGATTGCTGTACCGTTTACCCTTAACTGATTAGATCACTTATGGATTGTAAAGAAACTGTCTCTACTACCCTACTACTTCAAAGTTACAAAAACAGAATCTTTATTTTTAGGTAGCTGTTTTCATTTATTGATGCATACAAATTGTGTTATTTTAAAAATCTATCTATATATAAAAACTTAAAAGGGGAAGTAATGAGGGGAAGAAATTACACATAGTTCTCAGGTACAAGTCAGTTGGAAAAATGATCTCGTCACAAGGCAAGCTGCAAGCCCACCTAGTTAATTAAAAGGGCAGCCGTGTTTTCTTCCCAAACTAAACAAATTCTAGCTGCTTAGCCCCAACTCAGTCAGAACGGGAAGAACAGATCCCATCAAATTTTAAGCTTTAATACTATGCGCTCATTCCCACTTGCTTAAGAGACCTCTAGTTTGACACTAAGGAAGGAGCAAGGGAAAAGGTATGGCAGATGACCACATAATTTCTAATTACATCAGCACATTTCCTTGAATAGGATTAGAGCCAAAACATTACTAAACTGCAGTGACCGCACCTTGGAGCTATAAAGTGGAACATAGGTTTTCTAAATCATTTTTAAAAATCATCTCTTGCTTTCCTATGGCTAAATTGCTGAAAGCATTCGATAACAGAGCTCCGTGGATTTGCTTCTGTCATGCTGTACAGAGAAAACTTAAGATCATTTATTTGTTCAACTTACACCTTCAAGTCTGAAGACAGGAAAAGAAAGACTGCCCAAAATTAATGCCCAAATGTGCACCAGTTTCTGAGAATGCATAATTTTTTTTTAGTATTTTAAAGTAAAAGAAACTGGCATGGAACTTTATAATGACTAGGATCCATATGGACAGAGAGTGATATTTTTGGTTCTTTTTTATGTTAGTTTCCACTGGTCCCTAAGAGCAGAGAAACACTTTTAGATTTGAGCATCCAAATGGCCCTCTTCAGCAAACCCATCTTGGGATACATAAGGTGGACACAGCAGAAGCAGGTAACTGTATGTTGGAGAGGACTTGTTTTCTGTTTCTGTTCCTCCCTCTCTTTGGCTGAAAAACTCTTGGCCCATAATTTTATCCAGTGGTTCTACAATGGGAATCAGTGGGAAATTGTAGCCTCCTTCTCTCCTCAAGACAGCAAAGCAACAATGAAGTTAACATGGAAGACCTCTTATAGGTATGTGTACTGTCTTCACTCAGTGGAGTCTTTACACAAGATGAATTTCAGGCAGTACTATATGTTTTCTGTGTGTAGTGCACAAACAAGTCCACTGTGTCGCACAAGGAATTAATGATGATTAATGATGGGTAGCTAATTTCCTTACAGGGTATTTCATTGTAACAGGCTCTGAGATGCATGGTGAAAGTATTTGGATATGGAACTGGTTACACTTTAAAGCCAGAAACAAGCATTTAATAAGCAACATCAATCACATCTTACATATTTTGGAACATTACTTCCATGTTGGCCCTCCATTTATATTCATTTTACCCTTTCGGAAAAACAGGGGCCTGAACTCGTTCATAGTGCATATTTATTTATTCCCATATTTATATTCCACCCTTCACCAAATGGTCCCAGGGAAGGCCACATGAAAAACATAACACTATCTAGTGCTTTTACATTTGGTCATTTTCAATTATTGCAGTGAGGAAAGAACAAGCTTCCAATAGCTTCCTGCAGAGATGCAGACAACTCCTTGACTCCTTGATCCCTGTCCTTATAAAAGTTTGCCAGGGTGGGTATGGATGGGTGGTACAAGGAGAGATAAATGCAACTTTGTGGGAGGGAGACGTGCCAGTGGCTTTAAAGAAACCTCCACAGATCCAGAGGTATTAAATAAGAACTGCCCAATGACTAATATTTCCTTCCTGGATAAGATGCTGGACCAGGTGGTGGCTACCCAACTACAGGCATGCCTGGAAGAAATTAATTATGTAGAGCCATTCCACTCTGGTTCAGTTGGGGGTTGGGGACTGAGGCTGCCTTGGTCATTCTGATGGAAGACCTTTATTAGGAGAGGAACGGGGCAACACAATCCTGTTGGCTGTCCTCAATCTCTCGGGGACTTCTGAAGCCACTGACCATGGGATCCTGCTGGAGTAACATCAGAGACTGGGACTTGGAAGCATGGTTTTTCTGTGGTTCTCTTCCTACCCCCATGATAGGCTCCAGAAAGTAGTAAAGGAAAAAAAAAATTTAATGCCCTGGGAATGTTTTTATGGAGCTCCCCAGAGGTTAGTTTGTCTCCTACGCTCTTATAACATTTATATGAAACCACTGGAAAAGGTTATCAGGAATTTTGGAGTTGAGTGTCATCAGTATATTGATAACACTCAACTCCGTTTCTTTCTGAGTCAAGGGAGGCAATTCAGAGCTGGATGCCAGTAAAGGGCTGGATGTGGGGCAATAAACTGAAACTGAATCCAGACAAGATGGATGTATTGTGTGTAGGGATGTGCAAGAATATTTGAAATATTCATTATTCAATCAAATTTTGCTGAATTAAGACATTCAAATTCAAATCAAATGTCCAGAGATTCATTTTTTAATATTTGAACGAATATTAAATATACAAATATACAAATATTTTGAATCATTCATACAAATAATTTGGACATTTGTATTGTACACATCATACATATCCGTATGCATCCTATTCATATCCATACGCATCTGAACAGATATGTCCGGGATGAAAACAGGATGCATACAGGATAAAAACGGGATGCATACGGATGCGTATGGATAAATACGTATCAAATATGTATAGAATATCCGTACAAATAGATACAAATGTATTTGAATCGGTTCAAATTTTAATACATTCTTTTTTTCTCTGTTCATACAAATTTGGACATTCAAATATTTAATTTGAATCAAATGTCAAAAATTGCATTGTGTGTCACGGGGTCCTGAGTTCAGGAAGTTATGGGACAATCGATTCTGGAATGGGTTGTCTTTCCTCAGAAAGAACAGGTGCATAATCTGGATTTGCCACTGTCATTTTGAGGCCCATGTGGCAGTGGTAGCCAGAAATGCCTACCTCCATCTTTGACTGGTTTGCCAGCTTTGGCCATGCTGATTCATGCTCTGGTAATCTTCCTATATTAAACTACTGTAATGTACTCTACATGGGACTACATTTGAAAACGCCCCAGAAGCTGGACCTAGTGCAGAATGCAGCAGAATTTCTGTCCAGATGCATATCATGCCAGTCTTGAAAGATCTCCACTGGGTGCCTATTCACTACCAAGCCCAATTCAATGTGTTGATGCCAGCATATAAACCCTTAAATGGTTTGGGTTGCAGTTATCTGAGAAAGCACTTTCTCCCTTATCTGCCTAAGTATTGAGATCTTGTGGTTCCTCCTCCTTTCACTCAAGAAGACCTTTTGAGTGGTGGATCCCAGATTTTGGAAGAACATCCTTCTGACAGTTCTCTTGAAGCCTACACTATATGGATTTCAGCCCCTGTAGAACACATCTCTGCCCCCACAGAACACATCTCCATTGGGGCTTTGATGTTTAACTTTCTCTGAGTGTTACTACACCAGGGAAGAAAGGTGGGAGACTTTTATTCTAAATATGTTTTAGATGTTTGGGCTGAAGGAAAACAGATTTAAGGCCATGGTCACACCTTCAGCTTAAACCAGTGGTTCTCAACCTGGGGGTCGGGACCCCTTTGGGAGTCAAACTACCCTTTCAGAGGGGTCACAACGAGTCTCCTGCCGCCCTTCCCTCCCACCTCCCAGCTGCTCTGCCCCCATGGTGAACTCCATGGGGAACTCCATTAAGGGGTCGCGGCATTAGGAAGGTTGAAAACTGCTGCCTTAAACTGTCTTCAGTCCATTTTCTCATCGCAATGCTCACATCTTTTCATTTCCATTTGTTTTCATTTGTGGACTTTCCACTCTGAAAAGTCCAAGCGGACGGTGGAAAATCCACAAATAAAATGGATAGAAATGAAAAGCTTTGAGCACTTCAATCAGAAGATTGACTGAAGAAAGTTTAAAGTGAAAGTATGGCCATGCTGTCAATCTTGAAAGTGCCTGGAGTGTACATAGCTTTGGATTTCACTATGGAATCAGGCAAAATAAAAAGCAAAATATATTTCAGTCACTGAAAAATGAAAATCAGCACAAAAGCTTCAAATCATTTCAATTGCTCAGATTTAATATCTTTATTATAAGATTTAAGGTGACTATTCTATTTTATAAGCATCTGTGGTTCCCAGCATACATGCTCCCAGTTTCTAATTCATGATTTGGAAAACCAAAAGACCTTCATATATGCTAAATGCTCTTTTTGCCTTTGATTTTTAACAAAAGAGGAAGCATATCACTAGAATGATCAGTTAAGATACACACTAATCTTATGATCAACTTGTTGTGGGCAGAAAAAGAAAAGACTCATACAACCTGGAAAGAATATTAGTATGAGAAAAAAAAATTCCTACAACAGTTTAAGAGAATCATTCTAAGGGACTTTCCAGGCAATTCTTCCTCCTTCTTTTTTTTTTTAAATCCCCCTGTAACAGTCAAAGTTCAGTTTCCCATAGACTTCATAGCAGCAAGCATCAGTGAATTCAGCAGAACTTATTCCCAAACTCAGGGTACACACAGTTTCTATTTTAGCACTTCTAGATGATTCAACAGAGAAAACTTATCACAGCAGTGGTAGTTACAGAAGTAATTATTATTATTATTAATAATAATAATGGAATCCTATTAAGATCCTAATAAGATACTACCATATATCCCAGCGTATAAGATGACTGGGCATATAAGACGACACCCAACTTCTCCAGTTAAAATATAGAGTTTGGGATATACTCACCGTATAAGAAGATGACACTCAGCATATAAGACAACCCCCGACTTTTGAGAAGATTTTCCTGGGTTAAAAAATAGTCTTATACTCCAGAATATACTGTATATGTGTCATTTTATGTACATAAATCCTTGAGGATTTTGTACATAAAAACATACATATGCAGTTGGAACTCATTGTCAGGTACTACTGACAACAAACTAATTTGTTCATTTTTATTGTTAGCATTTATGTATATATTACTTTTAGCAACAGAAGGAGCCTTAAAGCCATTTAAAGAGTGAAAAAGAGTAGTAAAATGCCTCTACCATTAAGCCTATGTAAAAATTATGAAATGAAAATTGAAACAATGAACATGTAATTTCATGTAATGGATAACACTCTTCATGCTTCCCAAAGAAGTTTCATAGGAAAGAAGCAACCTCTGAAAAGCCCCTCTGCAGCTTCCACATGGCTACATACCACTGATAAAACTACAAGGGAAACCTCCTTGAACTTGCTATCAACAGGCTGATACAGCTATAGATAAAATGGCAATTGCTTCCATGATTTTATAACCTTAACCTATACACCTCAAATTAAACCCCATTATGGACAGAAAGCTAATGTAGGCTGGCATGCACACTCAACTAATGCTTGACAACCATTGTGACTCATGTTAGCTCCTCCAGAGATGTCAACTAGACTAGGAAAAACTAAGGAACCCAGTTCGGCCTGGGAAGGCATGAGTGAGAACAAATATGTTCAACAAGCATCTAGAAGATTTATACACTTCTCGAATATTAGAAGGAGTTTGGTGCCAACACAAAGAAATCCCAGCTGGGCGTAACTGCAAACTGATACTCACTGGTATCCACAGAAGGACCTTTCCTGACAATCTTAGTGGTCTTAAAGATCTAGAATGGGACAATCTGTTAATTTTATACATCCTAAGTTCTTTAGGGCCTTATGTACTAAATGTGCACTAATGCACAGGTGTGATGTGTACATATTTTTCTCTTTATTGATTTTATTAATTTGATAACACATTACAAACTTGTATTCCAATATACCGTAATAATCTATTCAATCTATTATTTCCTGTCACCCTCTCTCACCACGTGGTGCCAGGTGTACACGAGCTGGTGCCCTACTCAGCAACTTGATTCATGCATTTTGCCCAAGCTGCAACTCCTAGAAGATGCATGAGGTGTCCCTCCCCCCACAAAATATAAACATGGGATCACTACCACAAAGACAACAGCGGAAAGCCTACATCTTCCTGGACAACACTGAGGGTGGTGTCAGGCACTTCTTCCTAGTCATAGAAGTCACCTGGGTCTCCAGTGACAATAACTAGTGGTTCCTCTGTGGCAGGAGGGTTGAACCCTATCTGGTACAGACAATTCTCAATTTTTAAGCTCAGTCTTGCGGCTTTTGATTATTTCTAGAATGAAACATTGTGGAAACTATATTATAAATCTGTATATTTGGATGATTAGTTAATCTCTAATTAAGATCATGTTTAAAAATTAAAAATAAGTAAAATCTGTACATGTTAAATTTGCATACAGTGTACAAAGCTGAGCTCAATAACTTTTGTGAACTAAACTGTTATCAAGTTGTACTCAAACATAACAAGAGGGGCTCCTCAGGGGTGCTTCAGAGAGACAGTGTGTGGCCCTTGTGTTCTCAGCCTCTCTCTGATCCAACTTTTATATCACAGAAAGTTCAGGGGAGGGGGAGGGGCAGACTTGTGGGTGAACAATCCCCCTTCTCTGAGGCAACCCAGAAGAACTTCTTTTCTTTCCTTTTTTTGCTGTGTCTGATCACACCCTTAGTCCATGACCAAGCAACATTCATAGACAATGTGGATATAGAGCATTCCAGCTGCTTGCAAAGGGAAAGAGAGGAAGTTTATAGACAGGAAAGTCTGTACTGATCACAAGGCTCTAAACTACAGTGACCACTATTTTTGTTTCCCAGTTAACAGCTTCAATATACAATTAAAATCTCCAAGTATTGAACACATTTTGATCTATTGTGGACAGTAATTTACTGAACGTAATCGAAGCAGTAATAAAATAAATACTTACCAGACCGCTTAAAGCTACAATCCAGATATAAGTCCCAGAAGTCAAAAGCTAAGAGAAAAAAAATAATTTAAAAAGGCAACTTGACTACACATGATTTGTTTCTTTTGACTACTCTCCTATCTCACACAATTCCTCCCCACGTTCAGGCACTGCCATGGTTTTAATATGCTTAATATGTTATGGTTTTAATGTGTTTATTTGATATGTTGTAACCCACCCAGAGACACTTGGGTATAGGGTGGGATAAAAATGTAAACAAACAAACAAACAAATGTGATATATCAAAAGTAAAACCTGAGCATTAAAAAGGGATTGACAAAAAAAAAATGTATAAGAACAGAAAACAGATGTCAAGCACTATAAGGGAAACTTGAAGTGCAAGCAAGATTTATCAAAAAACTTAAATGATTTTTCTATGAAGAACACCCCCTCAAAGGATGCAGTTGGAAATACACTGCTCAAAAAACTTAAGGGAACACTTATGCATCACAGCGTACCCCTAAGTCACTTGAACTTCAGAGATATCAGTGCTGTCCAGTTAGGAAGCCGAAGTGATTGCAGATCGATTTCACCTGCTTTGGTGCAAATGAAAGTGACAACAGGTGCACGGGAGGAACAACAACAAGGTCAGCCTCAAGTAGTGAATGGTTTTGCAGCTGGTGGCCACAAACAGCATTCTCTCTTATAATGCCTGACTGATTATTCTCTACTTTTGCATTTTTCTAGTGTCCTTGACACTACTGGTAGCATGAGATGGTACCTGCAGCCTATTCAGATTGCACAGGTAGTCCGGCTCCTTCAGAATGTTACATCCATGTGTGCGGCCACAAGAAGGTTTGATGTGTCTCCCAAAACAGTCTCAAGAGCACGGAAGATTCCAGGACATGAGCCATTACATGAGGAGAGGTGGACAGGGCTGCAGAAGGGCATCAACCCAGCCTCAAAACTATTATCTGCTTCTTTGTGTGAGGAGAAACAGGAGGAACACCATCAGAGCCCTACAAAATGACTTCCCATGGGCTATTAGTATGCATATTTCTGACCAAGCTATCAGAAACAGACTCCATGAGGATGGCCTAAGAGCTCAACGTCTTATAGCAGGAACTGTGCTCACAGACCAGCACTATGCAACCCTATTGGCATTTACCTGAGAACACCGAATTGGCAGGTCTGCAGCTGGCACCCTGTTCTTTCCAGAGGAGAGCAGGTCCACACTGAACACATGTGATAAATGCGAGTCTGGAGACACCACGATGCACATTATGCTGCCTGCAACATCATCTAGCATGACCGGTTTGGTGGTGGGCCAAAGATGGTCTGGGGAGACATATTCTTCGAGGGCCATACAAACCAGTAGTACTCTGGTAGCTATTAGGTACCTGAATGAAATTCTCAGAGTCTGTCAGAACTTACATTAATGCAATTGGCCCTGGGTATCCTCCTGGTACAGGATACTACCTAGTCTGATGTGGCCTGAATGTGTAGGCAGTTCCTGGATGATGAAGGCATTGATACCATTGACTGGCCCTCATGTTCCCCACACCTGAATCCAATTGAGAACCTTAAGGACATTATGTATCAGTGCATCTGAAGCTGTCAAAGTAGTGGCGCAGACTGTCCAGTGCCCTGATCCAGATTTGGGAGGAGACCACCAGGACACTATCTCCTGTTTCATCAGGAGCATGCCCAGACATTGTTGGGAGTGCATATAAGTTAATGGGAGCCATACACACTACCAAGTCACATCATGGGTTGTCATGATGAATTTCACGCAAATTGGATCCACTTACGGTTTCAGTTTTTTTATTTGGTCAGAGTGATCTGGAATCCAGCCCTCATTTGGGTGATGATTTTATTTTCCATTGAGCATTGACACAATTTATGTAAGTAATGACTTTCAACTTGAATCTTCATCAAGATCCAAAGGGTGCTTTAAATGTTTTCTTAATTTTTTTTGAGCAGTGTATTTAAAATTGTTGAAAACATATAATGCTGATTTGTTACTGGCTTTTTAATGTGAAATATAATTGCACTTGTAACATTTTCTCCCTACAGAATCTGTTAACCAAGACAGAATTCTCCAACAAGTATTGATGAAAAACCATCTCCCTCTTTTTATCCCAAAGAACAGTCAGCAAGCAGGAAACTGCTTTAAAAAAAACCCTGCTTAAAAATAAGTTCATAAGGGCATTCTAAATTCCTGAGTAAAATACTTTTTAATAGGAGTGCATGAAAATAGAAAGAAACTACAGCCTGAGGAGGCATAATGAAATCCTTAAACCAGAAAGGTAAAGTATTTCATAAAAACAGTACTGCAGTTACTGGGTGCTAATAGTGACTCAGGGATTTCCACACAATTTTTTTCTGACCCTGATGGAAGCAAAAAGAAAACAAGGCACAAGGTGAGCAGATACCGTACCTAGCTCTACTGAACTCAATAACTTGTCCATGCTGTAGCCAGGTGCCATTCTAGTTGGTTTTGACTCCTTGTCACTACATGAGCAAACAACAACAAACTGGCCTGATTTAGCAAGATCTTTCAGCTCTGATGGGAGGGGAACCAATTTTTAACTAGTCATAAGACTGTACTTTATGACAAGTGTGAAAGTAGAAAGCCACTCATCAGCTGCTTTGTACAGTTCATCTACAGAGAGGACACTTGTTGTATCACCAGGGGTTTGAATGAGACCTTGTGCTGAGATGGCGGCATGGCCTTCCCCCTCCTGGCATGTGACCCTCAGGCATCTTCAACCCTGGCACATGTAACTATACAGATGAAGCAAGCATGGGTATGTTCATTTCCTTTGACTTCCCTCAAAACAAGAATCCACATAAGCCAGATAACTCATTATGTGACATTTATCTACATGCTGTTGCATTTCCCCCCCAAGAATAGCAAGTATTATGCTTACAGTGTGCTACTAGAAGCTCACAAACTTCTTGAGAAACTGTGTACTACTGTATATGAAGGTTTTCTCTTTTTGGAACTTTCATCATTTAACATTTTCACAGTTGTATGTTTCCCTAGCATGAATATTGTCATTAGTAGCTGAAGGCCAGCAAACAATCTCAATTTTTGTAATAGGCCGAGCAGTTATTTAGCTTTCAAGGACACACTTTACACATAATCTATTATATCTTTCTCTTAAAGACTCATAGATGTTCATGGTGATGTGCTTAACGGACAATCCTCTTAATGTGCTCGAGATAAGAATGGAAAGCAAACCAAGAATAACAGAAGCTAAGATAAATATCTTGACTAAATTTTGTTAGTTTTAAAAGAAAAATGATACTCAAAATAACGGATTTTACAGAAAGTATGCTTTAATACTTATCTGGAAAAAAACCCTCACAATGGCTAGGCTCACTTTAACTCCAGATTAGGCAGAAAGCATCCTCTACTTTTAGAGTTCTTGATATTTAGCAGTCTGAGCTCAAGAACAGCAAATACTGTATTTTCTGGCATATAAGACTACTTTTTATCCCAGGAAAATCTTCTCAAAAGTCCGGGGTCGTCTTATACACTGGGTGTCGTCTTCTTATATGGCGAGTATATCCCAAACTCTATATTTTAGATGGAAATTTGGGGGTCGTCTTATACACCCAGTCGTCTTATACGCCGGAAAATACGGTAGGTCTATTCTGTTAATAGCTCAGAAGCCAGAAGGTTGAAATCCTATAACTGGCCATTATGCCCTTCAGTCTTTACGGTTCTGGATTTCACACTGACAGCTGTGAAAAAGGCACATACTTAATTTTGTTTTCCACAGCTTGTAATTTGCACATATGCATTACTGTGACTAATATTTGCAAAAGTACTGGCTATCTGAGATTCATCCTGCAGCAGAGTATTTTTCAGCTTCTGTTTATCCTAATGATAAGCATTTTGAAAACAGATATTACAGCACTGAATTGTCCTGGAAAATACTGTAAGTAAACAAAAAGTTTTGCATAGGTAAAGAACTGAAAAGCAAACAAACACATACTGTACCTGCAAACCCAATATATACACCAGTGTCTTGTTTGTGATGGAAAAGTGGCCTAGAATTTGTGTCACTTGAACTCTTGGAATGGAGCAATAAAATGGTACAAAAAGAGCAAACACAGGACCCATGCTGTTGAGACAAAATACAATGCAGAAGAAGAAGAAGAAGAAGAAGAAAGGTTAGGGTTATAAAAATATGTCTCATTCTCTTTTTTAAAATTTACTGTGTTCATTCACATTAAAATTTTATGAACAAAGCCAAGCCTTTCCCCCCCTCAAATGCATTGGATGTACATTAGTAAAATATACATGGATGGAAACAACGTGTACAGTAAGAGGTCAGGTAGGAGCGCCTTTCCACCTACACAGATAGCGGCCTGTCATTACAGGAACCACTACAGCAGCACAAGGCATGAACTGTACTAGATCAGCGGTTCTCAACCTTCCTAATGTCATGACCCCTTAATGCAGGTCCTCATGTTGTGGAGACCCCCAACCATAGGGGCGAGGCAGCTGGGAGAGGGGAGGGAGGGGTGGTGGAAGACTTGTCGCGACCACTCTGAAAGGGTAGTTTGACCCCAAAGGGGTTGCAACCCACAGGTTGAGAACTGCTGTACTAGATGGATGTATTGCAATGAGATGTTTGCTTTATTCTTCCCTCACCAACTTCTACATGAAAATGTGGAACTTCTCCCCAATACAATGTTTTTAAAGGAGAAGGAGGCTTGCCGGCAATGACTTTCCTGGAAAGCACAAAGTCTCCATGGTTCTGTAAAATGAGCACTCTTCCTGTCTCTCTTTGTTGGACAAATGAAAGTGCAAGATTACTATGGTGTCCTCCTTAAACAACCCAGTGTACTCTTCCAAGGCGACATGGCTTCAAAGGCTCTTGAGAACAATTTTTAGAAGGAAACTGTAGCCAGAGACTAGAGGAAGGATGAACGAGGAGTCAAACAGAATTGTCCCTTGCACTTTTTCTGTCTTCTGTGGCTGATTGTATTTTGGAGACCTTCCTCTGCCTTTCTGGTCTGGTGGGTAAACATTAACAGTTGAGTGGGACAAGGGAGAAATACCTGCTTAAAATGACAGGTCTTCAATAGGCACTTGTTAAGTTGTAAGTGTAGGTGCTACACAAAAACAGAGGGGAGGGGATTCCAGATGGAAGGTGCTTCTACCAAGAAGGCCTGACCACGAGCTACTGTAGCATTCTGTATTACATAGAGCCCACAGTAAGACCTCCCAAGATGATCTCAGGGCTTATAACATCCTTGTGCTGTCATTGTTCTCTGAAAAGTATACAGTCCTTCACTACAGCCATGCCAACTCAAGAGAAGAACTAGTTTCAATGCTCTCTTGGGCAAGCAAAAAAAAAGCCCTTTTGGCCGAATCCACCCAAAACACAGTTAGGGTTGTTCTCCTGACAGGTACGAAAAGTTCAAGGTTCTACTCAACTAAAGTTGCAGCATATTAACCCTGGAAATGGACACACCCAGGCTTCAGAAAAGCACAGCATGTGCAGGATATACATTCTGCATTGAATAAGTAGAAATTACTCATAAAAAGTATCCTATCACAGACTTGCTTTGGGGAACACAGCATCACAGCTCCTCTGAAATATTTTATTTTCATTTCTTGTTTCTTCTCAGAGAAATACGTCACCCAGTCAATCTATGGACTGCCTATCCCACAAGAACCTCAGTTTCCAACACAATATTAGTCTTGTTTCTAGGTAAACAAAACACTGACTAAACAACTAAAATCGTTTCTGAACGTCGCAAGTCATGTTTTGAGTGATTTACTGGTTTTTAAAATCTGAATTAAGAGTCCTAGCTTGATATGACTCGATAGCTGTTTTCACCAAGCTGAGGAATCTTTATTAATGTTCCTGTGAGCAGATCTAGATGTGAAGCAGCTGTGGGATAGGGATGTGTCCACACCTTCCACAAAATCATAGACCCAGAACAACCAATTGGAATAACTGACTGCCCCACCCCAGCTTTGTGCAGAAATAAAAACGTGCTAGGTAATACGTTCTACTTCTGCCTCACTGGAAGTGTTTTCTGGTATTCAACAGGAATTTGTTTAGCAAATTAAGCCCATCATTATGTTTCCTGAATTCTGAAGGGGAACAGATCATGCCTCTCTTCTTTATCACATCTTGTGGCAGTGAGTTCCACACTTTTATATAGTGAAATTCTTTTCATCAGTCCTGATTTTTCCAACATTCAACATCACCAGAAGATTCCTGATCTTATTACTCAGTGAGGAAGAAAAATGGGCATGCATAATTTTATATACGGTAACTCTTTCATCTCTCCACCTATCCCCCCCCCCAAAAAACACCACACTCCTGCAAACATGGTCACTTTTTCTTACAGAAAGATGCTCTTGCCCCTTCATAGTGACTAAAGGTTTCCCTGGCATTTCAAATGCAGTTGATTGCTGGATTTACTTAATGGCACTCTGTTACAACTGATTTTTGACATGAAATTCTCATTTTCCACTTTGGCCCCACACTGGACTATAAGTTCCATCAAGATCTCCACCTCTGTTTCGAGACCCTTCCTCTGGTGACTTGTTGCTGACTAAATATATCATCAATGTAAATGTGTTAAGATTTTTTTTTGTCTCAGTATTCATCACTACATATTACTTGAATTGAATTTGCCATTTTAAAACCCATTCTGACAGCCTGGTGAGATCCTTCTGGAGATAAATCAGAAAAACCCTTTGTTTTCATGAGCCTGAACAATTTAATGCTACCATGGAACTCAAATATTTAGTGCTCATCCCTCACTCTAGGACAGTTATGAAAAGGCTGAAAAAAAAACTACCCCATGACAGAAAACTTAAGTAAAACCAATTCTTGCACACCAATATTGTAAAAAATATCAATTTATTTCTACGTCTTAGTCTTAAACCAGATACTAATCTGTTACCTTCTTCTAATCCATGTTGTCTAAGCTTATTTGATAAGATGTTCCAGCAAAGATTTTCTGAAAGGGTATTTTTATCTAAATATTTTTCTTCAACTTCTCATCTTTTGGCCTGAACTGGATTGCCCTTATTTACATGTTCATTGACACAACCAAAGAATTATAAAATAATTCATTAAACAGGTCTTAACTTTGCAAAAGCCATTGAGGTCTCTGTACTACAATGTATAATAATCTGTGGGTCAAGTGAGGACATTAGAAATACTGAACAAACGTACCCAAAAGGGAACGTCAGTTTCAACTCCGAAGGGAGATAAATGCCTGTAAATATATAGGAATCCACATCACTGGGCAGTCAGTGTCACATCTCGTATGATTCTTCTACATCTACAAGTTACACATCACTACAGTTACCACATCTGGTTGGCTTCTCATTTTTCAAAAGTCATTTCCACAGAAGGATGCATAGTAGAAAGATTCTGACTCTGGCACAAGGGCTCAAGTTAATGATACTTGTAGCAGCACTAAACATCACTGATGGCAGCCCCTAAAGTTGTAGCCTACAAAAGCCACAATACATTCATTAAATGTGTAATATGCTGCAAAATATTTTGAAGGGAAAATAATACCTGGAAATGAAACACAGCATGAAAGACATGAGATGAGTAGATGCCCTCACTTCCCATAAAAAAAAGTAAGTATAGTTCAGTAGCAGGGAGGGGAAATGCCACCAGCTCCATAAAAGGGCTGTCTGACCTAATCACTCTCAAGAACAACATGCAAAGGGGAAACAGATGTACATGAAGTGAATGTCAAATATGAGTACAACATAGAGACACTAGTGAACTACAAATATGTAAGTAGAAAGATTATTTTGATTCTTTTCAACTAAGGCAGTTAATTGCTATGGGAAAACAAATTTGCTGAACTTGATATGGAGCAGACGCTTCTTTTCATAGACGAGAGCACATGAGATGTTGCACAGACTTGCTGAAAATAACAATAAACTAGCAGAAAATCTGCTGTCATAATAGAGTGGTCAGAAAGTGTCACCATACTTTTTAGGCTAATATCTGTTGCTCTGTCAAAAGCTTGGGAGTGCAGTACGGTACTTTCTTCTTTCCCTTCTTCCCTCACCTTGTAAAAGAGCAGATGCATAAGTGTGAAGTAGAAGATGTTGTAATTTAATAATTATTTATGTACAAAAGACGGGGAATGGTATTTTTACATTTAGCTTTGAAGTCATTTTTATTTCAGAGCTACTCTTGAATAAAATTGTCTTCTTACATTTTCAATATTTGGTATTGTAAAAGAACTCACCACTTTTCTATGCTTTATGCAGTACAATGCTCTTCTTATCTACTTAACTACTGTATTTTATTACTTTTGCTTCGAAGTAAGCACTGGAACAACATGGGTGTTTTTCCACTGTCACTAGAAGTACCCATTAAGTACCCATTAATGGGTACAAAAATGCCATTACGTACCCATTAATGGGTGCTTAATGGGTACTTCTAGTGACAGTGGAAAAACACCTCATGACTCAGTTTTATGTGTTGGCTTCAAGCCCTTACTTCCAAGCATTCAGAATCTTAGTTATCTATTAAACTGCTTTTCAAAATATGTTATTCCTTACAAGGGAGTCACTTTAAAATGTCTTATTTATTAAAGTGACAGAGAAAAATGATTCACAATTAATACTTCTGTTCAATGATTTTTGCCAATTATAGTGCACTTCTGCTAGATTTACTTAAATTTATTCACAAGATAGCATTTAATCTACCCTTCACCAAATGATCCTGATGCAAGTAACAAAGCAAATGGGATTATCCACAAGTAAATGTGCACTTAAATCAAAGACATGTCTGTGACAATTGCCAATGATCTCAAAAGCACATGGTCTATACTTAATATCAGCATTTAGGATCTATTTGATCATCTTTATTGCAAGGGACCAGATCAGATATATTAGGTGTTGTCTTTCAGCCATTAACAAAACATAATAGTGCCATAAATTAAACTAAAAATAGCATGTGGAAATGTTGACAGCACCGAGCTGTATATTTTATTTCTCACTGCAGTATATTTAATACATTCATGTTAGGAAACACATTTCAGCAGAACTGTCACTCAGAGATAATACTAAGATTTAATGCTAAGTGTTTCTCAGTTGTTCACAGGAAACTAATATCATAAACCTGTGCATATCACCAAGTGAGTCCATCTAAATGTGACAATCTTATCCACATATTTACAAAAAAATCAATATCCTGTTGCATAGGGATACATGTATACAAGCCACCCAATTTAGACTCTGCTGATTTAAAACATGCAATAATGTTTTGGGACATATAACTTTCTATAACAAAGTTATATGATCTAATCTGACGTCAAGGATCTATTTTTTAGCTATAGATCTAGTCCATGAAAGAATCTAGAATATGTCCCTACAAAAAAAAAAAGGATGAAGAAATTCTTTTGCTGTTTCAACCAAATAAAAGTCTATAACTACGATGTTCTGAAAAAATATCAACATAAGGCACGTAGCTCTTCTTGTTAGACTTGGCTCTTGGTTGCATGGTCAGTTTTCTTTCCACATATAACTACTTTTGAGTGTATAAACTCCAAACTGGATTAGAGCTATGCTGTAGCTAAGAAGACAATGCATTTCAAAATCTTTGCTTCAGATTTTCTAACAGCATGTAGAAGTGCAGAAAATCCTTAACAGTTATGCCAGAAGTGTCTTCCTTCCTCTTGTTTGCAATATGCTGCTTTCCTGGTCCTGTTTACATTCTGGTTTTGAAAAAAAAAGGCTATTTTTATGTAAAAGTACAAAATATTTTGTAAGAGAGACAGGCAAGCAGGGATAATCCTACTCATGCTTACTATGACAAAATCATATTAACAGACCTCTCTTTTGACAACTAATCAAGTGTAGCAATAATTCATTATAAATTAGACAAACCCCTTGCTTTTAGTAAAAACGCTACAAGTTCTCAGCTATACAACATAGTAGCAAACTCTGAAGCCTAGAAAGTAGAAGCTAAAAGCCACACAACCAGCTCTCCCACCAAGCCAATCAAACACATTTTACTTTTTAAGCTCTTCAACCACTAGATGAAAACAGGACTCAATGGAACCATATTTCTGACACTTCAATTACTTAGAATTTGTAAGACAAGTAGTAGCTCCTATGTATCCATGCATTGCAAAAAAACTACTGGCCGGGGAAAATGGGAACAGTACGTACATAATTACAAACAAGAAATGAATACTAAATTGAAGGGCAATGTAATGCTATTTCAATGTATATGAAGGTGAATTTGAAAAATAAAATGGTATTTGGTTATAAATACGAGAAGTGCCACCTTCTCGTGGTTATGGACTGCACAGGGGCAGGGGGGTATTTTTTGGCTTTCCCCCTATGATTCCCAGGACAGCGAAAAAGATTTATTATTACTACTATTACTACCATTACTACTGTTGCTGTGAAATAACCAATAACACTAATATTTTATTGGATCAAGAATGAATAATATAATAGGACCATTAAGATAAAGTATAATGCAAATACCTGATACTATGCATTTTTTTCTTGCATGCCTCAACAATAAAATAATATATACTGTGGGTAGCCATGAATAAAAGTGATTAAAGAGGAGACAAGGCCAGCATCCACAGGAGAATAAGTCCAGTTTAAGTTTTCTTTTGGGAAGCAGAATTTCCATTTGCATGACAAATCATAATTTTGGTAAATCTGAAGAAACCACATACATGTTTGTATCGAACTTGATTTTTTGTGACAATCCTTCTAAAGACCAGGTCTGCACCTCAGATATGTTCCTGGGTACCAGTTTATTGGTGAAGGAGCAGTGAACAGTTTTGCTCAACTTCAGCTGGTCAAGTCTGGCAGTTATCCTGTGTAGTGCACTATTTTTAATTACTTTCAATTGTGTTTTTAAATATTTTAATTGGTGTAATCTGCCATACTTCCAAGGTTTAGGGAATGATGTTAAATGCAAACAAAATAAAGAATATAGTTTCAGCCCTACTGAATTTTCAAATTAATTTTAAAGTTTTTTAAAAAATTATATATATTTAAGATTATTGTAATGGTTTTTAAAAACTGTTCTACCTCCAGAGTTTTTATTTTTTTTTATTTTTTGAAGCAAAGGATATGAAGCCTTTCCTCATATGAAGCAGTGCTTGGATTCCTACAACCTTCCATGTACTGCAAACCATGCTATGCAAGAAAATGTTACCCGTGGGAAGCAAGGAGTAAGGGGAAATGCAGAGGTGTAGCCTATCACTATAAGATAATGGGCGATTCCATGTTGGTTCATAAACTGGGCCATCAGGTATACTCTGTTCTGCACCAGCATGTAGAAGGGACTCTCCTTAACCATTTGGTGGTCTGATATACGAGCCAGTGCAGAATCACCCATAATGACACCATGGAGGAGAAGGCTTCCAGGATTGCATCAAATAAGGGAAGTTGCACTTTACTGACCCACAGTGGCAAAAAATGTGTGGTACAAAACAAAACATGTGGCAATTTACAACTGTGTGTTTGTTTAATAATGAGCAGAGATGATAATGACGATGGTGATGACAGTTCCTCTCATTTTAAGTTTCTAATCTTTTCAACCCTATAAAGTCCCCAAATTTTTTTAAAAAACTTAAATAAACGTTTTAGAATTACTTTAATAATACGGTGTTACAGATTTTTCTAGAGTGCAAACCTGCAAAGTTATTGGAGGAAAGCACAGTGACAACAGTGATAAAATATTTCTAATTTTTTTCTGTTTTTTTTTCCCTAGGCCTCCTGGACTTCCTGAAAATACATCCATCATGACAACAGTCTCACTGACTTTGCTGTCTACCACCCATCAATTTAATAATACAACCTGTGATCTATATGGACACCGAAAATCAGCGCACATCTTACTGCCTCTTTTCTACAGTATTATTTTTGTAATAGGACTATTTGGAAATGGACTTGCTCTTATGGTGATAATTAAGAACAAAAAAAAAATTAATTCTACCACCATTTACTCTACGAATCTTGTTGTATCAGACATTCTATTTACAGCAGCTTTGCCTGGTAGAATTGCATACTATGCCCTGGGCTTTCATTGGCCACTTGGAGAAGCCATGTGTAGACTAACAGCCCTTGTCTTCTACATCAACATTTATGCAGCTGTAAACTTTATGATATGTTTGAGTATTGACAGACTAATAGCTGTGGTCTACCCTTTACGGACCAAGATACGAAAAACTAAATGTGCCAGGCGCATTTCTTGTTTTGTGTGGTGTCTTGTACTCGTCCAAACCATTCCATTACTTTTGCAACCAATGACACACAGAGAAGACGATGAAGGAATATATATAACATGTATGGAATATCCGAACTTTGAAAAAATTAAAAACCTCCCTTGGATGCTTCTTGGTGCCTGCTTCATTGGATATGCATTGCCCTTAAGCATTATACTTATCTGTTATTCAAAAATCTGTTATAAACTTTGTCAGATGGCAAAACAAAATCCACTGGCAGAAAAATCAGGCACAAACAGAAAAGCTATTAATATAATTATTTTTATCATCATCATCTTCGTTATCTGTCTCACTCCGTATCATGTTGCTATCATTGTGTATATGGTTAAGAAGATTGTGTTAGAGGACAATATTCACTGCAGTGATCGACAACTGTTTCAGAAGACGCTTCACTACACTGTACTCTTGATGAATTTAAACTGTTGCATGGACCCATTCATCTACTTCTTTGCATGCCGAGGATACAAAAGAACAATAATGAAAATACTGAGACGCCAAGGGAGCATATCATTATCAAGTGGTCTCAAAACGTCTCCTGAGGAAAGCTCGCGTGATGTTGGAGAAACACAACTGGCTCGCCTTTCAACATCTTTAAATGGAAAAGCTTAACACAGATGAACATTTGAAACCAAGTTCCAGTGTCCATTTCAGAGTATTTGACTAGTCAAACTATTTCCTTTTTTCCCTCCCCACCAAAAGACAGTAATCTGAACTTTCAAGACACATGAAGCAGCAGGAAAATAGAGCAATTGATTTGCTTCACACTGGTATAATGTGCTTTTACAGAATATTTTAGATACGAAGTATGTTTTAAAAATAATAAAAATAATACTGCCACTGAGCTGAGCTTAACTCCTGGGAGTGTATGGAAAAATCTGTGTAGTATTCCAGGCAAAATACAGAAATACCTGGTTTCTGAATTATCGCCAGATCATTTTGGATACAAGAGTCAAAGGTACAACATCTTACATTCCCACATGGCATTCCATGCAAGTATTAAATGTGCTTTAACTCCCTAAGCTTCTGAGACATGAAAATATACTAGTTTTTAATGACCCAACCACAAGGACTAAGCAGAATTTCACCATAGTGTTTCCTACCACTTCTACAGCCAGATTGCTGTATGTTTCTGTCCAGAACCATTTTTGAAGGTACAGGAAATGGGCACAGAAATCTGTCACTTTCTGTGTCTTCCAACACAAGGCAATGTTTTGCAGACTAAGAACATTGAGAGAAGCCCTGATAATTCAGGCCACAGCCCATTTAGCACAGTCTCTTTTCTCACCCAGTGGCCAAACGATTGCGTCCAGGCAACCTCAAGTAGCAGGTAAAGACAAAACCTCCATGAATTTGTCTAACCCTTTCTTAACATTATCTAGGCTGGCTGTTCTGAACACCTCTTCTGGTAGTGAATTCCACAGATTAATGACCCTCTCAGTGAAAACAATACTTCCCTTCGTTAGCCCTAACTTTTCTCCTTCTCAACTTCATAGAGTGCCCCTAGTTCTAATGTTCTGTGATACAGAAAAGAATTCTCTATTCACTTTTTCTACACTTCAATCATGTCACTTTTTAAATACCATCTTTCAAGGCTGAAAAGGCCTAGATGCTGCAGCCTGAATTTGGTGTTTCAGTCCCTTGATTATTCTGGTTGCCCTTTTCTGCACCTTTCCCAGCTATGCTAGAATTCCACACAATATTCCAAATGTGGTCTCACCACAGATTTTATAAAGAGGCACAATGACGCTTGCCAAGGTATTTTCTATTCTCTTTCTAATTACTCCTAGCATTGAGTTTGCTTTCCCCCCCATTGCTGCTGCATACTTTTTTGAGGTATCCACTAGAACCCCAAGATCCTTTTCTGGCCTGTGACAGAAAGCTCGGCCCTCATCACTTTATGTGTGCACTGGTGCATCACTTTGCACTTACTGATACTGAAGTGCCTTTGCCACATCACTGCACACTCATCCCACGTTGAACCATCTCCCTGGAGCTCTTTACAATCTCTTTCAGTTTTTACCATCCTGAATACTTTAGTCTCATCAGCAAACTTTGCTATCTTACTCATTACCCCTAAATCATTTATGAATAAATGAAAAAGCAGAGGTCCCAATAGTGAATTTTAGGGAAGCACTTTTTACTTCCTTCCACTTTTTACTTCCCCTTACTGTTTCCTGTCCTTTAGCCAATTACTAATCCAGAAAAGGGCAACTGTGAATTCACATACATTTTCTAAACAAACCATGCACAGGTTTTTGAGACCTGTGCCCTTGCTGTACTTACCTGCCCTAAATCAAGATCAGTGATCTGGATCATGTGGAGGCATGGCCCAGGTCAGTGTCATCTGCCCTGACAGCACTGATCCGGTCCATGCCTCCCTATGGCTGTGGAGTTTCCATGAGTTTTACAGCTACCCCCCAACTACCCTCCCCATTTCTAGTCTGGAGCCTGTGGGGGTGCTTTTTGGTTGCACACTATGGTACACTACTGAAAAGTGCTTCAGGAACAGGATCCTTGGTACTCTTGTAGAACTGATTAAACAGGTCCATAAGAGATCCGGATTAAGACCCTCCTTAATCCGGATCTGGTTCCATCCAGTGCAGACCAGAGCTGGACCAGCAGGAGCAACAACTCCTTGATCCACATTAACATGCATATGAAGACGCCCATGATCCAGATTAAGAGGCTCCATAATCTGGATAAACCATTTGATATGTTTTAATCTCACTGTAACCTGCCCTGGGACCATTTGGTGAATGGCAGGATATAAGTTTTCTGAATGAATAAATAAATGTAGAAAGAGTTCTAGTTTATTCTTACAGTTAATAAAATTATAGAGTAAATAGTTGTAAACTGTAAACTGTAATTAGCTGTAAATTGGTATGGCAAGCCACCTGTGCTACAATGAACTGTAGCCACATGAACACAACTGGATAACTGACAAGAGTTCAATAAAAGAAAATGCAAAATTAGAATGTGAATAAATAAGAGATCACACAGTTGGTTCATTCTTATAAATCCAACCTTTTATCGAGCTTGGTGGTGAATAATATCCTAAAAGACTGAGCTTCAATAAAAATGCATGTAATAAAAATAAAGCAATTTTAAATTTTGGTTGAAAAGGACAATGAAAAGGACCAGTACTTGCTGGACAAACACCCTTTATATAGCCACACCTATGTGAGCTGCAGAACACATTCATAGAGATTTGCTGCTTAGTGAGTCTTCATTAAACGTCTCTAACATCTAACTATCCAATTCACATAAAAAACTGACTGTCCATTCTAAACCCCCTTTAGTGCACAGGGACAGTTTTAGAGCCAGCAGAACATTACTGCTAGCCCCTTGTCATAGTGCCGCTGCTGCGATGACAGCGAAGTAGTAGTAGTAGTAGTAGTAGGCTTTTCTACCCTACTTTCCTCATCCATTTAAGGGAACTCAAAGAGGCTGATAAACCTTCTGTTCTTCTCCCCCCAACAGAACACTCTGTGAGGTAGGTGGGGCTGTGAGAGCTCATAAGAGAGCTGTGACTAACCCAAGGTCACCCAGCTGGCTTTGTGGAAGACTCCGGAATCAAACCTGAATTCCCAGATAAGGCTCCCTAACCACTAGACCAAATTGGCTCACAACTGTTTTGTTCTGGGGCAGAACTGCTGTTGCTGCATTCCAAATATCATTATTAGCATAGCTCTTCCCCCAAAAAGGTCATTATGTGATGCCAAGAGCACCCAGATACAAGACACATACAAACCCAGTTCAGGCTGAATACTATGCTCAAAGCCAGAAACCTGGCAGAGGTAATTTTGTAGGCAACAATACCACACTGCT
Organism: Aspidoscelis tigris stejnegeri; assembly: GCA_023333525.1. NCBI lineage: Eukaryota > Metazoa > Chordata > Lepidosauria > Squamata > Teiidae > Aspidoscelis > Aspidoscelis tigris. The sequence continues at coordinate 173,248,607 of JALMGA010000001.1, read as the reverse complement.
GTGACAATGCTGCCTTCTCCTGGCTGAATGGGGTTAGTAACAAAACCTAACCTTTGTTTTAAGGAGATCATCGCTGGTCCTGCTTTCTTAGGAGCTTACAGAGCACTGTTATCTAATTCACTCCATAAAAAGAAAAGTTTAGCATCATTTTTCAAATCATCTGAGCACAAAGAATCCTAGAATAGTAAGAGAAAACAAGGGCTGATTAATGTATCGGTAGCTACTCCATTAACTACACTACTGCAACAATGAAAAGATACATTTATACTTATTTATATCCCATCCTATGCCTGAAGGTTTCAGTGTAGGTCACAATAAAATCATTTAAAAAAAGACTAAAACAGTGGATGTTTCATATACTTTAGGTACAAAATTCAGTGTTCATCAACTCTTCTATATACACAGGGACAAGAGGCAAATGACCTTTCCAAACACATGGGGGGGGGGTTTCCACTGTCACTAGAAGTACCCATTAATGGGTAATTAATGAGTACTTCTAGTGACAGTGGGGAAAAAACCCATGGTTGACTTTATCAAGTTCCCTCTAAGACACTGACTGTACCCACATGTTTCAGCTTAGCCATGGGCAAACCATAATCTGAACTCAAGTACTTCCTTCTTCTGGCATGATCAGGTGGAGAAATTAAACATTTCTATCTATAGCTTGCTACGTGAACAAACCACAAGACCATTTGTCTCAAGGGTTCCTCCAACCACTTTTCTCACTTTCACAGCACTGCAAAGCTGCATTTACAGCTTTAAGCTATGTTTTCATCACTACAGTAGATGGGAGGAAGTTTGCCCAATATAGTTAGTGGTGATGAGGTGGGACACCCCATGCCAGGTGAAGAAGGGTGAAGCCAAGGAAGAAATATAAACCCTCCTTGGAGTAATGAGATGTGGCACCAGCAAGAAGATGTGAATACTGGGGCAGGGGAATGAGAGGCAAAATATGTTGGAAGCTAGGGGTCATGGTTCATGATGACATGCATAGCTGAACACAGAGACAGCAGAATAGAAGACTCTCCTTCACTGGGCATCATAGATTGCACTGGCTTCTAGATGTTAAGATGATGAAGAATTGTGTACTTGCCCAGACACCAGGTGGTAGGTGGGGATGTACAGCAACGGAAAATGTGGGGTGATTATACCAACACAAGAGCAAGCCGAGATGGAGAAAACGGTGGCAAAGCAACTGGAAGGATAGCCAAAAATCCAAAATTTGATGCAGAACTACAGGGGAAAGAGAAAGGCCAATTTTTTTCCCAAAAAGGATAGTTGGAAGATAGTGAGAGGGAGGGAGGTGGCATCTCTCTCCCTCTTAGGAAGTCAAAATTCATTTAATAGGGCCGCATCTGATCACAGATAAGGAGCAGAAGGATGGGAGAGGTAGAGAGGAGAAAGCTACCATTTCCCCAGACTGAAGATGGGTGAGACTGGAAAGTGCAGACCAATGAATGAGCCAAGTGAGCACTCTGTAATAACAGGTAACAACAGATTGTGATTCTATTGTGACTAAACTGTTTAGATATAATTAGGCCCTTAAAAAATAAGATTCAGTCAGATAATGCTAACTCAGCCAATTAATGTCCAGCACTTTCCACATAACATATATATAAAAACAGTACACCACATTCAACATAGATATTATTCCTAAAATTATCAAAAAAAGCATACTACATCTTAAGAAAGCTGTAGTGAAGTCAGAATTCTTTTCCCCGTATTACCAACAGGAATGATGTAGAGACACTGGCCCACTTAAAGTCACTATTAAGCTGGAAAACAGACCTGAAAATTGCACTGTCGCTAGTCTGTTTAGCAATCCCTATCTCTATTATCTATAAATAGTTGCTGAGTTCAGTATTGTGCTTTCAGCTTCCGCCATCTGCCTGATACTCATGTTCTGGTTGGAATGAGTGTTGCAAAGATCCTTATTTCATGTTCTCCCCTCTGGCTTTAGCCAATGGGGAAAAGAGGAAGTAAGTCTGGTGACTCACTAGAAATTAAGAATGTACTATTTACTTTATAAAAGAACAGTATATTGTAGGAAATACTAACATCCTTATTTTTGAAATACAGTGTAATTTGGTCTCTTCTAAGGTTATTTCTTTTAAACTAATTTCAATGTTTTCAGATCTGCAATCCAACTAATGAAGGACATCACCCTAGAATATTAAAAATGTGTTTATGTATTTTTTTTTAATGTCACAGTCTGATTAAAATGTCTACTTTGAATCAGGTTCTTTATAATTAAAAAGAATGCCTAATAAATGTATGATCTCATGTTGGAAGCTGAAAGGGTAAAATGGAAGCAAATGTTTTCTCTTCTCATCTGTTCACCTGCAAAGCCAAACTTCCATAAATAATATCACACGAGACACTAGGGATGCAAAACAACATCTAGCTGTGCTATTACTGGCTCATGCCCATATATGGGCATGAGCCAGTATATATATAAAAATGATGTATAATGTGTGTAATTAACACTGACAGGTAAGGTGTTTTTCCACCGTGCTCCTTAGATCCGGATCTAAGAAGATCCGGATCTAAGGAATGGGTATATTCCTTAATCTGGATCTAGTAGATCCAGATTAAGGGAAGCACCCAATGTGTTTCTACGGGAAACACCTTTGCACCCATGTGGGGAATCCAGATCGTCCCCTAAGGGTCCGCCCATCACCCCAGGTGTTTCGGGGGACAGGGGGGTGCGATCTCCGAAGTCCCTCCGAAGAGACTGGCACAGACTTAGAAGCCACTCCGGAATGATTTTGGGACGCCTCCGAAGTCTGCACAAAAGAGCCCCAGAGCGCCCGCGATATCAGCGGGAAAGAGCTCCGAAATCTTTCCGAAGTCTGCACTGATCTTCGGAGAGACCAGCAGTGAGACTCTCGAGCCTTTTGCCGATCGCTTCGGAGGGATTTCGGAGGGAAGTCCACGCGGTCTGCACTAATAGTGAACGGTCCGTGCTGACAGCTCCGGAGCCTCTCCGAAGTCTTTGCTGGTCTTTTCAAAGTGACTTCAGAGTCATTTCAAAATGACTCCAAAATCACGTCGAAGCTGGAATTTTGGGGTTCCCGCCCCCCATGGGTGCATCCTCTCCCCCCTAGCCTTTCTCTAGACCCCATTGCCTGTCACTAGTGGAAACAGGCTCCCTTTAATCCGAATTTTCTGGCTGAAGACCCCATTGTAGACCCCATTAATAGGGTCTACAGAAAATCCGGATTAAAGGCCAAAAAGTACCCATATGATCTGGATTTCCCCAGTGGCAATGGAAACAATCAGGTCCCAAATGAGTGCCGTGGTGGAAATGGGGTCATCCGGCTCATACCCAAATGGGTCCTTAATGGGTGCAAAAATGGGTACTTTCTGACAGTGGAAAAACATCCATAGTTACAGAATTCTGCACAGGTTTGTTTGTTTTTTGGTCCAATTTTTTTCCATCGTTATTTTGTTTTTCAGTTCCAGCATATGTACATTTAGGCTACATGCACACAAAAGTCAAATAGTAATGCCTCTTGTTATCCATTCACCCTCTTCTGTATGTGTCTTCAGACTGTGTTGCCACATATCCACTGGATATAGCACTACCGTGCTAACCTATGTGTTCTACATGCCATCATCTTTCTGCTCTGTGTCTTGTTCCCCTTCTCTTCTCCTCCAGTTATATTACCGTATTTTCCGGCGTATAAGACGACTGGATGTATAAGACGACCCCCAACTTTCCAGTTAAAATTTAGAGTTTGGGATATACTCGCCGTATAAGAAGACAACACCTGGTGTATAAGATGACCCCTGACTTTTGAGAAGATTTTCCTGAGTTAAAAAGTAGTCTTATACGCCAGAAAATACAGTACTTGGAGTCTGAACAATGTTTTTTATTTTTCAAAATTCAGACATCCAAAACCTTGAATTCTCTGCAGCCTTCCTCAGCTAAAGTAACTCACTGGAGTCAATGCACCATCTCTTGTATAAACTCTAACAACAACAACAACAAAAAAAGATCATCAGCACCTAATTAAACTATACCTCTTCACCCAGACTTTCAACAGTTAGCTTCTCTGTTGTCTTTAAACTGGAAAACTGTTAAATTTTATCTTTTTACTCTTGTGACCTGTTGTGGAACCCTTGGGTGAAGAGCATGGTGTAAATGCTATCTATCTATCTATCTATCTATCTATCTATCTATCTATCTATCTATCTATCTATCTATCTATCTATCTATCTATCTATCTATCTATCTATCTATCATCAACAACAACCAATATTTGTAGATATATTTCATTATCCTGCTGAAACAAATTACTGTTGAAACTGATAAAAAAATTTCATCTCTTTCCAAACTTTTTTTAACTAATAATTCAAAGTCACTCCACATCTAAATGTGTTTGTAACAGTTGCCAGGGCAAATGAAACCACAACACATTGTTTGTGTTTTGAAAGGATTGCTCAGAACTATACAACATCCTTTTAAACTATCACCTTCATTAACAGAGAAGAAAATGAAATGAAAGTTATAATTTGCTTGTGAAAAAAATCCTACTATATTAAGTGGTTACCTTTCCACATCAGACAAGTTAGACGTTTGCATCTGATAACAGTAATTGTAAACAATTGTAACATTTGTCCCAAAAATATCAATGCAATTACCATATATCTAAAAACAAACAAAATATATTTAACATATTTTTTAAAAAAATTGGAAACCATTTCTCACAGGACAATAAAAATATATTAAATCAAATTAGAAGCATCTTATTCAAAAGAGAAAGAAGGGATATGACCTGCTTTAAGGAGAAGATGTGAAGATTTACCTTATCCCACACAAATTATCAAAATTTATAAAAATGTTGACAGATAAGTCCTAGAAGTGTGGAAATAAGGATGTTATGTATTATATGGTGGACATGCCCAAAAGGAATAGTCTTTAAGCTACAAAAATATACTGAAATGCCAAAAGCATTAAAGATATAATATACTTTTAAACTAGAAATTTTCTTACTGGGATTGATAAGGAATTAGAAAAATATAATGTTATACTGCAGTATGTGATTACTGCAGCCTGAATGATGTGGGCACGGCAATTGAAAATGCCAGAAATTGCTGTATTGGAGGACTGATAAAATTGATGGATTTTGTGGGGTGGACAAATAGACAAACTTAGATTTTGTTAGGAACTGGTCACCCTCTATTGCCTATCTACAGATTATAGAGGAAGAATTACCAATGGCAGGTTTCAAATAATAAAATGAGAGAAAAACATTGGGAGGATCAAAGAACAAACAAGAGGAGCAGAAGATTGAAGACAACAATCAGTTGTTCAGAAGACTTGAAGCCATCAGTAACCAGTAAATAAAGTGTAGTGTACCAATTGATCTTTTTAGATAATTTTTATGTAATAATAAGCTTTATGCTTAATAAAAATTACCCACGTAAAAAGCCTGATCCTTTTGTAAGCTGGTCCCAAATGTCCAGTGAAGACATTTTTTCCCCAAACTTAATCAGTGTGACTATTTCCTCTCTTTCTGTTTTTACCCTAAATCAGCAAATGTATCTTAGTAAACTATCTGCCTGTAGACTGAGGGAGGCCCAAGATTTAGATATCTTTTTGTTACCTTTTTCAGTCTTACGAGCTTCAACTATTCAACCCTGAACTCTCTTTTCACTGGGTCATATTGTACTTCAACAATTTTGTTACGAAGTCTAGGTAACCCAAAAAGGTGTATGCTTTTAATAAGGCAAGGCTGATCAAACACACAGCTGAACTGACTGTAACATTTAACTTGTTGCCCTCTTTTCAAGAGGTTCACAAACTTTTTCCCCACCAATAACCATGATAATTGAAACCATCTGTTCTAAATATTTCTGTAAAATGTTGTACATGTGTGATTTTTCTTAAATAAGACAATTTTTATTATTATGACTTCAGTGAAGATTAGATCACGTTTTAGGAGTCTTTCACTGAACAGGAGATAATAACTCAGGGACTGCCAGATCTTAGTCCAACAGTCTTAGACACAACACTTCACTCAACATGGTCACTCAGCATGAATTGTACAGGTCTAGTCTACCTAAAACATATACAGAGCTAAAAGCTCAATTTCTGTCAGTCTCCAGATGATATGCACCCTAATACAGTAGGTTCCAAAAAATGAATGAAGGCAAAATAATTTTTTCTATAACAAAACTGGTTCCTGCAGTGTAGGAAGGTAGGTGGCACGTAACAGGTCTATACTACATGTTACTCAGCAACCCAAACACAACATACTAGCTATCAATATTATTGACAGGTATAATGTTTGATGCCCATGAAATGTTAACATTGGAGCAGCTACCCCAAGACAGGAAATGAATGAATGTATCTGGCTTTGTGGACAACTTACACCATAACTAATGCCATACGGACACCAGTACTGTACAAATATGACTGTTCTGCAACTATGCCTGATATAGAACAGTAGAGGGCAATACTGATACACCAGTCAATCTAACTCAGAGATTTAATTATTTTAGACAAAAATATATCTAACACAAAGTAGAACAGCTGAAATATTTGTTTGAAGTAGAGCTCTAAGATATCTTTAAACATAAGAGGAAAACCCTGTAAGTGCAGATTTCTAAACACGTAAAGTGTCATGTACAATACGTAAAGAGTGTCTGGCAAGAAGTGGGGAATTCATGGGTTCAAGTCCCCATGCAGCCACAGAAGCACAATGGGTGATCTCAGATCCCTCCCTGCCAGCCAGCCTAACCCACCTCACCAGTTGTGAAGATAAAACGGAGGCAAAGAAAATAATGTATTGTCCCATGAGTTCTTAATCAGCACATAAATGTCAAAAATTAAACAGAACAGGAGACCTGTAGCCTACTAAACACTGCTTTACTATATGCCAATATTTTGTCTTTATCACCCATTATAGTTTCAATTCAACAGCACATGAGAGGCCACTGGGGATACTTTGGGAAACAGCACATTATTAACTGCCGCTGAAAGAAGGAAAAACCAGCGGTAAACAAAGAGGCTTTAGAAGAGGTTTTTGAAGAGAGAATGGCTCTTGGGACAAGCTTCCATACAGGGCCAGGAAAAGCTTTTGGAGGCATAAGTCAAGGGGCAGCAATTCTTCATATTTCGCATATTTCCCTCCCCTACCAGGCCACAGACGAAGCAGGTTAGAGCAGCAGCCTCCGGGGCGTAGACTGCAGCTGTTGGGGGAACAGAGAGCCCAGCGTTTTATCGCCCTTTGCTGCAGCCATTTATTGGAGCCATGTTCTTCCTTCGTGTCAGCGCCATCCAAGTGGCAGCAAAGCTAGAAGCCGCACTCCAAGCCTCGCCAGTGTTCCTAGGTGCTTCTACATAGTAGAATTTGCCAGCATCGCGTTGAGCCGGGCTTTTCCTGGAAGGGAAGTTGTCTTTCCCCATTCCTCTCACTTATGCTGCCAAAAGCCTTTCCTGGTCCCATGTGGAAGCTCCATCCTCGGGATTAGCAGGTAAGGCTGGCATCTCTCCCCAAGTCCCCAAAGCACCGGGAAGTCCGAGGCCACATCGTTTAGGCTGCGCAGGCCATTTTCATGCTGGTGGCTGTGGCGAGCAGGACCCGGGTGAGGTTATTTCTGGCATATAAGGCGACTCCCGACTTTTCAGAAGATTGTTCAGGGTTAAAGTCACCTTATACACTGGAATATACTGTATGTTGTTTAGCTAGCTTCCTAGATAAAGAATGACTAAACAAGGACAAAGTAAAGATGTTGATCTTTGAAACTGAGACTGGGGTCTTTTTCATATGACTGTTTAATACAGGCAGGGAGAACTCGTGCACTCTGCATTCACACAGCACAGTACTGTTTCTTAACTAGAAATGGTTCCATGCATGCCAGAGCATCCCCCAAGCAGTATAGGTGTAGAGCAGTTAAAACCTCCATGCGTATAACAGCCACTGAGCTAGGATAGTCCAAGAAGGTTCTATTTGCATCCCTCCTTGGTGGAAGAGGTACAGGAGGAGCATGCAACCATTGGCACACACACATAATTATACACTGTGTCAATCTTTCTTTCACTTGGTCTGATGTGGTAATTCAGAGTTCAAGCCCTACCACCATCAAAGCACAATGGCCACCATCAGCTCTATGAAGTCAGCCAGCACTACTGCTGACATTTGGGCCCCTTTTTCACCTGGCACGATTTATCACTTTCCATAAAATGGCAGACATTAAGGGCCATTTCCTGTCTAGCACTGAACTGTGTTTAATCAAAACTTCAAAGGTGCACAACTCTACAGGCCAGGAGCCCTGGCCATGAACCCAGTGCACCTCTCAGCTGGGCATACCTGCAAACCAAATCTTTGAAAAGTTTACTGAGCAAGTTCAAAAAAGTCCAAGGTCCTTGGTCACACGCAAGTTTTAGGACAGCCTGAGTCGTCCTGCAGGATGTGTTGGTCAGATTAATGTAAACTAATCCGAATTTCAAGCCGGACTACATCCCTTAGTCCATCCCAAAATGTGGTCCTGTTTAAATAGCACTGACACAGACTGAGGCCGGCCTGGAATTCCAGTCCAGCTTCCACTTCCTCAAGTGTGGGTGGTGGGATGGCACCCAGGAGGCAGAAATGTGCTATGGTGGGTGGTGCCTTGTATTTCCTTTGGCCAATCGACATGTGCGGAGTTCATGAGGCACCTCTCCCTTTCCTCAGTTTAGAGCAGTGGTTCTCAACCTGGGGGTCGAGCTAGCCTTTCAGAGGGGTCGCAACAAGTCTCCTGCCGCCTTTCCCTCCCACTTCCCAGCTGCTCTACTCCCGCGGTTGGGGGTCTCCACAACATGGGGAACTCTATTAAGGGGTCACGGCATTAGGAAGGTTGAGAACCGCTGGTTTAGAGGCATGATTCTCCTCTCTAGTGTTTTTACACAAATTTATTTTTATTATTTAAAAAAAATTAATTGCAAGGAGAAGCACATAAAAAAGGTGTGTGGAAGTGGTGGAGCAGGCTTTAAAAAGAACTGCAAACCAAGACCCTCACCTCCCTTGAGTGACATGAATGACATTCAATCGGAAACAAGATAGATATGATGTAGCAAAAGGGGTGAGGAGCCAAGGTCTCTGTGGAGGAACGCCAGGCCGACCCCTGTAGAAATGTGTGACCAATGTAGCCAAAGGAGGGGTCGGGTTCTATCATTCCACGTTTGACTAGCACTGATACAAATTAAATTTGAATTCATTAATAGGCTGACCTGATTGGGATTCATGTGACTAGGGCCACTGTTCTGGGCTCCACTGGCTCTGTGCAGTAGCAGTGGGTTTACTGCATAGGGGCACTGATGCAATGATCAGCATGATTGGTTCTTTTATATAGGCCAATGCCACTGGTTCCCTTTTACTTGTTAGTTTGTACTAGCCACTTTTATTTTCAAGTGCACTGTAGCCAAGGGCAACTGGTCCACAGCTGACTAAAGGAATCAGAACAGGGGAGAACTTCAAATGGGGATTTTATAAAGTCTCAGCAGAGGAAAAAAGGTGCCATTTTCTATCACTGAAGAAAGGAGAAGAACTTTTTGCCTGTTTGCAGGTGTGCTTTTTTGACTAGTGCTTTTGGTGGAACCTGGAACTGAAATACTCCATTTCCTTGCCTCTGCCAGCCTGTTTTTTTTTAACTTCCTTTATAATATTTTCAGCTTTTCTTTTTCTTTTCTTTCTTTTTTTTTTGTCTTTTGGGATTCTTTTTCATATCTTAGATTTTTGGAGGGGGCTGATATACAGTTACTGAAACCGTGTGTTCCAAATGGCATTTTTAGACTTTAGAATTTTAGGGTCACGTTTTGTTTTAGGTTTAGAATCTTAAGAATATACCGGTACCCTGTTTTTATTTCTTGCTTTGTTTTTGTTAGAGTAGGGCTGGGGGGTGGGGGAGGAGGTTGCCAGCCATAACGTGACTGAAACTATGTGGGCAAAATGGCATTTTATTTCAGGGGACGTGAAGGGGATTTTTTGCTTCCTTTTTTGCTGGTGCCTGGGCACTCCAGTGCAGCTGCTCCTGTTCTGCTGCAGCAATCATGTTTGTTAGCTTGTGGTTAGTGTTTTAGGCCTGCCTGCCTGCCTGCAGCACTAACCAAGAGTTGCTGAACCCCCCTCCCCAGTGGCAAAGGACAGAGGTAAGGCCTGCACAGCTGAAGATGTCCAGATGAGCTTTGGGTTTGGGAGAATCCACCTCTAACAGGGTAAGATTGGGTTAGGGCTTAAGGGTAGATTGTTAAGTTGAGTAGGGTTGGTTTCAAGGGGGTTAGGTCACTGAATTTCTATTTCCCTTCACTTAAATTATAGCTATATCTAAAAAAAAAATTTCAAAAGAAATTTAGATTCTCCCCCCCCCCCCAAATTAAGCAGAAGCACTTGCACCAACAACAAAGAAAGCAAAATTGAGGTTAACTATAGGATGACAGTGAAATCTGTGACATGCAATCTGGCTAGGATATTCCTGTGTGCGAATTCAAGTCTTCAAGGTACTCTTGCATACTTAGGTTAGGATGAGGACTAAAGAGCCTGGTAAATTATATTTCTAAAGTTTAAATTTTTAAAAAATAAATAGCACTCAATTGTCTGATAGTTTTGAAATTTAGTCAGGAGCTGGGAGGCATGGTTGGATCCCCCATTGTTCTCTGTGGATAAGCCAAATGGACCAGAACAAATTAATGCATACCTCTAAACAACTGTCTTTCCAAGGATTACAGAAGACACACATGCAATTTTTAGTGAATTTTTTTTTCATCTGACTCATATCAAAAAGAATTGGGCATAGCTCAAATACTATACCTTTAAAAGTAGGCCTCATTTTGTGCAATTTTTGATTTTTTAAATCTAACTTTCCCCCTTCAGATTGAGTTTGGAATGTAAGATGACCTAGAATATTCCATGTATTTTTGTTTTTTTACTAGTTGCCTTGATTAAAGGTCCACTGAACTCTGTCTGAAGAATTCTAGGCTATACAGCTCAGCTTTAGAAACACAGAGAACAAATGCAGTTTAATAAATACCCAGAACCAATTCCAGCAATGGTGACTGTAAAAACTGAAGGAGTGAGAAGTACAACAACTGGAATACCCACTCTGATTTTTGCAAACTTTGGCAAGCCACCTTTTGATTTATTACAGACTAGATGTGGTATGCCAGTCAGCATGTCACCCATAAACCCTTTCCTCTTGATTCTCCAGTCGCTTCCTTGTCTCAGGAAAAGAGAAAGTTCGACCTGAACAACCAGTTTGGGTCTGACACAAACTGAGCTCCCCTCCAGTTCATAAATTCACTATAATGATTTCATCTGGAATTTGTTCCTTCTAAACATCACATCCAGAGAATAACATGTTCTTGTTTCAGCTGTTGCTGCACTGTTCAGGATTCAGGTTAGACACAGGTTAAACCTCACTGCTAGGAAGCGAGGACACTGGAAATGGCATGCACACTGTATGTATTTTCAGGTGATTCAAGTGTGATGGGTGTATCTGCAAAGTGAGGGGAGGCACCCACAGTACTTGGCTTTATTTTGCAGCTGCTCACTGGCTCTCACTAGTAAAAGCTGTACACAATAGGGCAGTGGCTGTGAAATGACACAGTGAGTGTGTGTAGCCCAGTAGTAGAGCAAACTGCCTGGAAACTGCCCACTGTCTCCCCAGAGGTAGGTAATGGCAAACCACTTCTGTATCTCTAAGAAAACTGCATGGAGGGGCCCATGGAGCTGGCCATGAAGACAAGAGCCACAACTCAATGGAACCCAACAATAACATGAAAATAGAACATTATGCGCTCTTACAGAAGAGAGTGATAAAATACAGCACTTAAAGAGCTTTAGAGACCTAATTATGTTAGTTCTTTCAGTTATTAGATAACTGGGGGGGAGAATTGAGACAGATCTAGGGTTATGATGATGGGGGGGGAGAAATCTCATGAAGTAAAAAAGGTTCTGCCTGTGGATCTGATACATGGAACTTAATGCATACCATTTAGGTATCTGAACTCCTCAAAAGGGACCTCTCACACAATTTAAGGCAAATAATAGCCTGTGATAATGTATAGTTGGCTTCTTAATATCATCCCTCTGTTCAGTTATCTGGACTTTACATTACAATGCCCCCCTCATGTACACATCAGTGCTGGCCTCTCTCAATAATTTTTGTCAGATAGGTTTCATGCTATACATTTTTCCCCTCTTTATATTAGTATATTAGAAGCTGGTCTTTTCAAGTAGTTGGTATTTGCAATTATGCTGTTAAACGGAGAAGGTCCCGTTGGCTAGGCTGTACTATGGCTACACTAAGTAAGTTCATCATTAATATTAATTAACAGAAAAATTGTGAAAAGGAACTAACAAGCACATTCACACTCTATTTTCAGTTTCAAAAACAGCAAGATTCTCACGACATACACAAAAATGTCATTGGCAGCAAAAAGTTAACAGCTGTCGTTTATAAGATAGTACCATATACAACAGCAGTTTCAGAGGAACTAACATATACATTGTAAATGCATTCATTTTTGTAACATTTCAGCCATACATATGAAAAGTAATTTTTTTAAAAGGTTAGGACATCAGGAAAGTACGCCTCTGCACAGAGGAAATATTTTGTCAACTAATGTAACAATAAAAGGTGTAATTTTGTACATCAAATTATTCACAAGATTTTCAAGCTGGAGAAAACCAATACAACCAATCAAGCAACTAGTTGCATTATTACACTTCCTGGCTCTGAAGGCAGCTTGTCATTTCAAGGAAGTTATTACAGAGACAAGTAGCCCTAATCTTCTGCCAATCTAAAAGTTCAAAGAAGATATTCCTAGAAAATCAACATTGCGCAAAAGGTAAGAAATGTGCTCAATTATCCATCTCCCCCTGTGGCGTTTAACAACTATTTAGCTTACTATACAGATTTTTATTTTCTTAAGTTTCTAAATTAAATTCCTTGCCATAATTATTATATGTTAAGTACGTTCTATGCTTGTTAATTGAAATGAGTTGTATACATTTCCTTACATTTGTTCAGATCACTTCAGCACGGACTGCATAAATTAAATAAAAGATGATTTTTTAAATCAGAAAGCAAGCAGAAGTGTGCTTTTTATATTCATAAAGTGTATGTACACTGTTAATTTGAATTCACAAACTCTAAGAAAAAGAAAAAAGTGCCAAAAATGAACAGTCCAAAAGTGGTAGCATCACTTTAACTTCAGTTGAAAATTGTTATATGGTTTTCCATATAACCAGAACAGTATTTTTACATTGGAAGCATAGGATATAGTCTCTCCCTGCCCAGTAGATAAATTGATGCAAAAATGCATCAGAATTCTTAGGCAGTTCCCTTATGTCCTGAACTTAAAACACAGCTTTCTCAAAGTAGAGTTGGAGGTAAAACGGACAGTTATCTATAAACTGATGGGGTCTGAGCTTTCTGTAACACACCAGGAAAGGAATCTCGGGATTCTGGTGGACAGTTCAATGAAGGTGTCAGCCCAGTGTGCAGTAGCAGCGAAAAAAGCAAATTCAATGCTGGGAATAATTAGGAAGGGAATAGAAAACAAGTCAGCAAGCGTCATTGTGCCTCTCTATAAATCTATAGTGAGGCCACATTTAGAATATTGTGTACAATTCTGTGTATGCTTGGTTTTTATATGATCAATACTGACTAATCATGATGATGATGTTCATGCTTACACATGCACACAAATATATTTGGCTTTTGAGCAGTTGGTAAACTTTAATTGGAGCGCTCAGCTGGCTTTCCATAGATGTTCTTGGATCTAGTTCCATTAACCAGGTAGACCATTAAAAAGGATCAAATGATTTTCTATTAGTGGTAAAAAAGTTCATAGTACATGAGAGGTAATAAGAAATGGTATCAAAATGAAAATTGCTAATATTACAATATCTCTGTACAAAGCGATGGTACAGTCGTACCGTATTAAAACCAAAGAATGGATAGGCAGACAAAAGGAAGCGTTTCCCTCTCCCTCCCCAATGCAGTTTTTGAAGGACAACAGCCAAAGATGTGCTGTTGGCCAACAGGGTGGAATATTTCAAAAGAGGTTCAGAATAATGGCTGCATGATTTACTAAACAGAGACAGTATGCCCCTAAAGCCCAGATGCTTGGAGACTGGGAATAGAACAAACACATTAGGTACTTATGTCCAATTCTGGTGCTTCCTTATGCACCTGGATGCCACGGTGGAAACAGGCTGCAAGACCAAATGGATCGCTGGACTGATACAGCAGGACATTTCTTTTTATCCTATCCCAAGATGTTTAAGACTTTTAAGATCAAAACTGGACCTGGAAGCAGTCTGGGACCTAGAAGCAGCTGTAATGTGCCCAAAATGCTCACTCACAGTTAGTAATCTTGTTGCCATTTTTGAACTTTTAGCTTTCAGTTGCAATGTTCAGACCATTTTTAAAAGCGGATCTATCTGAAACAAACTGTAATAGTCTAAATAGGAACTAATTAAGTAAGAAGCCATGCTATTCCTAGTCTTTCCAATTTGATGGACTGGATCTCAGCTTTGATGGAAAAGAGTGACCTGCAGCTTTTGAAATATTAACATCCACAATGCACTAGCCATTAAAGACTACTACTATTATTAACGAAATGAAACTAAAAATTCCTTCTCCAAAATTTGAAAGTGGTGGGGGTTTTCGGCAATGAATGGATGGACCAAAATAGTGATAAAAAGGTTTAGCACATAATCTGACAACAGCCTTGTAATGTCTGCCACCAGATGTAAAGGCTGCCACCAGTTGAAATGGCCGGTTTTTATAACGTTTCAGTTTAAGTTACTTTACTGTTTTGGGTAGCGTGTATTTATATCCTAAAATAATGATTCAAAGTCAGAACTTCCCTTTACCAATGGGTCTCTTCCCTTTTGTCTCTAAGTCTTGATATTACGGTAACAATAGCTGCTTGCCAATGCTCCTCCCCCAACTCCGCCTAACCAGCAGTGGGTTACAGTATCTGTTTAGAACTCCGGCCTAACTTGGCTCACTTTGAAAACAGAGTACTCAGTTGAAGCTTCTTTAAAATAACAAGAAAACAAGTTTATTGTGTACAATTCAAGTTTCAATCAGTTTCTTCTTCGTGTTACATTTAGACACTTCAGGTCTTCAAACTGTATAGTCCCCAGCTTCTTCACTCAACCCAAGGACTCCAATCCTTTTCAGATTAATGCCAGCAACATAAGTAATGTATAACCATTTCAATTCTTTTACTTTCCAAACACCATATATTCACTAATGACTCAGGACCCTTCTTCCAGCTTCCCTAAGCTAAAGGCCCGTTTCTCTCCTAGCTAACTACCCTCTCTGGTCAGTTAACCCCAGGCAGAGAAGGCTAACAATTCCCTCAGGCTCCCTTAAATATGGGCCTGGTTGGCTAGCTTCACTCTGATTGGTTGAAACTCTGCCAGGATTCTATTTCACACTCTCTCCTGGAGAGCTTGACTAGCCCCTCCCTTAAGCTACTTACCATTTCTAAAAAACACACTTTGACAACACTTTTAAATGTATAGAAATCTCAATTTCACCACACTTTGTAATTTTGCCAAAATAACTTAATTTTAGGGTGAGGGGTCCTCGCGAGCACCACAAGCCTAAAGGTGGGAAATATTTATACTTTGGTCTTGAAATGCTTCCCAATATGGCCTCCTCTATGCCTTCCACACGTTAGTTTTGCTCTTTCAAAAGGAAAACACTACTGAGATGGCACAGTAATGGATTTCGATATATTGTTTCTTAATCTCAAAACTTTAGAGATAAATAATTGTCCTCTAAATCTGCTGTTCAAGATAGCTACCTAAACTATATTTACACAGTGTTGAGAGATTTATGACAATGACTGATCTTGCATAGAAGCAAAATGTAAATCTATGTTGAAAGACTAGGCCTCCTTCCATGACCTGTCTTGTTTTGCCATCCATCTGCTGCACCATTTGTCATGAACATGGTAACCATTACTTACTGTGATAAATCTACTCCAAAGTCCATTACAATGGTTAGAATTTTAAATCCTCTCTTCTGACAGACTTTGTTTTTACAATGCAAAGGCAATAGAAACAACTTCATTTTATCTCTCTTTATATAGTTTCTAACACCTTTAGGGCTGCAATTTCAGGGCTCCTCCGATTTATTTTATTAACTGTATTTGCTATCCAACCAACAAGATTTCAGTTTAATATTTCAAACTTCCATCATGGCTAGAATCCAACAAATTGTATCTTCTAACTGAAGTGCTGTATATGTATAGATGTCTTTGAATTCTATATGTATATTGTAGCTTGATATGTTCTTTAGCTGAGCTATGCCGATTAAGGAGGAATAAGTAGCGGGCTTTTTAATCAAGGAGCATGGAGCGCACAGAAAACTGGTGCCGTAATTAGTAATAAAAAAACCCAAGGTTAGAATAGCCTAATAATCTGTTTACTTACAGAATAAGGAAGATTAATTACACATATAGCATTCAGATCAGTGACTATGCAGCTGAATCAAAGCTTATTAGTCATTCCCTTCCTCATGATCTAATTTAAATATCTTATACAAAAAGTGTCACCTAGGAATACAGAAGCCCCCTCACACCAGCAATTTATCCCCATCTCACAGAGGCAGTAGTCTAAGCCAACACTACAAAAATACCATGCTTGTTTGGCTTCTATGCCTATCAGCAATACAATATTTCCATCACAGTAGGTCTGTAAATACACCCAGTCACCTTCAAGGGATAAGGTGAGAAGCTCAACAGAACAGTATTGTTCCAACAAGATAATCTACTTACATAACCATGTTGAAGCAAGCTAAAATTTTATTTTTAAAAATCTTTCATATTTATCTGGAAGGCTAGTTTATAGCAAGCTATCATCCCAATTTTACTCTGTCTGTAGAGAATTATGTTGTGTGCATCAGAACTGCTTCACATGGACTTCCTTCAATGGTCATCTTCAGGGCCTTCATCATTTTATTTATTTAACATTTGTATCCTGCACTTTACACGAACATCCTTGGGGTGGAATCACAACATATGATAAAACAAACTCTGAAACATATATAACCCATGTAAGAATACATGTCAAAACCAGTAGTTCTGAACAGTACAGCAACCTTAAAAAAAGACAATTCAGAAACCACTTAAAGACACTGCACATCAGAAATGGAGAAAAGAGCAACTGTTTCCTCCTCCAGCCACAAAAGCCAGAGAGAGGTAGAGCTGCAAAATGAACATCTGCATACAGCCTCCCTATGAGCATACGGAGGGGCATAAAGAGACCAACTTCCTCTTTCAAATTCTCAGCTGCCAAAAGAAATTGCATGGTTCCTAGCTCTACTTCTCTTCACTTTCACTACATAATTACTTAGAAGACACATGAGTGAACTAGAGGAGAGAAATGATCCGCCTTTACCATGAGCAACATTGACTGTACCAGTTTCTCAGTGTTCCACTAAACACTGAATTTGCATCAACATATCCCACATAAGAAAAGTCACAGTATATTTTAAAAGTCTGCCCCTTAATAATTATGTCATGATTAATACTTTACCATGTTACCCACCAAGGTGGGATGGGTATTACATATTCCTGCAGCTGGCAAATAGTGATCCAAATATTACAAGGAAAACTGCTTTGAATTCTGTGCTAATGCCACTGAGATAAGGTCCAAACTAATTCAAGCCACAAATCTGGAAACATCTTTTCAAAGAGGCTGCATGTAAGACTAGTTAAATGTCAGTCATCTGATATTGGGGGGTGGGTGGGTTCCACTAGCACTAGAAGCTAGTGGGAAAAAAACCATTATTAACATGTGTTATTTTAATTCTACTATACTAGTCAGTGATTGTTAATCAATTCAATAATGCATCTCATCTCTATCTATTAACATTGCCCAAGAGTGAACTAGACCATGTTCTACTGATAAACTTCAGGCCAGTTTCTGGTAATACAAGAAACAGTCTTGCTGGGATTCCTGCAAAACACACTAAATTTTTGTCTAATCCAAATCAATAAATATATAACGTTATAAATCAAGAACACATTATTTGGATCATGTCTTATAGGGTTAGTTGTGCCAGAAGCATTTCTACACACACATATGCAAGCCAGATAACTGAGATTTTTTTTTGTAACATGTAAAGCTCGTAAAAGAAAGAAATAATAAAGATTTTGACTGAAAAATTGGAAGGGACCCTTGAGAGGTACAATATAATCATGTAATGGAAAGGGTCTATTTAGGCCATGAAACCCAACCTTCTGCTCTATCCAGGAATTCAAATTAAAACATAACACAGCAAGATGCATGCCAAACTCAATATGAATAAACTAGCAAACTAGACAGTACAATCTGTAACTAGTTCCTCAAATCCACTGCAAGCTTCATTCTAATATTTGACTACAATCTGCTACTATTTCATATCCTGCAGATGGTAATGAACAGGTCATGGTCCTTTTTGTATAGTATCTCTTTACATATTTTAAGAATCCTGTAATATACTAGGTACATCTTTCAGGCTTGGGGATGGGGAAGCAGAACACTTCTGCTTTCTGGGATTCGAAGGCAGGAAAAGGTTTGTCCTTGTCTCTGCTTGAGATGCCCATGAGCATTTGGTGGGCCACTGTGTGTGACGGGATGCTGGACTAGATGGGTTGTGGCCTGATCCAGCAGGGCTTCTCTTATGTTCTTATCCATAGTCAAGTTTTTCCCATTAGGAATTCTTTCATTTGTAACCATAGAAGTATAAATGAAATTTTTATCTCAAACATTTTAGACTAAATAGCAGTTATGAAGGCCTCTTCAGCCTTGAAAGATGCTGTTTAAGAGCAGACCTGACTAAAATGTATAAAATAATGCATGGTGTGGAAAAGATGATAGAGAAAAAAATATTTTCTCTATCATACAATAGAAACTGGGGGCATTCTATGAAGGTGACAGGCAGGAAAGTTAGGATCAACAAGGGGAAGTATTTTTTCACACTACAGGTCATCTGCTTGTGACATTTTCTACCAGAAGAACTGATGGCAGCAACCTGGATAGCTCTTAAGAAAGGGTTAGAGAAATTCATGGAAAACAGGTATAACAATGGCTACTAGATTTGATGCTTAATTACTGCCTCCAGGTTGGAGAGACAGGCTGGATTCCTGTAAAGGCCATTTGCAGGGAGCTTAGAGCAGGTGGAGGTTTTGCCTTCAGCTTCTGCTTGAGATGCCCAGAAGCAACTGATGAGCCACTGTGTGAGATGGGATGCTGGACTAGATGGGCTGTGGCTGATCCAGCAGGGCTCCTCTTATGTTCTTATATCCCTTTACAAGCCTACTAAGATAAATTATCTTTCAAAAAATTAAAATAGTATGAATAAAATAAAACAGCTAAATGCATGCAGAATCTTACAGCAGACCATGCGTACTAAGCAAGACGATTTTACTAAAATTACCTGGCTTTTCATTTTTCCTCGTCAATTGTATTTGCATTAATAATTTACAACAGCTGAAGGAGTCTATAATCTGCCTAGATCTCATAGGTCTATAAACAAGTTACACTGACAGTTGTACAGTTAAACTCATCACACAGCTGCCAGATTCTGAAATATGGCATTCTTTTCTTCAAACATGTATTTTGTTCTATCAACCACAAGTGTGGCACTGCACAATTCTCAATGTACTTTTGAACTGTAAAGGAATATGACTACAGAATTTTGTTCTGTTTTCTTCTCAGACGTAAGTTTCACGTTATGAAACTATGAATAACTACAATCAAAGTGTAACAACAATATTTGGAAATGCTCATCCTGAAGAGTACAGAATTTCATCCATTGTTTTCTACAGCTTTATTTTCACAATTGGCTTATTTGTTAATGTCACAGCTCTCTGGGTCTTCAGCTGCACCACGAAGAAAAGAACAACCATAACTATCTACATGATGAATGTTGCACTGCTTGACTTGTTTTTTATCTTCTCTTTGCCTTTTCGCATACTTTACTATGGAAAACAATCTTGGCTTTTTGGAGACGTCTTCTGTCGCGTTTTCAGTGCACTAACCATTTTTTACCCTAGCATTGCTCTATGGCTGTTAACGTTTATAAGCGTCGACAGATACTTGGCTGTTGTGCAGCCCAAATATGCTAAAGAACTTAAGAACACAACCAAAGCTTTGATAGTTTGTACAGGCCTTTGGATAACAACTGTGGCATCGACTTCTCCCCTGCTATTCTTATATTCTGATCCAGATAAAAATTCAAACTTTACAACCTGCATTAAGATGATGGACATTATCTACCTAAAAGACGGCAACATGTTACATTTCTGCCGGCTGATATTTTTCTTCTTGTTTCCCATGTTTATCATGATTGGTTGTTACCTAGTCATTATTTATAGTCTCATCCATGGAAGAACTTCCAAGCTGAAACCAAAGGCTAAAGAAAGGTCAATCAGAATTATTGTTACATTAATCATCCAAGTATTAGTCTGTTTTGTGCCTTTTCATATCTGTTATGCCTTCCTGATGCTCCAAGATGGACACATGAGTTACAATCCATGGGGAGCATTTACCACCTTTCTCATGAATCTCAGCACATGTCTGGACATAATTCTTTACTATCTCGTATCTAAACAATTTCAGGCCAGAGTGATCAGTGTAATGCTATATCGTAACTATCTTCGAAGTGTAAGAAGAAAAAGTATGCGATCTGGTAGCATAAGATCATTAAGTAATATTAACAGTGAAATGATATAAAAAACCTAAAGCAATAAAAAAATAGAATGCTTGATCTGAAAAAGAAAGGACTGTCAAAAGAAAAAGAAATAACTTCATTATTTCTATCTCATCTTTTTCCTCCTGATAGAATGGATTAACTTAACCTAAAATACAGTGAAGTTCCAGTTGACACACACACTGATTTCCTTATTTGTATATTTGCAACATTGGCGTTAACATTTTTCCTATCATAACATTCTAGTCTTTGAAGTATGGGCGTTAAAAAATGAAACATTAACTTTCTACTTTTTCACATGTTTTCAAACCCATCAACAAACAATTTTGTCCTGCGTAGCTTAATAATGCCAACCTTCAACTAAGAGCCTCTGGGTTGGAAAGACTAAGGCAATTTCCCCCCCACAAAATTTGATGGGTACTTAATGGGTACTTCTAGTGACAGTGGAAAAACACACTCTGTTTAAAAGTTGTTCCAAGTAATTCATGAGAAGATGTTAAATTCTTTCCAATTTTATCTGGTTTGTTCATTTGCTGCTGCCCAGCCTGCCTTTTCCTCACTTGACCACAACTAATCAGGAATTACATAATAAAAATTAGAACAACTACAGCAAGTGAAATTTGGCTTTGTGATTATAGCAGCAAAGATGAGTTAAACATTCCCAGATATCCTACTTTCAGTGGCAAGTGAACAACATACACATTCACGGAGCTTACAAGAAATGGTTTCATCCCATCCAATAAAAGTAACTAGGATTCCTTAGACTGTTATCTAAGATACCAACAGCTTTGTAATGCTCTCAATAGCTACTTACAATCCTGACGGCAAGCTACTGATAGTAAGGCCAAAAGAATATTCAACAACTTCTACCAGAAGAAAATCAAACAACATGGAAAGCATCCAGGAGCCAAGCAAAAATGACTGAAAAAGAAAGAAATACGAGAGATCAGGATAATAAATGTATTAACAGAACTAGTATGTGTATATGTTCCAAAAGATATTTACGAAAACTTAACTTTAATTATATTAGAAAGAACAAAATGTTGACTACTTAAATTCTAACAGAATTTATATATCATTATTTCCAACTCACAGATTCAAAGTTCAGTGAAATCCTTGTACTTAGCCAAATTAGGAGATTTAGACCATTCAGCTGGCAACAACATTCTTAGAAAAATACACAAGTCTGAAACTGAAGGATCAGTAGCACTGAGCTGAACGTCTGCATTTCTGAGGCTTGCCATCTTGGGCTTGGTTTACTTGTTTGCCCTCAAATGGAAGGCACAGTGGTACTTTTATGGCCTATTTGTGTCATGCCTTTACACAGCCTTCTGTTCTTTACCCCACAACAGACACCTTGTGATGTAGGTGGGCTGTGAGTGCTCAGAAATACTATAGGGAGGTGGGAAATGGAAAAACACATGTCTTCTTCTTAATGCCTTCCAAAACCATTGGAATTCTTCCTGAATACATGTCAAATGTCTTGAATTCTCTAAAAATGTCAAATTGCAGAACTCGGGACTGAACAAGTTAAGAATCAGCATTGGCCAGCAGCAGCAGTGCAGGCAACTACCACCTAAACATTAAAAGTCTCATAAAAGAGCTAGTAATTTTAATCTGCTGCATAAACCTAAAAATACGAGTGGAAAGTGTGAATTTCTGAATGAGAGCTACTGATACAAAACATATATAATCACCAATCACAAATATACAAACCTCACATTAAATATTGTAAATAATGAGACTACCGTATTACATTTCATAATTTTCATAATCTAACTTGTATCTAATGTATTCCCATGTGTATATTTGTAACAGATCTAAACAATAACTCTGCACACAATTCTTTTCAATTAAAATAATTTATGTTCCACCACTTGTGAAATTATCACCCACATGGAACACAATCATAATGTGCAGAACTATCTCAGTCTTGGTTCATGTGGTAGTGAAAGGCAGTCACCCAACATTTGACAGCATGAGTAATAAAAATATCACAAACAAACCCCGAGTCCTCTGCAATGGAAACATTTAAACTTCTAATGTTTGGAGGATCTTTAACCAAAAGTAGCACAGTATTACTATAGTGGAAACAAGATACGACGACTACCTCTTTACAGATCACATTCTTCTCAAATGAATAAAAACCTGGAAGATGTATCCAGGGAGGATGCAGCGTTTCAACTGCTATTTAGACCTTATGGAGCATGCTAACTCATGTGTTAAAGGTCCTAATACTCCATTCTTCCCGCCTGGCTGCCTATATCTGATTTGAACTGGGAGACTTTCCACACTTTGCCTCTGGGAGGCGAAGTGATAGAATGCTTTAGGTCGCCATTACGGTGGCCATTTTAGAGCCCGAGCAACAGCGTGTTTGCACAACACCATTGCTGGGGTTACCAGGTAACGCAGCATGTAATCACGCGTGTGCTGCCAGTCACGTTCTCCCGTGCACAAGGTAGACGTGCAGACGTAGTGTGCAGGGAGCCCTGCTGCTAGTATAGGCATGGTGTATTATATTGCTATACTGCTTAAGGAATGCTCCAATATGTATGGAGACGTTTCTGGTGAACAAACAGTTACATGACATGCAGATGCACTGTCTGGGAGATTCCTTGGGTCTTTACTACTGAGGTAAGTGCAAATTTGTTCTGGGTGTGGCTATCAAAAGCTACTATCTTTTCCTTATGGATATCCTTTTGCATTCCTATTGATATGTGCTTTTCTAAAGTTAAATGCAGTGGAATCTGCAATAGAAAGACTATTCAGAGATATCTAGTTGATCTGATACAAATCAAGGAATGGTCAAGAGTGTCAATAACTTAACAAACAGCATAATTGCAATTTTTAAAAAACCTACCAAAGCTAAGCTTGGAAAACTGTCTGTCAGCACCACAGGTCCATTGTCTTTTATTAAGTCATACAGCTCTTCTAATATGTTTTAAGGTTTTGTCTTCAAATACCTAATCTGTAGCACCTAACATGAAATCTATACTCATATATGTATACTGTATTTTACTGATGTACATTTCATAAGACACGGTATGTAACCAGTAGAAGTGTTGGCTTTTATACCTCGCTTTTATTACCTATTTAAGGGGATTCAAAGCAGCTAACAAAGCTTTATGTTCTTCTCTCCCCAACAGGTAGGTGGGGCTGCAAGAGCTCAGAAAGAGAGCTGTCACTAATCCACTAATTGTTTTCTTTTGTTTTTAACTAATTTTCACTTACATTTTTTATTTGTTATTATTGCTTTTTAGATTGTATGCCATTGGCAGTGTTTTTTTTACTTATTTTCTCTTGGTTATCTATCTGTAAAGTGCTGAGTATACGTACAGCGTGATAGAAATATTAATAATAATAATAATGTCACCCAGCTGGCTTTGCGGAAGAGAGTGGACTTGAACCAGGAGATTACAAACCAAATTGGCTCAGAAGTCTTTGAAATGCTAACAAAACCCCTCTAGTATCTCTAAATTCAGATATTTTACTTGGACTAGTGATTTTCCATTCATTAAAAAGAATAGATTCTAAAAGCAAATAACATTACCTGCACCAAAAATGAGAGGGCAAGAAGAGGGATAAGTAAGTAAGATTTAATGCCTAAGGATCCTGAATGAAAGGAAAGAAGAAAAAACTACAACTTACTGAAAATTTTCTGCTACCATATCTTCTTTCAAATATCCTAAAGTTGTAAATGAGCAGGCTACTACAGAATGTGTCTTTCAGATCAAGACAAACCGTTCTCCCACAAACAAGCCTCCAAATCTAAAAGACAAAATGAACATTGTTATTTCCACTTTTCTTCTATACCCTATATCCATTTAGTAACAAATTCTTCTTGCAGATTAACAATGAAATAAAAACACAGTAAGAAATACTTGTAACTATTTTATAATTTTCGGCATTAATTTCCTCTTCTCCACTCCTCTCAGGCAAGATGGTTCTCAGCCTTGTGGTGATGGCAGTTGGAGGAGGGAGGGGCACTGGTGGGGGCAAGATGGCAGAGCCCATTTGGAAAAGGAAGAAGATTCTATCTTCTATTATTTGTCAAATTAATAAATTCATTTATTGCAGTAGGAAACCAAGGCTCATAGGATCACTAAGATATAGGCCTAAAAAGAAAGGAGGTTGGGACATTCCAAATTTAGATCTTTATGTAGAAGCTTTTCACCTACGTCAATTTTTAAGGCTGGGACTTGCTCAGCCTCCTATATGGGCACCTATAGAGTTTTATGATTTACCCAAACTTCTTGAGCTACCCTTCTTCACCCAGCAAGATTCGAAGATATTACACAGAAGCACATCCTTGGGGAAAGATCTTCTTTTGACTTGGCTAAGGTGGAGCAAAAAACTGGGTTTAACATTTCCTTCACCAATTTGTCCGGTCAATAAATTGTACCTGATGTTTGACTGTTTTCCAAAACTATTGGGGGACAAACTTAAAGAAAAGGGATTTAGAATTATGCAAGATCTATATACTCCAAGTGGAAGCTTGAATCAAGAGCTTCAAGAGATCTTATCAGGCAATTCCAGTAATTGGCTTATAGCTCAGAGTGTAAAACATTTTTTATTGTCAGATTCAGTAAGAAGGAACGCAGCTAGATTACCCAATCAATTGGAAATATTGATGGATAATCTAAAACCAACATTGAAAGGTATAATTAAACAACTGTATTCCATTTTAATTGGCACACTACCTGACCCAATGCCAAGGCTAAAGTCAACTTGGGATGCTGAACTGACACAACCCTTGAGCGATACAGAATGGAATAAAATAATCTTTTCTAAACCCTGTTCTTTAGCCCCTAATATAGTAGAAACTAACCTGAAACTCAAACATAAATGGTACCGTACACCGGCCCAAATCTGCCAAATAACACGTAAGTCTTCCTCCCTTTGTTGGCATTGCAAAAAAGTCAAAGGTTATTATTTCCATATGTGGTGGAGCTGTGAAAAAATTCAGGAATTCTGGGCCTTGATTAATGTAGAAATAAATATTATTCTTAATTCCAATGTAGAATTGACCCCAGAACTGTGCTTGCTACAATTGGATTTGAATCTTGAACTGAGTAAACCAAAAAGGTTATTGCTTGACTTTCTTTTAACAGCAGCTAGACAAACAATAGCCCAAGGTTGGAAGAACTTAAGTACAATATCTGTTCAAAAATGGTACATCAAACTTTGGCAAATCGCCAAACTGGAGTATGTAGCTACTATGTATAAAGAAATACAAGGTTACTCACAGGACTTAAGTTATCTCACGGTCTGGCAACCTTTTTTTGTTAATGCCTCTACTCGACCGACTTCGATGATTCCCTTACCCACTTTATGGAATAGGGTTAATGATTGAATTATATCTATATTTGCTTTTGTTTTTATGATACTTGTACTATCTGATCTGTATGGTTTTAATCCTATTAAATTATTAAAAAAAAAAAAAAGATGGCAGAGCCCAGCCTACTGCCTCTTCTCCACTCCTCTCAGGCAAGATGGTTCTCAGCCCTGTGATGATGGCAGTTGGAGGAGGGAGGGGCACTGCTGGGAGCAAGATGGCAGAGCCCAGCCTGCTGCCTCTTCTCCGGTACATCTAGGAGGGACCACATTACTCCGGTTCTTAGGTCCTTACACTGGCTGCCTATTAGCTTCCAGACCCGGTACAAGGTGCTGGTTATTACCTTTAAAGCCCTAAATGGCTTGGGTCCAAGCTATCTCAGGGACCGCCTCTTCCCGTACAATCCTCCCCGCGCTCTCCGCTCCTCTGGGAGGAACTTACTGCAGCCTTTAAAATCCAGGCTTGCGGCGACCTCCCAGAGGGCGTTCTCTGCTGTCGCCCGCAAACTCTGGAACGACCTGCCGGATGAGATCCGTCAGTTGACATCACTAGACAGCTTTAAAAAAGCTGTCAAGACGGCTCTCTTCCGGCAGGCCTTTCCAGATTAATTTTTCCCCAGATCAACCATCCCGGCTCAGGCTTCCTGACCCCCTCATTCCCCTCGTGGACCCATAATAAATGTTGGTTGAGGAGCTCCGGAGGGATATTAGGGCTGTTAGCCCATTTAATTATATTTTATATTTTGTTTTATATTTTTGATACTGTATTTTAATTTGTCATATTGTTTAATACTTTTTAAGGGGGGGAGGGACCATAATGTTTTATTCTTATATGATGTTTTTATATTTATTGTTGTCAACCGCCCGGATTGGTTCGCCACAGGGCGGTATACAAATAATAATAATAATAATAATAATAATAATAATAATAATAATAATAATAATAATAATAATAATAATAATAATAATAATAATAATAATAATAATAATAATAATAATAATAATTATTATTATTATTATTATTATTATTATTATTATTATTATTAAATCACACTGTCCAAAGGACCAGCCTGGTGATGCTTTCCTTGTACTTGAGATATAAGTATGCAAAATTCAAATCCATAACCTATTTCTCATCATTCAAATAGAATGCTACTATTGGAACAAGTTTAAGAGAATAAGTCATGATATTATCAGTTTTTACCCACCCAGGTTTCAAAGTATGGCTTTACTGCAAATAGTACTGTTCATTTTTATCATCAATAATTTCTTATCATAACAACAAAAATCACAGCTCCTAACTGTACACAACAGTGAAAGAAGCAGCAGGTTTTTATGATTTTGCAGAACAGGAAGTCCGAGAAAACAGAAAGCATTTTCCTCTGAAATTCTGGAACAAAGAAGTTCTCAAGAAAGGCATGTAGAGTTAGGATCTGTCTATGATGACTCTTTGAAAAGGTCCCTTTTTTTTAGAGGTATGCAGGCAGAGAAAATATGCTACCACATACTTTGCCATGAGACAGGCATGCACATACACATCAACAATATACACAATGTGCCTCTAAAAAAAGTTAGGACCACCTCAAAGAGCTGGCATAGGCAGGCCTTTATTCCTGCTTTCTTGTTCCTCCAGCCCACAACCATTATGCTGCAAATGAAGCTTGCCGCCAATATTCTATCAGGATAGAGCCTCTGTGATTTTAACGGTAATCGCTATAAGAAACATCTCTTGCATATACTGATGCATAACCGTTAGGAAGAAAACCTGGCTTAAAAACACTGCTATTATGCTGTCAAGCTAATTTGGTGCAAGAAATGCATGATGACATGGCTACCATTTAAACTCTGAAGATCCATGTCTTTTTTCGGTTCACCTGCCGAAATCAGAAATCAAACTGGTATAATTCTAGCTTCTCTTTCAATGAATGGAGAAGAGGCTGCTAAGGTGGCCTGTTCTTTAACCTCAGACTGTATGAGGTGAAAGAAAATTACAGATGTGGTAAAAACAGTTGTGGGTAGGTGAACCTGACCCTGGGTCCAGGCTGACAGGGCTGCCTATCCCTACATTATTGGAAGTAATTATTTGCTACAATTATCAGATTCTGAGGAAAAAACAGAAACAAGGCAATGGTGGTTCCTAAGGTAAAAAAAGAAATTATATTTGTTATCATGACAGAATGGCAATGGAAACACTAGATTTAAGGGCAGGAATGTGTGGAAAGAATAATTCTGCCTGTTTTCTCAATCTTGCTGCTAAATCATTCTCAGGAAAAGTGATAGAGCTTATTCAATATGTGATTAAACTCTGAAGATCCATGTCAGTTCAGGACATGATATGACTCAAATCGCATACACCCTTTGTCTCTTTCCCCCATTCACCTACCCTCCTTTCTCCATTCACCTGAACGGAACCTTCAAGCTCCACCTTCTGAGTTGCACTCTTATTTGTTCGAAACTACACAGATTTTTCATTGGTTCTTTACTCCTTACCCCTGGACTGGACTTCAAGAACAAAGTCTCTGCACCTCAGATTAGTAAGGTATAAAAATAATAACCAGGAGCACCCAAGTATGATAATGTGGTGCTTCAATGGTCTGCATCATTCCCAAAGGTTCTGGTCATTTTTACCGCTTGCTCTCTGCTTTCTATTTGTCACATGCTCATCACTAAATCAATCCAGCATCCTGCTGCTAAAGAAGCTTTCCCGATTCAGTCAATGCTGTGCCCTGCCTTACTGAAGCTACATGTTGTCTTCTCCTGCCCAAAGAACGCATGCTAGCTTGTCGTCTTTGCCTACAGATGGCAATTCAATAAGAAAGCTAGGCTTTAAAATGCAAAATACCTCCTCTGCAGCTCCAGTAAGGATTTTTTTCTTCGCTCCAGCTCTGCTGTCTGCTGAAGCACTGACCTCTAATCCTCTTTACATTGGCAAGGGTGAAACCTGTTGCTCCTGGCTTGTTGTTAGTTTAGCGTTTTGTTAGGAAAAGGTTCTTTACTTTCTCTTCCATCTTTTCACTCTGAATTGCCAAAGTTTGCCTTAATTGCTGTTCCATTGATAGTTTTTTCCATGCTGAGCCAATTCTTCTTATTTGGTCAAGCATTGTGCCTATGTCTTTCTGCAATTCCCTTCCACTTGTATTTTGAACACATTTGACAGCGCTCTGCACAGCACCCACCAAAAACTACCATTCTCCTATTTCTGCTGCTGCTTTCCTAAGAAAATTATTTTTTCTTTGGAAGACATTGTCCCTGAGGTTGATCTTGCTTGCTGCTCACTCAACCTTAATGGAAGGCTGTGCTGATTTATTGTTTTTAAAACCAGGAGGCGCTATTGTTACCAGTTCAGTTCATGGATGGACTAGGCAAAGTTCCCCACATAATACAGTGGTACCTCGACATACAAGTGCCCTGACATACAAGTGTTTTGAGATACAAGCCGCCAAGCGAGTGATATTTTGCTTTGAGATGAGAGCAAGATTTGAGATACAAGTATGTAAATACAGTACAGTACATAACAAAAACAATTGAGGTGGTGTTTTGGGAGCTGGAATGGATTAATGGGAAAATTGCTTTGAGATATGAGCGATTTGACATAGGAACAAGGTTACGGAACGAATTAAACTCGTATGTCAAGGTACCACTGTACATGTGTTCAGGCCACATCACCATAACACTTCATACCGACTTACAAATTAATTTCTGCTTACCTGAAAATCTTCTTTTACAGCTTGTAGATTGTAAGTGAAGAACTTCTGATAATGTTGAAAGAGTAGAGTCAACAGAAGTGAAACGGTGCTTGGTATTATTAAGAGGCCTTTTGACAGGGGTGCTTTATCTTGAAAAGAAAAACATAAAAAATTCTACTCAGCTGCTCAAAAGTTGTTTGCCTGACTATTCTTCTCACAGTTATTTGGTACAGGCCTGCCCCCATATCCGCTAATCCAGTAACTGTGGATCTGCTTGTCCGTGGCTGACTGGATCAGCCTCCCCCATTCCGCAAACAGTACCTATGGGCCTCTTGGAGACTTCCCAGAGCCTGGGGCA
Source organism: Aspidoscelis tigris stejnegeri (assembly GCA_023333525.1). Taxonomy (NCBI): domain Eukaryota; kingdom Metazoa; phylum Chordata; class Lepidosauria; order Squamata; family Teiidae; genus Aspidoscelis; species Aspidoscelis tigris. Next base: position 173,218,520 of record JALMGA010000001.1, on the reverse strand, counting down.
GTTGAAAATGGTGTGAAATCTTCAGGAACTCCCCATGATTCCTTGCAAATCCTGTGGAATTTTGTGGTAATTATGGGAAGTCTCATGTGATTTGCAAGGGATCATGGGAAATCCCACAGGATTTGCAAGGAATCATGGGAAATCCTGTGAGATTTTCCAGTATTTCATGTATTTGTGGTTTCCTTTAACCACAGTAGGAACAGGTACGTATTTCCTGCAGGTATGGGGGCACATCGGTACTAACAAAACAGGCATTTCAATTCAGGTTTAAATGAGTACTCCACCGATCATATATAAGCCAAATACACATTTCTATACCCCAAAAGGTGAACAAGTTCTGAGCAACAAACACATGTTTATTAACCCTACATATATGCTATGCTCCTTTCAAAAGAGCTAACATAATTCACAGAAGACTTAAAGCAGTAAAATAAGAATTTAATAAGGGTTGTGTACTCAAGCATAACACAGTAAGAGTGCATGGCTCATTCATTAGATTTTAGCCTTCCTCAGTAAAAATATGGAACAAATGGAGGAGAAGGCTAATAGGAAGAATATCGAGATACACATCAATTAATCATATTAACGAAAAAGCTATTGTTTTAAATAGTATACATCTGGAACATCTTAGGCAAAATCAGGTGGAAATGGTGGTTGACCTGTTTCTCCACAATACTGAGATGACAGCGGACCAGCAGTTAATAGATGTATTGGGAAGGGAAATTTGGCTCAAAATTATGGCCATTAAAGCATTTATTAGATCACACAACCATTAACTGAAATGGAGAATATTATTAGAGATTGGAAAATGAATAAAAAAGGCACAAAAATGTACAAACTTTTCATTGATGATTGTGGATCTATTACTGAAACTATTTTTGCCTCATGGCAGCTCAATACAAGAGTAACAAAAATAGATATAAAGAGAAAACTGCTGGATAATGCCAAAATAAAATATCTAAGGATAAGAGAGTTATGTATGAAGCTAATAACGAAATGGTACAGGACTCCTGCCACAATTAGCTTATGTTGTTCTGAATTTCACTTCTAATTGCTGGAGAGGATGTGGAATGAAGGGAACTTATCACCACATGTGATGCCTGTGCCTTAAGATAATTCCCTTTAGGACTGGGTTTTTAAGGAAATTAATGATATCATGACCACTCACATCCAGACGTACCCAGAACTGGCATTATTGCAAATATATAGAAGGCAAAACGTAGAGGAGGGACGAAAATATAGGTTAGATCAGGGTTTCCCAAACTGTGGGTCGGGACCCACCTCTAGGAAATTTAACTGTATTTGAAATAACTTTTTTGATGTAATTATTTAATTAAGTAATAAAAAAATTGTATTAAAACTTTGTTATTTGAAAAGTCCTTTATTCATATTGGTAACGGTTAAATTTCCTAGAGGTGGGTCCCGAGTTGGTAAACTTAGATGGGTCGTAGCCCAGACAACTTTGGGAACCACTGGGTTAGATCAATTGCTGAAGGCCCCTCTCACCACAATAGCAGTTTCGTGGAAGGTAGTGGATAAATGCAGTTTAGAAACCTGGTACATTTATATAATTGAACAGTTTAGATTTAATATTCTAAGGCAGAAGAGGTTAAGATTGATGGGTAAATTTGTTAAGATTCTGGTTGAAAGACAGTGGAAAGAATTGTATATCTACACTGCCAGGAACAATGTAAATAATAAATTGAAAGAGGAAGTATGCAAACTTCTGTTAGTCTGTGATAAGGTGGGGGTTATGTCTAGAATCACTGTTTTGTTATTGTTCTTTAATAAATTATATATAAAAAGATCTTAGACTTCCTGGACTGTGTGAGCCAATTTGGTCTAGTGATTAGGGGGCCAGACTCTTTTCCGGGAATACTGGGTTTGATTCCATACTCCTCCATGAAGCCAGCTGGGTGACCTTGGGCAAGTCACAGCTCTCTTCTGAACTCTCACAGCCTCACCTATCTCACAGCTGTCTGTTGTGGGGAGAAGAATAGAAAGCTTTGTCAGCCACTTTAAGTCCCTTAAATGAATAAGATAAGGGGGGTAGAAAAGCCTCCTCCTTCGAACTCATTTCTAAATGACATCATGGCAGCTCCCTCACTGCTGTCAATTTGCAATCTCTAAAAATGTATCTTTTTACATTTTTGGTAATGATTGATATGGTGACCCTGATTAGTTATAACGGTTTATCTATGCATTTGTTCTAGATCTATGTTTTCTCTGCAGACCACATAGAATCTTTATGAAATCTGCAGTATAAATGCAAGAAATAAATGCAAATAATGCACTCCTGCTTAACATAATTCTGTGCTATGCAAATGAACCAGCATTCTGCATCATACATAGCTGAAATCACAGTGTAAGAGGGCCATGTTATATTAAAATTTTTGCCTGCAGCTTATTACAGTTCATTCAGAATGGATTTCTCACAGTGAACATACTAAAAGTGGTAAAATACAACTAGGTATTCTGAAAAAGTAAACAAAAAAGGAACTTTTTAGGATCAGGGAAGAGAAAACAGATTAACAGCAACTGGGTTAATGTGAACCAATAAATATGCATATCTGAAAGTGAAAAGTTAGTAGTTTAAAGTTAGCTACCACATGTCTGTGAACAGAGGGCAAGAATTATAAGGCAGATGACTGCAAACATTTTTTGTTCATAAATTAAACAATTGCACAGCTGATTTCCAACTCCTTAACAACAATCTTGCAAAGACAAGACTAAGGTCCTGACTGACTGTACAATCAAGAAGGAATCTTTTTTCAGCAGTCTGTCATATGTCCTCATTTAAAACACCAGTATACAGGAAGTGATGTGTTAGTTATTTTTAGTTATTTTTCAAGGTAGAGTAGCCACAATTTTAACCAACACATCAGTGTGACAGTAAAATACAGTGGAAAGTACAACTGTCTGTGCAACTCCCAAATGTCCTCACACAAAAAATAAATTGTCATCTGGCCCACAAAACCATTATGAAACAAGAACAGATGTCTTACAATATAGTAAAAATTGGACTGTTAAAATATTTTCTGGGTAAGAATAAGAACTCATCAGCAATAAGACTGCTGATCAAAGAAGCCAATTTTCAAATTAAAGTGCAAGGAATTAAAAATGTCCATTGTATCCAGGCAGAAAGATTGTAGGTCTTTAAGCTTACTTGGTTTCTCTTGTGTAGAAAGGTACACCCTCAGCTACTGTTTGCCAACAGATGAGAACAGCAACAGGGAATTAGCTTCTCTCCCTTCATAGCACTAGGAGTAGAAGTGCTATGGACTGATTGATCCATTCATTAGCCAGGAAAGGCTCTTAGTTCCAAACTGCAGACTTGGGACCCATCTACACTTAATTTTCTCAAACTCTGAAAGTGGGCTGAAGTTGGATTAAACCTTAGATGTAGATGCATCTAACTACACAAGATGTGACAGGCAACAATAAAGAAGCAATAAATCTGCAGGATGCTTATACAGGATGACATAAGGAGCACCTGAGGATTAATCTGAATTTCATCTTGTGTGGATATTAGATTTCAGTGAATCTCCTTTTGCATCCAAAGTATTCTCTGCACATCACCCATGAGTGTTCTAGCCCTGTAACCTCTGGCAGACTGTAGTTTAAGCACTTGTTTTAGAGTTGTTTATATATGCTTATTCATATAGCAATCCCTATCTCTGGAGCCCTCTACTGGTCATCACCATAGGCTCCAAGTAAGGAGGGAAGCAAAAGATTGCAAGCTAGAAATAAGGTGGAAATTTGCAGCCTAGAAAATATTGTTGTTGTTGGAGAAGAACAACATGAGGACCAAGGCTTTAACTAATGTGGAACGATCTCCAGCCCAGATATCCCAACTCACAACTTGTGAATTGAGATCAAAGCCAGACACAAAAAAATAAGCACACACCAAACTTAAAAGAGAGCTGAAGTCCCCCAAATGGGTCTAATGTTGCTCTTTTGGGGGGGGGGGGGACGACGACAGCCTTGTGCAATTGCAGTTAAGCAGAAGTTTAGAACTGGCCTGCATTCACACCTAAGTTTTAATCCAGCTTCAGTCCACCTTTAGAGCGAAAGGACACATCAGCAAAGGAACTCATTACTTTTCCCCCACATTATATAACCCAAAGGTGGATTTCCTGATAAAGCTAGATAAAAAACAGCTTGTTACTTTGCCAATGTGTTATCTTACTCTGAAAGGGAACTGAAGATGGATTAAAATATAGATGTGAAAGCTGCCTCAGGGGAGGACAGGAAAGGGAGAAATGGAAACTTGTAGGCTTTTGAGACAAACAAGGTGATGAAAGGATTCGAAAATACCTGTCCTCACAAATGGGCTTAATATCTAGCATCCAACATCTTGTGCAGACTGCAACAAGCTTTGCCCGGACCTTATATAGTCTGCTTTAGAGTGTGGATGGCAGGTTCCTATTCAGGATATAATCTGGCATAGGGCCCAGTGCAGAATAGTGTCTCTTTGAGGTGCACCAGGTATCTTCACTGTATATATTTAGAAGGCTGATACATGTGCACTTTTTTATCCTGGTCTTTGCTTGAGGAAGCAGCTACACACACACACCTTTCTGGCACTGTTAATTGTTTTAGTGGGTTCCTTTTAAAGCTGTTTCTAGTGTTGTAACCCACCCTGAGACCTTTCTTTATAGAACGGGATAAAAATGCAAATAAATAATAAGTGTCAGTTATAGTACAGTCAGTGTTGTCAACACCAGTTTTATTATTTTAAGCTGTTGCTTTTTGCTTGTTTTAAGCCCCTTCCCTTACCCTACCCTGAAGCCTTGTGTCTAGCAAGGCTGCCTTACAGGTCACAATCCAGGTGAGATGTGCAGAATGGAAAAGTTCACCTTGCGTGGGCTACCTGGGCGGGCAGGCAGCCAGGCTACCATAACCAAATAGCTTCCTCTTATTGAAGACATCATGATGGGGCCGCTGCCTCAGACTCCACAAAAACTACCAGCTAAAGTAATGGGCACTTCGTGGCGAGTAAAGGAGCCCAAATAACTCCAAAGAACGATTGGATACGTGGGAACACAAAGAAAGGAGGAGGAGGAGGAGGAGTTGGCTTTTCTACCCTGCTTTTCTCATTCATTTAAGGGGCCTCAAAGCGGCTGACAAAGCTTTTCTATTCTGCCAACAATAGACACCCTGTGAGGTAGTTGGGGCTGTGAGAGCTCAGAGAACTGTGACTAGCCCAACGTCGCCCAGCTGGCTTCATGGAAGAAGAAGAGTTGGCTTTTCTAGCCAGTTTTTCTCACCCATTTAAGGGGGCTCAAAGCGACTGACAAACTTTCTATTCTCCCCACAACAGACACCCTGTGAGGTAGGTGGGGTTTTGAGAGCTCAGAGAGCTGTGACTAGCCCAAGGTCACCCAGCTGGCTACATGGGGGAGGGCGGAATCGAACCCAGCACTCCCAGGTAAGTGTCCGGCTCCCTACCCACTAGACCAAACTGGTAGCCACACGCGGGACGGGAGACTGGTGGGAAGGGGGGGTACAGGAAGGGGGAGGAGACTTCTCGGAGCGGCCCCCTAACATATGAGGCAATATGAGGGGGAATGTCTTCCGCATGGCTGGCTGAAAACTGAACGCGCTCGCTCGCTCTCGTCACACGCAGCTGCCTCCTCTGGTCCCTCCCCTGGTGGAACCCCGAGGAGCAGGAGAAAACAAACAGGCCGCGTGACCGACCCCGAACGAAAGTGAGACCCGAACCGAAGGAGCGCGCGCGCGCTGGCGCGTGTGCCCGGGGGGGGGGGGCGGCGCGCGCAAGCGAGCGAGCGACGCACTGTACTTACACAGCCCGCTGGAGCCGGTGCTAGTGAACATGGTCTCGCGCCGGCCGCCAGGCCTCGTCTCCTCCTAACCCCGCCCCCCCCGCCCCTTAACCGCCACACGACGCACTCTTCTTCCTCCTTCTCGTCACCGCAACCCTTTCTGTCGCCCCGGCGGCGAGTCGTTCCCAGCTCCTCCTCGTCCTCCACGGGCCTGGGTTGGAGACTGATTTCTCTGGGCTGTGGCGGACGGAGCAGCAGCAGCAGCAGCGGAGCCCCAGGGTGGCGGGCGGTGGCCAGCGGGATACGGGCCGGAGGCGGCGGCGGCGACCGGGGAACCGGCTGCTACTGCTGTTGATGGTGGTAGGGGCACGAGACCTTGGCGGGGGTGGGGGGGCAGCGCCCCCTGCCGGAATCGCCACCGCCACGTCCTCCTCCTCCTCGATCGCCGTTCCAGGCTCCGGCCCCGGTTTAAACACACCCCGTGCAAACCGGAGCAGGCTGTGTGCGGGCTACAACGTGGCGCCAAAGCGCGACTGCTCTCGGGAGGGTGAAATGGTGAGTGTTCGCACACGCCCGATGCTTTCGTGGGCGTACGGTACTAATCTTTCTTGCATAAGGAGAACATAAGAGGAGCCCTGCCGGATCAGGCCACAGTCCGTCTAGTCCAGCATCCCAATCCACACGGTGGACCACCGATTTCCCACGGGCATCTCGAGCAGAAGGGCAAGCCTTCTCCTGCTCTCAAAGGCATCCTGCTTGTCCCCCCAGCCTGAGAGATGTCCTTAGGCATCCATTCTAGTAGCCATTGACACATCTGTCTTACATAAATTCATCTAAGCCTTCCTTAAAGCCATTTCTTAAGTATGTCCCATTGAATTCATTGGGAGTTGCATTCAGTTGCCCATGCGCCGGGGTGGCTTCTGCCTGACATATCCGCATAGGAACTACAGTCTCGACCATCTTTCATCCTCTCAGTGTCATCAGTTATGAAGCCCTATAGAGCAACCTGTGGGTCGCAACCCCTTTGAGGGTCAAACTACCGTTTCAGAGGGGTTGTGAGGAGTCTCCCTCCCCCCTTCCAGCTGCCCAATCCCTGTGGCTGGAGGTCTTCACAACATGAGGAGCTGCATTAAGGGGTCGTGGCATTAGGAGGGTTGAGAACAGCTGCAATAGAGCCTTCTGTGTTTGAAGACTCCTGGGCTGAGTACGCTTAAAGATGAGGGACGGGCCTATGCCTTTCCCCTCACATAAGAAGACAGCGTATTTTAATGCAAAAGCTTTCTGGGTTTCCTGAGTTACTTCTGCCTTAACTGCAAAAAGGCTATCTAAATTAGATGTAGTTGGGAATTAAAGGCGCATGCAATTCCAGTATTGAAACTAACAAATCTTGTTTTAAACTGTACCAGAATTGGGCTGCGACTCATACTGTATCCATGTGAGCACAGAAGTCGTGAAGCTGCGACAATGCTGCTGCAGAATAAGAGTAATATTTCTGCAGGAGGATTTCTTGTTAAAGGATATTTATATCCCTTTTGAAAAAAAGACACCATTCCATATCAACTCAGCATGCTCAGTTCTTAGCCGTGTGGGGCAGAAGCCTCTCATCCATAAGGAATCTGACTCTTTGTTTATTTACAGTTTTATACTACCCCATACATGATGGTCCTAGGTTGGTTTTTCAAATAAAATTAAAGAGCTACAATTCTAAAACTAAAGATGCAGCACCAGAGCTGTAAAAAGTGTGTCTTCAACAGGTGTCAAGACATATAAAACTTTGCACCTAGTGAACTTCTGGAGAAAAGGCTATTCCACAAACCAGGGGGGGGGGCACTACAAAAGAGGTCCTCCCCTTAGTCATCATGAAAGATGACAAACTGGCTAGGGAGCTGAACTCTTATCTGGAAATACTGGGTTCAATTCAGCCCTCCCCCATGAAGCCAGCTGGGTGATCTTGGGCTAGTCACAGCTCTTTTATCAGCCACTTTTAGTCCCCTTAAATGGTGAGAAAAGCAGGGTAGAAAAGCCAGGTCCTACTCCTTCTCCTCCATCATTTGGGACCCAAGCTTTATTTGTTTGTACTGTATCTTGCACTGGACCCAGTAGCAAATGGGCAGCTACTGCAAGTCTCAAGAACCAGAGTGATATACATCCATTCATAAATAGCTGTTAGTAGACTAGCTGCTGAATTTTGTACTATAGTTTCAAGCCATCTTTAAGGGAAGCCCCACAGAAAGAGCATTACAGTAGTCTAAACTGTAGAGTATGGGTCACAGCTAGGAGGACCTGAGCTGGTGAACCAGCTCAAGGTATACATTGGCACACCTAGCTACCTCTGCACTAGAGTCTTAAATGATAGTGATAAATCCAGCAGCATCCCTGCAAATTTTGCACTTGCTCTTCCCAGGGAAGCACAACCCTGACTAGATATGGGAGCTTCTTTCCTTAACATGACACACAGTATCTTCTTACGTGAATTAAGTTTCAATCTATTGGTCTGCATCCAGGTCATTACCATGTCCAAACAATGATCAAACACCTCAACTGCTTCTCATGATTCAGATGGAATGAAGAGAGAGAGCACCTCATTCCATATCTCCAGATGACTGCTCCCGACAGCTTCATATAGATGTTAAAGAACTTGAGGGACAAAACTGTTCCCTGGGGAACCTCACATGTTGCAAGGTGTGAAGCAAGGTTCCCCAGTTCTACTCTTTGGAGTCTGCCTTAGAGATAGGAGTGGAACCAGTGTAAAACAGTGCCTCTTATGCCTAGTCCTGAAATTGCTTCAGTAAAGTCAGTGGTATCAACAGTATCAATGAGGCGTTAAGGGGAATTGACAGAATCATACTTTCCTTAGCCTGCTCCTGACACAGGTCAACCATTAGGGTGATCAAGACAGATTCATTGCCATGGCCAGGCCTGAAGCAGGATTGAAGGAGATCCAGATAATCTTCTTCATTCAAGTATGCGTATGGTTGGATTGCCACCACCTTTTCAGTCACCAGGTTGGTAGTTGCTGTTGAGGAACACTAAAGAGGAGATACTAAAAGAAGACTCAGAAGAACAGAGGAAGTGATTTATAGTTAACAACTGAATGATATAAAGATAAAGGGTTTGAAGTTTTAAGGTTGTGTTATAAAAATAATAAAAAATAATTTTTTAGAGGAAGCAGTTGTGTGACCACTCCCCCAAAGGACCTCTCTGGACCTAGAAGTGATCAGTAGTTTTTCCTTTTTGTAGCTGTCCATTTGAATATAAAGTCAATCAAATCCAGCAGTTATTATTCCTGCTTCTTGTAGAAAATTGATGAAGGGTCTCCAGTCTTTTACGTACTTGTCTGTTGCCCCATTCTTTAATAGGTTTGTTAATTTGTTCATCTCTGCTGATTCAGTCAGTTTAATTAGCCAGTTCTCCACAGAAGGAATTATATCTTCTTTCCATTTTTGTGTATATAAAAGTCTTGCTGCTGTTACCATTTAGTGAATCAAAGAATTCACATTATATTTTCATCTATTATTTCTAATAAAAACATTTCTGGCCCATATTTCTCATTACAGAAAGTATCTGTATCCATTTTTTAAAAAACTTTTTTACAAGTCCACCACATAGGGTAAAATGCTCCTTCACTTGTTTTACACTTCCAACACATTAGATTTGTCTTGGTATATCTTTGTTAAGTTATGTGGTGCTAAATACTATCTATCATATTATATATATTTTCACTTAATATTGTACACATAGTAAATTTCATATCTTTTGACCGCTATTTCTTCCACTGTTCCACTATACCCAGAATTTCTTGTCCATGTAATCATAAATTCCTTCACTTGTTCATGTTCCATATCTGTCTGCAGCAGTAATTTGTATATCACACCAATAGTTCCTTTTTCAGCCATCTTTAGTTGTATTTCCCACTTTGCCTTTCGCATTCAAAATTTAATCTATTTTATCATCTCTGTATATATCCATAAGTTCTGCATATGTAAACCACCGTATATTTTTGCCTTCTTGATTTAGTTGATCTCTTGTTTTTAAAACAAATTCATTAATTACTTCATTTTTGTTTAACAAATCTTCATACTTAATCCAAGCCTCCCTTCCCCCAAATTCTTTCAGCAGCCCTTCATGAGGATGACACCCACAAGGGCATTTTCCTGGGTAAGTTATTCTTATATTTAGACCAAACTCTATACAAAGCATTTCTTACATAATGATTTTTGAAATCAGAATTAACTTTATCATGCCATAAATACCCATGCCACCCATACTTCAGATCTTGTCCTTCCAACTGTAATAATCTACAATCTTCCAACCAGAACCACTTTGCAATCCAACTTAAACAACATGCTGCATGATATATTGTATCTTTAGATTAGGCAATCCAAGTCCCCTTTCTTTTAAATCCTGCATCAATTTAAATCTTATTCTTGGTTTATCCCCTTCCTAGATGAACCTTGCCATGTCCTTTTGTTATTTTTTAAGTCTTTTTCATTAATCACTATCAGCAAAGTTTGAAATAGAAACATAATTCTCAGAAGCAGGTTCATTTTTATCACAGAAATCCTACCCATTAATGATAATGTTTTCAAATAATTATTCTGATATAAAGCTATATTTCATTTGGTCAATATTACTCCCAAGTATTTAACTTTCTTCTCTATAGCAAATCTTGATTTCTCTTGGAACACTTCTTGTTCCTTGTTTGTCATATTTCTTAACAACACTTTGGTCTTTTCTCATTTGCCTTTAATCCTGCTGTCTTTCCATAGGCTTGGATTATCTAGTGGTCCTATTGAGATTTGGTTCTGTTAAAATAATAGCTAAGTCATCTGCAAAAGCTGTTATCTTGTATGCTTCTCTTTATGTTAACTCCTTTAATATCCAAGCTGTGTCTTATAGGCCTATTTAAAACTTCCAATGTCTTTGTAAACAATAAAGGTGAAAGAAGACAACCTTGTCTGGGCCCTTTTTGAATGGCAAAATTTTCTGTAGTTTTTCCATTTATTAATAATTGTGCATATTGATGGGTATAAATTGCTTTAATTCCCTTTGGAATATTTTCTAAAATTCATCTTTTCTAAAAGTTGAAACATAGAAGTCCAGTTTACATTATAACTGCTTGTGCTTCATTATGTTTCTCCAAGTGCCTATCAAAGAGGCACAAGCCCTGCTCTGTTTTGCATTCTGTACCAGACAGAAGGAAAATACAGGCATCCCCACATATCCAGCTCCTACCACGGATAACAAAAATCTTGGAAAATGCAGTGAACTATATTCTTCCCTGCAGTTGACTGTGATTGAGTGGATCAGTGGATACAGAGAGACACGCCCTTTTATTTTCTTCTGCGGTCAACCGCAGTTGAGTAAATCAGCAGATAGTGAATCAGTGGATATGGGGGCACTTCTCTACTTTTCTTACTCTTTTGAAATTACTTTTCACACAAGCATTAGATTGTGGTGGCTGGTTCCAGACATTGCCTGAAAAGTGTGCAAACAAGCAATATTCTGGAGTAAAGCCCTTCTGGAATAATCACGTGTTGATTAGACAGTGCAGGGCTGGTGTTGTCTTTGTGTAATATAGTGATGCACACATTGGGGTATTTCAGCAGTGAAATATCAAAAAATTCATGATCGCCACCATTGCACAGGCACAGATGCTTTTTTCAAGATGAAAGCTACCAGTGGCAGCATCCAGAAAGGTAGGATACAGTGCTATTTCAGGGAAACCCACTTTCAGAGTCAAATTTTCCCCAAATAGGATATATTGGGGTTTCATATATGTGTGCCAATGCCAACATAGCCAAGACGTAATTGCACTATATATTACCTATCTGGACGCAACATGGTTTCCAGCAGTCTGCAGTATAGGAAACATCTCTATTGCTAGCATACTGTGTTTGTCCCTTTAGAGGGCAATCTAGAGAGGCAGAAGGAAACAGCCGCTCTAAGCTTGTATTACAGTATTCAGGTTTAGGATGCCAAAATACAATTCTAAGTGCTAATGCAATTATCGTTAACAATTGATGTCTTCTGATAAACACAATAACAAAACAATTCCCTATTTCAGTGGCATAATCAGCTGGCAACTTCAGGTCATGGTTGCAGATGTTCATGAATAGCTCATTCCGAGGCATTCAGGAAACAAAAGCTGGTACTTCTCAGTACAACAAATGGAACTAGCAGATGAAAGATTCAAAGTGGCCTCTTGCCCTGGTAATGCTATTTGTGTAGTTTCAGAAGGGAAGGTTGCTCCTCACACTAATTGTTTACAGAGAATCAGGAAGAAAATCTCATTCCTCTGAGACTGCCTTTTTTTTTTTGTCCTTAAGAAATAGCTACAGCAAGAAAGAAGAATACAGTCCTGGATTACGAACGTATAACCATACTAATTTGGTTTTAAAATCTTGCAGTTGTAGCTATTACGAGCTGCATCCAGATGTCAGTTAGTTATTCTCTTATATTGCACTATATTCTAGAATATCTATGCTTTATTCTGGATACCCAAATATAGTGGAATAAGTAACTGGATAATCACTGAATCACACTATTGATTTATAGAGATGTGGCTCTTTTCTGCACCTTCTTTCTCAATGAAAATGGTAAGAGCTGGGATGGATCAGGAGCCTGCATTTTGGAATGCCCGATCCATCCTGTACTTATCTGGAGTGGCAACAGGGTGACATGGCACACAAGTGCAGCTGCACTGCCCCACCCCACACACCTGGAAGAGAATCCAAAGGTGTGTACCTGTGTATACTGGCCACATTCCAGATGCAGTTAGTATAGGTGTGGGGCACATTTTAGTACTCCACCACTATTTGGCCAGGGAGCTTAATCAGTATGGTACAAATCACTAGATTTCTGGTTGTTTTTTAAAGAGCAAGTTTTTACCATTTATGCAAGCTAAACTATAACCAAAACGGCAAAATAGAGTCAAGCAGCCCCCAAATTCTCTGTTTTTGTAAAACTCATATTACCCTCATAGACTAGGACGGTGCTTCTTCACACAGCGGCTGTTCTTGTGGTTAGGGAGCTGGGCTCTTATCTGAGAATACCAGATTTTATTCCACAGCCCTCCATAAAGTCAGCTGGGTGACCTTGGGCTAGTCACAGCTCTCTTCTGAGAGCTAGAAAGCTTTGTGAGCCACTTTCAGTCCCCTAAAATGGGTGAGAAAAGTGGGGCAGAAAAGCCAATTCTTTTTCTTCTTCTTGGGTGAATGGCTGCTGGAGTGTTTGCTTTGTTTTTCTCATTCCTCATTACTGCTGTTCATATTGCTAGTGTTTTTTTGCCATGTTTTATGCCTTGTTTTGTATTTTATAGGCAGTCTTACATAAAAGATTTAAGTAAATAAGTATGAGAAGCACATAGTGCTCATCTGCGTTGTCTGCCAGAGGTTACAGGATCAATTCCTAGCCAAATCATTTCCTTATTGTTGTCAGGAAAACAGCCATGTGTTTGACTGAAGAGTACATGCACACATACCGTAATTTCCGGTGTATAATACGACTGGACGTATAAGATGACCCCCAACTTTCCAGTTAAAATATAGCATTTGGGATATACTCGCCATATAAGAAGACAAGACCCGGCGTATAAGACAACCCCTGACTTTTGAGAAGATTTTCCTGGGTTAAAAAGTAGTCTTATATGCCAGAAAATACAGTAATTACTTTCTTAATAAGCTTTGATAGCTTATTATACCTTGTCTTTTGAATATTTCATAAGAACATAAGATCAGGCTTATGCTGGATCAGGCCACAGCCTATCTAGTCCAGCATCTTGTATCACACCATTGCCCCTGGGTATGCTTCTGGGTATTCTGAAGCCAAAAGCAAGGGCAAAACTATCACCTGCTCCTGAATCCCTGCAAAAGAGTTTAGAGGCATCCTGCCTTTCTCTGCAACCTGGGCAGTGTTTTGACTGGTGTTTAGGTTCAGCCTGCATTTGTCTCAAGCGCCCAGTGTCCGGACACTTTTGAAGTGTCAAAATGTCTGAAATTCTGGGGAATCCTTGTTCGGATTTTAACAGGACTCCCTACAGAATCCTGTTCAAATATGTATTACTTTGACTATGTGTAACTACACCAAGTCCACAGAACAACCCATTGCTTTCATGCTGGTTGGGGTGGGTAGATGAAGTTATAGGAATGCATGGCAACTCCAAGATACACCCCAACACTATTATCCTAGTTTGCTGGACTTTTTAAAATGATACATAGACTGCACAGGATCCATATACTAGAATTAACTAAGGGAAAGGTGGGTGGAGGGAATCCGAGAAAGAAATGAAGGGGTAAACATTAAGATGTCAGGATGCCAAAAGTAGCTGTAGATGAGAAATGTTCAGATTTTCAGAGGCCTGGCAAGTTGCTACGATTAAATCACTAGTTTGAACAAATGTGGTAAACTTGCTTTCTGATAACTTTATGTTCACACATACTACTAACTATAGCCAGCTCCTCAAAATTCCTGTAGATGGCAATGTGACTTTTGGGGCTGCCCGCTGAATAAGTTAACAGAGCTCTAGTGAATGAGTGAATTTATTTCTTTATTTCTATGGTCACAGACCAGAAACAAAATGTATAAAAAGTATATAAAAATATTTAAAATAACAATGTACCAATAAATTAAATGAAAACTAGTCTACAGACTCAAAAGATAATACATAAAAAGATAAAAGCTTTTACAAAGCAACTTAAAATATATATGATCAAGAATATTTTTCAGTAAATCAGAGTATCTTTAATCAAGGTTGTTGGATTGCAGGGTTTTATTCTGGCCCTAGAATGATAGGAGGGAAAATGTTAGAAACATTTTTTTCTGAACACCATAATCTCGCTGATCAGAATTCAAAAGGAAGGCACTCACGTCAATCTGTTTTTTATCTTCCATTTTTTATTCTTGTCACCCAGTTCTGGGACCTTCTAGTGAAGGGCAGGATATCAATTCTTAAATAAGAATAATAATAAAATTTCCTGACAGCAGTACAGAAATGCCTCTGCTGTGGCTATTGCTTTCTTCCAAGGAGATGCCAGGTATAGAACACGAAACCTTCTACACAAAAATCAGGTGATTTAATCTGAACCATTAAGAGCATTTTTAATTTTTTAAAAAATTTCCCATATCTTATTTGAATTTCAACTTTATGAATGCAAAGCAGATTATCTACTACTTAGCTACAGTGAATTCTGTTCATTCATGTATCACAGTATTTTAATATTAAAAATAGTCCCAAAATGATCACTAGGGGGTGCCAAAAAAATTAAATAACAATGTATAAATAAAATAAATGAAAGGTAGTCTACAGACTCAAAAGATAATACATAAAAACAGATAAAAACTTTTACAATGAGAGATATAAAAGCAACTTAAAATATATATGATCAAGAATATTTTTCAATAAATCAGAGTATCTTTAAGCAAAGTCATTAGATTGCAAGGTTTCATTCCTAACTTCTTCATTTTTATAACTACGGCAAATAATTTTGCAACCACTAGGGCCATGTAGAACTCTATTGTGCATTTGAAGTAATATGTGTTCTGCTTCCTATAGCTAAAAAATGTCAACTATGTGTATTCTGCTATCTATAACTAAAAAATATCAACATGAGTACCCAAATCTTTAATAGCAATTTTAAATTACTTTGCAGTTTGCTTCATTAATTACTGTAAATCAAATGCACTACACATGGGCCTGTTTGCACTTGGCCCTATTTTGGAATTTCTCTCAGGACAGGGGTCAGTTGCCTGTATGCTAATGCAGACTCTGGCAGACCTCACCTGGGGCTGTAGCCTGCACTAGCATGTGGACAGCAGGCCTCTATTCCAGGATATATTCCAGAATAAAGCCAAGTGCGAACAGGCTGCTGCAATCTGCTTTACCTAAGTTCCTCTAAAATAACCACAAAGGGCTGAGGGAACAAGATCAACTCCCCAAGATCACCCATCCTTATTACTGTTTTAGTGTTACTGTTTTGGACATGCTTTTAAATCTGTTTTTGTTGTGATTTTATTGTGGCCCAACTTTAGACCTTTGGATATAGGATGGGACAGAACTATAGGTAAATAAATATTTAAGCAGGAGGATGTTAGAAAGAGAAATTGCTTTATTCTGTCTTTGATTTCCTAATCAAAATCTGCTTCCTTGAGCTATTTTTCTTCCTGTAGTGCAATTTTCCCATATCCAAATCAAAGCAATCACCTTGGAGCAGAACATTTAATGGAAAAATGATCTAAAGGATTGGGTCAAAGGTAGGTCTTCCCATTGTTGTGAGGTTGTTTGATGCAGAATCAATATGTCTCAAGGAAACTCGTACAGATGAACTTCTGCTCCGCACTTCTAGCACCGGTCAGTAAGTTTGTTCTGTCAGAACTTTAAGATACTTGGCCTTTAAGGGCAAAATAAGCAGTACCTCACCATCGTTGACAAGTCTACCCTGATACATGGTTACAAGCAGGGAAAGGGGCAACATTGGGGAACCTAAAAAGCTCTTCTGAAACGTGAAGAAGAAGAGGAAGAAGAAAAAGGAGAGTTGGCTCATGCAATTGTTCTTATTGTGCTTTCAACTTGCCCTGGGGAATCCAGAAAAAGCAATTTGCAAAAAAAATGGGAAGATAGGCTCTGAGAGCACATTTTTGACATGGGGCACAGTGAAGAAGAAGAGTGCAATTTTCTTTTTTGCTTTTCTCACCCATTCAAGGGGACTCAAAGCAGCTGACAAAGCTTTCTATTCTTCTGCCCAAAACAAAACACCCTGTGAGGTAGGTGGGGCTGTGAGAGCTCAGCTGGCTTCGTGGAGGAGTGTGGAATCAAACTCGGTATTCCCAGATAAAAGTCCAGCTCCCTAACCACTAGACCAAACTGGCTCAGTGTGTCTTGCATATTGCAAGGTGGCTGTTTCTGGGGGCAAATTTGCTTGCCCAGTATGTGGGGTGCAGGATCTGGAGAAAGCCATCTGGGATTTCTGGGAGAGACATGACCAGAAAATATAAATATTTGAATATCTGTTGGGGGGGTGAGCCAAAAACTCATACTTGGGAAAGAGAGGCAATATTACTTGAAAGACACCAGGTTGAGTAGTTCTTTGCGATCAGACAGGTCCTATCGGGGAAGGAAATCCTGGCCCAGAAAAGGCTTTTCTCAACTTCCTTTCCTCCTCCAGCTTTGTTAAACCAAGTTATCCTATGGCTTGTTTCTCAGCCAACTCTAGTCCTTTGGTAATTGTTCTGTTGTGTACAGAAGAAGAAGAAGAGTTGGCTTTTCTACCCCACTTTTCTCACCCATAAGGAGACCCTAAGTGACTGACAAAACAGAACACTGGTAGGTGGGGCTGTGAGAGCTCAGAAGAGAGCTGTGATTAGCCCAAGGTCACCCAGCTGGCTTCATGAAGGGCAGAATCAAACCCAATATTCCCGGATAAGAGACTGGGCCCCTAACCACTAGACCAGACTGTCCACATCATTAATACAGATGATGAAGTAACTCTTGTACAGTAATGTAGTTACATTTCTTTTTAAAATTAAAAGTACTTGTTTGACCTCTCCATGAAAATTTATAAAGATCTGATTTGCACACCTTTGTGTTGATAACTGGAGATAAGCAGGAAGCAGGGAACAACTTAAAATTCCTTTGTACAGTTATTGGAATCCTTTTTTTAAAAAAAAGAAAAAACGACATCAAAATATGGAAACTCTTGAGTTGCTCAGGCATCAGAGTTTTCCCTCTTGGCCCTGCCAATGTGATCCAAAGGAATGTAACATAACATTTGGCACTAGTTTGGATGCTGGAGCTTCAATGGGATCCAGGTAGAGACAGGGCCTTCCTGATTGGTACCTAAGTCCTAGTGGGAAAAGGCCGTAGTGCCACAAGAGGGCACTTTGCTTCAAAAGACCTTTAGAAGGTCTTTTCCCTTTAGAAGGAATATCAGTAGTAGAAATATATCAGGAGATATCAGTGAAGGTGGAAGGAGGGAAGCAAGATTTTTGTTTATAATTGAGCAAAACGTGTAACATAAATGCGAAGACAGGAATTAATACTGTGATACTGATCTTCTGAACATTCAAGGATGTTTTTCCACTGACCTCCCTTAATCCAGATCTAAGATGATCTGGATCTAAGGAATGGGTACTTCCCTTAATCTGGATCTAGTAGATCCAGATTAAGGAAAGTACCCAATGACTTTCCACAGGTGGTCTAGCACCCAATAGCAATGGGTGCTAGTCTGCTCACAGTGGAAATGCCAGAGCCATGTAGTGAATCCGGATCTACCCACATGGGGCCTGCCTGTCACCCCAGGTGTTTTGGGGGATGGGGGTGCAATATCCGTAGATGCTCCGAAGATTCTTCGAAGATCCTCCGGAGCGGCTCCAGAGCATCTCCATAGCAATCTGCTGTGAACTTCGAAGATTCTCCGGAGCCCTTGACAAAGGCATTGCTCTCTCATGGAGTCCACTTTGGAGCCTGTGCTAATCTTTGAAGGCAACTTGAGGGACTTCGGAGAATGTGCACAGGCTTTGACGTTTTGAGTTTGGGGGCACCCCCCCCCTTGGGTGTCCCCCCCCCAAGCCTCCTCTAGACCCCATTGCTCACTTGTGGTGGAAACAGGCTCTGTATAACCCAGATTTGATGGCTGAAGACCCCATTGTAGACCCCTTTAATGGGGTCTACAGGAAATCTGGATTCTAGGTCCTGAAGGACCCATATGATCTGGATTTCCCTAGAACTGGTGGAAACAAATACAATGGGGTCTGTAGTGAAAATGTGGTCTTCCTGCTCTGAGTCAACTGGGTCCTTCATGGGTCCTTAATGAGTACTTAGTGCTAGTGGAAAAACACCCTAAGCACACCACTCAATAGGAGTTCATAGAAAGTCAAGTTTCTGTAAGTAAACAGGTGTTGGATTTTGTCTGTTGAGATCTGAGGGAGCAACGTTTGCTACACTCAAGTCAAAGGTTTTTGGTGTGAAGAGAATAAAGCCGAGTAGGTGGCTTGGAATCTTTCTTCCAATTGTGGCCAAAATCACAGCTTGTCTGAGCTATTAAAGTGAACACCCAGGTTTTATTTCACCACAATTAGATATTGCAAAAAGAATGCTTCATTCAAATGCAGATGAACTGTTTTCTGTCTATTATCTTTCCCATTCTAAATACCGGTGTGTTTCTTTGGACAGGATGAGATTCCTGATCAAAATAAATGTTACAAAAATTATGAGATAAGGAGGTGAATGAATTCCATTCCAGACAGGAGAACAAGAAGAGCCAGATCAGGGCATTGCTTTTCATTCTTCTGGCCAAGAACTAAGAACTGCTGTAGTGCTATTTTAGATATTTCAGTTGAGTCTTTGGCCCAAGTGGACTTGGAATGCCATCTCAGACCATGTGTCTACCACCCAGCTGGATGGAGGGAAGATGCTTTGGGTGAAAATGCCATATCACTACATCATCAAGCATCTCCACAATTCCATTTTGGTGCAGAGGTTCTTGGTAATGCTGCAAACAAAGTATTTTTTCTGAAGGCAGCAAAATGCACCTTACTCCGGGGTGCCTATAAATGTGTTGAGGGTTTTTTTTTTTTGAAGCAAATTATATTTATTTCTAAAAAATACATATTTCCTGTTTCAATATAAATTTAAAACAATGCATCCCCCCTCTCGCCCAGCAGCATCCATATATGTCTCTATTTATTTGGGAGATAAGTTTGGATCATGTCTTTCAGTTCAGTACTTCCATTCCCTTGAATTCCATAATTCGTAACTCCATTCCACTCCATTTCCATAGTTCCAGCACTTCGTTGTCAATCTTCTGTTGCTCTGAAATAAAATTTTACTTGTTCTTCTTTTTAATAATACCGACAGTCCAAGATCCATACTGTTGCATCTTTCAGTCCTCTTACTAACACCACCTGAGTGGCCAATAGCAACTGTTACAAAATGTACCAATACTCTTCAAGATTTTGGGGTGGAACTTGTAAAAAAAAAACTTCTTTCATCCTTGAAGTAGGTATTTCAATTATCTTAGCTATCTCTTCCCAGTTAAAATTCAAAATTTTCCTGGGACTATATTGGAATTGCAACACATATCCATGGCATTCCCAATATAACCCCAAGTTAGTAGCCTCAGGAAGTACCGTATTGATATTATGGAAAATCCAGCAATAATGCCTGGTTTCCCATAATACCTACCTCTGTCTGCAAGCTTCTTTTAAATTGTTGAAATATTGAAATATCCAGATAGTAGAAAAGTGGGGGGTGGGGGGGTGGGGGGGGTGGAAACAAAGGGAAGTAAGAGCATGCTTTGCTAGCATCTGGGTAATTAGAGTAACAGTAATGGAAGAAGTCAGCAGACAGAAGTAAGAGCCTGAGATTGCTTTCTGCTGCCTGGCAGGAGCGGAAATGGAAGGATCTAAAGAAGATCCCACAATCGCCTTTTGCCTTCTGGAGACATTATCCGAAAACACCAACAATCGAGTGTCCCTTGCCACTGCCTATGTAGATGTGACAAGGGATAACACAGATGCCTTCAGAGGTTAGTGAGGACACAGCCTCAGACATCTCTTAAGGCAGATTCAAAGCTACCCTTAACGCACTTGACAAAAAAGGCTTCCTATAGCAATATGGTGATGGAGTCATGAATACAAGTGCTTTGTGCTTTGTTTTTGTTGCATAAGAACATTGGACATTTCTAAAGAATGGTGGTGCTGGAAGGAGGAAAATATTCCATGAGCAGGAGAGATAATTATTGGAAACTCCCAAGTTGGATTTTTCAATCCCGCTGATAGTTGATGTTTTTAGTACTGTTCTCAAGAATATTTTCACATTAGATTGTGTGTTATGTTAAGTATGTCAATGGCTTGCAGTTTTGCACATTTTTGTAAAGTATCAGGGATAGCCTTGGGAATAAACTGAGTTTAACTCTTTGCTTTGAGTCCTCTCAGTCCCTACTTGTCTCATATTTATGCTCTCTATTCTTTTTTTCCTGTAAGGCTCATACAGCCCAGTATTGTAGAAATTCTTCAGAACATTCATTATACAGGCTTTTCCTATACAATTCACATATATTGGTTGGGAAAAACTAATAAAATATTTTTTTA
Source organism: Aspidoscelis tigris stejnegeri (assembly GCA_023333525.1). Classification (NCBI taxonomy): domain Eukaryota; kingdom Metazoa; phylum Chordata; class Lepidosauria; order Squamata; family Teiidae; genus Aspidoscelis; species Aspidoscelis tigris. The sequence goes on along the minus strand of JALMGA010000001.1, from coordinate 173,197,647 downwards.
AAACTTATTAAACAGTACAACTATTTCCATATTTATTTAATTATTCTTCTATTACTTGTAATATACATTATCTATTACTTATACATTATGCATTGTCCTATTTCCTTCCCTCCCTCTCCTCCCTTCCCTTCGTACCTCCTGAGGTTGGTCTGTGTATGTATTCTATTATAGTCCCTTCCATATTGTAGATTGTGTTCATTATGCCTTGTATTGCTGGGTTCCCCACTTTCTGCAGGAGATAGGTTGAAACTCATACTTCCACTAAAAAATGCAGTGCCCTACACTCCATATACTTTAATCTCTTTTCTTTTACAAAATCAAATAACAGTTGATCTATATAAATATACCACTGTTGTATATACTTGTTAAGTGACAATATAACTTTAAGGCAATATAGGAAGTTTTTTTAATTGGCAACTTTTGGACCTTCAAGGGGAAAAGGGAGAGAACAGAACTCTTTGATCCTAACTGTATACTTACTTAGTCCCCCACTGTCTAGTCTCGTCCTTTTCCTTTCTTAATCTTCTTCAAACTTTAGATATGTTTACTCCAGGAATCTGCTAGTGAATGGATTTAAATTCCCACAACTGATGTAAACCCTACTTTGCCTTTACATTTTCAGGCTTCAGGGGAGAAAAATAGCTTAATCAAACCAGAATGGTTCAAGAGAAATCCATAGCATCTGTTGATGCTATGGTTGTGCATGATTTTTTTTTTTTGCATTTGCATTCAAATTGAATCGAATTTGATTCAATCAAATCGAAGCATTCAGTTTCATTTGAATTTTTAGAATCCAAATGCAACAAAATCCGATTTGAATCGAATACATGTGAATCTATTTGTTCAAATGTTAGATTCAAATCTGAAGATACAAAAGTCGACAACATTTGTATGTGTTATATGTATCTGCCTCTGGGGAGTGATCAAGCACCTGAACCGCCTCCCCTAACTCAGATGAAGTAGAAAGCTAGAGTTGGGTGTCATCAGCATACCGGTGACACCTCAACTCCAATCCCTTGATGACCTTTCACAACAACTTCATATAGCTCTTGACAAGGACAGAAGACAGAATCAACCCCTCAGGAACTCCACACATCTAATTTACAAACAATATTAAAAGAAAACATTGTAAGATCTCTATTGTTCTATTGATCCTTCAGATACAGAATCATTAAATTGCTAGTCAAACATAGTTGGGAGATGGTCTATTATAATTGGCATGAGTCACAGAGCAGATGCTTACTTAGCAGGTTTTTCTCAGTAGAGGGGGAAATGCTATTTAGTGCTCATGAGAGATGTCATGCTCCTGTTGAATATAAAGTAATGAAATGAACTATTGCCAGAGACAAAGTATGGCAAAAGAGACAAAGGGTGTAATTATAAGATGAAATGATGGAATGTAGGGAGTTGGCAAGGTACAGGAGTGTAGGAGTAGATGAGGAAAAAGTTAAGAGTTGCGTAAACTGTCAGGCCTTAAAGGAGACTCTAAAAATGGGGGTGAGGGAAAGACATTGGGATGACTAAGTTGCTGGTGAAAAATAGAACTAGAGGCAATAAAGCAATTCACAAGTTAAATTTATATTTATTTCCTCATATTTAAAAGTAAACTTCTTATGCAATTTTTACTCAGAAGGAATTCCTTCAGTTCCAGTATGATGACTGATCCTGTGTGCCTAGCGTATATGAAACTGGAAAGAGGCAAGGATGCCAAACACAGGTATTGGGCTATATATGGATATGCTGATCCATTACAGATCTTTTTTCTTCCTGTGGAAAGAGGCAAAAAGAAGTAATTTCCACCGATTCTCCCTTCCACTGGGAGTCCTATCAGTTTCTAACAAGGCTTAGTGAAGGCTTTGAGGTAGGTTGATTCACACACCAGTCTGCTCCTCCCCCCTCTCATGAACAGTCTGTGGTAGAAAAGGTGGATTAGAGAAGGGTTAGGAACACAAGGGAAACACACTGTCTTTTTGAGGAGCCTTTGAGGCACCCTTTTTTAAAAAAATGTTTGAGCACCTCCATAATTTGATTCCTCAGTAGGCAGCACTTGACCCTGGTGACTCTTGGGTAGCCTGTAGCCTCAATTTCTATCTCAGAGCCTGTCATCAGGTCTGCCCATGGAATATCAAAAATATGTACACAGCTTCCTTCAAGTGTTTCCTCCTTTGCAATCCTTTGTCTTTACAAAGCAACAGTACACTAAAGTGTTGACTTCAGGGCTCTTTACTCAGCAGTTGCCAGAGAACGAAGGGTGGAGGTTTCAGAGAGCTGATTAGCAAGCTGTATTTGATGCCAGTGAATTGCATTTCTGATCCACAGGGGACCAGAAAGCACCTGGGACAATGCAAGGCAGTGCTGCACCAATTGGCACTCCATCATCTCAGTTTTGGCAGTTATCACTGTTTTTATTCTGTATGAGCAGCAGAGTGGGAATTTATCAATTCAACAGCGTACTTTTTAAAAAACACTTTTTATCCTGCTTTCTGTATTAAAAAATCTTAAGCAGTTTACTTCTGGGCATCTATCCCCACTGTCCTGTTGCCCATGATGCTCTTCAGAAAGGATATATTAGACACAGCTCAAACAGTAGGACAGGTTTTTGGTGACATTTATCCAGCCTCAAGAGTTTTCTGGGCTGCTACCCAAGCTTCAGGAGTTGCAATGACCTCACATTTACTTGTGTCTACAGTATATAATGTCAGCAAACAGTGCAGACCAGAGATCCAGAGACGGCGAGATGAACAGAACGCCAACTAGGACGGAGCATCTGATTACAACAAACTATATCAAAATGCAGCTTGGGCAGATCAAAGTGTTGAATGAGTTGGTGTACAGAATGCTGATTTACCTCACTTATACCCACCATCGCTGCTATGATGGGGGGGCACTGTGGGGGGTACTTTGTGTCCCCACTGGGGCACTGGGCTCAGCTGAGAAAGGTAAACCTCAGCATTCATCTACTTACCTCCTTTTCTTTTTACTGCTATCTGTTGCAATTAGTGCCATAATAGGGAGAGGAAAAATTGAGGGCTTCAGGGCTGACAGTTAACTTGTGACTTTAAAGAATGCACAGTTGTTCCCCTCCTGTTCCAAAATTGATCTGCATGGTGTTTAGGCTTGAGACCACTCTTTAATGAGATCTGAAGTGGCTGGAGAAGTGTTTTTCTCTCCCCCCCCTTAAGTGCCACTTAAGTGTGACAAAAGTGACAAGCCCTTGTTCTGGAACTTGGAATGCCTCTGTTTTCCAGAACTATTGGGGTGGTGGTGGTGTCTTTCAGCAGTTTGCCATAAAATACCACCCCAGGCTCTGAGGCTAGGTTTGGGAGGGAGGAGTTGTAAAGTCCCAGGGAGGTGTGGAACAGATCAGTGCCATCAATGTAGGTCCAGCCCACACCACCACATGATCCCGATCACTGGGCCCAGCTATTCTGGAGCCATTGATCCAGATCTACAGCACGTTAGTATAGAAAATGCCATCAAGAAGCTTGTATGGATGAGATCAAGATGGCTTTGGGAGAAACAAAAACTGCCTCTGTTTGTGCCTTCACAAATTGCACTCAGCCTCATTGAGAAATATAAAGTGAAAATTAAATGATTTTTGAAAAGGAATGGGAGAAATCTCCATCGATTCTGTGACTCTTTCCTGACCAAGGTGAAGTTGAGGCATAGTCTAATAATGCTTCCCTGCCTTGCCCACAAGGAGAGCAGTCAGTGCTGCAATACTATTTCCTGTCCACATAGGACAGTGCTGTCATTTGTCTTTGTGTGGCCTAATTAGAACAGTGCTAATTTTAACTAGCTGCAAGATCCGGGCCAGCTTCCCAATGAAGCCTATAAATATTTATCTCTTTTGTAAGCTAATCATATTTTTAATACAAAAGAGCTTGCTGCAGTTGTGTTCAACTATCTACACACATGCACATATAAAACATATATCTTGGTTTGGAAAAAATAAATTGCACATATATCTATGAAGATTAACAATTTACTCTTAAATTATGGTTATCTTTCAAATTATGGATCATGCCTGTCCACTTACTATTGCAAAGGATTCTATTTGATGTTTTTGCTTGGTGGAACAAGTTATAGCCATTCTGGGAGCAATCATTTAGGAATGCGTACATGAAAAACTCCCTGGACTCAGTAGTAAAAGAGTACCTAGTGTGTTATTAAAATGAGAAGACAAAAGTGTTGCAGAAAAAGCAATCACCGAAGACACCATTTGGCTGCCCTCTAGGCCTGCTTGACTGAAGTCACTGAATATTAGTTCTGGATACAGTATATATAAATATGAAGTCATCCATATATTACCTAGTATATACCAAGCCTTGGCACAAACAGTATCACAGAAGCCACCATGTGCATACCTCAGTGACAACAAGAGCATTAATGTTCTACATATGCCAACAAGGGAGCTGTCTGGGACCTGTGTGGCATGCTCTCTGAGGTGCATGCAGGGAAGGGGCTAGGCGTGAGAGAAGGCTGAAAACTTTGTCAACCACTCTGAAGCCAGGTGCCCATGCAAGCCGTTTGGTGCTGTTTGGGCTCGCATGGGCCAGGTGCAGGACCGAGATTGAATCTCGTGTGTCACCATGTCATTCCCAGCAGTGTGGGTTGAGCACAGATGGAACAGTCCCCATGCAAACTGCACCAAACCCTGGAACGGAGGAGCAGCGCCACCTCCTCTCTGCCCCCTCTCTCCTCGTTGGAAGCCAGATTGACATCAGCCCACCCCTGTGCTGCATCCCCCCTTCCTTAGCAGCACTGAAAGCCAGGACTGGGCTGGGAGGCATGGAAAAAAAGTTTAAATAAGGCTTACTTCATAATAATAAATGTATAAATCATTTTAAAAGACTGAAAGCCGCTACAAGGTTTAGCGGCAGTTAGGCTCTTGAGTAGTTTTGCATACCTCCACTCCACTGGGAACAGCGAGAATGCCTGCCAAGTTTAAAATGGAGAAAATCAAGACTTTATGATTGCCTTGGCGATCGGGAAACGGGGGTGGAAATACTTCTGTGGAAAATGCACAAAAATTAAGCCAGTAACCTGCCTGCCTTGGCGATCGGGATTTTAAAATGTCAGGAACGGCAAGCACACCCCACCTCCTAAAGATGTGAGCGCCAATCTCCTCCCCGGTTAGCCACGATCATCCCCATGCATGGTATTGGCTCGCTAACCAATGGGTGCCTGACCCCCAAACCGTGCTGAGACTTATATTTTCAGGTATCAAATTTGGCCCTGGTCTGGCACAGTTTGAGTCCCCTTAAGGGTGAGAAAAGCAGGGTAGAAAAGCTAGGTCTTCTGCTTCATCAGTCCTTTCATCCAGAATCAAGTCACGGATGACAGAGGCGACTTCTTTTGGACTGACTTGTCCCATTCTTTTTTATTTGCTATTGCACCCTCACTGTACTCCTGCTTTTGTATGAACAATGCCCTATAGAAACTGAGAACCTAATCCAGTCATGTTTTGCAACTTTTGTTTTCTACATTCATTTTTTGTTTTTTCCTGGATGAATATGTATAAAGCAAGTCAGTGGCGTAAAGCTGCTGATATTGATACTATAATTATCAAAGGTGTAACTGCTTAAATTGGGCTCTTGGGTGGGTGTCTGATCTAAAAGAATGCATACAGAGCTGTGATGTAAAATAATCCTGTAACACACTCGGGGCCATTTCAATGAGTCACTATACTGCCATTAATAACTATAAGCTAGCATATCTGAACTTATTTCCGTTTTTGTATAATGGTTTTCCTGGTTTGCTTGAAAAACTACTAAGACAAAGCTTTAAAAAACTTTTTAAAATATGAGCAGAAATCCCATATTTCACATATGATAACAAAAGCCTATTAGATACTGACATAAGCACATACATTAATATTGACCATGCTAGCAACTGGCTAAAATTCCCCAGTGCAGTTAACCAACTCCATAATTTAACTGGAAGCGTAAGATATATTATTCCTTAGAGTCTGGTGTGACAGAACTGCTGCAAGAGTTATTAGTGTTTTTTGGAATATTATTACGGCACATTATGTGTCATGTTATTTAGGCCACATAACACTTGTCCTGAAAAACTAAAGGTATGACCTTAAAAATATAATTAGAATTATTTTGGCTGATACTTGTGAAAAATTTTTTTAATTAATTGCCACATTTCATATAATAGTTATTAAAATTAGGAAAAACCTTTGGGATAATAGTTCTAAATTAGTTCTGATATACACTGTTCAAAATTTTTTTCTGAATTTTTAACTGTTTTAATGTTGTTTTTAAAATTTACTTTAGAATGATTTACTATCAGACTACAGTCCTATCACATAAAATATATCATGTCTTTTTAAAGGTTTGAGCACATTGTAATTCCACCTTCAATAAAAATATTATTGTTCTATCTGATTTGGGATGCCAACATCAACTGGAGAATCTAGTCACACGTACCTGGAATCACTATTTAAAAACTTCCTTTGTATGAGCTAATTTTTAGTCCCAGGTTCTGCAGTATGTGAAACATAACAGAGTTTTCGAATCATATCACTCTAGAAAGATCTAGGTAGTATCCAGATCAGCGGAATAAAATCCACTGTTAGAAGAAAAAAGCACAGCTTACCTGCTGCAAATCCGTACTTGAGCAGCCGCCCCACAGCTTTCTCAGAGAAAGCTGCGCTACTTCCATGGCACGTGTGGTGAGATGCGTGTCCCATGGGATGGGGCAGCCAATGGGAGCTGAGCTGCAGGCTCAGCTCTCGTTTGCTGTTCTCGCTGTCCTGTCAGAACTGGCGGGAACATTCAAATTTACCCAATACTGCTGAGTGAGCGCTCATCATTCCGCGTAGGTAAATTCAAAGTAGCGGCAGCATAATGCACTGCCACTACACAACATCTGGTGTCAGGTGGGACGCCCACACCCTGACTGCGCATCAGAATGCACAGTATCTGTAAATCTGCACATGCCTCTACACTTGTTGCTTGTTCACTACCAAGCCTGATTCAAGGTGTTGAGACTTCAATATAAAGCCTTAAATGGCTTAAGCCCCAATTATCTGAGGGAGCACCTTCTCCCATATAGCCATGCTCAGGTATTAAGATAATTGGTGGCAGGGTGGGTGGGGGGCTTTCTTGTGGTTTTATCAACCCTCAGATGTCTGGGAGGTACCAGTGCGCAAGAGGTCTTTTCTGTTGCAGCCCCCAGGCTTTAGAATAGCCTTCAAGTTCAGGTAAGCCAGGTAACAACATTACATGGCTTTCAGTGTCTGGTTAGAACTTACTTCTTCAGGCAGGATATAAATGTCTGAGGGGGAAAAAAGTCAATTTTCGGTAAAATTTATTAATTTTAACAAAACAGTATTATATTATACACACCCCATACAAATTAACCCCCTCCCTTTCCCCCTCTCATGATCCCAGCAATGGATTAATTACATCTCAAACCACATTTCCAGACAACAAAAATAATGTCATTATTTCAACTTTTGTCACCCAAATTGCAGCATACCCTTTAACATATTCCAGAATTTTATTCCGTTTTATGTTCACCAATGGGTATGACTTGCATCCCATAACTAATAACCTTCTTTGCCTAAAAAATAATAGGTTTGTAACCAATTGATTATAAATACATACCATCTCTCCAAAACCCACAGTAAAGCATCCCTCCATAATCATAAGCTATTATAGGTTCTACAGCTGTAAGAACTTGCTTCACCAAGTACGTATCCTATGCGTTGACATGTTGTTCCACAGAAGTTTTTTAAAAAGACACATCTCTTTATTCCAAATAACATTCTTATTCAGGGTTTCATTTAATTCCATGCCCAGAAGATTCCTAAAAGCTTGTCCCCAGAGAGAGCTCCACCACATATGTAGGTAGGTCCCCTTAAACTGACAATGATGCCAACACTTAGGAGAAAGGGATTTGACTGTATTGACCAGCTGACTGTATTGGCCACTTCATTCTGAGTTCCTTTATTCTGTTATATTTCATTTTAATAATATGATTCACATTTCGCTCATATCTGTCTGTCCTATATTCAGATTCTTCTTCTATGCATTCAGTAGGGATCTCGCCTCATTATTTTGTCCTCCTATCAGTATTTTGTACCGTTTCCCTGTAGACCCTTTTGTGTCTGGCATTTTTTATTCCATAACATTTTCAAAACGGTTATATTCCATCTTAACAGTTTATTCTATATGCTGCTACTTAGCACGTTACATATCAGTGCATCACAGCTCCTCAGGGTCAAAAAAACAGCAGGAAAGGTAGCAAGAAACAAGCATGCTCAGGTTAAGGTTCGGGCCATGTTTTCTAGATATTCCACCCCAAGCAGATCAAGTTTCCATGTGAGAGAGGAATGGGCATCTTAATTGTTTTGGAAAGCACTCAAGGGCTGTGTTCACACCTACATTTTAATGCAGCTTTAATCCACTTTCAGAATGGAAGAACACATCAGCAAAAAAACCAATATTATTGTTTTTAATATTATTATTCTTTTTAATATATATACGTTTGTAATTTGTTGTTTTAAAAGTTGTTACCTGCCCTGAGACCTTTGGGTATAGGGCGGGATAGAAATATAAATAATAAATAATAAAGTGAACAGTCATGTTCTTTCCTCATTGTCTAACTCAGAGGTAGAACTTCTGAGTTAGATAATGCACAAAGAAACCAGTTTGTCGCTTTGCTGATGTGTTCTCTCATTCTGAAAGTGGCCTGAAGATGGATTCAAACTTAGTTGTGAACGCAGCTAAGATGTGGTGTTTTGCACATCCCAAAATAATAAAGTTTTATTGAGAATGCTGCAGACTGCTACATAATGTTATGTACTGCTTTATTTTGGAATACTTTTTACTTTCAGGCTGGCATTATTTGATATTCCAAAGTGGTCTCCATTCAAACTGCGAACAAGGCCCAACACGCTTAGCTTCCAAGATCGATCAAGATCATCAAGAAGAAGCCTTGAAGCGTAGCCCACCATGAAATTCCTGCTGTCATTATCTGTTTGCATTATCTTAACAAGCACATGTCTCTTCCAAACACAGTTTGTTCAGTGTCCTAGCAAACCAACCAAGGACAAGACCTGTAAACAGAAATTTAGGCTAAATTGTGGGTTTTAGTTTCCATTAATGCTGGACATAGAGCCTGCTCTTCACAGCATTTATTTACCAGTCAGCCCTGCTTAGGATTTACAGATGTTATGGTCTCTCCATTTTGCTAAGTGCAGGACCAGCTAAACTGAGAAGAAAAGGAAAACTCACAGTCCATTGCTCCAATTCAAACCACAACAAGGCAAGACAACAGGAAAAAAATGAGTTGGGGGAGGAAGGAGAACCACAGGTCTGATAATACCAGACTGCCTAGGCCCTAAGGTCAGGGCAACCAACCAGTGGAGTTTTAGAGACAGAATCTAAAACATACTTCTAGAAAGCTCCCCAGTCTCAAGAGATGTAATAGGCAGTTAACAACTGTCTTCTTCTCAGCATTTGTCCCATTTGTGTCCCTGATTGTTTGCACTGCATTAACCCAAGCAAGTCAACAGTGAGCACACTAATGAGATATGTTCTCCAGCCAGATTGTTCTGGAAGACTAGGGACCTTCTTCCTTTCTCATCCAGGCTTGGGACTGGCAATGGCGGAGGTTAGACTGAGGGAGGAGTTGAGTTGCCAAGTCTCCCATTGAGCTTCCAGGGCACAGCAGGAATTCAAACCCAGAATTTTCTAGGTTCTAACCTGAGGCCTTTTCGCACCACCGAACAGCTGTAGTGCACTTGGGCTACAACACTCAGGGATGCTTTCCCCATTCACATGTAGGCAGGTAAGGAACACGTCTCCACCTGTTCCTATCTGCCTATGTGTGAATGGGGACAGTGTCGTCAAGTGTCCTAGCCTGAAAAGGCTGGGACGGGGGCGGGACCCCACTTCCAGGCCTGTCTGCCATTGGATCCGGCTGGACTCAGAGGCAGGCAGGCCTGTTCGGTCCCTTCCCCGAGTTCCTATGGGTTCTAGGGGACTGGATTGGGGCCCCTAGGGCCTACAGGAACCCCCTCCCTGGCACCCAACCTCCCAGGCCTGGGCCTAGGCGGGAACACTCTCACAGTGGCCAGCGCATGCAGGCGCACTTGGCTTGCCATTTTGGGAACCAGCGAGGACGAGGTAAGTACCTTGCATGTACACACATGTCCCCACCTAGGCCCAGACTCGGGAGGTTGGGTGCCAGCTGAACCAAAGTGGTTAAGCCAAACAACAACTGACAGTTTGTGTGCATCCTAATTACACACTTAATTTTGCAGTTTATATGAGGCTACTGTGGACATGGTCACTTTAAACCTTCTTCAGTCCATCTTCAGGTCTGACTGCTCACACCTTTTCCACCCTCTGTTTGGACTTTCCTGAATTGAAAGTCCACAAATAAAATGGATAGAAATGAAAAGGCGTGAGCAGTCAGATCTGAAGATGGACTGAAGAAGGTTTAAAGTGAAAGTGTGACCATGGCTTGTGTGGCAGTGAACATGACACATGACAACACAGAAGCCCTCATCCCTTTGCTGAAGAGGATCATGGCTTTAAGAATTAGCCAGGCCTGGTTCATTCCCCCATTTTCTCCTCTGAACCTTCAGAACACACTGTGATATGACGCACTTGAGGTGCGTCAGGCCCCTTCCTTATATATATTTAGGAGGGCAGTAAAGATGCACCTCTTTGCCCTGGCCTTTGGCTAAGTTGTTAATGTTCCCTCCCTCAGTACAGACATTATTATTTTAAACATGTTGTATATTGTTTTATATGTATGGAAATTTTTAATGTCTTTTAATGTGTATTCGGTTTTAATTTGTTGTTTTAAAGTTGTAACCCGCCCAGAGACCTTCGGGTATGGGGCGGGATATAAATGTAAATAATAAATAAATAAATAAATAAATATCTAGGTACGCAGGAATTGGAAAGCCCACACATTCTCAGTCTTCCTCCCGCCTTTGTTATCCAGATAAGGTCTTAGTTTAAACAGCAGAGACTACTTAGCCTTTAAAGGGGTTAATCCCCAAGTTTACATCATTTTGTAGCATTTGCAGCTAAAGTGAATAAAGATAGGGACGAAAACACAGACCTCTGTTTCTGAAGTTCAAAGCGGTCTCTTTTTCTGCTTCTTTAAACTGCAGCTTCTGTAGCTCTTTATCCCGATATCTTCTAAGACATTTCACAATTCCTTGTGTGCAGTTTGTGCAATGTTGACAAAACTGCCTAAAGGTAAATGTTGTAACCCGCCCTGAGACCTTTGGGTATAGGGTAGGAAAATAAATAAATAAATAAATAAATAAATAAATAAATAAATAAATAAATAAATAAATAAATAAATAAAATTTGGATGAATAGCCTGCTAGCAAGGGACATCATGGGATATTGATCCGCTACCATTATCCCTTGCTAACTAGACAGCAGCATTGGCCATGACAGTCTTCACACGCTTTAAGTTATGAGTGCCATCACCTCTGTGCATGCGTAATCACCTGTTTTGGCCTCCATGTGTATGTGCTGGATGGAGGAATCATGGTGGCTCCATCCCGGAGGTAAGTAAACATTTTCCAGCAGTAGTTTTTAGCAGATGTTTTAGGGGGGAAATGTGAGGCAAACCCACCATAGCGGTGCCATATTTGATGTATAGTATATTTGTGCAGATGTACTAATGTGTTATTTATGTATGCATATATGTATGACTGACAGGCAGCCTGTGTGCATTATTCTCCTCACAACATCCTGACAAGATCTGACTTGCCCAAGGTCACCAGGTGAACTTCCAAGACTACATTGGGAAATATAGATGCCAGTCATATTGTGTCACAACAACTGGCCCATAAAGACAAAGTGGCTTGGGTCCCATGGCACACAATAGCTCAGGTCTTTAGTTCGCTGTCCCTTTTTCATGCATATTTGAATTCAGGATTGTCTTAACATGTGCCCAATCCATTACATTTGGTGAAATTTATTTTGATGTGGAATTGAATAGAATTGCAGCCAATAACTGTGTCTCATACACTATAAGCTCTGCTTGTTCTGACTCTACCACTTAGGGTACTCTAGTGCTAAGTGGAAAAACACTCATAGCTGCCTTGACCTATACCCCACAAGTTCCAGTGGGCACCACCACTAAGAAACTGTGTGTATTTTTCAATAGCAGAGAATTAAGAATGTGCAAGAAAAGGGCCATATTTGCAAGGCCTCCTCCAGTTGTGCCACTGAGTACCATAGGTAGCATATCATATACATGACTGACACAGGAGGCCTTTTTATTTATTTATTTATTTATTTATTTCTATTTCTATCCCGCCCCATACCCGAAGGTCTCTGGGCGGGTAACAACAAATCAATAGCAGTTAAAACCATATTAAAAACAAGACACAGGTAAACATATTAAAACAATAGCAGTTAAAACCATATTAAAAACAAGACACAGGTAAACATATTAAAACTGAATAATTAAAACAAGGTATTAAAAACAGGGCACAGCTTGAGCTATGGTATATAATTAAAAGTTCTGATATAAGCCCTACATCTAGGGATCTATTACTAAAACTGTGACCAAGGGAGGAATGAGTCAACCTTGGCCAAAGGCTAAGGCAAAAAGATATCCCTTTACAGCCCTCCTAAATGACAACAGGGAAGGGGCATGGCGCACCCAGGAGGGAAGACTATTCCACAATCTAGGGGCTGCCACAGAAAAAGCTCTCCCCCGGGTGCCCACCAACCTCACTATCTGAGGTGGTGGAACAACCAGGAGGGCATCTTCTTCAGATCTTAAGGCACGGGCAGAACGGTATGGGAGAAGGCGTTCCTTTAGATATCTGGGGCCCAAGTCATTTAGGGCCTTATAGGTCAGAATTAACACCTTGAATTGGGCCCGGTAGCGAATTGGCAGCCAGTGCAATTCTTTTAAAACTGGCGTAATATGTGTCCAGCTAGTTGTTCCAGTCAGCACCCTGGCCGCTGCATTTTGCACTAACTGCAACTTCCGGACCGTCTTCAAGGGTAGCCCCATGTAGAGCGCGTTGCAATAGTCCAATCTAGAGGTTACCAGAGCGTGGATCACTGTGGCCAGGTCGTCTCTATCCAGGAATGGCTTAAGCTGACGTACAAGCCGTAGTTGGGAGTAGGCACTCCTGGCCACGGCCTCCACCTGAGCTTCAAGTGTTAGCGCAGAGTCCAGGAGTACCCCCAAATTACGCACCTGTCCCTTCCAGGGCATAGCCACCCCATCGAGGACAGGGTATCTCCCAACTACGCGGATCCGAGACCCTGTAATACACAGCACCTCTGTCTTGTCTGGATTCAGCTTCAATTTATTGGCCCTCATCCAGCCCATTGTTGCCTCCAGACACCTGTCAAGCACTTCCACCGCCTCTCCTGATTCAGATGGAACAGAGAGATAGAGTTGGGTATCATCAGCATATTGATGACACCTCACTCCAAAACTCCTAATGACCTCTCCCAGCGGCTTCATATAGATGTTAAAGAGCATGGGAGATAAGATCGACCCCTGAGGAACCCCACAAGTGAGTTCCCAGGGTGTCGAAACCGTATCTCCCACAGCCACTATCTGGGATCGGCTGCTGAGATAAGAGCGGAACCAGTGCCAAGCATTGCCTCCAACTCCTAAGCTCCGCAGCCTTTCCAGAAGGATACCGTGGTCAATGGTATCAAAAGCCGCTGAAAGGTCCAGGAGAACCAACAGGGTGGCATTCCCTTTGTCTCTCTCCCGGAGTAGGTCATCAACCAGGGCGACCAAGACGGTTTCTGTGCCACGACCGGGTCTGAAGCCAGATTGAAATGGATCTAGATAATCAGCTTCATCCAAACATACCTGTAGTTGAGCAGCGAAAGCGCTCTCCAGAACCTTGCCAAGGAAAGGTATGTTTGCCACCGGGCGATAGTTGTTCAAATCTTCTGGGTCCAGGGAGGGCCTCTTCAGGAGGGGGCGCACCACAGCTTGTTTCAGAGCTGATGGAACCATCCCGTCCCTCAAGGAGGCATTCACTACTCCCTGGATCCACCCGGTCATACCTTGCCGGCTTGTTTTTATCAACCAGGAGGGGCAAGGGTCTAGAGAGCACATCGTCGGCCGCACCCCTGCAAGTAGCTTGTCTGCATCCTCAGGCCGCAATAATTGAAACTGATCCAATCTAACTGGACCAGACAGTTCTCTGGACACCTCGTTAGGACTCTGCCCAATTGTGACATCCAATCCCCTACGAATCTGAGTGACTTTGTCCTCAAAGTGCTTCGCAAATTTGTCACAGCAGATATTACTTGGCCCTGGCTCATACTTGCTCGAGCTCGGTTTTATCAGGCCTTTAACTACTCTAAAGAGCTCTGCTGGACGGCTACTCGAGGACGCAATGGTGGCGGAGAAAAAACTCTTTTTCGCCGTCATCACCGCCACGTAGTAGGCACGATAATGTGCTCTAACCCGTGTTCGGTCAGACTCATTGCCGGATTTACGCCACCTGCGCTCTAGCTGTCGACCTACCTGTTTCATGGCCCGTAGCTCCATGGAATACCAAGGAGATCTGCGGGCTCTACAAGCATGTCGAGGGCACTTGGGAGCGATCGTGTCAATAGCCCTGCTCATCTCCTGATTCCAGAGAGAAACCAGGGCTTCGACAGGAGCACCAGACATGTCAACCGGAAAATCCCCCAGAGCATTCAGGAATCGCCCAGATTCCATAAGTCTCCGAGGGCGGACCATCTCAATAGGTCCCATTACCCCACAGAGGGTAGTTGCCGTTGTGAGTCTAAACCTCACCAGTGAGTGATCTGTCCATGACAACGGGTAGACAGTCAACCCTCCTATCAACGGATACTCACCAGTCCGCTCTGAGGCAAACACCAGATCTAGGGTGTGGCCTGCCATATGCGTCGGGACAGATACAATCTGAGACAGCCCCATGGTTGTCATGGAGGCCATGAAGAACTGAGCTGGTCCACTGAGCGTAGCCTCAGCATGGATGTTGAAATCCCCCAACACCACTGTGGCAGGGGCTTCCACCACTACATCCGAGACAACCTCAGCCAGCTCAGATAGGGAGGATGTTGGGCAGTGGGGCGATCGGTACACCAACAGCATCCCTACTCTGTCTCTCTGGCCTAGCAAGAAAAACAGGCCCTCAACCCCTGTCACAGAGCAGACGGCTGTAGTGCACATAGGCTAAGACATGTGGGGACACTTTCCCCATTTACACACAGGCAGGTAAGGAACGCATCTCCACACATTCCTACCTGGAAATGGGGAAAGCGTCCCCACGTGTCCTAACCTGAAAAGGATGGCACGGTGGCGGGAACCCACTCCCAGGCCTGTCTGCCATTGGGTCGAATTCGACGATTCGCCAAGTGTGTCTGAATCAGAGAGTGGCCAGCACGTGCAGGCACACTCAGCTCGCCATTTTGAGACCCAGTGAGGACAAGATAAGTACTTCGCAGGCGCGCATCCCTGCCTAGGCCCAGGCCCAGGAGGGTGGGTGCCTAGGGGTGTCTCCTCCCCGAGCCTCCTCTAGACCCTATTGCTGGATTGTAGTGGAAACAGGCTCCCTACAATCTGGATTTTAAGACCCCATTATAGAAAGGGGTCTACATGAAATCCAGATTATAGGTCCTGAAGGACCCATAATGATCTGGATTTACCTAGCTGTGGTGGAAACAAATGTGTCCCTAATGGGGTCTGTGGTGGAAATGCAATCATCCAGCTCTCAGCCAAATGGGTCCTTAATGGGTGCTTCAGTGGGTACTTAGTGACAGTGGGAAAACACCTCTTATTGCAAAAGCACTCCTGCAAAAAGGTCTCACATCACATCACTGGAGTCTTTGAAACTGCAGAATAAATGTTCAGGATTAGAAAGATGGTATTGCAGTCACTGCTGTCTACAAGTCTCTAGTACAGCATAATTTTAATCATTTTAATGGATTTGTTCATTGGCTTCTTTGTAAGCCCTAGAACAAATTTCTGCACATATTTTCACTGGTTCATTTTACCTCTGCTATAAGTGCAAAGAGATTAAAGTCAGAATTTAGGTTTGTTGAGTCCAAGTCAGTCAAATGTAATTTCCAGAAGAAAAAAATGTTATGAACAGATCCTGCCAACTAAAATGAATGTGGAATGTTCTTAATTAACAACTGCAGTATTCCTGTTCCAGATTATAAATCAGTTTTGCTATTTACTGCTAAGTGCCAGTGACTTCTGAAAACATAGAGTAGAGAATGTGAAGCCCCCCCCCCAAAAAAAAAATTGCTGGCAAGGATTTGTGCTTAATCAGCTGTTTTGTTCTGAAATATTTTTGTAGATACCTTAGAGCTATAGAAATTGTCAGATTTTTACAGCTGAGCTGAATACCACTCTAACTTGCTCCATCTTGTTTTTCACTTACGTTAGGCAGTGAAGCAAAAATAAACCACAAGTTAATATGGATAGACATAGCATAAATGCTAGCTTTTCCTAAGCTGATTTGAGTTGTCTAGAAGTATTTAGTCTTATGAACCAAGCAGCTGCTGAGGTTAGCAGTTAACCTCAATGTAGTAAAGGGTGAAACTTCTTCAGTTTGCATCACAAAACCCTTTTCATTGCCGGCAAGAAATGTCTAGGAAATTTTCTGTTCATTGCAAAACATTCTGACATGCATAGACATCACATGAGTTGCCTGCTGAGACTTGATTCACTTTACTGACTATACAAACTCTGCAGGTTATCTAAATGGTTGAGTGGCTCAATTTGGAAAAGAGAACACAAGCAATGCATAGATGCAACTCTGTGCCCAGAGCTGGATCCTTTTCCAGCACCAGCCAAATGTATCATCTGAAACCCAGAAAAAGCCATTTCTGACCATTTTCAAGGGAAATCCGATCAAACATTATTTTTTGGGCACAATATCAAAAGTTATTCAACTTATGTCCTTTTTTCAAGCCCACCTAAGTGATGAATAGTCTGTCTGCCTTTTTCTATTCTTCTATCCATCTTATAAGGTTCATTTCCACTTTTTAAAGAAAAATATATAAAAGAATACTCCTTTCCATTGCCAACATGTGCAGCACTATTTGGTATTGCAGTTTGTGATCTGGATGTTTTAGCACAGGCAATGCAAATTCTGAAAGTTACCAGCACACAAAGCAGAGGTTATTGCAATCTTAAGGTAAAGTCCAGTGCTGGCCCATTATAGAAGCTGCACAGTGTCCCACCACCCCCATCAAAAACAAGTTTATATACCCACAACCTATGCATTCTCATTCACTATTCCTTTTTTTTTTTTTTTTGTCAACAGAGTGCAAAATCTTTGGAACAGTTACACAACTCTACATCTTTGTTGGCTCACTGGGCATAGATATACATCCATCTGGATATGCAGATGCGTGCTAAAAAACTATATTTGAAATATATATATAGAGAGAGTGGATTGAAGTCCCATGTCAGATTGTAGGCAGACACAGCATGTATCTATTAGTTGTACTGAATACAGACAAGGAAGGGAGGAGGCAATAGGATGATAGAACTTGGAAAGGAAGAATGGAAGTGTGAAATAAGATGACATCATCATTATTTAATATTTATACTCAGAAAAACATACATTAAGCATATCTGTGTATTTTGTAAGGACCTAACAAATGGTTTGAAAGAGGCCCAGGGGTACAGCTACAATGGCCCACTCTCTCCAGCTCTGGTTCCCCATAACTCACTTCAAACACAAAAATTAAGTAGGAGATCAGCCATCAATTTTTAATTTTTTTCCCCTAGCAGCCGCTAGGGCCTTTTTTTCTGTTATAGTCCATTCTTGCCAGCTACTCTCACACACTTTCTACTTGCTTCATAGCTACAAAATAGAACAGCCTGAGTTGTAGTCTTTTTCTCAGCCATGAGTGCTGTGGTCACTTCTAAAGTTTAATCCAGCTTCAGTCCGCCTTCAGAGCAAGAGAACACATCAGCAAAGTAACCAGTCGTTTTCTTTCCACATTATCTCTCCCAAAGGTGAATTTTCTGAGTTATTTAACACTGAAAGAAAACAGCTTGTCACTTTGCTGATGTATTCCCTCAATCTGAAACTGGACTGAAGCTGGATTAAACCTTAAGTGTGGCCACAGCCCAGGACATTCTGAAGACTGAGGTAGCAGAACATTTTGAGAAGGTGGTAAAGGCAGAGTTGAACCTGGGCAGAGCCTCTGCAGGGTTAATAATAATGCTGGCACCAGCGTGCTACAGATAAAACAACAATACATTTAAACTACTCACACAGTAGAGATATGCATGAATTGAATACCCAGAAATCCTATTCAATTCAAAATTTTAAAATTCGAATTTTAAAAGATTCAATTCATATTTTTCAAATTTGAATCTATTCGTTTGAATTTTTGATTCGAATCTGCACATATGAATGTTGACATTTGTATGTGCATGTACACATCTTCCCCACATCTGTACACATCCATACACATTCGTATGTATCCTGTACGAATGCCGCACATCAGTACTCTGGACCTGTATCTAGCAGTGTTCTCACATTTGAGATTTTAACAACAAGTAGTTTAGATTTGGTTTCACAGAAATCAAAGTTAGCAGCTAATCCTTAAGGAAGGCAAATGACTAGGCCAAACTGAATACAATGTATGCATTTATTAAAGAGCAGAAAGCACACAAGATAACTATTACAAGGCAAATAGAAACAGTGTCAAAGTGAGGAGAATTTAACTCAGTGGTTGCAGCAACCCAAGGTGAAAGATGGTCAGAATAAACAAACACATTTAAATGGTAATGTGAATTAAGTAGATAAATTTTAATTGTCCACAAAATAGGTTTAGAAAAAAAAATAGTTCACTTAAAAATAGTTGACACAAGGCAGGGAAAATGGAAGAGATGCCAGCAAGCTAAGGAAACAAAATACATTTTCTATCCAATCAGCATCAGTTGCTAGACAAGGGTAGGTAGATTAGAGGGCAAGAAGTTAAAGATTTGCAAAGCTGAGTTTTGCAGCTAGGGAGAGGTAATGTTGCAAGTCTGAGCTCAGCAATCTAATGAACTCTTCCCTTGTTATTCTCAATCCAAGCTTCAATCAATTGCTTCCCCACAGTACCTTATCAATTATGCCCCTAGAATGAATTGAGGTGACCCACCAAGCGATTTCCTTTTACTTCAGATTTTGATTCCACCCTCCATGAAGCCAGCTGGGTGACCCTGGGCTAGTCACAGCTCTCTTCTGAGCTCTCAAAGCCCCCACGTACCTCCCAGGGTGTTGTGTTGTGGGAAGAATAGAAAGGCCCCCTTGAGTCCCCTTAAATGGGTGAGAAAAGCAGGGTAGAAAAGCCATCCCTTCTTCTTCAGTCAGTATTGCACTTTTCAAAGTCTGAACAGGGCAAAGAAGGGAGAAAACAAGCAGAGAAGAAAGGAACAGGAGGCATTATACATTTTAGGGTCTTTTCTTGATATTGCCACAAATAGTATTTTTTTAAAAAAAATTATTTTGATGTAATTTTATTCTTTTCTAAACTTTATTTTCATGTGATATGTTCTAAACCACTTGGGGACTTTTTGTTGAAGAGGAAACTTCATACTAGGGATATGCATGAATATTTGTAACATTAGAAATTAGTTCAAATTCATTCAGACTTGGACTTTTGAATTTGAATTGAATGTCTACAAATTGAAATTTAAACATTCGAACAAATTTTGAATTGTTTCAAATCATTTGTATGAATTATTCAGACATCTGTATGTGTACAGATACATACACATTACATACATTCCTGTACGCATCTTATTTGTATTCATACACATTTGTACAGATATGTCCAGGATGAAAACGGGATGCATACCGGGTAAAAACAGGATGCAGACGGACACATACGAATGTCAACAACAGTCTTCTGCTAACTTCGAAGATCCTCTGGAGCCTTTGACAATGGCATTGCTCTCGCAAGGGGTCCTCTTTGGAGCCTTTGTTAATCTCCTAAGGGACTTTGAAGTTTTGTGTTTGGGGCACCCCTCCCATGGGTACCCCCCCCCCCGAGCCTCCTCTAGACCCCATTGCCCAATTGTAGTGGAAACAGGCTCCCTATAATCTGGATTTGATGCCTGTAGACCCCATGGGGTCTACACAAAATCCAGATTATAGGTCCTGAAAGACCCATATGATCTAGATTTCCCTAGCTCTGGTGGAAACAAATGTGTCCCTAATGGGGTCTGTAGTGCAAATGGGGTTATCTGGCTCTGAACCTAATGGGTCCTTAATGGGTGCTTCAATGGGTACTTAGTGTTAGTGGAAAAACACCCTGAGCCTCAGAGGCACGCCCAAGCCACTGCAACTGTGTGATTTCTGGGTGGACCTAATGGGAGGGGATTGAAATATGTCCAGGTGGACTCCTCACAGTGAGAAGATGATTCTTGTTATCCCTATTCTGCTGCAGGATGAAGAGGTGAAGAGAATGGCAGCATGACCATTTTGCCTGTCCCATCTCTAGTCACTGCAGGGGTCTGTGGGGATGCAGCCTCATTGAAACTATTTGGAATTATTTATTTGTCTTCCGTGGGGCGGAACATTCTAATAGAAAACACACCAGAATTCAGAAAGACAACAGATAGTGTACAGTGTAGGTGGTCCAAGCTGCGATCCCAAGTTTAAAGAGCTTCAATACCTATTCACCTTGGCCTTTGGCTGAAGTGATTCATTCTCCCCTCCAGCTACAGTTATAGTCACTATTAATGCACTATTGAGTGTAAGGCTTAAATTTGCTGAATTTTTAAGGTGTTTTTAATTGTGTATCTTGTTTTATTTTGTACCTTATTTTAATCTGTTTTTTGGTTTTACATTGTATCCTGTTTTTAATCTGTTGTTTAACTCATTGTTACCAGCCCAGGGACCTTTGGGTATAGGGTGGGATATGTATGTATGTATGTATGCATGTATGCATGTATGCATGCATGCATGCATGTATGCATGCAAGCAAGCAAGCAAACAAACAAACAAACAAACAAACAGTCTTTCAAGTACCAAAGCCTGAGCCACAATGAATCAAAACCAGCTCCTGATCTTGTTCCTGGAGCATCTGAGCTTCCTCAGCTTCTGAGCAACAAAAACTGCATGTGGGATCCACACCCTCGTCAATCAACCCTTTCCAATTGCACAATAAACAGGAAGTGCAAGAGCGCATTGCACTGTCTAAACAGAGATTTAAGCAACACAGCAATTAACAATCTAAGCTATGCATTTATACCACCAAGAGATCACACACATTATACTTAAAAATACTCCCGGATTTGGTTCTGTGGTCTGAGGAGCAGAAAGATGACCGACGGGCAGTGCTCCCAAGGGCGCCCTTGCCATCATCTGCTCGGATGACTCCATCCGCACTGGAGACCCAAGAGGGAACCGGGTGGGACGAGCGCCAACCAGGAATGGAATTTCCGCTCCTCATTGGCCACGCCCCCTCAGCATCCCAAGCAGACAGAACTCGGGAGGGGGGAGGGGGGCGTGACGTTTCAGCGCGAGCCCTGCTGCAGGTGACCCAAGGGCCAATCAGGTGCAGCGGAAAGGGAAACAGGTTGGGAGGTGCCCGAGTGCTTTTTACCTCACAGCGAGCGAGCGAGAGAGACGGGGTGGGGAGAGGAGGCCTCGCAACGCCACGCCCCTTTCACTTCTTTTGCACCAATCAGCTTACAGGATACCTCCTCTTCTCTCTCTCTCTCTATCTCTCTCCTTCTCCCCCTCCCGGCGGCGGCGGCGGCGTGTCCCGCGTGCCAGTGTTTGTGGGGCAGAGGAGGCGCGCCCGTTCGTTCGTCCGTCTGTGTGTGTGTGCGCGCGCGCGCGTGTGGAAGAGGCCAATGAAGGGCGGGGCCACCTGACAGAAAAAGTCCGGCACAGCGCGAGCCAAGACCAGCTGCGACACGAGAGTGACGGGCTGCTTGGCTGACCAACCGGCCGTGCGCGCGCTCGCCCGCGTTCCCCCCCCCCCCCGTCTCTCTCTCTCTGTGGTTGAGGTGGGGGTGCGGCAGCAGGGATGAGGGAGCGACTGAGCAACCGCCGCCAGGCAGCGCTTTGAAAGGTTGGCGGCCGGGCCGGGATAAGTCGAAAGGGCCGCCCGCCGCCGCCGGTGAGATCCGGAGGAGGAGGAAGAAGCGGAGCGAAGGCGATGGCGACGATGCCTTTCCAGGCTTCGCTGGTGCCGCCCGAGACTCGGAAGTTCACCCGGGCGCTGAGCAAGCCGGGCACGGCGGCGGAGCTGCGGCAGAGCGTCTCCGAGGTGGTGCGCGGCTCCGTGCTGGTGGTGAGTGGCCGGGAGGGGCGGGCGGGCCGGGTGTGGGGAGAGAGAACCAGCGAGCGAGCGAGCGCACCTGGATGGCGGCGTGAGGAGAGGCTCCCTTCCCGGCTGCCGCTCCTCAGAGGTATCCCGGGGTGGCCTTGGAGTCGCCCCTCGCCTTCCTCCTCCTTCCTTCCCCCCCCCCCGCTTCGCCATCGACTCTCCTGCCCCCCATCTCCAGGCAGACCTGCGTGGGGCTTTCCGCCCGGGAGCCTCTTCCTTCACGCCTGACCAGCCGGGAGCCAGTTTGTGGTTGTTCCACACTCCACGAAGCCAGCTGGGTGGCCTTGGGCGAGCCACAGCTCTCTTCTGAGCTCTCACAGCCCCACCTGCCTCACAGGGTGTCTGTTGTGGGGAGAAGAATAGAAAAGCCTTGTCTGCCGCTTTCAGTCCCCTTCACTGAGTGAGAAAAGTGTGGGAGAATAGCCAACTCTTTTTCTTCCTCCATGAAGCCAGCTGGGTGGCCTTGGGCTAGCCACAACTTTCTTCTGAGCTTTCTTAGCCCAACCTGCCTCACAGGGTGTTCTACCGTGGAGAGAAAAACAGAAAAGCTTTGTCAGCCGCTTTGAGTCTCCTTCACTGGGTGAGAAAAGCAGGGTAGAAAAGCCAACTCATCTCCTTCATCTTCATCGTTTTCATCTTCATCTTCTTCCGAGCCCGGGCACCTCCAGAAGGGCGTCGGACGTGCTTGTTGCCTCGGGGAGGAGGAAGCGCCGCTGGGTGCAGGGAACAGAGATGCTCGGAAGCAGCAGCAGCAGCCCTGCAAAAGGAGGCTTCTTCGTGCTGCACTGCTAGGCTTCTTTACGGTGTTTTTTTCGGTGTTGGGAATCTCTCCTCCCGCCGGAATTTAACAGGCTTCCCCCGTCTCAGAGCCCAAAGGAGACCGCTGGGGTGGGCGGAGAGAGAGGGAGGAGGCGCCTGTTTCCACCTCCTCTTCGTTTTGTTTCTAGGTTGCCCGTGTTTCCCCTTGAATGAAATCCTTCTGTTTCCCTTTGCCTGCCTGCCTGCCTGCCTGTGTGCTCAAGAACGGGAAAGAGCGGTGGTGGTTTTCCATCTGCAGTCCTGGTTTTATTCCCACCCCCCTCATCCTCTATAAAAACTTCCGTCCATTCATAGTGCGTCCTGCCCTCACTTCCTTCCCCACAGCATCGATGAATGAATTGGGGGATTTCAAGATTCTTTTAGTTGAAAGTACATAGCAATATTCTTTTGTACTACTACAGTGTCATGTCAGTCCCCCCTCCCTTTATACTTTCTGTAGAATAGGGTACCTTTATCTGATGGATGGCAGATGTATTAATGGCTACTAGAATGGATGCCTAAGTACATCTTTCAGGCTGTGGGGTCAAACAGGATGCTTCTAAGGCTGTTTGCTGAGATTCGAGAGGAGAAGGTTTGCCCTTGTCTCTGCTTGAGATGCCCATGGGCACTTGGTGTGCCACTGTGTGCAACAGGATGCTGGACTAGATGGGCTGTGGCCTGATCCAGCAGGCCTCTTATATTCTTATGTTCCCTTGTAATCCACCTCTTCTCTGAATACCTATTCTCTTTGTGGAGCTTTGAGAACATTAAACTCACACAATTCATCTACCATTTAACATTTGGTAGATCTAATTTGGTAGATCTAATAATACTTGAGCCCAGGGATGATAGCCTATCCTGATAGACTATTAATGTGCTGAAGATTGTCTGGAAGATATGGCTGGTGTAGAAGTAAGGGTTAATGTGGTAGGATAATTTCACTAGTTATCTAACACAAAGTGTAAAGCCCTCAATGACTTGAGATGTTTACTGAAGTGAGCTTTTGATTCTGTTCACATGGAGTAAAAAAGAGTCTTGAAAATGGCTTAGACATGGTGACATCTGCATTCTATTGCCCCTAATCCACATTAAAGGCCAAAAATGCACTTCCAAAGGGTGAGTACACTAGCTGTTATGTGATACCACCTCTAAGATGCTTTTGAGCTATTTTTTAGGTTTAATCTGTATTGACTTGTCTGTACATTGGGATCTTCTACTTTTGCTAGTGGGACACGTGTAAATGAAGTCTGTGGGGTATGATTTACAGTTGCAAATTCAGCTGATTGCCTTGACACGGTGCCAGTGCAGGGCATCAGAGGGGCAGCCATCCAGTATATAAAGAAAATTGTGTCCCTGAAATGCTTGGAGAA
Organism: Aspidoscelis tigris stejnegeri; assembly: GCA_023333525.1. Lineage (NCBI taxonomy): Eukaryota > Metazoa > Chordata > Lepidosauria > Squamata > Teiidae > Aspidoscelis > Aspidoscelis tigris. Next base: position 173,173,166 of record JALMGA010000001.1, on the reverse strand, counting down.
TGTAGAATCCTGCACTCTCTCCTTCTGTGGTTTCCTGCATCTCTATGATGGAGTGTGCACAAGAGACATAGTTGCTTGTGTGACCCTAGTGGTCATGAGTGCATATGCCTTTCTCTTTAGCAATGCTGATCTTAGAAAAAAAAATTCTGTTACTGGCTACTAAATCACTAACTGCAATAGGGCCTACCTCAAATTAGCTTTCCAAATGTTTTGGATTACTTTTATCTGGACAAGAAATGTGATTTGGACTAGATGCTATTGCTGAGTACTGTCCAGACAGGTCTGGCTCCTGTTGATTACATGGGCACTTCTATATCCTTTTGTTGGCAAATATACAAAAGTGGTTTGTCATTGCTTGCTTCTGGGAAAAGGATGGGGAGTAAATCCATCACTCTCTGCTTTCCAAGCAGTTTGCTCTACTGCTGAGATATGTATGTATACATGCAGGAATGGACTTAAGTATGTAGTGAAAGGAAAACTGTTTTCTGAAGGACAAATTGGCTGACTTAACGTTATGTAACTGGAAAGTTTCTGTGGGGAGATATTCACATGTTTGAAGATGTCAAGAGATTTCAGCTGACCTCTGTTTGAACTTGGTAGATTATTTTTTAAATACACTATACTGCCGTACAGATTTCTTTATTTCCTATAAGAATAATATCCTGGATGAAGAATGAGAGAAACTGCTCAGGAAGTGCTGTTTAATGCTCTTCTTGGGAAGGAGTCACGTGCCAAGTTGGAAATGCTTGTTATGTGGAAAAAAGTTATATTGGCTATTGAGCAGTTCAACAGAACCAAAAGGATGCATTCCTTCTGTTTAGTTCTCAGAATTCATCCTCTGTCAGTGTGGTGAAAGCTGGATTAATCCCATCAGTCACCTCAAAACAAACTGGAGAAAGTTTTACTACTAATTTTCATCCAAAATCATCCTGCTTCTTCAAAAAATTAAACAGCATAGAAAAACCCACAAACGATTTCTCTAACAAAGGTTTAATAGTCATTGTAAGATTCCATGTTATCACAGGCTTTGTGTTTATGTGTGCTGGTTGGCAAAACATTTATTTATAGTACTTTTTTTTGGTAGCTTTAAGTCAGTAAATAAGGATACCAAAAGGAAAAAAAGGATAATCTTGCCAAAGGAAGTATTTTACTGAAAAGGAATCATCTGATCAAAATGCAAGCAGTTAAAGACCAATATATTTTATACCTTAGATACTACTCTTTTTTATTAGAATCAGGGGCAGGAATGTAGCTATGAGCCTGTTTGCGCTAAGGCGATCAGGAGAGCCCAGTGCCCTCTGGGATGGAGCATATGCACCCCACAGTGCCATCTCCATCCTAGAGTGGCTGGGAGCTGTCCAGATCGCCACCAAAAACTGTTTTACGGTTTTTAGTACAGCCACATATGCAGTATTTGCATACTTCTGTATGTGGCTGTGCAGTCACACACCACTTCACCGATCACCATAGTAATACTAGTATGACAAGGTGTATGGTTCCGGATGAGACCGTTTGCACTTTACCCAGACCCAGGTAGGTTTGGGTTAAGTTTGGGATGGGCCATCGCTGATCGTAAGCACTGTGGGATACTTTCCCATGGCAGTTAAGCGTGAAAAGGCCTATGATGATGGTGGTGAAGTTATTGGTTTCTGTGTCTCAAAACTTGGCAGAATGGCTTCTCTATCAGAATTGTATTCCCCTGTATCAACAGGAGATTCTGGGAACATTGCAAGGCTATTCCTTGCAGGCAATAGGTCCTTATGATGGCTGGTAGTGCCTTGTGCCAGCTGCTGTTCTAGCTACAACAATTCCTGGATGGTAATAGCCTGCCCATAGCGGTGTATTCACCTGTTGTAAGATGAAACTAACTTACTAGAATATAGTGTAATAGAGGCAGTAATGGGCTGGGTGGTGAGCAATAAATTGAACCTGAAACCATACAGGGTGGAGGTCCTGTGCGTTACATGGTCTCAACTCCATGAAGTTGGGAGGTGTCCTGTCCTTGATGGAGTTGTAAAGTCCAAGATGGGTACAAAATGGGAGAGTGTTCTTGGATTCTGCACTGACAGCTGAAGCTCAGATGGAGGCTGTAGCCAAGTGTGCCTATCTCCAACTACAGCTGGTTTGACAGCTAAGGCTCCTTCTAAACAGAGATGATTTGGCTATGTTGATCCATGTGTTGGTGAACTTCTGGAGTGGACTATTGTAATTCACTCTACATGGGGCTGTCCTTGAAGGAGGATTGGAAGCTGCAGCTGGTGCCGAAGCAGCTGCTAGACTGCTGACTGAAACAGCCAGTCACACACAGTCCGCTGCACTGGCTGCTGATTAGCTGCCAAGCGTAATTCAAGGTGTTAACTTATAAGGCCCATGCCTTAAGATTTTTAGGAGAGTCTCTCCTGGTTGTACCACCATCCTCAGTAGCAAAAGGGGCAAATATCCGGAATAGGGCCTTCTTAGTGATAGCTTCCAGATAATAGAATAATTCCCCTCTTCAGGTGCATCAGGTACCTTCATTTCACTTGTTCAGGAGAGCAGTGAAAAAAACATCTCTTTGACTTGGTCAAATAACAAAGTTTTTCCTCCCCACTTTTAGGTACTATTATTTTAGTATGCTTTTTTCTACATTTGGATTTTAATGTAACTTGTCCTAAGAAAATGTATAGGGTGGGATAAAAATGCAAATACATGAATAAATTAAAGTGGTACTTGATAGGTCTTTCCAAATTTGGACTTTAGCTGAGTTTGTGTAAAGCTGACAGCTGATAGTTTGCTGAGTAGAGCTAAGTGTTGTATGCATGTGACCCTTTTACACTGACTGTTTCTCTTTCTGCCTATTGATATTTATCTGGTTAGGGAGAGGGAGTTTGCAGCTGTAGTGTCCATATTGAGTAAAATGTGAAAAATGAGCACAACACAGATTTACTTGCTCAAAATACATTTGAGGTGCAGCATTTCTTGGTGTTTGGCTGTCAGATGATTTAATAAATTTAAGTATTAATTAGTACAGCCAAAATTAATCTCTTTAGTTATTATTCTTTAGTTAGAGCTATGTGTTCTGTGCTAAATTTTAGTAAGTACCCTACTTCAATGGGATGATCTGATACCTAGTTGTATTCCTGCATTGGTAATTTGAAATGTTAATGAATAAGATCTATTTATGCTTTGTTTTTATGACAGGTAGTTCCATCTCTATAATGATATGTGGTTGTATTAGAAATTTATTTTTTAATGTGAATGCATTATGTTTTTGTTATTTTAAGTTTGTTATTTTAAGTTTCCCTAGCATTTTGAATGAAAGAGAAAAACATTTCTGAAATATAAATAAATAAATAAAATATACAGTATCTGGCGGTTTGGCCTACAGGTTCTGTTTCAGGTCTTCCATCTATATATGTACTGAACTCCTCTTGTATGTTAGTGTCCAGCTTATTGCCTGATTTGAAGAATACACTGGATTCCTTATTCAGTGTTCCTTATAAAGTGTGGCTCTAATGCCTTTTAGATCAGTGGCAGAACACTGAGGTTTTGTCTGTAAATCTGAATTCAGTACTCTTGCTGTGTTACACATGCAAAGTTTGTATTGTTTTATCCACTTGTAGCCTGCTTTATTCTAAAGCATTCAAGTCTTACCTTGGAGATTAGGTAAGATTTTGAAGAAGTGACTGGTCCAGGGTCACTTGAACCCTTTGTCCTAATCCAACACTCTAGTAATTACACCATGTTACCTGTTGCCATTAAGTAGGGATCAGTTGGAAGTGACGATTCTCAGGAAAAGACTGGGAAGGAATCTGAATTGGAGAAAGCATGTCCCTCACTTTACTCAATCATCATGCTGAAAGGAGAAAACATGTAGTCATATTCCAGTCTCCTGCTTATAAACCAGGTCTACCTGTTGGTCATACTTCTGTCCCATCAGCTGATCACTTACTGTCTGACTTTTAATATTTCCTGCATGGAGTATCTTATCAGCTTGAGAGGAATTTGCATAAATTCAGTTCACTAGCAGAAGTGCAGTTAAGTGATCCTTTCTGAGGTGACTCAGTTTTGTCCAGGAATCAATATTTATGTGCCTTCTCAAGTCCTTGGAGTATATCAGTCAAAACGCCTTCTCCTTGCAGTAGGTTTGATGATCATCAAACCAAAGTGTTTGCATTTACTTATAATTGACTATGGGATGTGAAAGATGTGGTGAGGCCACAGTTTTTCCTCTTTGTGTGCCTTTGACCAAATCTGGATGACTCATCTGCCTTTATGGGCAATTCAAACCACTAAGAAAAGAGAATATTCTTATTCCAGAAGGCAAAATTCATCTGCACAAGTTGAATACTCCTCCACCTTTTGCTTCTGCCAGATTGTCCATTGGTCTTTGTAGAAATCCATTGATATCTATGATAGTAGACCTACTATAGAAGATTCCATGGGGCATAATAGGGGGAGTGTACTTGTCTTGCCCTAGGAATAAGTATTTTTATCTTAATAATTACAACACATTTGGCAGGATACAACTTAAGATGCATGCACACAAGTCTCCCTCTCAAGATGCTTTGAGGGGGAGACATAGCTGATGTGCCTACATTATCCTGAGGAGGGGATTTGCATGGCTGGTCCCAAGTGGGCTTTACAGCCCCCTATATCTGTGAGTTACAGTTGATTTTGGGGGCCATAATAACTGGTCAGTATAGGCAATGTGGCTCATGCCAAATCAATGAGATACACGCTACGACAGTGGTAAGCCTCCATTGTGAGGCCAGTGAATCCTGTTCCTCACGTCAGGATGGCTCTGGTGGTTCAAGGTCAAAAGGACATGTAAATATAGTGAAGGCAACTTCTGTAGTTGTCCGAACACAATCTTAGAGTTCTATTTTAACATTCCATGCTTATACTGGGGGCAGCTGTATACCCTGCTAGTTTCTGTGTAATTCAAAGAAAAAATGCATTGCCTTTCATAGTTTCATTTAAGTAGAAGTCACTAAAATGTACTATTGGTTTAAATAAACAAGTATTAAGTTACTATATCTAACTTATGTGGTTATCTTTTATAGCCTGTAAATTTAAACTAGTTATACTGATTGGAAGTAAGTGATATGGAAGTAAATAAGCAAATGTTACTTGCAAATAGGCAGCACATGATTGTTGTACACATCTCTTAGGCGTATATATGACAGCCACTAGATGGAGTTATATGAAAGCATTGTTTTAAAGACAATTTCATTGTCTTAGAGCAGTATGAAAATTCAAGGTTACTACTTTTGGCTTTATGAAGAGATTTGTTCATTATGTTAGATCCGTTTTTTCAAGTCATATTTGTAATTATAAACTTGTATAATGTAAATAATTTTTTAAGTAACAGGTATCAACAATAGCATATTCACATTGAGAAGATTAGTTGTCTGTGAGGATGAAATGCTGCTTGATTCTATATTAGAAATAAACTGACAAGACTTAGATGTAGGCAGGGTCTTGTAGTACTGTTACACGACTAGAATGCTACAAATCCCTAGGCTATCCAGAGAACCTAAAGAAGAGGCTGCTTAGATTGGGCAAAGAAAGGCCTAAAGTAAGGATTTGGGGTGATAGGTGTATGTTGTCTAAGGGACATGTGTGTTTATAACATTTGCTTTATGTCATATAGAACTAAATTATCTTGCCTCTTTCTCTATATTTTATACAGTATTATGAAGTAAGCATAAGTTTCTGAAGAAATAAACTGTTAATGCATCTGATTATAGCCATACATTTGTATGATACTGATTTGGTTTGTGCAAATCTTTGCATAGTGCAAAATTGCCACCCCTAGCAGATCAAGAAATCCAATTTCTGCTCAGTTGCTAAAGCTAGAAACTAAGTGTCACGATCCCCAGCGTTCCAGTCAGTGCCTGCCCTCTCTAGGAGTAGCTGGGCCCTGTTAGGATGCTGAATTCGTGCAACGGCGGAGTGAATACTACAGTCTAAACACAAAACACTGGTAGCAAGCGTTTCAAACAGTAAACTAAAACAAGTTTATTATAACACACAAGCAATACTAGAAAGATAATAAGATTCAGGTAGTTGTTGGCTTGAATCGGTAAGTCTCTTAAGGTTAGGAGCTACCCCTTTCGCTAAAGGAAAATAGTTCCCCTTTTAAAGATAAACCTCTCCACGTTCCTCCCCCTCTGGCTAGCTCTGCCTCAGCCCAAGCCTAGCCGGTGTACCAGAACGTGGCTCCAGATGATCACAAGGCCCAGTCCGCCCTTGCTTGACTGTTGCTAGCGAAGTCTCCCTCAGAGCCACAATCCTTCATGATTGTCTCCTTCAGAAATCGCTCAGCCAAAAGACCAATGGTCAGCTACTGGTCCAGCTCTCTCAGGTTCAGCTCTCTTCTGTTCCCTTCAGCTTCAGTCCCAGCACGAAGACCTCCTCTGCTGTATTTTGAGTTCCTTTATACCTTTTCCCCTCTGGCCCTGATTGGCTGTCACCTCCTGGGGAAAGCTGCTGAAATAAAATGCTGCTGGAGACTCCTGCTAGAGGTTCCTGTCCCGAACGCCTGATTGGTGGGAACTCCTCCTCTAGCCCCTCCAGCTCTAAGATCCCCGGACAGCTTTTCCCTCCAAATAACAGCTGCAACCAATCCTTGCACCTGGACCCGCACAGGATTTCCCGCCCTGTTTGCAGCCTCTGCCCATGGCTTGCAAAAGGCTGTTTGCACAGAGGCTGTCTAATGCAGTTTGCTAGAAGCCTGCAAAGACAGAAAGCAAAGCAGTTTGCAGCCTCTAGCCTGAAACCGTCACACTAAGTAAGTTATACTGCAGAAGACAGACCAAGTCTACCATTGTTAAAGATGCTGTGGCTCTCAGTTGCCTAGTCTACAGGTTATATTGGATTGAATTGTGCATGTGGGAAGACTCTAGGTCAAATGTGTTCTGGCTTCCATTATACTTAGTAAAATTAAATTATGTCTCTATAGTAGCACTGAGATATACTTACCATTATTCAGTAGAGTAGTCAACATCCCTAAAGGTTTTTAAGTCTATGTTTAAAAAATATGAACAGTTACAAAATGCTGTTTTCCAAGGAAAACAAAGTAGGGATAGGAAATGCACAGTAAAGAAAATGACAGTTAATGTAGTGGGCTACAAGAAGTAAAACCTTATAGCTTTGTTGTAAAGTACTACAGTGAGACAGAGAAAAAGAGTGCCATGAAATTTGTGGGGATGGAAGGAAGAGGGACAACTTATTCTTTTCAGATTTTTTTAAATTTTCAGATATGAGAGTGTTGCATGTCTCGGGATTTCAACATTTACATGGATTTTAGCACATGTGATAGGTTGGAATTTGGCTTTCTGTACTAATATGTGTCTTACCATGGGTATACCAATCATCTGATCAGACTTAATTTCAACATCCTTTATTTTCTACATGTCTGATAATCCAGAAGATTTTTATGAGTTCACTCATAAAATTGAGTTTACCTCTGTAAGTTTTCATATTTTCCCCCTATTTGCATTTGTAAGGCAAATGCACAATAAACAAGTGTGGAATGTAAGTGTCATAGCTATGTACACACCTGGCAGGTCCCCTGTTCCAAAATTACATTAAGTTTGCAATGGATAAGGGCTACTGTTATTGGCCAAATGAGCTTTGATAAATGCCAGGGATGATTCTCTATTCCTCATCAGTCAGCAAGATCATTCTTCCCTTTCCCACATGAGAGATTATTCTCCTCCTTCCTCCCTGTCTCTCTTTCATGCACATATACACATGCACAGGGCAGATAAGTCCTATTTTATTCATTCTCCTCCCTTTCCATCTGTCTTCCAATGTTCTTCTTACCTGTCCCTACTAGCGAAGTGCATGGATATTCGTAACATTCATAATGTCTACGAATTTATTTATATTTCTATCCCTCCCAATACCCAAAGGTCTCAGGGCGGGTAACAACTTTTAAAATCTAGCATATCAAAAGAAACCTATATTAAAACAACAATGACTATCAACAGCATTTAAATCCAACACGTTAAACAGCACAATAAAAGTTAAAACAGTAGTGTTTCCAGTGGGGGGCAAACATAACCAACATTTTAGTTGAAGGCCTGAGCGAAGAGGTGCACCTTCACCACCTTCCTGAACCTAATCAGAGAAGGAGCCAGGCGCACATCAAGGGGGAAACTACTCCATAGCCTGGAGGGCCTTACTGAGAAGCCCCTCTCCCGGGTCCCCACCCACGTCACTTCTGAAGGTGTTGGAAGAACCAGGAGGGCCTCCTCTCCAGATCTTAAGAGACAGGCAGGTCGATATGGGAGGTGTTCCTTTAGATATTTGGGGTCCAAGTCATTTAGGGCCTTATAAGTCAAAGTGGACATTTGAATTCAAATTGAATGTTTTGATACATACGTATAAAGCTTCATATGGGATTTGTATGCTATTTGTATGCATTCGTATAGGATTGAACATTCATATCAAATACTAATCCTACCACATTCGAAGGGGATCTACTTGAATGAATATGAATTTTCTTGCACTCAGTTCTATACAAATTGAATACAACCCCCCCCCCCCAAACATTTGTGCACATCCCTAGTCTGTACACTTTGGTAACAGCTACTTCTATATTTGCCACAGAAAACTTTCACAGTGTTACACTGTAACACTGAGCTACTGATATTCTCTACTATAGCAATATTGTAACATAGCTACAGATAAATTATCCAAGAATTTGAACTGAGGCATGAAGAATGAATGTAAATCTAAGACTAAGATACTTGGATCTTTTGAGAATAAAATTAGTGGACATATAGAGAGGAACAAGTATTGCTGGAGGGATCTCTTGAGATTGGGTGGCAAATACAATTGAATCTTAGCAAGTTCAAGGTACACTGGGGCAAAGAACCCAAATTGTATCTATAAACTAAAGATGGCTGAGTTTTCTTTGGCAAATCAGAAAATGGATTTTGGAGTTATGGTGAAATGAAGGTGTCAAAACCCAATGTGCAACAACAGTGAATAAAGTAAATTCAGTGCTAGGAATAATTAGAAAGGGAACAGAAAATAAGTCAGCAGGCATCAAATTTGGAATATTGTGTACAGATCTGGTCATCATACCTCAAAAAGGATGTTGTGAAACAGGAAAAAGGACAATCAGAAATCTGGCTTCTGTATCTAGCCTCTTCAGCCTTGAAAGATGGCATTTAAGAGGGGACCTGTTTGAAATATGTAAAATTATGCATAGTGTGGAAAAGGTGAATAGAGAAAAAAAATTCTATGTAGTGCACAACACTAGAATGAAGGGGCACTCTTTGAAGCGACTATTTTTTCACTCAACAGGTCATCAGTCTATGGAATTTGCTACCAGAAGGCCTTTTGTAGGGAGTCAAGAGAATGCTTGAGAATGCTCAGAAACAATTGGTGGGACATGGTATGAGATAAGATTCTAGACGAGATTGACTGTGACCTGATCTAGCAAGGTTCATCTTATGAGCTTATTACTTTGAGTACTAGCATCTACAGGAATACTGGTTTTAAAAATGATTAGGGGATCTAGATATTTGGATTTTGAGTACCATAGGAATGTGGGTTAATGTTTTCATTGCTTAGAAATAGGCGACATCCTGACCATGGGAAGTGGGAGCAATAGTAGAAGCTTTGGAAACTCTGCATGGTTTATGTTCTGCAAGCTGTTGTTGGAAGACCAAGTATGGTTTTATTCTGTTAAGAGCAGTGCACTGGATTTTACTGGGATGGGAAAAATTATCTCACGCATGCAGCAAAGTCTCAAAGCAGGATCTTATAGGAAAAGGTTTGAAAACTGCCAAATTACCCAACTGAATCATAAAATAAAAGACAGACAGCACCAAAAATGTCCCAGGCAAAGTACTCTTAGAAAACAATTGGGAAACTTTATTAAAATACAGTAAATGGGAAGTACTCTTAGAATACAACAAGGAAACTTTATTAAATACAAAACTGTCACTTTTTGACAGAAAACTACTGATCCCTTCAAACAACTAACAGAAACAATAGAAAATGCAGTCTGAGGTATTCCCTTGATAGAGGCTGTGCTGCAGACGCTTTACTCTGCATGTGCCAGGCAGAGAAAGAAGCTACACAGACCCAGGAGAACTTTTACTTAAAATTGTACTTAAAAGACTTTATGCATTGATAGCTAGCTTTAACAAGGGAACTATAGGGAAGAAAAAGGAACCTAAATCTAAACTAATTATTCCATTGGACCGTACAACTACCAGACTGATGTCTAACCATCCATTCCCTTGAGATTTTGAGACGGAAATCTGTGCCACAAAGAGCCTTCAGTCTCATAAAGTAATCCACAGAAAAGGAGAGATTTGCACTAAAGGGGAAAAATACTACTTTGTAACTCTGTAGCAACACAGTTACAGTTTTTTCCAAGTCAGCTGAGGCACCAGATGGGCAAGGGAGAGTCCTATTTGCTGAGTTGCTTTGGACCTGAAACAGCAATCTGAGGAGCAAGCAGCAAGAGAAAGGTGATAAGTTTAAAAGTTTGAAGTTCTCCCTTCAGGAACAACGTGGATGGAAGGAAGCTAGACGGCAGGTGGTGTGGCAGGATAAATCCAGCTGACAGAGACCAAAAAGACTGTATTTAGAAATGGTATGAAAGGCCATCCTAGCTTCTTACAATTGTCGTAGATGCCTTTCATCATGTGCAACCATATAGAGTGAACATCCTGCTTAGAATGGTGACACCTGGTAGTTGATCTTTGTCCTTCCTGGAAGTTGAGATCTGTGAGGGTTTGACAGGATTTGTGGATCTCTGAATTGATGAATGTCTCATTGAGGAATGGATCCTGTTATGGTACCTTAAAGGGGGCAGTGGCAGAGATGCCATGCTGGACTTTGAATTGTATACATTGAAAGATGAATGCTGTAAGGGTCTTTAACAGAAGATCTTGCCAGCTGCAGCTAGGTTGTTAACTAGGAGCTGTAATATGACAGTGTTGTCACTGGACCAGAATCAGTAACCAGAATATCTTGAATGTTGGGTGGTGCTCAAGAATCAAAGTCAGAAATAAGCCATGGACTTTGGTCAGAAGAGTAATCAGTAGTAGTAGAAGAGTTGGCTTTTATATCCCAATTTTCTCACCCATTTAAGGGGATTCAAAGTGGCTGACAAAGCTTTCTGTTCCCCCCAGAACAGACATCCTGTGTAATGCCCCCCGCCGTGTCTCCTGACTCCAGCTCCTCGGAAGGGGAGGAGGAGGAGGCAGGCACACCCACACCCACGCCGGCACCCCCGACATTGACAGGGGCAGACGATGCCGGCCCAAGCACCAAGGACCCTGCCCGCGAGGAGCGTGTGAACTCCTCCCCAGGTGAGAGCGATGAGGGAGCGGCTCGCCCCCTCCCACAGGTGTTGCGCCGGGAGAAGCAAGTCATGCGCCGCTCATCTAGGCTTAGACACCTGCAGAGGAGAGGGCGTGACACAGCTTCCCCTTCTTAAGGAGTCGGGCGGCGCCCAGACTCTGTTGCAGACAATGCCGTGCAACCCCGCCGTGTTTCCCTGAGCTGTGTTTGACCCTGGACTGACTGGACTTCCCCGACCTCTGGACCGCCTCACCGACCTGCCGAAATCTGTACTCCCCCGAACTTGGACCGGACATTGACTCTGAGTAAGCCATTCCCGTAGGGCAGAGCTGCGTGCGTGTGTCTACCTCCGCATCCCGGCCCCCCAGGACACGACATCCTGTGAGGTAGATGGGGTTGTGAAACCTCAAAGAAAGCTGGGACTAGACCAAGGTCACTCAGCTGGCTTCTTGGAGGAGTGTGGAATCAAACCCAATGACTAGGAGATGTGAGTCCAGCACTCTAACCCCAAGCCCAAACTGCCTCAGAGGAGGAGAGAGAAAACACAACTGGGAGAAGTAGCAACCGCCAGTGCAAAAATGACCAGAGTATCAGTGAAAGAGTTGGAGACAGGAAGGCTTACTAGGCTGGTTAACTTCTAATTGAATTTCAGACTGACCACTGATGGCATTCAGATGTTCCCAAACAAGACAACTGCTGTTACTACTGCTTTTAAAAATTAGACTCTTTAGTGTGACCAGCAACAGCCAAACACGGGAAAGCTGAATGGAGTCATGATTAGCCTTTAATTGCCACAAATGCTAGAAAACCAAGTTTTAACTTGATGAGATCTGTATATAGTGCTGTGGGACCTCTGTTCTCCCATTTTTATTTATTTTATTTATTTTTAGTTTATAGAGTATTTTAAGGTTCTACTCTTGTCTCCGTGTTCTTTAACATCTACATGACTGAATACGTAATATTACCTGGAAGTCTAGACTGAAGTGTTCGATGACATGTAGTTTTATTTCACTTTTCCATTTAGTTATCTTAGGAAGACTGTTGAGATTCTGATCTGAGACCTGGAGGTTGTATTGAACAAATTCCATCAAATAACTGAGAACTGGTTTTGGACTGAATGGGGTTTCCTTAAAATATAAATTTTGCCTCTGGTGATATGTAACGCTCAGGTGTTTTTTGTGGCCTTTTGTGACAATCCTACAGAAACAAACATTGTCATATTTGTTCATGCATTACTGACTTCCAGATAAGACTATTCTATTACGATCTTTGCAGGACTGCTTTTAAAAGCTGTTTTATTTTGAACTTTCCTTAGTGTGTTGCATCATTGCACCAGGATAATGGACTATGTTACCATTATATTTTATTTATTATGCTTGATGCTGTTGTGTTTCTGGGTACACTTAAAGTTCTGGTGGCTCAGGACCAACTTATTTTTTAAAAAATCATTTTTTGTGGAAACCTGCATGTGTTCCCTAACAAAGCAAGTCTAAACTGCCAAGTGTGTGAAGTCAGAATAGTGACCTCAATAGTGGAGTCCTAGTTTATGCCTTATTAGGTCTTCTGTGTTAATGTTTTAAAATAGTAATGTAGTAATCTCTAAAACGACTGCTCCGGGCCTTGCCGGGCCTTGCCTCATCTCACCTGGGCCCTCTGGGTGGTGGCAGTTTCCCCCACAGACCTGCTAGCAGCTAGACTGTTGCTTTGCAGTGGTGGCACTCAGCGGTGCAGTTCATCCAAGAGGGGCACGGCTAGGACACCCAAGTTCTGTGAGACAAGTGGCTGGAGCAGAGATCATGGACTTCTTGGAATGTGGCTGGCTCTGGAGGCAGAGCTTGCTTCCTCAGCACTGAAGGAGGGGCTGGTTTGTCCTGCAGGTGGATGGCAGCCTCATCTGTTGCCACAATGATGTTGGGCATGACAAGGATGGCTGATTTGAGTGCAGGGCATGCTTGGGTCCATCTAGAGGGCACCACTGCTGCCATAAGCATGCAGTCTTCGGCCACATGCAATCTGGGACTCCTTCTCTTCTGGTTGCACAGGATGTGATGTCAACGGAACCCCCAGCAGAAACAGCCCCAGCTCCTCCAATCACCTCTTTGTATTTGCTCCTATGTCATTTCCTCCACACCCCATTTCCTCTACCCTGTTTTACTAAGCTAATCAGGTCAAACCAACCACGTGGTTTGATCCCTGGGACTCAGGCCAGTCGGGTTGCCCAGGATTACCTATCGCAACACCCGGCAGTCAAGAGTGGCAGCCCCAGCCTGATTCAGGTCACAAGAGCTGGAATGTGACATAGGCAACCTCTTGCTAGCTATGTTAATATATGTTTTTCTTCTGCATTTAATGATAGGATGGTATTCTATGTAACTTTATTAACTTTATGAATTTCCTTATAACTATCCGATATCTAATGAAGTCTGATTTAATTTATTTAGTATTTGTTAGTTGTCTCACTGATTTTGTTCTTTAAGCTATCTGAACACATTGCCATAATAAATTAAAAATTTATTTTGTTTTGAGTTCACTATGAATGCTCTTATTGCATACAGAAGCCATTTCCTTCTGAAATGGGCCGAATTTTCTCTCACTCTTGCTGCTGAATAATATGCTATTTATTTTTGTGTGGTTTATTCTTGACTATACTCTTTAAGAAGGTCAGCAAAACAGCTATGGGTTTTTTACGTACATATTACTGTGTCTGTAAAAATGGCAATCTATTCTTTCCAGGCTTTGCATGCATATTTTGTCCTTTGGCAGAAGTAGTAATATAAACAGAAGAATATGACAAAGACTATTAGCTTTTTAAGAAAATGAAAGACCTGGTAGACAAATCTTAGGGACTGCATCAACTTTAACATTTAAGAAATTATCTTTATTGGTCATTTGTAAAATACTTTTCTGAAATGGATATTGGAACTAAATAGCTGTATATTTTTAGAAACATAGCTCAACAGCTTGTTTGGATTCAGCTCATTCTGTAAGTAAGAAAGTTGGAAAGGCTTGCAGCTTGATTTTTTTTTCTCATGGTTTCTTTCATTATTTGAATGCATGCTCTATAGATGGCTATTTTGAATTTCATTTCCTAAGTGGGTAAAGACTGCCAACCTTAATCTTTGTGTCATCTTCCCCTGATTTTTTTTTAAACCAAGCTCTTCTTTTATTAATGATAAAATTGGTCTTACTCTCCTAAGTATCTTTCTGGTACCAGTGTGTCTGTATTAAAACAGGCACATCATTGGTTTCATGTGCTGTACTGTTTCCATAGCAGCAGGAGGCAGGACATTTATCCTGAATTTTGATATTGATAGAAGAAAAAATAGTTCTTTGTCAGTGTTCTTCTCCTTTCTCCTTTTTAAAAATACTACCCACCCCACCCCAATATTTAGGTCACGCGAAGAAGCATCCTCTGCTGGTGCATTCTGGGAGAGTCTGTCTTTTCTTGCAGCAGATGAGAATTCTTTGTGCTTCTCAGCAGAAGCTGCAGCAGTATATTTGCTTCAACATGATTTAAAGATACTTGACAAAAAAGATCAGAGCAATTTCTTTAACATTTTGTTTCTGTCAATTTGCATTAATAGCATATGACAAAGCATTTTATTTGAGACGGATATACATGGAGAGGTGTGGTTCATTCTGAAACCTCCACAGAATTTTTGGCATTTAGCAAAGCACTCTTACCATATGGTAGCTGATGGCATTTAGTTGCTGGACCTGATGAACACTTCCTTTACAAGGGAAGGAATTATATTATTTGAATAGATCAATTAGCCAGAAATGCAAGCTGCATTGTTTTTAGAATGGGTTGCACTACAAGTGTGGTTTTATTTAAAGGGATTCGTACAGTTTTTGAGAGAAACTGTTCATATATTTGCAAGCATCAAGGAGAGAACAATGCTGTGGAATATACAGGAAATAGTTCCCCAAAAGAAGACTCCGGAAAATTGATCCATTCATCTCTGGTAAATGCTGATTTGTTTTGTAAAGATTTTAAAAAGTGTTTTTACTATTACAATATTTATTCTAATTTTTAGAAGTGATCTCGTAAATATTTGGAAATCAGTACTGGCTCTAGTTTTCCTTATTGAAATAAGTTATTTGTTGAAAGTGATTTTTGTTGAACGTTACATAGAATAATTACATATTGATTGCAATTATAGTATTACTAAACCATAAATGAATTAAAACAAATTATTCATCTTAACAGTTTTAATGAGCTTTTAATGTACCTACTTGTGAACAAAGAAGGAAAAAGAGCTTATAAGACAATCATTTTAATATTTAGAAGCCATTTAGTTTGGTGGTAAAAGCATGTTTGGTAGGTTGCTTGGTAGATAGAATTACCATCCATCCAGCAAAGCTTGTTATCAAACTTGATGTATTAATACTGGATTAATTACAAAAGTCTGCATAGTAGTTGCATACTCTAAGCATGAAGGTTTTTTAGCTGAATCTTGATAGAAGATGATTTCTCTTGCTTTGCCTTGACTCTAGCTATCGGTAGTATCTGTATGTTAGAGTGAAAGGGGGTCTTTTGGTTAGTATGTGCTTTTACCAGGACATTTCTAGCTCAAGGAATGTAGGTTTGCATTATGGTTGAAATTATATATGAATTTAACTGAGGGTAAGCATCACTGGATTAAAACACTATTACCTTACAGATTTTATTGCACTTCACAGTAGATAGCCATTTCTGTAACTTTTGTGAACTTGATCTCATTTTTAACCTAGCTTTTTTTATTTTATCACTCTTTCAACTCTTTTAAAATTAAGCTAATTAATGTATATGTTATAACCATTCAAAATAAAATGCTGAAATAGTAATATGGCAAATTTAAAGATATTCTATTAGGATACTGCAATTCAGATTATATTCATTGGCTATTGTACTGTGGAAGTGAATGCCAGTGTTGGATAATGATAACATTTAAAGTCCTAAGAAAATGGGATTTAATCTGATAGGACTTCAACAGAACCTCAGAATCTTAAATGTAAAAAGAGAAATCTTGACCACCTGAACCAACTACTGACATTTCTCTTATTCCTTTGAAACCACGTAAATAAAACTACACATTTCTATTAAAATGATAAATATTTTTAACCCTGAAGGTTATTTAGTGCTCTGTGAACAAGGTCATTGTCAGATTTTGGACCAAAGAAGCAACATATCATTTCAATGCAAGCAATTATAAAATTTGTTTAGAATTAAAAGAAATAAGCTGAAACAGCTCTTCTCTCAGAAAAACACCATTGCCAGAAAGGAATGCTAAATATACAAGTGGACTGTAAATGTTATTTCATACAAAAGGATTTTCCAACAAAATGTTGCAGTAGAATGTTCCATTTCAGAATATTAAACAGCTATACTCTCTTTCAGCCTATTCTTTTATTTTTTATATCCTCCAAATTCTTGTCAGACTGGATGGCAAGGGGCTGCTTGTACCTGCAGTTCTGTGGCATGTCCTACTCTACAAGATGTTCAAGAGTCAGACGCTGCTTCATAATAGTAATTTTACTTAGTAATGAAATTGGTGTGGGAGCATCATATAGCCTCAAGGGAACTCTTTGTAGAAAACAATTTAAAAGAAGAGGAACTAGGGCCCAGAAGCTTCATATTTGAGAAATAGACTAGTAAAATACAATAAATAGTGCTGTGTTGTACGCCCATAGTGATGAAAACTGATGAAAAGAATCAGTAGACCTGGATGTCCACATGGTCAGGGCACTGAAAGATGGAAGCTTTGGTCCAATAACAGCTGAAGGATATCAAGTTGGGATGCTTTGTTTGGTTGGAAATACTTCATCTGTAATTGATGAAATAAATTACAATGCCTAGGTTTTGCTGTCTGGTACTACTGATCTATGGTGACAATGTGAACGCATGCAGTTTTTGTGGCTGATTTGGTAGAAAATGCATAAAGGACTTGTTCAGTTTTAACATGGGAGAAAAAGAAGAAGAGTTGGCTTTTCTACCCTGTTTTTCTCACCCATTTAAGGGGACTCAAAGTAGCTGACAACTATTCTCCCCACAACAGAACACCTTGTGAGGTGAGTGGGGCTGTAATTGCTCAGAAGAGAGCTGTGACTAGCCTAGGGTCATCCAGCTGACAGAATCAAACCGGTATTCCCAGATAAAATCCAGCTACTTAACCACTAAACCAAACTGGCTTACCAAAATGTACTATTAAATCAGTAAATACGTAACAGCTACAGTAGAATAGATTAAGTACTGTATTACAATAAATCTTAATAGAAATAAGCATTGCTCAAGAGTTCTCATCTCCGAAGCTATTTTTTTTAAAAAAACTGAATGCGTGTCTTTCACTATTGTGATGTTTAAAACAGGTTTGCAGCAGTACCATTTTGCCTACAAATAATTGTCTCATTGTAGAGATTCTGGTACACGGATATGAATGAAGTTGCTGTTTTATAGTTTTTTTGAAAAACAATAAATGCATCTGTATTTTTAAATTAAATCATTGCTGCTTTAGTGTGTTAAATATTGCTAGAAACAATGCCTTTTAGTGTTCATAACACTGCCTGGAGAAAATCATATTTTTATATGGCATCTCCTGCATTATCTTTTTAAATTACCATGCATGGAGCATATACAAATGCACAGCAGTGGCATGTTTCATTCTCAAGGAATATTCATTTGTAGATTGCCTAACGGTAATAATGGTTCTTCCCTCTTTTCTGGCATCCTTTTTCTAAACGTGCCACACTGACTGAAAGATAAAGAAGTTATAAGAGTAGCAAAATTCATGGAAGGCTGTAATAAGTGACTTCAGCTTATTAGGAATCCTGTAGGAAGCAGCCAAATCATGGAATGCTACTGTCAGTTTTGGTTTTAATTTGGAGATGGTTTGTTTTTTAAAGTATTTCATATGATACCCTAGACTTTGTGAATGGAAGCCTCATTTTCATTTCTATCATTCTTCTGTCTCCTGAAATGCACATGCTCTGCAAATGTTATGTGAAAAGTGCAAGACAGTTAATGAAGAACTCTCTCTGCTCTGGACCCCTACTCTTTACTTTCAATCAGTGCACCTAAAGACCTGTAGCTCGACACATCTTGCCGTCGAGTTGACTTGCAGGCAGAAGCATAGAGAAGTGCAGCTGGGAAGCAAATAGCATAGATGACTGGTGGTAGGGTCTGCAAAAGCTTTCAGGGTTAATGTTGGAGGTCTGTCCAGAAGAAACATTTATGGGCAACATTCTCATGATCAAAATCTAGGCAAGGGGAAATGGCCTAATTAACGTACCAGCTAACAAAACAGAATCTGTTGGAAACCAGTGCATTGGATCATTAGTACAGCCCTTCAGGTGAGGGAGACCCTATAGAACAACTCAGTCATTTGAGATGTAATGAATTGGAATCTATGGGGGGCATAGGTGAATCTCTGGATTTAAGGGTGATTCCTTTCCTTATCAGAAATGGTAATCTAGTTTATTTCCCTTGCCAAAATGCTTTCCATTTACACAAGCAAAGCAAATAACTCACTTTTTTTTTTAGTCTGCTAGGTGTTTAGTTCCTCCTTGGGTAGGTGGGTGCCTAAGAGATCCTTGGATCAGATCACCAGTGCATATTATACACAGCAACAATGAAGGGTTTCTGGTGTAGATTCACAAGGTCATACTCTAAGGTGTTCAAAATTGCACTCAGAAATTAACCTTTGACTAGTCTCTAAGGTGCTATGAGACACCCTTGCTTACTGATCCAGACTAAAATGACTATATCTTTGAATTCTAAGGTCATACTGAAGTGACTGTCCAAGGGAACTGGTCAGTAGCTTGGCTTGATCCAGTACAGTATTAAAATGCAGCAACAGGGCCACTAGCTGATGGCACAAAAACTTTTACTGGTTCAGAGCAAAAGGATTTGGAGTTCAGATAAAGACAGGCAGTTCTGGCACACCAGAGACCAGAAGATCTCATAAGTGAATGCCAAGGCTTTTTCCACTTAGGTTTCCCAATGAGAAACTTTGGTTCTTCTGTGTGCTTTTCATAGTATACACCTCCAGAGCAGTATTGTGAATGAATTAGTTGTTTAAGACAGATATAGTCCTAAGCCTGCTGGGCATCAAGCTCAGGGTGGCAAACTAACCTCAGGTTGGTTTGAATGTTCCACACTGAACCTGGCCGGCATACCACAGCACATTACATCTTCCTGGCGTGTTAACAACCTTTTCTGTTTCAAACAGTTGATTTTTAGAAGTAACTGAAGTAGTTCAATCTGGGCTGATGTGGGGCTAGGCTGAACTAGTTTGTATACATAGTTATTCTGGAAAGGGCCCTAACTCTGAACATTAAACACACTGCTTTCTTCTCTTTTGCCTCAGATTAGCAACTGATTTGGTTGAGGAAGGGAAAACTGATGTGCCATCTGGGCTAGGGAAGGTACTGTTTCTTGTCCTGTATTTTTGCCTGTCTTCCTGGTGACTGAAAAAATGTTACCCAAATGAGTAGCAAACTTTCCCCATATCTAAAATATCCTATTTGTATTTCTTATGTTCTGACTAGTATCTGCCTGTTTCCAATTCATTACATCTCAAATATGTTTTGAAAACTTTAAATAAAAATAGAGAAAGAGGAGAGTACCAATAGCATATACCCCTGAAATAGTCTTAAGACTAGATAACATATGCACCTATGATTCATGGATCATTCTTCACAGACTGCAGTTTGACAAAACTTATCTTTGAATGAAATGTTCTATTATAATACTGATACTTATGTTATTCCATGTTGTAAGGTATGCTAATGCAATGGCTTTGACTATTGTTGTGTGTAGTTTTACATTGGCTGCATCCCTAAATGACTTATTTGCCTCTCTAGTTTCCCTCTACCGTCTCTCTATTCAAGCGGACTTTAAAAGTGCCATGCAATTCCAGAATAAGCGTCCACATGAGGCTCACCAAAACATGCATTTAAAACGCACCTTCCGTCCCCACAGAAGCATGTTTTGCTTGCCCGCATCTTTTTCTCCCCCCCCTCTTGTTGATAGGGTGCCTGCAGGAATGGGGAGGGACTGCGCTCTGCGCGACCACAACCAGAAAGAAACCCTCGACAAGTTCAAAGGAAAAATAGCCATCGATTCTCTGTTCATCTCCCAGGTCTCCGCCCCCCAAAATGGCTTCCTGTGCCGGCAAAGGCAGCGGATGCAGCCATCGGCCACGTAATCCTTCGCTCATTAACTCTCAACACTTTCACAGATCACTGTCAAAATCCACCCAGTAGAGCAGCGGTGACTGTAGCAATCCACCATTTCACACCTGATAACAATTGCAACAATGTTGCAATTCTGCACTATTCTGGCTCTTTGAAAGTTCTGAGCTTTAGAAAGGGAAAGGAAGGGAAGCTGCTGCACTTCTGGGAGATGTATGAATGTTTTATGGCTGTGTGTGCAGGCAGCAATCCCCGCCCCTTTTGCCACAGAGTGTCCCCATGGTAAATGTTGCCAGGAAAACCCACGACTTCCAAAAAGAGTACTGGAACTCTTCTTTAAAGTGCACTTTTTTTGTTGCGGATTTTCCTCCTTTTGTAGCGCTGGAAGCTCGTTGAAAATCCGGGCATGGGGGCGCTCAGAGGCAAAAGATTTTTAGAGGGCTTTAAATTGCTTGGGGACAGGGCCATACTGGTATCATTTGAGTTTTCAATAAAAATAAAATTTTAAAAGAGGGTACGCTTGGGCCACTTACAGTGGTTTGATGGATAAAATATCACTTGTTTTAAATTAATATGTTATTTCTTCAAGAGTTTCCAGTGGCAGGGAGTCTCTGAAAAGATTCCAGGTGACAGGAAGCTGTTTAGAATAATTTTCTGTACAGCTTCAAGGTCACATCCTATGGAACTTGATATAAACAAGTTCTGCATGAAGTGATGATATTATTCTGATGGGAGTGGTTTCTTGTAACTAGAAATATTCATGGGTGTGGCATTTGCAAGTTTAAAAGCATGTTTTTCCCCCCTGGCCAAATTATTGGGTTTTTTGGTGGGGGTGCGGGGTGGGGGGAATGGCAAATGATCTGGAGTGACTAGAGGTGTAGCTCAGTGACAATGAATTGGGATAATTGCTTATATCATAGAAACAGAATTGGTTGTTGCTGCCAGAGAGTTCAATGGTGTGCTGCAGTGAATCATAGCTTTAAAAGGCTTAGTTTCATCCTTTTGTTATGAATGGAATGATATAGGAGTCTAGATAAAGAAAAAAAATGTATGGGATCCTCTATGAACCTGTGATTCATTCTGATTAGAGCCACTAATCACTACTTAAATGAGTAGTTGAAGTCAGTAGCCTGATCATCTTTTAATTGTTTTGTATTTACTTGGGTTGAAATTTTCCTTTTTAGTAACCAGAATTGATTAAATTCTTGCTTGTCCCCATAATGGTGTGCTTACTTTGGGCTAAAGCTGGCTTTTTGAAGCAAACCACAGGTAAATGATAACTGTGATTTGTTGTTCTGAATGATATACAGGGCTGCATCCAAGCAAAATTCTTCTTCCCTACCATGTGACAGACGGAATTTAGAAAGAATGTATGTAAGCTTCACTGCAGGTTTTCCTTCTTAGTCATGTCATATTAAGCCCAGTCATGTCATTCTTTTGGGGTCTTCAGGCATTTTTGGAATTTTCAGGAAACACCATACCCCATAAAGTTTTCCTTCAAGCCAGGTTTGACTCCTGATGGCTCTGTGTTTACATCTGGGCAGTTTATTTGGCGACAATACAGAAGTTGTTTGCCATTACCTTGTTCTAGAAACGTGTGCACTTTTATAGGTGGAAACTGAGTAGATGGTCATACAACAACTGGAGTTCAACCATTTTAAAGTTCTACTATATCA
This sequence comes from Aspidoscelis tigris stejnegeri, assembly GCA_023333525.1. Taxonomy (NCBI): domain Eukaryota; kingdom Metazoa; phylum Chordata; class Lepidosauria; order Squamata; family Teiidae; genus Aspidoscelis; species Aspidoscelis tigris. The sequence goes on along the minus strand of JALMGA010000001.1, from coordinate 173,151,000 downwards.
GTTTTGAGATTTGTTGACCAAAACAACACAAAGGTTTCCAGGAGCTGTCATATAATTGATTTGTCTAAGAAGATTTTAATACTAGAAATTTTATTTGCAGTACTACTTCTTTTTATGTTTTTATATCCAACCTGCCATTGGATTTTATTTATGGATGACACATACTTGGCACATCACTTTCATTGAACAACCCACCATTATGCTAAGATCTGTTTCCTAGTCCAGTCCAGCCAGCTCAGATCCCATTAGTATAACTGTATAGGGTACGTTAATTTGCGCCTGATCACATTGTGCATAGCTTTACATTTGTTCACATTAAAAAGCACCTGTCATTTTGATGCCAAGTCCTCCAGTGTGCAGTGTCCAGTGGAGCTTTTCACTGTTCTTTTTATTTCTACCATGCTGCTTAATGAACAGATCTCTTTTGGTATTCACTCCAGATCATTTATACATATGTCTATACTGCTTCCAGTGCAGACTTCTAGTGCTTTTTCATAGCCATCTCACTCTTGCATATTGCTTTCACCAGAGAAACAAGAATTTAATTTTATTTCACCCTTCAGGAATTCATATTCAGCTTTTTTGCTTTAGCTATACCACAGTATGATTTTATAAAGTTCATCTGGCATTGTACCAGGGTGGATTTGGTTTAATTTTTTTAAAAAAAAATCATTGATTTTTATCCATCCTGCATTGTACGTTTACTAGCCACTTCAAGAATGGTAATACTCCCTTGCCCTTTCTGTATTTCTCACCCAAAGATTGAAGTTAGACAAGAAAAGTGGAATATTGCTAGGGAAATACTTGTAAAAAATTATCTTGCCCCTTCATCCATTATCTCCCTGTCCACCAAGTGATTTTATTATTAATCAGCAAATGCCATCATATTAAGCTATGTTTCAGGCATGCCCTAAAGCTGAGCAAGATTGTACTTGTCAGTTATCCTCTATAGATTTAAGTTACCAGGCAGATCTATATCAATCAAGCTTCATTGTGATTTTTCACCAGCAGAGGAAGCTCTCTGTTTAAAAGCCACTGAAATGAAACTATCATATACTGGTCTAAGAGTTATCTACCCATGATTTTGTTGGATTTCTTTGTGTCATACAAAATATTGGAATTACAAAATTTCCTTGTTCTCTCTTCACGTATCCACTTAGAGGGCACTTGGCCAAATCAGATTATAGTGTGTTCCATTGTACTGGGAAGAGCTTACTTGCCGTTTTTAGTGTGTATTCTTTCTACTGAGTGTTTTCCAGTCAAGCTCCCTCATTCAAGTCTATCAAAAAACAAAAGTACAAAAAATCATCTCAAAGAACAAGTGATTGAGGAATAGAAATGTAGATTCTCTGATCCGCAATGGTGTGAGGTTAGTTATTTGGTATTTATTACATCCTTTCCTCCTACTCCCTGCAAAAAAGGATCAATGTGGCAAACAAAAGAATTAAAATACAGTAATAGATTAAAACTCCACCCAAAGAGTTGTTCTCCTGGCATTCAAAATTTATCTGGTGTAATACTGTGTTTGTTTCTCTAAGAGGTATGCCTGCACAGATCTCTGACTTTTATGTTTATAATGAATAGCAGACTTCACCGCACCCTCTTTCCATGGAATCCCACTGCTTTGGAACATTTTAAGCCAAAGAGGATTAGATAATTTCTCTACCCCCTACGGTGCTGCAAAAACTGTGTAAGATGTATAGGCTAATCGGCTTTTGAGTTGCCTGGCTTCTTTTATGTAGTTGACAGGTACTTCACTAGTAAACCTGAGGCCTGCTGGTTTCATTTTCAGAGTTAGTAGCTTATTTTTTCCCCATCAGTTTAACTTCAGCATAGAAGGCATGACTTTTCCTACACTAGCTCTAACAGACCCACACCCTTTCTCTGGAAGATGCACTGTGCAAATCTGGGAATAATAGTCCATAGTGGGGGTTTGGGGAGAAGCAGGAGCTTTGCTTCTTTCATGAACCAAGGCTCTTTCTGCACTTGGTCCTATTCTGAAATATAGCGGATAGGGATCTGTTGTCCACATGCTAATACAGACTACAGCAAGCATCACCTGGGGCCTGCTGTAGTCTACACTAGGATGCAGACAATAGGCCTCTATTCCGGAATATATTTTAAAATAAGGTCAAGTGCAGAAGGTATCTGTTCTATCCCTGTTCATGTCCACCAAGTTCAGAGATCTTTTTGAAGATGAAGACAAAGTGCTTTCAAAAAGGTTAGTTACACAAGAAAGTGAACCCTTTCATTGTCTGGTCATACTTTGTGTGCAAATAATGCTTGTGCTCCCTCTCACTCTTGCAGACACATTGCTTGTTAAGACATAAAACAGCTTTAATTAAAATTTGGCCTTTTTTTTTTTTTTTACAGAAATTTGAGTAAAATAAATTGGCAGTTATTCCCCCTAAACACTGTAGTTCATTTCCTGAGCGCACCACCTACAGTTCATATTCACTTTAATTCAGCACTCAAACCCACTCTGCTGCTCTGTATCTCAGTTCTTCAGTCATATACTGTGCCAGGGGAGGAAATGGAAGGCTTAGTGCCCTGCTGATGTCCCAACCTGCTATCTCCCTGCTTTGAGGCTTAGCTGTATGGTTTGGTTTGATACAAGGTATGTGCTTTGTCTGATTGGAGAGATAAGAAACTAGATAGTTGGGGAAGAATGCCAAATGAAGGGAAATATACACTGAAACAGTGTGTAAGGAGAGGATTGATATACAGACTGATAGTTGTGGGAACCACATTTACTGATTTCATTGACTTGCACTGTTTGTGAATTTTCTCTTGGTAGATTGGTGCTGTCTTCAGTTACCTAAACTTAAACAGGGAATTGGTCTTTCTAAGTGTACATTAACAGAGGAAAGAGCTACCTAGAGTCAGAGTGCCACCTCATAGCCAACCTCATCAATATTTCCCATGGAAGGCTGTGTCATGTATTAATAATAGCATGGACTTGATGTGCAGCAGACAAGAGCTGCCCTGGACAGGAGCTTACATGGAGTCCAATGCCACATATCAGAGTAATAGGAAGAAAAATGTCATCTACCTATGACATACAACTCATAAAGAATACAAAAATAACTCAGAAATATGAGTCTGTGGCCCCATCTTCATGCAATGAAAAGCCCGTTAAAAAGCCTGTTTTTCCACGGAGCATCTCCATGCACGGCTTTTCTCCAGGCTTCCAGCACCAGAAAGGAGGAAAATGCATGGAAGAAAGACCCCTCTTTAAACAAGACTACTAGCACACTTTTTGGGAGCCGCGGGTATTCCTAGCAACATTGTGCATGGAGATGCTCTGTGGCAAAAGAGGTATTTGGGGGTGGGGACTGCCAGCCACTGTCCCATCTTTCCTCTTTTTTTCAGCCTTCTCCCTCGTTTTCTCTTCAAATAAAATAATCTCTCTCTCTCTTTTTGCCTCTCATCCACAGCCAGTATTCAAGATCTATACTGAATGCAAGAAAACAGTAGGCAGATGGAGATCTTGTGGAAGCAATTCATTATGTTACTCACAAGATCTCCGAAAAAAGCACCTTGGCTCTGCTGCCTGCACACACAGCTTTAAACATTCACACATCTCCTAGAACTGCAGCACCTTCTCTTCCTTTCCCTTTCTAAAGGTCAGAACTTTTAAAGAGCCAGAATTGTGCAGAATTGCAGCATTGTTCTCAGGTGTGAAGTGGGTGGATTGATGCAGTGTAACCGCTACTGTACAGAGTGGATTTTTACAGTGAAATCACTGTCTTTGGAAGCAAGCTGGATCCCAAAGAGATAAATGTTTCTGGTGGGATTTGCAGGCAGGGGAGAGAACTTGTGAATACCCATTGCTATTTTTCCTTTGTACTTTTCCGGGGTTGTCTTCCTGGTTGTGGCCATGCAGAGCGCAGTCCCTCCCCATTCCTGCCGGCACCCTATCAACCAGAGAGGGGGCAGGGAGAAAAAGATGCGAACAAAGAAAACACGCTTCCATGGGGACGGTAGGTGCGTTTTAAACGCACGTTTTGCTGAGCCTCATGCGGATGCTTATTGTGGAATTGAATGGCATTTTTAAAGTCTGCTGCAATAGAAGAACAATAGAGGGACAATAGAGAAACAAAAAAAATCCATTTAGACAGGGCCTGTGTTGGGAAATTCCAGCAACTTTCTGCCCATTTATAACCAAAGCAGTGTACTATAAGTATAGATGTCAAACTCAGGCCTGCGAACCAAATCTGATCCACAGTATAATTATATTTGGCCCTTGAGAAAATACCAAATGTGGCCTGCTGATAGACAGCACATGTACCGCTAATACTACAAATCCCAGAATGCTCTGCTGGTGCATTGGCAAGTCAATCAGTGCCTCTTCCTCTGTTGACAAGTGCTCCCTTCTCTGTTGATATTCATTAGCAACCTCAGAAGCTTTCTAGAAAAGTGAATGCCACAAATGTGTCTTTTATTTGATATTTGATTTCACATGTGTTTATAGTATTCAGCTTTGCTTGTTCCAGATGAGAAGAAAAAACATCCCCAGTTGTAGACATTTTTTCAATAAACATTAAGATTGGCCCCCGACTTCATCAAAGTTTTTAATTTTTAATTTTGGCCCACTGTGTCTTTGAGTGTGACACCCCTGTATTATACTAAGATAGCAAAAACTGTATAAGAAGAAATGACTGTATGATATTATCCATTTGTAATTTCTTTAATTTTTAATCTAATATATACTGATATAGTTTTTGCTATACAAGGAGTATATAGCTGGTCTATTCCAGTGGTTCCCAAAGTTGTCTGGGCTACGACCCATCTAATATAAGTTTACCAACTCGGGACCCACCTCTAGGAAATTTAACCATTACCAATATGAATAAAGGACTTTTCAAATAACAAAGTTTTAATACAATATTTTTATTACTTAATTCTACAGGCAGGGCCCACTCAATATTTGCTTGCGACCCACCAGTGGGTCCCGACCCATAGTTTGGGAAACCCTGGTCTATTCTATGGTCTGTCCTAGTTGACTTTTATCACATAGTAATGTTTTCTCCAGGAAGGTTTGCCATGTATCATTTTTTTAAAGATATTGTCCTTCCTGTGTGCACTAAGTTCTTCAGTCCATATACCTGTCTTTTGCTTCAATAGATTAAATTTTTGGCTTGCAGAACTGTTTTTTGCTTTAAGGCTTCCTGCATGACTTAAAAATGTAATGTTTAGTCCATTCCCTAGGCTTAAAAGTCAGGACATGAGAGGAAAAGGGGGGAAAAAAGTAAAGCTAAAATTTCCTTCTCATGAAATACATGCTGAGATGTCAGTTTAGGGAGGAGCTGATATTAGGGTGGAAGCCAAACAGACTCTCCCTGTCCTTCAGCCTGCTGGTGGAATGCCTGTTGAATACCCCCCCCCCCCCCCGGTTACAGTCTTCTGGCTTATTTGGCTTGTGAAAGGTATTCTCAAAGTATTTTTAAGCTGGGAAGGCAAACATTTGACTCTTCCACCCAGTTAGCAAAAATAACAGGTTCCATTTCATAAGGTTATACTATTTCCTTCAACACTATATCTCTGACTGGCAAGAGGAATCTGTTCCTCATCTTGTAGAGATCCTCCAATATCCTTTGGACTGCTTCCTCATTGTCAGAGAAAATTACCTTGATAAGCATCATGAAAGTTCACTCTGTGCTGCTGGCCTTCATCATTTATCTTCAGGTCCAGTTGTGGAGGTGACTGTGTGCATCTGTTTATTATGTTACTTAGCTTAGGATAGGATTAAGTAGAGTGGCATGCTAGTTTAAACCTTTCACCTGCTTTTGATTGCACAAACTCCCATTTTTACTTTACCCTCCCCCCCACTATTCTTAAACAAATACCATCACTAGATTTCTGTACCCATTCAAGGGTGTTGATTCTCTACAATACCTAGATTGATTGAAGGGTTTTGTCTCCCCACCATTATTACTTCTTAGCTAGCCAGCACCGTGGCTGCTGTTGTCTGTGAGTTTTTGTGAGACATTTACTCTCACCACTGCACATGTGTCGGCCTCCATGCACACACGGTGGATGAAGCAACTATTGCCACTCAATCTTGAATGTGAGAAAAAGCACTATTGCTAGAAAAGCCTCAACCAGCACTGGGCTTTCCAGCAAAAGCTTTTAGCACCTTTTTTTGGAGGGAAAAGTGGGACTGTTGTGGGGTTGCCATAGATGCATGTGGCAACCCTGCAATAGCAGCACCAAATTTGCACTATATTCCACCCATCTTAGGATGGACTTAACTTAATGAGCAAAAAGCGTCAGGTAGAAAAAACACACACTGATAAAAGTATCCAGGTTTAGAACTGGAATTAGGCTCTGAGGCACTAAGTCTTACAGGCATAAATATGCAATATGTATTGCATAAATATTGCAGTAGTATTTATAGTTCAGTGCAGTAGCAGTAGATTTTTTTTCTGCAAGGTGTTCTGGAGTTGTTGCTATTGTGGGTGGCACATGTGGTTCAGTAATAATAGTGTAGAATTGCCATAATGAGTGTGTAGAAAACTGTGGTTTTTCTTACTGAGTTGTGTGTTTTTTTAAAGAAGTTACTGGCTTCATGAGTACTGTTCACAGGAAGAATGAATATACTTGAATTAGAACAGTTAATTCTTTGTTGAAATGAATAATACTATCTGTTGAATCAGGAATTTTAAACTGCAAGATTGTTAACTGGATTTTATTGGGGAGGGGGAATGTTTTCTGTTCCTGACACTGAAGTGGCTCCACCTTGTCTCACACGCTCCCCCCTCTTCCAGTGGGCCGTCCTTCATCTGTCATGCATTCTCACCATAACTTTCCTCTGCTGCGAAGTATCACAAGTACTTTGTTCTTTATGCAGCTGGAGTGTGGATGGAAGAAGTTTTCATTTTCTCCAGATCACTGGCATGCTGCTTTTGAGAGAGAAAAATCTGAGGTTGCGTTAAATATTTTTGTTCAGAATGCTTGCAAGATCAAATAGTAAAAATATAAAGAAGGAACTTACTATAGAATCTCCACAAAAGGGACAAGATACAGCAACTTCTGAAGCAGAAGTGGACAGTCCTTTAGGTGTTTTGGTAAGCTGATTTATTTGTGGGCAGGGGGATTTTATGTATTAAATGTTTTTACTGATGAATGCCCTTTTGCGAAATTTTCTACAAAATAAGTAACTATGTTTATTGTTGTATTCAGATTGCTTCTGTATCATTTCCAGCACCTATATGCTGTAAACATACATCTGCTTTCTAATTTAAAAATATTTGAATAATGTTTACAGTTTTTCCCCAAATGCCTAACTGATCATACATCTATACAATGAACCCTTTTTATATATATTTTAAATATTTATATATATATAAAAATAAGGTGAAGAAGCAAAATCATTAAATTTCCTGTTTTTCAAATTAGGGTGCATATTAAGATCATTCAGTCTTGAAATGTATGGATAGTGCTACTTTAATTAGCTTGCTGTGCTTAAAGACAACAAGGTCTTAATGAGCAATATGTCTTCAGAGTAAAAGCAAGACATGCTGTCTATTCAGGGGCAATTAAATCCTTTACATGACTGATGATCAACAGGCAGTTTGTATACTATTAGACAAGCTGCTGGTTGTCTATGTTTTGTCATGTTATTTGTTCCAACATATTGGAGTAGGGTAGAGTTAGAGAAGGAGAGTGTTGCATTTAAACAGCTTATGATTTGACACCAAAGGAAACATTGTGAATTCTTTATTTCTTGCAAGCTCCGGGAACACACTAACTCAGATAAGTAGTTCTTTCAGCTGTTTGGCAAGAGTTTAACTAGAACATTGTTGTTTAAATATCACAGCTGCAAGTGAGCAATTTTAAAACTGGCAGGCAATAGTAATTAGTCCTAGGGGTATTGTTTAGTTAATACAGAAATAGCTGGTGTCTGTGTGATGCTAGACATTTTTCAAACATAGACATTCTGGGCAGAGACTTGGAACATCAAAACTGTTTTAAAAATAGGTTTATACTTATTTTTAAGGAGAAAACACTATACGTACCTACTTGCTTCTGTTTTGAACATCTTTTTGTTTAAGATGCATTGTCTTTTCTGAAGTGTTTTGAAGGGTAGTGGATTTATTAGAATAGAATTGTTATATCTTAATAGCTCGTAAATTAATACCAAAGGAAGTCCATACTGACAACAGAATTGAATGGAATAGTGAACCACATCCCGTTTAGAATCTTTTTGTTTGTAGAAGCTAGTAATCACTGGATGTGTTTCCTAAAAAGCTTCCAGGTTTTCATCAGAGACATTCTGAACAAATCTTTGCCTCAGCCCTTCTTTGGAATGCTCATTCTTTTTGTTTTCTTTTTTCTTTTTTTGAACCATCAATTGCTGTCTCCTATATGTTGGATTAAATCTGTATTTTTACATTTCAAATACCATACATGGGTGAAGTAGACACATTAATAAGCTGACTAATTTTTCATACTTGCATTATTGATGTGAGAAATGTACATAGCCTGGTTAGCCAACACAGCACCTTTGAAGATTTCCCTTGGGCATATGTGTGTTCCTTTTAGCCTGTTTCCATACTTTTCATTCATTAGAAAATAGCATGTTAACACAGAGCTGAAGGTGGCAAATTCCAGCTGAATTTGCTGGTGAATTCACGTAATAAGTTAAGACATCCCGTTACTGACCAGTAAAAAAAGTGCTATTGTGGCATGAAATAATGATCAAAGGCTTGGATTTTTATCCACCTTGGTAATTTTTAAAGCAATTTTCGTGTGAAATCATAAGGCACCCATGAATCCAAAGATATAGGGGTGTTTGTTTCGTGTTTTAAGGCTATCATGTATGAAAATCATGAAGATTGATCCTGGAATCCATATTTATTTTGTAGTGCTGGTAGGGTTGGAGCTCTGATTTTTAATGTATGGTTGATCTATCTGAACTTTAATTTTTAAGTATGCCAAACAAAATTGCAAGTGGAAATCTATATATTGTACTAGCTCATAATTTTATACAAACTCCATGGGAAAACAACTTCCCCTTCCTATTTATTCAGATGGTGGATAAGCAACCAAAGAGGCCTATGCTCAGTGTGTAGCCTCAAAATTCAAATTATGCTTATGGACTTTGAGACTTATCAAGAATGCGATAGACAGATTCCAGTGACAACAGATACAGAAAAGGTGAGGTGGTGGAAGAGGAGTCATGAACCAGCTTCATCTTTGATCTTCTGGAACTGCGTCTTAATCCACAGAGGATCAAATGCAGTTCAGGGAGATCGAAAAGTAGTCTGTAACGGGTGCTTTGTCCCTCACTTTCATTTTGTAAGTCACAGATTAAATATAAATTCGCAATGGTTCATAACAATTAAAATTTGACTGTAGATTACTTTATGAAGTCATGCCTTTAGGTGGGTTTCTGTTAACATTGGCTTCGTATACTATCCATAGTATAGTAAGCATGTCTGAACCATTATACATTCAAGTAAGAATGAAATCGAATAGGGTTTAATTTACATTGCTCACTTTTCTCTTGGTTGAGTAGGAGAGATGTTTTTACAGTGTGAGTTTCTTACCATCCATTGTATGGGGTGTTTTTCCACTAGCACTAAGTACCCATTTGGCTGAGAGCCAGATGACCCCATTTGCACTACAGACCCCATTAGAGACACACCTGTTTCCACCACAGCTAGGGAAATCCTGATTATATGGGTTCTTCCATTAAAGGGGTCTACAATGGGGTTTTCAGCCTTAAAATCCGGATTGTAGGGAGCCTGTTTCCACTCCAATTGGGCAATGGGATCTAGAGTAGGCTAGTGGGAGGGGGCACCCATGGGGAGTGCCCCAAAATCAAAACTTCAAAGTCCCTCCGAAGTTGCCTTTGGAGATTAGTGCAGGCTTTGCAGAAAAAACCCTTGCGAGAGCAATTCCATAGTCAAGCACTCCGGAGGATCTTTGAAGCTAGCAGCACATTGTGATCTGCCGCTAACTTTGAAAATCCTCCGTAGCATTTGACAGCTGCATTGCTCTTACAACGGTTTTTTTTTTTGCGGACCCTGCGCTAATCTCCGAAGGGAACTTTGGAGGGACTCCAGAGTCTTTGCTAATCTCCGAAGGCAACTTCAGAGATTGCACCCCCTGTCCCCCAAAACACCTGGGGTGACAGGCAGACCCCTTGTGGGTAGATCCGGATTTGCAAATGGGTGCTCCAGTGTTTCCACAGCAGGCAGGATAGCACCCATTGCTTTTGGGTGCTAGACCACCCATGGATTAAGGGAAGTACCCATTCCTTAGATCTGGATCAAAGGAGCTCAGTGGAAAAACACCCATGGGTTGTTGTTTACTCTTCTGCTCGGTGCTCATATACCTGATCCTGGGTTAGAATTTAATTTGAACATGCCATATATCTGCTGCTGTGCAACCTAAATATAGTTGAATTCTTCTTGATTTTCCAGCATATCCGCTTAAAGACAAGCCAGGACCTGTGTTAGATTTTTTTTTAAAAAATAAAACCTTTAAAACAGTATAATAATCATCACTGTTGTAGTTAAGAGTTGTGTCTGTTTATTGTATCCTTGTTTACAACATGAAAAGGCAGATATTTTTTATTTATACTTGCATTCTGCCCTATGACTTCATAGAACAGACAGTGACTTAAGGTTAAAAAATACAAAACAAAGTTAAAACACAGTGTTAAAAAATAAAGTAACTCCTGTACAAAAATTGAAATACATAGTAAATTGAGTAAATTAAGTTCCGTGTGTGGGTCTCTAGGTAAGATATAATTTGTCAGTGATTCCATATCTTAAGCTTCTGGTTTTCAATACTAATAACTAGTGTCCCAGGGGCACAAGCCATGTTTTGTCTTAAATCATTTTATCTTTTAAATATATTTTATAATATTTTACATATTTTACATTTTTATATTTTTATTGTTGTAACCTGGGAACTTCAGGTGAAGACCCATGATGTAAATTCATGAATAAATTAAATAGATATTTGCACCAAACTTGCATGTGCCCCAGTGTACATGTAGCAGTGATAGTGGCACCAAAGACCTACTTCTGTGCCACTGCAGAAGTGCCTAAGTGGCTAGGGGCCTATTGTAATTTAGCTGCTAGGAGACTCTTGGTGTCATTTTCAGGACAATGTCACTCAGATTTGCATGGAATTTGACTCCATAGTTGGATTTCTGAGAGGTATCCATAATACAGTCTGGTTCTGTTATTTTGAAACTATTTCAGATACCGTAGTCAAGAGGAAATGGACAAGTTGCTTGCAGGGAACTGGCCAGCCACTTGTCTCCTTGACTGATAAAGGTTAGCTGATGGGTATATAGCTGGGCAGGTCCGGGGACTGACAGATGCCTCATTGTGATTTTGTAGCATATCTCTGGATCCAGAGGTGCTAAATAACTGTTACCAAGTTGCTATCATCCCCTTGGGGGATAAGGTGCTGGAGAGAGTGTTGGCTTGCCAACTACATGCATGCTTGGATTATTTTCATATGCCAATCTGATTTGAGGTGGGGATATGGTGCTAAGATTTCCTTTGTCACTATGTATTCCTGTTGGTCCTTGATCTCTCAGTGGATTTGATACTATTGGCAGTTATATTGTTAGAGCATTTTCAGTTACTGGGACTTGGCTGCACTGTTTCACAGTTGTTTTCTACCAGCCTCCAAGGAAGACTCCAGAAAGTAGCGAACACCCTGAGAATTCTTGTGTAGAACTCTGTAGGGGACAGTTCTGTCACCTCCCTTCAATATCTGTACAGAGCTGCTGGAAGAGATTGTAAAGACATTTAGAGTGAGATGAATCAGTATGTTGATAACAGTGAACTCTGTCTCTTCATTCCATTTGAGTCAGAAGAGGCAGTTCTTGATGGTTTCTGGAGGCTGTCATAGTCTGGATGCAGACCAGTACAGTTTATTGAAACTAAATCCAGACAAGGCAGAAGTACTGTGTGTTCTAAGGTCTTGCATCAAGGAAGTTGGGGGCATTTTGTCCCAGATGCACAATCTCTAGATGTTTTTGGATATGATGGTGTCTCTTGAGACTCAGGTGATAGTGGTAGCCAAGAATGCTTATCTGCCTCTTGGACTGCCTCAACAGTTTCAGCCTTTCCTGAATAGGAAAAACATGGCTATGGTGATCATGCTCTCTGGTAACCCCCAGATTTAACTACTGCAATGCACTCTACATGGGGCTACCCTTGAAGATGGTTCAGAAGCTGAATGTAGTGCAGAATTCAGCAGCTCAACTGCTGATTGGAGTGTTATGCCAAAACTTGAACGATCCACACCTGTTGTCTCTTTGCTACTGAACGTAATTCAGCATGTTGATTCTTAAATATAAATCCATTAATGTCTTAATAATCCATAATACCTGAAGGAGTGCCTTCTCCCATAAAGAGTATTAAAGACCACAGGGGAGCCCTCCTTGTAGTTCTGCCACCCTTAGAGGTTTGAGGAATGGCAGTACACAAAAGGCCCTTTTCTGTGGTGGTCTCCAAGTTTTGGAATAACTTGTCAGCAGAGATACTCCTGATGCCAATATTATATAGGTTTAAGTACCCAGTTAAAACTTCTAGCTTCACCCAGCCCGTTGCTGTTTAGGTGCATAATGTTGTTCCTGCTGTGGGACAGAGTGGTATTTTAATTGTTTTTATTGCATAATGCTTATCCATATATTTTACTAGTATATGTAAACATTGTGACCCACGCTGATACCTTCTGGTGTAAATAATCCTCTTATTGAAATAAATTTGCAGTTGTGTTTATATTGCTGTTAATTTGTATCTTGTTTTGCAATTATATATTATACTATATTTAAAAATTCATTTGTATTGCTGTATTATTAACATTTGACTAACTTGTAATGTTAGGGTGTTTTTTCTTAATCTGTAACTTTACCACCCTAAATGTTATCATGTTATTTGAGAATCAGTAGTGTAAAATACTATAGTGTTTAATTTGTAAAGTTTTTTTTTCAGTAGAGTACATTAATTTCACTGAAGTCTGTGAATAAATATTTATCTTTAAATTGAACTGAAATCAACATATGTGCTGTTGGATACGATAGGTCTTCCAAGAAACCAATGTTTTATGCTTAAACATACATTGTGCTTTGCATTTTCTTGCTATATCTTGTTTAGCTGCTTTTATACATAATCATAATATTTGGCTGTAAGTTATGGCTTAATTTTTCTTTTTTAAAAAGTTGATAGTAAGGTCAGTTATTTTAAAAGTTTCTTTGAACACTTGTATTTAGAATAAACTTGTACTTAAGAGTGCTCCAAATAGACATAAATTCTCACTGTGTTGCACTTGCTCTTTTTATACATCTTCACATCTGTTAGAATGGAAGAGCTGCCTTTCTGGATCAGGCGAAAGCTTGTCTCCCACCAATTGCTTCTGTGAGTTCTCAAGCAGAAGATGAAAGCAAAATGTTCAGCTGCTCTCAGTTCCCTGCAAATGGCCTTTAAATGCATCTTGGTCCTCTCACCAACCTGGAGGCAGTATTTAGGCATGCATTCTAATAGCCATTGATACATGTGGCCTCCATGAATTTGTCTTAACTCTTTCTTAAAGCTATCCAGGTTAGTTGCTATTATCACCTCACCTGGTAGTAAATTCCATGAAAAAGTATTTCTATCAGGTCATCTCTTAAATGCCATCTTATATTTAAGATGAAGCATTCTAGATGCTGGATAAGGGATCCAGCCCTTGATCATTCTGGTTTCCCTTTTCTGCACATTTTCCAGGCTCATAATATCCTTTCTGATGTGTGGCTTCATCATATATTTTATAAAGATTTGTAAAAATTCAACTGCATTTCCATACCAGTAACTTTTTTCAAGTCTTGATGGTTGGGAAAGCCTAATATTTCAAAATATAGACCACAAACCCTAACCGTAGTCCCTTCTTGGTGCTCTTCAATGTACCACATAAAAACAAAATGGAGTAAACGGATTTCTCATCATGTCAGAGCCAGATGGTTGGTGCCATGCCAGCTTCAGTGGCAAGAGGGTTGGCACCAACAGGCAAGAAACTAGATAGAATCATAGTTGGAAGGGACCTCTAGGGTCATCAAGTCCAACCCCCTGCTCAATGCAGGCTGAGCAGTTTGGTTCATTATGTGTGATGCTGCAAAGTAATACAGTATTAGAGCAGGGAAGGCATATTCATCTGGTCCTGGTGAAGGAATTTTTTTTTAACTGTACCAGGAAAAGAAAGTATCTGTGTCCTTCCCTAACCCTTTATGCATGCTTATGTTTGTTTCTATGCAAGCCACATATATTAACCTGTACTACAGGTTAATATAACAATATTTAATAGCTAAACTCTGACCCAATGACTTCTGGATCAATGTTTTGCAGCCTGGCTGCTGTGCATATTGTTTAACTGTAACAACTTGGGGGAAAAAACTTCTACTTGGTGAGCAATAGATAAACCCACGAGCCTTTTCTGCACTGAGCTTCTTTCTGGATTATGTCTTGGAATAGGGGCCAACCATCTGCATGCTTGTGCAGACTATGGCGGGTTCTGGGTGGATCGTGCCACAATCTTCTCCAGCATGTAGATGGATGGCCCCTATTCCAGAATATAATCTGGGATAAGGCCCAGTGCAGAAAGGGCCACAGTTCAACTTGGAGACCACATGCTGAGTGGTCAAAGCAGTTAGTGATGGGCTGAGCCTAATCCAGCCTTAGAAGAAAAAAATAGTTTGTATGATGCACATTTTGTGAACTTGACATGCATTAAATTCTTCACTTGTGAACAACAGTTGAGCGGTCTGAACACTGCTGCATATTTTATCCATGCCCTCAACCAAGTATGATTATCAGTTTTCTATGCTACAGCATCTCTGCCATCAGTTCCAGGTTATTGTTGTTTTTATTATTTTCATTTGTAAGCTATGTAGAGTCTTCTAAAATCCATAATGTATAAATCTAATGAACAGATAAATTGTGTTTTTTAAAAAGAAGAGAGGACAGTTTCTGACAATCTAAGGCACATTAGAGGAGCAGGGCAGTTTAAAAACAGTATTTTGTTTGTATCTTTCTAGGCTAGAATCTCTTCTTGGTTAGTTGAAGGTCCATAGAATGGAAAATGTCGGTAAGGGAACACAAAGAGACACTGCTTTCCTGGAAAGTATGTCAGTGTTAGTAATGCCAAAATCAATAGGTTGTCCTAGTATTCTTTTGTTGGGAATGATGAAATATCCTTCCTTTTTACTGCGGATGTAAACTATAAAAAATATATTAGAAAAGTATTACAGCTAAATCAAGGCATTACAAACCGTTTCAGAGGGCCTTGAACTAACTGCTCATCCTCTTTGAGGAAATCTAAAACCAAGATGTTCCTATTTGCATAGATCACAAGTGGAGTAGAAAAGGCACCAATAATTGTCTTCACTTAACAGAAACTGAATAGAGTTACAATATGAAAAGAGGGCAGGATTCATGCTATTTTAATAGTCATAATTTCAGCAAATGTTCTCTGTATAACCTGGTTCTGTAGAAAACATAGGATTTTATGATTACAGACTTTGAAAGAGAGCCCATGAGCTTTTTATTCTTTCTTTTTTTAAAGACTTTGCATCCTCCTCAAGGTCAAGATTGGGCAGAAAAAAGAAGAAATAGAAAGGAAAAGGAAAAGCAGGATTATAGTCAAGGGGGGGGGTAGTGTGAGCTGTTTGGAAAAAGCCACAAACTACTGGCACTACTACTGCTTCCCAACCTTAACCCCACCACCTGCTATGGGTCTCTAACCAGTGCCTACTTTGAGCTGTCCCTGCTTCTTCTGTTGCCTCCTCAAGAATGGGGTAGCAGGAATGCAGCTACCTCTGCTCTCATTGAGCTCTTGAGTCTTCTTTTAACCTCGCTTCAAAGAGCAGCTGGTGAACTCAGTTCTGGCAACTCAATCCCACATTTGCCAAACCATTGTTAGGTACCTTACATACCACACCCATGCTCCCCAGGCATCAGAAAGGAAGTACTCTTTCTTCTGGGGACTTCAGCAAAGACTACTCAAGCAAAGACTGGGTGAACTCTTGTTCAACTTGGAGACAGATAAAATGTCGAGATACGCTAAATTATTGTTCCTTAGAACATATTGTTTTATGTATTTACTGTTTGCATTTTTATCCCACCCTATATTTGAAGGTCTCAGGGTGGGTTACAACAATAAAAGCACAATGTAAAAAGAACATACTAAAAACAATAACAGAGACTGAAAGTGAGGAGGGAAGGCTGTATCTTCAGCCAAAGGTTGTGTTAAGTAGGTTGCACAACCAACTGGGGAAAAGGACATTCTTAACTTGATCCTAAGGAATTCTAAGAAGAAGAAAAGAGTTGGCTTTTCTACCCCACTTTTCTTACCCATATAAGAGGAGTCAAATTGGCCGACAAAACTTTCTGTTCTTCTCCCGACAACAAATGCCCTGTGAGGTAGGTGGGGCTGTGAGAGCTTAGAAGAGAGCTATGACTTGACCAAGGTCACCTAACCTTTTTCATGGAGGAGTGCGGATTCAAATCCCTTATTCCCCGTCAAGAGTCCGGCTCCCTAACCACTGAGATCTATAAGACATAACTGTGGTTGAACCAATAGGTAACAGTTACCACAATATGTTAACCTTTAACTTAAGCAGACAATAAATCATCAATAAACTTGAACATAGAGACCTTAAATTTTCATCAAGGAAACTTTTAAATTTATCCCTAAATAATCTAGTAATAAGACTAAGCAGTGAGATGGCAACGTTTGCTAATAACTGTAGTAAAAACAGAGATTGTGAAGACTTCCAGGGTGGCTTTTTAACATTGAGAAAGTGGACAACAAAGTGGCAAATGCACTTCTGATGCACAAACTGATGGGTGCTGAGCTTTCTTTGGCAGAACAGTGGACATCTCAGTGAACATGTTGACTTACTGCAAATGCAAATGCAGTATTAGGGGAAACTGGGAAGGGAATGGAAAATAAGTATCATTTTGCCTCTTTATAAATCTGTGGCGTGGCCACATTTAGAATACTGTGTACAATTCTAGTCACCACACCTCAGTAAAAATATTGTGCAACTGGAAAAGGGCAACCTGAAATCAGGCTGCGTTATATAGCCTCTTCAGCCTTGAAAGCAGGCATTTAAGAGGCGATCAGATTGAACTATATAATCATGCATGGTGTAGAAAAAGGTGAATAGGTAAAAAATCATTTTTCTATAGCACAATACTATAGCACAATACTATGATGGTTGCCTCCTAATACACTAGCACGTATTGTATCAAGTTGTTGAATTCAACCTTGCTTTAATGTAACGGCTATGACAGATTTTTAAAATGGGTTTTAAGTAGAATTTAAAATATATATATATCCTGCCCCATATCTGAAGATTTCTGGACGGCTTACAATAGAGCCTACTCAAGGGGTATGAGACAAATCTTGGGGTAGGCTAAAAAAATGTGTTTGCAGTATGTAACTAGAATGCCTTAAAGCAAGAGTGTGTTTTTCCAACCCTAAAGATTACAAAGAATTTGGCAGTGACAGAAAACAAGCAAGTAACAAAAGTAAAAGCAGAGCAAGAAAGGTAGAGGTCTTTCCACTGAGCTGAATACTTTGATGGGATTGCAGATCGCCTCCATGGAAATCAGATGGCCTTATATAGTAATCACACCCACAGTTAGTCTGTAGAAGGTTGTTTATGGCTGTTTTTCCACTGTCACTAGAAGTACCCATTAAGTATCCATTAATGGGTTCTTAGTGGGTACTTTTAGTGACAGTGGAAAAACACCCAAAGAGTGAGTGAGGCACTGTCACTAGTAAAATTAACCATTTTTGTCCTAAGAGCTGAAGTGATGGGAAAGAATTAATTTATATTTAGAAGCAAGATAAAAATAATCTCAGTCAGATGGATCTATTAAAATCCGTACACAGTGTTGCAAAAGTTAAGGGTTGACAATGAGTTTGAAAGCAACTGAGGAATGGGATTTAAAATAAGTTTGGAATGTAAGTCTCCCGGGCAAGAGAGTAAGAGATTGCCTTATATTTAAAAAAATTAAAAATTAACTACATGTGCTTAAATAATTGTCCAGTGGGATATGTGTGTCTTGGGACAGTCACCACTATACATAATTAGAATTGTGTACAAATACTTTTCTGAACTTTGAATGCCATTATTAACTTACCATAACCTTACCATATGCTTTTTTCATATAAAACTTTTAACAATATGCGTTATTTTGAAACTTTCAGGAAGCAAAGAGTTTTCAGGAAACATGTGCTAAAACAATAGTTTGCAAACTGTGTAGGAAATGTTTCCCCTTGACAACGTATCGCCACTATTATTTTTTAGTGTTGCTAGTAGATCTGGGCCCTGATCCAGAGAACCACTTACGCAACTTAAAGAGTGAAAGCTCTCTCTGTTAATGGGAGCGTACAGCAACTGCACTTGTTCAAGCTACACATAGTGCTGATTCCCTTCCAGTGTCTCCCATTGGCTTCTACACCTGTGTAATGGCTGATGTGGAAAGTATTTGCACATGTGGATTTCATGAGTCTGGATCCAGGCATCTTGAAGCTTCTTTACTAGCTGCAAAAGTTATAGTTCTGCATTCCCAGAACCTGTGCAAGACTAAAGAATGCCAAGCCATTATTTTTTCATAAAGTGTCAGTCTGAACAGTCACACCCCAAAAATCACACCCCAGGTTGTACTACAAAAATAGCCAAGTAATTCCAGTATAGAATAACTGAGTTAAAAAAAAAACCTGGGTAACTGAGAGCTTATAATAATGGAGAAAACTTGAAAAAAGTAGAACAAAACTCTGAAGAATGCTTTGATTTCCTAAAATCCCAAGGTTTAGCTAAGTGTGTTTTAGTGTTCTACAAAAAAGGATTGTATCTTAAAAAAGAAAAAATTCCACACATAGCAACAATAGATTCCTCCCATTAGCCTTTTGTTTGATTTGTTGAATTATTGTGCCTTATAAGGAGAACATTGTTTTTTCTTTGCTTCTGATTTTAACTACTGAGTTTATGCCTTATTCTCTTTCTTATGTGCGTGAAGGGTAACTATTTAGAAGTGCAAAAAAGAGAGAAAGTTTTGCTTTGAAAATAGTCTCAATTAACGATTGACTGAAGTTAATTAAAAGATCCCTCTAAAACCCAAAGCTCACATTTGTCCTAAAAACATTTTCAAATAATTTTTTTTGGTCTTAATATTTTTTCATAGCCAGATTGTTTTTGTTTGAACTGTGAAAAAGAAAATGCCTTTGATTAAAATAAATAAATATTTAGAACAAAGACATGAAATTATTTGTTGCTAGTGTGATATTAAAAAAATCAGTATCTGTTTCCCACAAATTGCAGACTAAATTTTGTTTCCTTTTTATTAGTCCTAAAGTTAGTTGTAGTAACTTGCAACCATTGCTGTTGTAACAGTGGTATAACTGAGTAAGGGAAACTGATTTTGAACTCTTATCCTGATTGCAAAATTAACTGCTTTTATTCAGTCATCAGAATTTAATCATATGCAGAAATCATTAGATTTAATTGGTAGTTTGTGAAAAAAATGTTTTATAGTGTTAGTAATATAATAGTGTATTATAAACTCATGGACTAAACTGTCTTGAAATAAGTGAATTTTCTTACCAAGTTATCTTGACAATTAGAAATATAGTGTGCAACATTTTAGCATTTCTTCTATTATGCCAACAAGGTTTTCCACACTGGAATATGTCTTTTGAAGTTAACAGCATGTCTGTCCTTTTGCATGTGGGTGTTCTTATTATTGTTTCAACTAAGTATACTCTAGCATTAAAAACAATTAAACCATGCTTTTCCTTTCTGTAACAGTACATTGTGCTGTTAGAAAAAAGGTGGTAGACTCCTAGTTCTGGAGCCTCTCCTTAATTATATTTCCTTCCAAATGTAACATTTTGTTCTTTTGAACTTGTTCCAATGTATCATTTTATTTTATAGGACTCTACATGTGGTAGATATTACAAAACTCAAATTAACTTTTGCCTAATACATCATCTGCAGATCAGCATTCTTTCCCCACCCCTCAACAACTTTTTCTAAAATGAGAAAAGGTTATTACAGGTTATCTCTCCCTGATACTTTGTTAGGCTTGTTTTAATTTTCAATAGATAAAATATTTCCTTTTGTTACAAAGCCTTCCAATTTGCCTTGGCTGAGTTTCACAGCACCATGAAATACATGCACTTAAATCCTACATAGGGTTGATACAGAAAGGTTTTAAATATTTTATGATAAAAGTAGCATTAAGAAGAAATACTGTAAAAGAAAACCTATTATGTCCTTGGAGATAATGAACAATAATTGTAGTATCTCTTATGTTAAACTGAGGAGTGGATTTTTAACATATTTGCCCACAAAAAACATTGCCTGAGGGGATGTGCATTGAATATGTTCATATGCTGTCCACAGTATATGAACCTCCCAAAGATGACTGGATTGGTAAGGACAAACACTTCACAAGCTCAGCTCTCTACAAAGCTGAGGGAAGGAGAATGGTGAAGGAAATCACAACTGGTACCCACCTGCCTCCATCATTCTCTTCAGTCTCCTGAAGGCTTCCTCTCCCAGCTGGCTTTGCAGCCGGGACCAGGACAACACAGGTGTAAATGATGTTGCATGGTACATTGTTATCCTGAGGTTTCTGAGTCTTCCCACAGACCCTGTCAAGTCTATATAGGACAGAAAAAGGGTTATTTCCATTATTTTAAAAAATCTGTATATTGCATTATAACTTCATTGAAGCTGTATTTTTTTGTACATAGTTAAATAGACTGTGCCTTAAACCTATGAATCTGAATGCCATGTCAGTTTGTTTAAATGCGTGGATATAAAAAGATACCTGTTCATTTAACTGTCTCTGATTATTTTTAGGCAAAGCCAAAGCTAATTGAGCCAATAGACTATGAAAACATCATCATTCAAAAGAAGACTCAAATACTCAATGATGCACTACGTGAAATGCTACTCTTTCCTTATGATGACTTCCAGGTAACTGTTTTATACTTTTATGCATTTTGTTGCCATTAATGCATTCTATCTTCTTAATGGTATAGCTTTCAAAGGTTGGTTGTTCTTCAGTCTGGGAAGTCTATAAAGCATTGTAGTTCAGTTATATTAGCTAATCATGCCAGAGCTGTGATTCCATTCTTCCTTGGCTAGGTAAATTCTATTGATTGTGGGTGCTTCCAGACACCATTAATACTTCACAGACCCTGTGCAGCCGCTTCCTGTTATCCGGGTGGGATGAACAGAAGCTGTGCAGGGAGGGTGGAACCACTTCCTTTTCCCTACACAGGACAATTTATACTCTGCAGTATCCACACAGTATGCTGATTATGAGGTAAAAACCTGCTGATTAGTTTCCCTGCTGCTGTACTACCACTGCAGGCAATCAGTATCCCATTTCCAGCCATATGACTGGTGGCAGTGCAGTAGCTGCAAAATATTAAGGGTGGTGTCTGGAGGTACCCTGGGGAATATAATGTAACTTCAAGGCTTGATTCAAAGGACCTTTTGAGAGCTGATAGCCCCATTCACTCATGATAGATATTGCAAAAAGGTAGCTCCTAAATATGGCACCAGATTCTGCCAGCATCCAGTGCATTGTACTTTCTTCCTCTAAATTGGCATTGTTCTTGCACAAAATGTAGGTTATGTTTATTTCTTTTTATTTTTACAAAATCTAGTATTGCAGTCTTTGTAGTAAGTTAGGGGTGCCAGGATGTGTACTAACTTTGGTAAGCATGAATGGTATCTGTTGTGTCAGTTCTCTGGCAGTTCTGCTGTAGGATGATGCAGGCCTTGTAACTTGTTGCATTGCGTCCTTTTTTAAACTCGGCAGCATAGCAGCTGCAGCTGAATAACACAGCCAGTATAATCATTTCTTTGATTTTTTTTCTCTGTAGGCAGCCCTTGTTATAAAGAAGGATGTCCTCTTTTTTTAAAGGATTCCAATTGTGCTTATGTGTATGTTTAGATAATATTATTTTTAACCATGAAGAAATATGTCAAGCATTTCTAAGCGGCCCAGTTTTGAATATAGGAAGCAGGTGTGACTAGAAACAATAGGCAATGTATACATGGCTTGAGTACATTTAAACATCTTGGGATGTATAATCACCCCAGCAGTATTCCAGACATGGTAATCTCATTTTGGAATATAGCCCTTAAGGACAGAAGAAACTTCATGATAATTTAGGAGAAATATTGTTCTGAAGTATTTTGTCCCTTACCGTACACCATTAAAAAAAACAAGAGTTTGGTATTGCCTAAAAAAGTACTGGATGTATCAGACTACTCTGTACAATGACAGAACTGTCCCATCAGTCTCAATTAGGACTGTCCACAACCTCTCATTGTCCTATTCAATTTGTCATAAACCTGAGCTGAGGACTGAGTGAACAGTTTTGACCCTTGAATATGCATTGGTTTGCTACACCTCCTTGCTCACTGCCTCCTCCTTTGTGTACCCAACCTTCCCTTCATCCTTTGCAACTGTGATTTCACCTTCATTGCAGTTCCTGCCTCCTCCTCATCCGGTGGGGGGACGGGACATTATCCTCGACCACATAGTTTTTCTACTGCTAGGCCCACTTTCTTGGCCTACTAGCCATCTTGTGTAGCCTACATACCCTCTTGTGCATCCATTTTCTGCATGGTCCCAAATGCAATTGGTCATATCTGTGGCTTTCTAGGAAGTTGAGACATGCCTGGTCTGTTAGCAACACCCATGGTATTCTGCTTCAAAATCCCTAGTAGGCCAAAAAAGCATGCATTTGAAGGAATGTGTGGCTGGTGGTTGCCTGACCTGGGTCAGCAAAGAGGAAAAAGAAGAAGGTAAAGAGTTGGTGGGGCATGATAAAAGGAGGCCATGAATGTATTGGGAAGATTGCACATGTGAGGGAAGTACAGATGGGACTTGGATGAACATCCTCACCTTTGGATAATGCCCCACCACCCCTCATAACAGCTTGTCGTTCCTCATTGCACCTGCGGGCTTCTGTCTGCTTGATTGGCTACAACGTGTGGTCCTCACTTCAGAAGGCCTTATAGTCAGCTTAGAAGCTTGGTCAGTGGCCTGCTGAATACAGTGGAGCAACATGTGTGTGAGGGGAACAGATAGAAGCCAATGAACTTGATAGGGGGATTTCAGGACATGATTTAGATAAAAGGATGATGGTGAAGGGTTATAACAGGATGCAGTCTAGGGAGATGGCAGGTGTAATGGGGAAAGGGAGAAAAGCTAGGGAGGAGTTGGGGAGGGATTGTGAACCTTTCAACAACCATTCTTCCCCTGTTGATTTTTCCCAGGAGCAACAAAATAAAGCTACTTAAATTTCAGATAGTAGATGGGAGAAACAAAGCACACACGCAAGGCAACCAATGTGGTATCTACTTTCAAGAAAAAGAAATTCCTAAATCAATAGAGCTAAGCAAGGATCAGCTGATAGTTTGTTTTCAGCAGTTTGGTTACAGTACATTTGAAAATATTTTATTATGTACCAGACAGGTGGAGATATGAAGACTGCCAAATATTGTATTATGAAAACAGCAGTCTTGGCATAATTCTTTAATAAAAATTTCCAAGGAGGAGGGGAAGATTTATAATGCATTTCTAATTCTGTACCAAGAAAATTATGTGTTTGCCTAATTTGTCATATATGTCAAACATGATTTAAAATCACGGTAATATCACATTAAAGCTAGTTGATATATTGTTTGAAATAGAACTAGTGGTCATAAGAGTATCTTCTTCAGTTTTGCCTAATAATCTTCACATATTAAAGGAATAACTGTATTGAAATAATTTGCTAACTTAAAGGGTATTTTGCCATGGGCTTTTGATATGACACACAATTAAATCAGACAATAAGTACCTTATCAGAAGTTTTGAGTGTACAGCTAGGAGTGTTCCAATAAAACAAGCCAACCTTAACAAAGCTAAAAATCCTTCTGGGAGTTTTGCTTAACACTGGCCAGGCCCATTTTCAGAGAACTCTCAAATTACAAGTTTTTTCAGTCTACGACAGAATAAGGCATTCCACTATTTAAAAAGTTCATTGCTGAAAAAACAATTGGGATTTCTTGCAATTGCATGTATGGACAGCCCTTATGCAGAGCTCTAACCTTTGTCATTGTGCCTTTTTGAACTTTCGTGATAATTCAAACATGATAAAAAGTATGATCTCATTAGATGAGGAGATGATATAGATAGAAAGGGTATTTTTCCACTGTCAATAGAAGTACCCATTAAGTACCCAGAGAGAGAGAGAGAATCTCATTAAATATATATACTCCTGGATAATTTACATATCCTAATCCTCCCTGAAGGTTAACTGTGCTTTGGCAGAATCACTAGCAATAGCTAAGTCATTGGGAAAGAAAGGGGAGAACAAGTGTGACAAGTTACCAAAGGCAAGCAAGGAAGAAGAGTATGGGCAGAGGAAGACAAGAATGGTGGCAGCAGTGATGATAGGTGCCTCTGCCACACTTGATCACATTACCTTGCTCCTTATAAATTCCAGAAGCTGCTTTTTGTCTGTTCAGAAAAATAAGAACATTGCTTGATCTCCTGCTGTTAACTTGCTTTTCCTTCGGGTATGGGGCGGGATATAAATGTAAATAAATAATAAATAAATAAATAAATAAATAGCGTTGAAGCATAGTTTGATTTTAGCAATGGTGAACATTTCAAGTTTAACAGTGTTCTGTTGTCACTGACTATTCTTCTTCCATTCGTTTTTCTAGTAGTAATACTCCAGGTAAACAGAAGAGAACTGTCCTGGGAATACTGGCACTAAGGGGGGAATAGCTGAAGTCATTATGAATAACACCTTTCATTCAAAACTTTTTAAACATGTTATGTATTGTTTTAGATTTGTTGAACTTTTAAACTCTTTTAATGTATATTCTGTTTTTAGTCTGTTGTTTTAAGGTTGTTACCCACCCAGAGACGCTCGGATATAGGGCGGGATATAAATGTAATAAATAAATAATAAATAAATACTTATAAAGTCCTCTCACCTCTCACTCACTTTCATCCAAATTTCAAGGTAAAAGTTCTCAAGAAAATGTTTCAACTAAGTCAGATTTCCCACTGGTATATTTTAGCTCTTTTTTGCCTTGCTAGTGCATTCCTTAAATTTGAGATTCATCCCTCTTTCAAACTTTTACACTTTCCAGCCAAGAAAAAAAAATCTTCATCTAATCTTAGTTAAATAAAGCATATAACCCTGCAGTAGCCATTAAATAGCTATTTGCAGCTAAATATGCACAAAATGAAAGAAAAAGCAGCTCATTGTGAGCCAGGAATATAGACATTTATGGTTGTCATTTTATTTCATGACAGACTCAGGATGTTTTCAAAATTAGTTATTAATGATGGAATCTTCTCTACTGCTAATCTATGGGTTTAACCTATTCAGGACACTGTAGCTAAAATGACATTAACTTGGCAGGCTGCAATTTACTACAGACCAGCTGCAAATTTAAATCCCTTCACTTCCATCTGGTATATTATCTGCCAGCTTATCAGGTGGCTTGCAGTCAACAAAATATCAATAATCCATAAATGAGAAGGTTTTTAAAAATTAAAAACATGGAATGCAAATATTAAAAACTAAATTCAGCTTCAGTAGAGGAAGCAATGGCATGGAACAAAAAGAGTCAACTATCCTTTTGAGAAGAATAATTCCATTGACAGAATGCTACAACTGAAAGGGAATTTCCACACAGAGATGTAACAGTGAGGAAAGGTTTTGCCAGACTTTAAGATTCAGGAATATATGAAAGGGGACACTTCCTCAGCCATTAAGGTTTGAAACTGCTTCCTACCTTGCAACTTCTTCGCTGAAAGCAAGCTATTTCCTGATGTGGTACCCCAAAAGATGGTGGCACTATTGTGGTTTTGGGTGAACATTTGTACTCTAATGATGTAAACTCACCTTCTGAAAGAAACCGAGCAGGAAATTCAAGCTGTTAGTTATTCTGAAGTAGATAGTAGTGATGGAAGCAACTGCTTATGCTTGGACATCTGATGGCACAGTCATTATGGGGTTGATTAAGAGCCCAAAGATCCATGGTTACTACTGGCTAAGACAGAAATCTGAGATAATTTCTTTTGGTTCATCTCGTTTCTAAAGCCAGTATGCAAATTGCTCTCAGAGTAAGAACTCAAGTTGCTTACTTTGGGTATAACATTGCTTAGATTTGAAAAGTGGCTAGCATTTAATTACAGTTTCTGTTTAAAGCTATAAAAGATGAAATTATTTATTATGTTTTTTCTGTCATTAAAGACAGCAGTATTAAAACGACAGCATCGATATATATGCTCTACAATTCCTGATAATGCAGAAAAAGAAGCCCAGAGCTTATTTGTGAAAGAGGTAATAATGCTAATGTGTATTATGTTTTGATTTCCACATTTTTGTGCTTTTAGTTGCAGTAAGTTGAAGCTACACCTACAACAAAGTTGTCTAGATGGTTTTAAGTCTGGGATAGGAAGGAAAGAGATTTTGAGTAATTTACACAGCAGTCCATGTAAAGAAAGTTTCAAATTGTATTGAACTACTTCAGAACCTTTTTAAGCTCAATGCTGGTTTGGGAACATTGTTTTAGAAGTCGTACACAATTTCAGTCACTTCAAGCTAGTTTGCTGGTAGATAGTTCCCTGCCTTCCATGTTTTTTTTTCCTTGTTCTGAGTCAACCAATGCAAAGGTAAAGAAATCAAGCACACATGCTGTGATATCAAATTGCCCACTGTTTTGAAAGGCCAGAGAACAAGTGTGTGCATGCATGTTTCCTTGCTGCATCTGCACAGATGTATCAAAAGGCAGTTGATTGATTTATTTTTTTGCGGAAAAGGAGGAAGAAAGAAGCCCTCAACTGGTTTCTAGCCAAAGGAAAACTGGCAAACTGATGATGATGTCACCCCTGATTGGTGAAGGAAGAGGGGTGGCATCATCATCAGTTTGCCAGTTTGATGGAAAGCTTGTGCCCACCTGGCTATGGCTTGTTTTTTGGGCCTTGTTTTTTAATGAAGAGAATATTTCCCAAGTGTCTGAGCTTCAGAAGGGAGCAGATCACAGCACTCCTACTGATTAAGAAATAGCAACCTTTTCATAGGATACTGTGGCTTTAAGTGATTCAGGGGATCTCTGCCCCCACCTTCCCTACACAAATGTTCCCTCCAAAGTACATCATCACTTTCCTCTCCTTCTCACCTTCACAGTCTCTCACGTTCCTCCTTTCTTTCGTCTTCTCTCCATGCCCATATCTTTCTTCCTCATGATTAAGGGAGTTTTTCCATTGTCACTAGAAGTACCCATTATGTACCCATTAATGGGTACAAAAATGCCATTACGTACCCATTAATGGGTACTTAATGGGTACTTCTAGTGACAGTGGAAAAACACCCTTAGTAAACTGCGAGAGATATTGTTGGGCCAAATTATTTTTGTATAAAAATAAGTAAAACAGCACAGTTACTGTTTTAGTTTAGAAGACTAATTTTGATAGACTGTGATGAAGTTTTAAGAATGCTTTAAGGTAATATTTGAACTAAGGAATTGAACTAAGTGTGGCAGTCATGGTTATGAAGCTGTATCCCTTGGTGCAAGTCACAGTAGAACCAAGGAAGTAGGAAGTTTTGCTTGTGGAAATTATTTTGATGCTTAAAATAATAAACATAGGCTGACAAAATGATTTCAAATGCATGAATGTGGTGTGTTTAGCATGTGGGCTAAAATGCACATCATGAATTGAAAGTCCTCTGCGTGATAATGCAAAAGAATATTATTCTAATGCAAGTCTCCATTTCCCAAAATTGAATTTCTACTGGTCTAGATATGTGTTTGTTCACTGTTTCGGAAACAGAGCATTTTGTTGGCACACAGTAGGAGATTCTGAGTTTTGGGGCAAGAGCAATGTTGCTAATTAACATTTTTTTCCCCATTAACATTCGAGTTCTTGATATTAATTGGTATCTTTCTCATTTGCCCAACTACTTGTTCTTTTGAACTCTTCACTGCTTGTCCTAACAACTGAAAGTAATTATAATAGACTGGAGAAATTTGAGATTTTAATGTGACTGTGTTTAGTTAGCAGCATCCCCTTCAAGAATATAGCAGAAAATACAGGAATTCTTGTCCTTGGTATTCAGTTCAGACCTGGAACACTAGTTTAACTAGTTTAATTCCAGAATGCCACACTAGCAAAAATAATTTAATCTCATTTGGAAAAACATTTAGTTATAATACTTTTACATTTGCCCTTGGATTAGGAAGTCTTAAGATACCCTATAGACAGCTGGCACAATGAAGTCCAAGGTTTTGTTAGAATTTCAATCTATCTTGATTTCATTATCATTTCTTCAAAGTAAAGTCCTGTTTAGCAGTGATGTAAATGTGTAGATCTGAACAAACGATATTCGTCTGGCATTTTCACCTTTTAGTGTACTGTATTTTATTATGATGAACACTTGATAGTTCATTCAAGGCTGATCATACATGCAATGTTTTTCCAGTTTTAATAACCATTATGGATATCTGTACTGTATTCAAGCTGCCACATCATCTTGTTACATTAGTAACTCAATTAACTTTATGAATAATTTGCTAACGACAGCCTTAGCTTTTATAATGACTTTGATCAACATAGAAGATAAGTTGGTTCTGGAGCCAGTATAAATGAAAATTGTAGTGGAATATGGGTGGAGTACTGTTCAAACATACTTCCTCTGATTGAGAGTTGAAGAAAGCTTTGCAGCAACAGTACAACATAGATTTAAAACATTTTGTAGGTAAATTGAACTTCGAGTCAGATTGTTCACTTGTATTATGGAATACATAAAATTTATGGAAGTATTTTACTTTTATCAGTTACTAGTCATATTTTAATGTGATTTTCCCCCTGACAAATAATTAAGAACTCCAATTACTAATAGTATAATAAATGAGCTTGAATATTAAAATATCATACTTTTACTCAGAGGACATTCTTCAAAGTTCTAAAATACTACAAAGGTATAGAAAAGATTTTAATTAAAGTTATGTATCCTATGTTTTTGTCAAATTAATTGTGTTTTAAGTGAAATATTGTCTTTTGTGTTTTTACCAAATTTAAGTGTATCAAAACATACAACTCTGACTGGCACGTAGTCAGTTACAAATATGAAGATTACTCAGGAGATTTTCGACAGCTTCCAAAGTGAGTTGGATTTTCTAACGTTATGCCATCTGTTTGCAAAAAAGATTTAGTTGCAAATCTTTGTATCTAGGTAGTAAACCATTTGCTGTTTCTTTCCTGCTTGCTGATACAGCTTTTGAAATTGGAATCTGCATATTTTCCTGCAAAGGAGACTTTATTCCATTTCTATTATGAAAATATATTGGATGTACAGTACATAGTCTGCATCTGATTTGCAATGTGTAGTATGCACAATGAAATATAGGAAGGGCAGGTGGAAGGTTTACATGTCTATTCTACATTTCAACATTTTAAAGGATCTGAGATTTATTTTCACTTAATTTATTACATTTACATTATGTTTCTAAGGTATATTGCTTGTTTCTGGATGGTAACATTACAGTGGTACCTTGACATACGAGTTTAATTCATTCCGTAACCTTGCTCTTATGTCAAATCGCTCGTATCTCAAAGCAATTTTCCCATTAATCCATTCCAGCTCCCCAAACACCACCTCAGTTGTTTTTGTTATGTACTGTACTGTATTTACATACTCGTATCTCAAATCTTGCTCTCATCTCAAAGCAAAATATCACTCGCTCGGTGGCTTGTATCTCAAAACACTTGTATGTCAGGGCACTTGTATGTTGAGGTACCACTGTACTTGAAATCTTTGCATTCTTAATGCAATACATCATTTGTATGCCACTGCAAAGTTAAAATCTCTATTTCAGATTATCACATAAGGAATAAAAAAACAGGAAGACTCTTAACCAGCTTCCTTTCACAACTGTTATGTTGCTATATCCAAAGCTGTTATATATATCTGTAAATGATTATTTGTAAAGAACTGTAATTTTATGTTGAGTAGAACAATACAATCATACAGTTTTCATACTTTTCCCATGGTAGTCTCAGCCTACCATCTTACTGTGAAATTACCTTTACTGATTCTGGAATGACACTTGTTTGGGTATTCTTGTTTTTTCTTAGCAAAGGAACCAAATTAGAAAAACTCCCAGTTCATGTCTATGAAGTTGATGAAGAAGCAGATAAGGATGAGGTGAGTGTACGATTTCTACTACCAATTCAAGTGTTTGAATTATTCTTCTACTCTAATGAAGGTGCCCTTGTGCCTTCACTTCCCTATGGCAGTGAATAGAATAAACTTTATTGATTAGTCGCTTGACCATATCAATTATCAAGTGTACAAAGATAAAACCATACAAGAATAAAATCAGTATAAACAAGAGTAAGATCAGGTCTGTACATATGTTATCGTTACATATCCTCATCACCCTTGCACGGCACTCCATTAGACTCAATGAAAAGTTTCCTGAGCCGGGCTGCCTTAACCAAGTACAAAGCCACCTTATATGTTACCTGAGCGTTCTCTCCCTGCAAAAGGTAGTTCACTTTTTGCTCTTCATTCCAAAATGCCATAGTTTGCAGAAGGGGATCCAGACATGCTGTTCTTAACTGAGAGTACAAGGGGCAGGTAAACAAAATGTGTGAGAAGTTTTCAACCTCTGTTGCCCCACAGATGCACAGTCTATCTTCATAAGGTATCTGAAGGTATCTGCCATACTTCATCATGGAGTCAGTCAATTCAAATCGTGCATAAGTGAGTTGCTGTCTCAATGGATGCTGTGGCAGTGAAGATGGGGGATGGATCCTGCATTCACACTTCAGGATGCTGGGTCATTCCACACTTACCCAGTGTTTCCCTAATCCGGTGATGGCCAACCTATGACACGCGTGTCACAGGTGACACGCCAAGCCCTTTTGGGTGACACACCTGATCACCCTGGCACCTGGGCATGCAGTTCTTGCTTGTTCTTGAAGTGTACAAAATACCAACTTTCAATTGAAGATTTAGCAAATGTAAGGAATTATTTGTTTTTGCTTTTAATAAAATACATATATCAAAAATATAACTTTTTACTAGAGCTACAAATATCACAAAATTATGGATGTTTCTAGATGTGACACAGCACCTGAGTTAAGCTAGGTTTTCTTGTGAATTTTGACACACTGAGCTCAAAAGGTTCGCCATCACTGCCCTAATCTCTGGGTAAGCGCAATAGCCTGGGTTCGTGGAAGCATCCAGGACTGCCCTGCCCAGTCCCATGCTTCATTCACCCAGAAGAGGTGTTAACCAGGCAGCTAATATAGTTGTAGAGCACTATTTCATGCTCTGCAGCTGTATGGCTGGGATACACTCTGCACTCATGAAGCCGCATTTAGGATTGAAGCAGCTTGTTTCAGTATGTGTGGCCTGTGCCAGGGCATACCCAGACCTCCCCAGACACCAAGGCATGAAAAGGCTCAGGGTTGTACAGTGAACTGCCTTGCTTAGTAACCTGTACAACATTTGGCCCAGTGATGATACCTGCAGTTCTCCAGAAGGATTAATATGGAAATTAAGAGATCAGGAATGTTTTGTGGTTTTCCTTATGCAGCTGTTGAAATTACAAAAGTTCTGTTGCTGTTAACTTTGACTTTAAACAATGTCATTAGTGTATTTTTATACTCTGTAGAGGGTAAGGGTGGAAGGCAGCTGCCTGTCATACAGATGTTAAAAGATCTAAGAACAAACAAGTAAAGATTTAGATCTTTATTGGCAGGATACCAAGGAATTCTCTTAAGGATGCCTTAATGTTATATAAGTGCACATGCTGGCTCAACATTACAAAGTGCAATCAATGTGTCTAGTCTGGCTTGCAGTACTTAAAAGTGTTACAATGTTTCTTTAGTTATAAGGTGACATCAGTATTGAAACCCACCACACTAAATCTGTACTAAGATAAATACTGCATAGCCTGAGCTTTCTTTGTACACTGGACCTGTAATTTCTTTTTATGATGGGTTATCATGAATTATTCCAAAATATAGTCCATTCTAAATGCACATTTTTGTAGAGTGAGAAGTATGTGCTCCCAGCATCAACAGGAACAGCCATCTTTAGCATCAGTAGTAGATGAATATTCTTCTGATAATAAGGCATATATTTATAGAACTGATACAATATGGCACAGATAGAATCTTTGCCAGCGTTCAGTAATGCTACATTGTACAGTATCTTGTTCTTCTATTGCCTTGTCAGCTAATAAAATGGCCCTAATAAAAGAGTCCTCCCTTAATTGTAAATTGCTTTGAAGTGTTTTATATGAAGAAAGATATAGAAATGCTTTAAATAAATAATAATGTCCTAAGTCTCTGGACAGCTGAAATGCTCTAATTTAGAGTAAAGCAGCTTCATTTGTTCATTTGTTTATCTTGTCTGATTTAATTATAATTTTATAGAAAAGTGACTTAGGAGTGTACAAAATGATGCTCAAGCACCATCTTACTGTAGCTTTTTAAAAAAATAGGATGCAGCATCTCTAGGATCTCAGAAAGGAGGAATTACAAAACAAGGATGGCTATACAAAGGCAACATGAACAGTGCAATCAGTGTTACTATGAGGGTACGTTTATTTTCTTCTCGTAACATCGTATTAAAGTTGATAATTATACATAGTAACTTATATACATTCAGCATTGCTGATTTGATTGCCTACTTTGCTCGTATTATGTCTGGGATTTGTGTAACTTCTTCATATTCTCACATAAGGTTTTTTCACTTTATTTGTTTAATGAATTTTTATCCTGTCAGAATGACTTACAGTATACAATACTAGATTATCCCCAGTACTCAGGCTTACATTCTAAAGAGACACAACACAGGAGCAAACAGAAATTGGGAGAAATGTGGACTAGCAGTTGAGAAAGGAATCTGATGCTACTTGTCGGTAGTAGAGCAGCTGGAATGTCATATAGTGCCATCCTGCCTCCCACTACTACAGCTTGCTGATTGAATGACTGTGGGTAACAGTTGAGTGAAGAATTTGTTATTTCTTCTTGAGGGTAGGGTGGCTGGACTGCCCTATAGCACCATCCTGCTTCTTCTCCTGTAGCCTACTAGACAAATGTATTAATTTTTTATTTTATTATTTGTATTTCTATCCCGCCCAAAGGTTTGAGGACGGGTAAAACATGGTGTTGTGTAAGACAGTTGAGGGAAGATTCTATATGCAGTAGCCTGGTTCTTGCAAAAAATTAATTCAGGATTATATTTGTTTAAATATATCAGATTTGGCCAGATCAACAATTTTTGTTTGATGTTGGTTGTTTTGACATTATGTCTGGATTAAATTGTTTTGCTTAACCATGTGCCATGGGCCATGGATTTATTTAACCATTTGCTGAGGAACTGATGCATAAGCAGTTGAATAGAAAGCAAATTTTGAAGAAGTAAGCTGTGGCATTGTTTATCTAAGAAGTGGTACCTGAGAGTTAGGTGTAAAACTAGTTTTTAGGAGATGTTTCTAGAGCTGGTTTATAAAGAGGAAAATAAAGAAAGTTGCATGTTTCTAATGATAATTTTGTTGGTTTTAATATAACTGTATTTTCTGTAACTAGTCATTCAAACGAAGATTTTTTCATCTCCTTCAACTCGGTGATGGATCATATAACCTCAATTTCTACAAAGATGAAAAAATATCAAAAGAACCAAAAGGCTCAATATTTCTGGATTCCTGTATGGGTGTGGTCCAAGTAAGTACCATATAGAGTTTTGCTGTTTGATAGCTTATATAGGCCCTATGTATTTAATGCAGTTTGTATTCCTCTGACATTTCTTCTGTACTTTAGAAGTGCATAATTACATTTAGCAGAGAACAGATTAACTTAGTGAGCAGTATTTTTGATCAGATATAGAGCAGATTGCTATGTTGGCTTTGGCACTTTACATAAAGGATGTTTAGTTAGTTATGAGTCTAAGATAGTTGTCAGAAGAAGAATTAATGACAACAAAACATCTAAATGTAAAATTGCAAGCTTCTGGGTATGCATTCTTACAAATGTAGTTGCTGCAATGAGTAACCCATGGTCAAGAGTCTGCGTGTTTGAGTTAAGTAATTTTTGCATGCTTGAAAATATGCTAGAAATATAAATAGAATCACAATAACGTTGGAAAATAGTTCACATAACTACTTGTGTGGGATTTCACTTGTGGGAGGTGCATCACATTCAGAGCTATATTCCCAAATGTTCTCAGTTGACCTTTATTATGATACTAATTTTTCATTGAAAAATCTGCTTTCAAAGCAAAATGTAACATAAACTCAGAGTTGAAATTTTGGCAGGAATACTTGCCCAAAAAGTTTGCTTTCATCTGTACGCTGATAATGAAGTTCATTTGAAGAATATTATGAGGTTGTTCCCTAGGATGAACAAATAGATCCTTAATCGCTACCAGCAGTCTCATTTGATCATACTATCAAAGAGGTCCTGTACATTTCAAAACCTTTATTTAGCAGAATTGCTACAATATGTGGCACCTATTTTTTTTAGAAAAAATTGTTTAGTATCTTTACTAATCATTCCTGTTCAAATAAGACTAAAGCCCCACCTTTTGTAAATGAAGGACAGAACCCATTAAATGAGAAGCACAAGAAACTATGGGAAAGGAGATTTACTAGTGCATTTTAGTGGTGTGATTTTTCACTAAGATAACATTTTTGGAAGCATAATATTGTTACTGCATAACATTATGTTCAGAGTATCGTGCAAATTCATAAATTAAAGTTCAGTTTAGAGAAGTATAAATTTGTAATCTACACTTATAAACAAAATATATATTTTTTGTTTCCATTTCTGCTTACTGTGCCAGAACAGAACACTCTTGACCACCATTGCCTTTGCCTTTCCTTGATCCATTTAGAGGTTATTTTATCACTGATATTCCTTCGAAGGAAAGATAATACCAAAAAGGTCTATGTGCTGTAATGTTATTAAATTTCTAGCACAAGGTTAACTCCCAGGCTCATATGCTCTTCATGGACACTCTCAAATACACGATCAAGAAATGGAAAAATGTAACTACTTCATCTAATATAGAGATTATTCTGTTTTGTAGAACAACAAAGTCCGACGTTTTGCTTTTGAGCTCAAGATGCAAGATAAGAGTAGCTATCTCCTTGCAGCAGATAGTGAAGTAGAAATGGAAGAATGGATAACAACACTGAACAAAATTCTCCAATTAAATTTTGAAGCTATAATGCAAGAAAAAAGAAATGGAGATTCCCATGATGGTAAATGCAGGGTTTTTTTTTGTTCATAAGGCTGGACAAAGCAACTCACTGACTGCATTTGAAACCCCAGTCTGTGAAACAATTTATTCTTTTGTACATCATTCTTAAAACTGGAAAAGCCTCAGTTGTTTAACTATACTATCTGATACAAACCCCAAATTTCTTACCTTTCTTAAATTCCACAGGTTTTTTTTTAAAAAAATTCAGACTAGAGATCATTTTGTTTCATAGAAGAAAATCATTGATCTGACTAAAGATATATATAGTTCAGCATTCAATTTCTACCAGTGACTAAGCATATGCACGTGGGAAGCTTATGAGTAGCAAATGTAAACAATGGCCATGCCTTCCTTTTGCATTTTGCCAGCATTTATTATTTGAAAATATGCTGAAGCTAATAATTAAGGTTGTACTTACTTACAATGAATAAATGATGGTTGATAGATCTGTATTTAACTAGAAAAAAATTACAAGATAAACTTCATTAGGCTCTGTAATTATGGTTGTCTTTTTCTGAGGTGACTTCAGCATATTAGTAATCAATCTGCTATTAGGTGTACATAATGCTACAGTTAAAAGCAGTATAAATAGAAATAATGAAATGAAACCTGAAGAAGAAAAGAAAGCAGAGCAAACTGACTCATTTAAAGCTTGTTTCTATAAATAATAATTTGACACGTGTGATAGCTGGCTTGTTACAGCTGGTTTATAAAATATCCACTGCTTATTGACAGCTTTACTTTTTTAAACATTTCCAGATGATGAACAAAGCAAGATGGACAGCTCTTCTTCCAGTTTGGATAGTTATCTTCCTGAAGTTGCCAAGGTAGTGTTGTACCTTTGATGTGTTTTGTTTTCATCTAAGTCTGCACATTTGGGTTGCATCTTCTGCAGTTCACCCGTGGTGATGAAAACAAACCACAGGAGATGCCACCTGAAGGTCCATTCCTTCCAACTGCTGATTAGAGAAAGACCTTTTCACATTTAAGTACAAACATATCTTTCTGTTATAATGTGTCAGTAAGGAAACTGTCAGATTTAACACAAATACATTTTTTCATTGTCTTCATATCATAAATCTGACTATTTTATTTTATTCCTAGAATGTAATTTTTTTATTTCTGAAATCCTGAAAGCAACCATCAAAATTTTGTTTTTTCTCCCCTTTTCGTAACAAAAACGTGTAGAATGTATTTTATGCAATTCTGATGAAAAGGACCCTTATTTGAGCTCCCAAATTTTCCCTACCTAGAATATATAGTTTTGAGGATTAAATCAGTACATTGTCAGCTTCACCCTTTTCTATCATCCTTGTTTTCTGCTGATTTGAATCAACATAGCTTGTTTTGCTCAAAAACATATTTTTCTTTATTCTATGTGATAAAAAAATCCAATGGCAAGTTTTTGTCGTCATTAGTATGCCTAGATAAGTTTACATTGGCCTTGAGCTTACTGAAATAGTCAAGGCAAACAAAGTTACTTATCTGCCTGTGCTTATTCATTACAGACACTATAATAAAAAAATACTGTGAGTGAAAGCATTGGAAATTAGGCCACTTTTATGACCAGTCCTTCCCTAGAGTTTTTCTCAAAAAAGGTTGCTTCATTTAACCAAAAATCCATTGTTTCTGGGAAAATTTGATAAACTGGTTATCACCATAGAACCACTTCTGTATCTATGTCAGGAGGTGTTTATGGATGTGCTAGTACAGTCAACCAGAAGTCAGCCATGACTCTATTGTACCCAAGAAGTAAAACTCCTATTTTAAAAATGAATAAATATATAAATAGGAAAAGTTTGCTTTAAAAAGACCTGAAGATCAAATACTCTTGCACTTTCTTGAAGAAAAGTAACTGGTGAAGAATTAATTTCAGCAGAGCCACAGTTTTTTCATTGTTGTAGATTCAAATAAATCAGATAAGTTGTCCATGTTTCAGCAGAAAGCACTATTTGAGTAATGCATAGAAATAGTCCACTTATTCCTGTTCTGTGTTTTAATCTGGTTGTGAACTTCTAGGAAAAATTAGGCCAAACGTCTTAAAGTAGTATGCTTTTAAGCATTTTCTAATTTTAAATATTACTTTGAAAAGATTGTTGCCTCCTCAACTGTGCTGTGCTAAATTTAATTTGTGAACTTTAAGCTGGATATAAACACACTGTTTAGTATTGTAAAGCTGTACTTTTAAAGACCAATATGCATGCAAATGAGCTATACCGAGTCTGAACACCTGCTTATTATAGCTAATCTTAGTGCTAAAATGTTGTTTCCTGTTCCATGTTCTCCAGAGGCTGCATTTTTACTTGCGTTGCACTCTCACTGTGTAATGTGGCTGACTATTTTTGTTGCTCTTTATTTGATAATATTAAATAAAGAAAACAACAAAATTATCAGACCTGTCTTAATGATTACACTCACTAGCCATGCAGAAACAAATCTTTTAAATCTAGTGAGGTTAAACACTACTAGACTCTGCAGTTTGGTCTAGTCCGGTGATGGCCAACCTTTGACACGCGTGTCACAGGTGACACGCCAAGCCCTTTTAGGTGACACACCTGGTCACCCTGGCACCTGGGCATGTAGTGCTTGCTTGTTTTTGAAGTGAACAAAATACCAACTTTCAATTGAAGATTTAGCAAATGTAAAGAATTATTCATTTTTGCTTTTAATAAAATACATATATCAAAAATATAACTTTCTTACTAGAGCTACAAATATCACAAAATTATGGATATTTCTGGAAGTGACACAGCACCCGAGTTAAGCTAGGTTTTCTAGTGAATTTTGACACACCGAGCTCAAAAGGTTAGCCATCACTGGTCTAGTCTCTAGTGGTTAGGGAGCCGGACTCTTATCTGGGAATACCAGGTTCGATTCTGCCCTCCCCCATGAAGCCAGTTGGGTGACTTTGGGCTAGTCACAGCTCTCTTCTGAGCTCTCACAGCCCGACCTACCTCACAGGGTGTCTGTTGTGGGGAGAAGAATAGAAAGCTTTGTCAGCTGCTTTGAGTCCCCTTAAATGGGTGAGAAAAGTGGGGTAGAAAAGCCAACTCCTGTCATCCTTGACTGTTGGTCTCACTGGCTGGGAAAACAGGAGTTTAGCAAAAAGCACCTTAGTCCAGTTTGAAATCTTCTTTTACATGGCATAGAGCATGCGATCATCATGTTTCTTGCTCTGGATTTTTTGTAGTTGTATGGCAAACTTTCCAGTGCTAATTGTTTACTTGTGGTATTTTCCCCTTTCAAAAACCATTGAATTGTAGAGTTCTTTGCAAAGTTCATTGTGACATAATAATCCCTAACTATGGTGAAGTTGACCAAAATAATTGAACTAAAATAGTCTCAGGCAGGATGTATAGTGTCCTGGAAAGTTGTGGCTTTTGCAAAAATACTTGGCTGTAAGACTTGCAAAAATAGACTTCCTGGGCAAGAGTCCAGAACTGAATATATTTGTAAAGGTGAAAGTTTGCCTTATTTTTATAGCACATGCCCAGTATATGTAGTATACCTATCCACTTTTGGGGCTTTTCATTCCTGACAAGAATAGGCAGCCTTTTTTAGCTTTGTCACTTGTTTTTGTAACCTTACTGTGACATTGGCACAATTTTATTTTATCATGCAAGCATATATAAACACTTTTGGAATCGCTCACATAGATTAAGCCCTACATTGTAAAAATTCTACAATAGTAAAGGATAAACAAAAAGAGGAAGCAGGTAAAAATCAGTGGAGAATTACTGGTAGCCTTAGAAACTAACATTAGAGCTAACTATGTCTGGAATTCCCATAAACTTTATTGACACACAGTTTAACATTTTTGAACCATCAGATATATTTTTGTGCAGTGACCTTTCTGCTTACATTTTCCTGGGGTTATGACAATTTCTTACCTGATTATTGTTAACAAATCTATGACCACAGTTGGTGATACTTCCATTAGTCAAGGCTATGGCAGAGAATGGTAAATTGTTGCTTACATGAGATCTGTTCTTGTGTGATGGCAGTACGTTACTGATGTGTTACCCCAGCATGTCAACATGTGACACAACCAAGGGAAATGAGCCCCTCCCAGCTGAAAATGGTTAGCTCAGCAATCCACCAGTCTTCCTCGGTCACTCTGCCAGGCAATCACAGGTTTTATCAGCTGAACAGTTACTTCAGCTGGAAGTATTACTATCATCTGGAAGTGACTGAGTAGCTCAGCTCCACCAGGAGTCTGGTGAACGTTTTTCTGATAAATCCAAGTGCAGTTTACCTTGGCTGGTTTGAACAAATCATTAACAAAAGGGGCACCTCAGAGGAATAGTGGCCCTCGTGTTCTGAAGCTTTCTGTATTTCACCTTTTCTAGCAGATAATGTTTAGGGGTGGTGGTGGCAGACTGATGTGTGAACAATCCCACATCGGGACTTTCTCTAAGCAATATGTGGGTTGCCCAAGGATGGTTCCTTGTAGTGTTGCCACCATATAAAAGTTGAGCTCCTTTTATCCAGAAGTGTTTAATCTGCTACTCTCTTTGGCCTTAGCTAGCATGGCCAATATTCAGTTAAACTGTATATAATTTTTTATCCCTTTATCTGAACTTCTCAGGGCAGGTTACAACAGTAGAAACAACATTTAAAGTGAACATAACAAAGGAAAAACAATATCAGTGCCTGGAAGCGAGGAGAGGAAGCTGTTTCTTCAGCCAAAGGCCAGCGTAGTTAGCTGAGTACCCATACAGAAATCAGTCACCCAAAGCATCGCACTGTGGTTCCTCTGGGCTGGGTGCTTCTCTGTCCTGCTTTGGTAATAGTAAAGCAAACAGCAATTTTTGAGCCTTTGCCTCACTGCAAAGTTTATGTTGCCTGACCTTGAAAGCACAGATGTCTCTTGGAGAACTGATAGTAGTAACTAATCTGTGAAGGAAGTAGACACTATGGGAGTAAGAAATGTCAAGGCACCTAGAGAAAGGAAGAAAAAATTGGTCTTTGCTTTGGTCTTTAGCTAGCCAACATTTCTAACATTTTTTTAACTTAGATAAAGTTGATGGACAATAACAGCTCTTACAATGCTTATATTTGTAAGAGACCTGTGCTTGATAGATATGATAGATGTGCTATCATGTTTTATATGAATATCCCAACATTTACAGTGAGCCTTAAGGTAGCTTTAAAGCATGATAAAGAATACAAAGTACAGCAATTTGCCAAGTAGTTAAAATACTATGCACTGAAAAATAAAATTTAAAATATATTTTAATAAAATCACTCTTTCTGGAGTATACCCATCCAGTCATAAATCTTGTCAGTGTGTGTCTTACAGATAAACAATTGTCATGCATGGTAGAGAATTTCAGGGCAAGAACTCTTCAGTTAACTCTGAAAACCCATGAAGTTCTCTTTATTAGATGCGTATCAAATATCTAATAAATGACTGTTAGAGGGAAAGGCCCTATAATAGCAGCAAGAAATAAGTGGGTAAGTTCCCTGCTGCGTGCAGAGATGAGCCAAAGATCACCAAGATCATTAAGAAAAGCACCTAACAGTTTTTGGGCTCTAATTGCTGTTCATGTTTGAAGCAGTTTTGGCTTATCTCTTTGTAGTACCTGCAGAGATGCAAGACGTAGAAGTGCAGTGGTAGGTCAGAGTGGCTGCTGCTGGACTAAAGTGAAACAAGCTTGGTGAAGTTGCAGTTGATGGTGAAGAAGTGAGAGGGCTGGACAGGTTCCCTTAGGTTGTAGAATATAAAAAGATAGGCAGTATGTTGGAGAACTGAGAAGGAAAATAACTTCTGAATTAAAGTTTTCATAAAGCTATTCACTTTGTTAAAGTATAGAGTTGGTTGAAATAAAGAAAGATGAAATGCTGTCTCATTTTTCAGGGTTCCAGAGATTATGAAACAAAATTCAAAAATGAAAGTAGAGTTAAACTCTTTGCCCTGGATCCAGATGCGCAGGTTAGGTTTCTTCATTTTTAATTTTGCACTCGGTAGATTTTTTAAAAAATTTGTATATTTGTAGAACACAGAATAATTTCACACTTTGGTTTCTTTTAAAGAAACTTGACTTCTCTGGTATTGAGCCAGAAGTGAAGCCATTTGAGGAGAAATTCGGGAAAAAAATTCTTGTGAAGTGTAATGATCTATCATTCAATCTACAAAGCTGTGTGGCTGAAAATGAAGAGGGACCAACAACTAATGTAAGTACTTTTGAGAGTTCTGAAAACTCCTGAAAGGTTTATATCACTAATAAACCTTTCTTTTTAATTTTGTTACATCAAAGCATGTTTACAGTGCATATATTTTTTGATACATTTAATTGCATGTTGAATTAACTGTGATCCAGATCAGCTGCAAGCAGGCATTTTTTGGCAAGATGGGTAGAAGGAAGATAAAGCAGGACTTGTATGAAGTTTCAAGAGGTAGGGATTAATAGTTAGATAGCGTAATTTCACAATTTGTGGATTTTTGTAAAGAAACAACTTTTTTAAAAAGCATAAAAACTTCACACATATGGTTAGTAACTTGCCTTCATCTCTCTTTCAAGTATTAGTAAACATAACAGTGTTTATGATGTTGATGGTCATGTTTCTTGTTTTTTAAAAAATGTCTAGGTAGAGCCATTCTTCATCACCCTATCACTGTTTGATATAAAGCACAATCGGAAGATTTCAGCAGACTTCCATGTAGACTTGAACCACAGCACTGTGAGAAATATGCTAGGCAATACATCACATCAGTTGCTGAATGGTAGCAGTGATTGCTTGCATCGGATTCAGGATATTATTCCTGAGGTGATGTTACAATACCCCAAACAGGTAAGAATAAAGAAATAACAATCAAGGGACAATTAATAACTGAATCTTGTTTCTGTATCATTAAAACTAATTATTTGTTTTCAGGGAATATTCTCAGTCACATGTCCGCATCCTGAAATATTTCTTGTGGCCAGGATAGAAAAAGTCTTACAAGGAAGCATAACACATTGTGCTGAACCATATATGAAAAGTTCTGATTCTTCAAAGGTAATGCCTCATGTTTTGTGTTCTAACTAGATTTTTTGTTCTGTTTGTGCATTTATCTCTTTGTTTATAGTGTAATAACAGGACTATGGTTTTCACTTCAAGACTTACATAGATATTTAACAATGAGAAAGTGAAAGGCAAACCCTTGTGTAATCTCTGAGCTTTCACTAGAAGTTTATGATGCCAAAACTGATACTAAGACATTAGAATGAGAGTGTAAAGTACAGGACTGCAGATTTGAGAGAGAAAGAAAAAAGGAGAGAAGAAAAACTTTAAATTTTAATAATGGATCTCAGGTGTATTCATTTTCAAAGAAATATTAAAAACTAGGGTAATTCTCTGAGGTTCTCCTATAAACTGGGAGACTTATAGGGTTAACGCTTCAGCATTCCATCTGGGCCAACCATTACCATGGAGCTATAAAGCTCCACCAAACGTATTTCCCCTTCTAGGTGAACTGTGTAGTGTGTCTGAATTCATCTTATGTAGATCTTACTACTACTACAAATAATTTTATTTTAAATGAGGATATTAACATTTGTAACTTGGTTGTTTCCAGGTTGCTCAGAAAGTTCTGAAAAATGCAAAGCAAGCATGCCAGCGTCTAGGCCAGTACAGAATGCCATTTGCATGGGCAGCAAGGTAAATGGATCAGGGTATTCTTGTTGCTTATTTAAAATAAATTTTGTCATTTTCTGTTCAGTATAATACGTGCGACAAATTTCCTTGGTAATAATGAGACCAGTACTAAATTCTGTTCTGCCTCAACTAACCCCTTATTTGACACATCACGAGGCTTGTGATCCATTTCAGTGAAGCTTCTGCAGGGGGCATTTAATCGAAATGGCCTTAAACCTTGTGTTGAATGAGATCTTGGTGGCAAAAGCTCAATAGTATACTTCAGTCTTAATACTTCTCTACCTTTCTGTGGCATTTGATACACTAGATCACCAGATCTTTCTGACATGTCTATCAGCACTGAGTGTAACCAGTATTCCATTGGAATGGTTTAAGTCTTTTCTAGTTGATCACTCCTTCTCAGTTGACTTCCAAGGGCCAATATCAAAGTCATTTCCTCTCTCTATTGAGGTTCCACAAGGCTCTGTTCTCAGTCCCCTTCTATTTTCACTATTTACTCTCCTACTTGGGTCT
The DNA here is from genome assembly GCA_023333525.1 of Aspidoscelis tigris stejnegeri. Taxonomy (NCBI): domain Eukaryota; kingdom Metazoa; phylum Chordata; class Lepidosauria; order Squamata; family Teiidae; genus Aspidoscelis; species Aspidoscelis tigris. The sequence goes on along the minus strand of JALMGA010000001.1, from coordinate 173,107,509 downwards.
TGCATAGCACAATGGGACTTTCAATATCACATCTAGGCAGATGATATATAGGCCTCTCAAAGTGGGAAGCAATTTCCAACTGCTTATCAAATATCCCAAAATGATTGTCAGCTCACTGACTGAAATTAAATCTGGAAAAAATTGAAATATTAGTGTTTCAGCGAGATCGCTTAGGATTCACTCCTCATGTTAACTCCATGACCTTTGTTTGATCCCTACCTCTACTGGACAGTTGTCTGAACTTACAAGCCAGAGCCTGCACTTTTCATCTATTTAATATCCTCAGGATCAGAAAATTCCTATTAGAAACAACTCATCTGCTGGTTCAGATACTTGTGATCTTGAGTACTGCAACATCCTTCTGATGGGCCTCTCTCAGTGTTCTTTAGTGCTGCTGAATTTAGTTCAAATACAGCCATTTGGTTGATTTTGAACCTACCAAAATTTTTGCATACCTCAGAGCACTGGAAATCTCTCCACTGGCTACCAATTCGAGCCAGAGTGCAATTTAAGACTGAACACACTCCAAATTACCTGGCATCTAAGTTATCTTGGTATGTCCCAGTTAGGAATTTTCAGTCAGCAGACAAAGCACTGCTGCCCATCCCTCCAACTTGTACTGCATCCTCCAAGACCTGGTTCTTAGGCTGTGGAATTCCCCACCACTAGAGGTAGGGTGGAAATGGACTTACTCTTTTTTTGGAAGGATTTGAAAACCTTCCTTTTTAACTCCTTAGGTTGATTATAAAACCAGATATTAAGATATGTACTTTTATTAAGATATGTACTTTTAGTATTGCTTTTGTTTGTATGTATGACATTGCCATAGGGGCTTTGTATTTTATATTTTGTACTGCCCTTTGGTGGAAAGGGCATGATGATGATGATGATGATGATGATGATGATAAAAACAGTAACACACAGCAAACAAGATATCTATGCTGGTTTTGGTAATTGTTATCACTAGTCGGGCACTTCTCTAGTGCCTAGGACTGAGTGATATATTGGTGAATGATACATTATTATTATTAATTATTGACACTTCCTATCGATAAAGAGCAAAGTCTTGTTTTCATATAACTCTGTGTACTTCATATAAGCTTTCATTTTTCTTTTTCACTGATTGTTAATAATGAAGTTTTTGCATGAAAATGTCTATTTCAGAACACTTTTTAAGGATATGGAAGGAACGCTGGATAAAAATGCAAGATTTTCAGCTCTCTACAAGCAAGACAGTAATAAGCTTTCAAATGATGATATGCTTAAGTTGTTAGCAGATTTCAGAAAGTAAGTGTTCTTTCTGTTTCACAAAAAAATCAAAGCCATTACCACTTTAAATTTTATTTAAATTGGAGATTAAAATATAGATTATGCATTGAAATTTCTCTTCAGATTATACAGACATAACTAAGGTGGTAAGTAATTATTTGGATATGTACTGGAAGAACATGCGGACCATATTTCTTATAAACACTGAACCTCATATCTTATTTCTGCTGCTGCTGTTTAGAGTTTTAGATTCAGCTAGATCTGGCTGTACATCAGACCTTGGATAGAAAACAGGGTGACATGCAGCTGCAAACCATGATAAGCTAAGGTTTTTCTTTAAGATGCTGCTTAAAGGCTTGGTTAGATCAGTGCTGTTTGGTTTTGCAAGTGGTCCCGTGTTGGGTCAAATTAAGCCGCAGGCTCCACTCCTGGTGGTGCCCTTCCGTCAATTCCTTTAAGTTTCAGCTTTGCAACCATATTCCCCCCCCCCCCCCCGGAACCCAAAGACTTTGGTTTCCCGGAAGCTGCCCGTCGGGTCACGAACTGAGTGAAAGTCAATTAGAAGGCTGCACGAAGTAACCGCTAGGCTAAGCTGACCCCTTTTTGACCAAGTCAGAGCATGAAGCAGCAGGAGTAGGAGGCAATGGTGATAACTGCCGTTTACAGCCATTGAGTACCCCTTTCTTCTCCCTGTCCAATGCTGATCCTCACTTGCACATCATTATTAACAGCTGTGATTGATTAGTGGATTTATAGGAGATACATAAGCAATTAGATTAACTGCTCAAACAGTGAAAATGTAGCTAGCCTGAGGAATTTTGGACACAATCCTAGCTAACAGCAACCCGAGTGCAGGACACAGCAATGAGGTCGAACCCATGATTTGCTGTTTGCCTTTGATATATTTGCATGGGGTGTTTGAGACTGATCATGGTCAGAGTCAGATCAAAGCACAGCCTCATTTGTCATCATTCAAAGGCAAAAGTCAATGAAAGTATTTTATAGATACGGTTGAAAAAGTGTTATGTAAATAGTTAAAGCAAATTGAGAATTACTCTTGCTATTATTCTTGTATAACCACTGATTGTTGTGCTAACTTGGGTCAGTAAGAAGGGCTTGTTTACATGAAATTATCTTGTTTTGTGCTTCTTGCTTGTGCTTATTATCAACCTTTAGTATTTTCTTTTCTGAGTCAGTTGTTTTTCCCTTCCACAGACCTGAAAAGATGGCAAAGCTACCAGTTATTTTAGGAAACCTAGACATAACAATTGATAATGTTTCTCCAGACATTCCAAGTAAGTATAGAACAATATTGTTAAATAGCTAGAAAGCCTTTTTTCTCAAGTTTTTGCATTGATTTTTAATATATTTTCAGATTTTGTTAATTCCTCATACATTCCCATGAAACCGTTTGAAAACAGTACCAAGACAGTAGTAACATTTGAAGTAGAAGAATTTGTTCCTTGTAGACCAAAACATACTCAGCCTTTCACCATCTACAACAATCATCTTTATGTTTATCCAAAGCACTTGAAATATGACAGTCAAAAGTCATTTGCAAAGGTGAGTTATTATGCCCACTAACTACATTCAGATTCAAGATCATGTTGAATCTGAATTGAATGAGGCATTCATTCTTGGTGTTTTCTTATTTATCTGTCATTTCTTTAAACACCTAAACCAAATATCTGTGCTCCTTTCAGGCAAGAAATATTGCTGTGTGTATAGAATTCAAGGATTCAGATGATGAAGATGCTGAACCTCTTAAGGTTTGTTTAAATTTGAGAGATGATTGTTAGAAGTAGTTAATCATCATTTATGGTAACTTTTTGTATATTTTCCTATAATGTTGGCAGGTATAATGTTCATGGTCAAAATCATGAACATTGTTGTTCAAAGTTTACATACGTTTGGATTGTGCTGTTTCAGTGATTCTATTGGATCCTTTGGATTTCTGCACTGCAGTAAATGAAATATATATTTTTAATAGTAAATATGCAGAGTGCATGTTTGATTTTAAACTGAGGGTTCTTTAGACAGAGCCATCATGATATACAATACTTTATTTAAAAAAAAGGCTTACAGTATAAAACGACAATGACAAGTAGGGACCTGCACAAGCAGATTCTGATGAACCAGCTTGCCGTGACCCCTCAGTTCACTAATCTTGCTTGCAAGCCAAATGAGGCTCAGAGGTGGAGGGAGTTCACTAAGCCTGTTGTATGCAGCACACTGTCCCAATCTGTGCTTACCTGCTGGTCCTCACTCTACTGCCCCTCCTGGCCCTGTACCTATCTGCTGGACCTCATGCTGCCTCTCTCCTTCAGGCCTCACCATCCTTGGGTCACTAATGTGCATCTCCTGGGCTTTCTAGTGGTCTGTAGTCCCACCACAAGAAGTCACTAGTTACATGCTTGGTGTGACCAGGCACATTAGAGGCTTCCCTAGAAGTAGGACTGCATATATCAGCTGCTTGGTCTGCAGGAACCTGTTGTCCCAATTACAATAAGGACTGCCAAGAACATGTTAAAGGCCTCACTGCAGGAGGTAGTGTAATGCAAGTGGGTAGGCATGAAGTAAACTATGAGGCAGCATGACACACAGCAGAACTGTAAGTGGCTGAAGTAGGAGAGGGAATGGCACACCTCAAAAGATAATGGACCTTTGCTTGTATCCAGTGAATTGAGAAAGGCTTGGCACTGTTGGAGTTCAGTTCAGTGTGAGGTGAACCCACATTTTTAGGTTCATTCATATTTCTATGATAAATTGGTTATAATCTAAATTATTTTCAGTTCAAGGAAAATGTAATTCCCATGTAAAAATCAATACTTTCTCCTTATCAATATAGTTTAAACGTTTATGTGAGGGAAACGTGAATCTGATTCAGTCTAAAGCAGCACTTAATGGTGTTCTGTTTCCCAACTCACATTGCAGCTGGGAAGAGTTGGGGAGGGTCACTCTGTTCTGGCAATACCTGCCCATTCTCTGGGCTCTATCAAGCCCCAAAAGACTTTGCAGAGATTGTTAGAACTGATTGTGGGTGTTCCGTTATCAATTGCTTGCTTCCTGTAGACCATGAAAGTCAATGCCTTGTAGTAATCTCGCTTTAGGCATGAAGTAGACTGATGAGGCATGTGAATATGAATATATTTTAAACTCTGCATTAGATAATACTGTCACATTTTTCAGTTTAAGCAAGTGAAATAATGGTGAGCCAGTTTGGTCTAGTGGTTAGGGAGCTGGACTCTTATCTGGGAATACCAGGTTTGATTCCGCCCTCCTCCATGAAGCCAGCTGGGTGACCTTGGACTAGTCACAGCTGTCTTCTGAGCTCTCATAGCCCAACCAGCTCACAGAGTGTCTGGTGTGGGGAGAAGAATAGAAAGCTTTGTCAGCCGCTTTGAGTCCACTTAAATGGGTGAGAAAGCGCAGTAGGAAAGCCAACTCCTCCTCTTCTTCTTTCATTAATGACGTAGGATTTGTTTTCTGGTAATTGCTTTGATTAACTTTACTTTTGTTGTTAAGGGCATTATTGAGTTGAAACTCTGTGAAGTAATTTTAAAAAACCTCTTTGAAAACTTCATCCATTTTCCTGATAGGAAATGCAAGAAAGTAGGATAAGTCCATTTTTATTTCTTTTATTTTAGTGTATCTATGGCAGACCGGGAGGACCTATGTTTACAAGACAAGCATTTGCTGCAGTTTTGCATCATCATCAGAACCCAGAATTTTATGATGAGGTAATCATCTTGTAGCCGCCAATTTTAAATTGTTTTTATGAATTGATAGCAGAAATTGAGACCAGCTGGGAGAAGTTCATGCTTTTCTCAAGGAAAATATAGTAATGTATATTCTAAAAAAAAACAGTGGGGAAAACTCTGAGAAATTGTCTTGTCGTTTTAGACAATGAACAGCTGGTTTCTTGTCAGCCGTTTTGGAGAAGGGTATTGAGCTAATATTCTTTAGGCTTGCTTGTATGTAATAGAACATTTTAATGTTCACTAGTAAATGTTCTAGATCACCTTTGTGACTGAGATTGGTTTGGTCAGGAAATCCTCACGCAGCAATGGTCAGCTTTTGTGGGTGCCTTTTTTGTCTTCCCCTTGCCAAATACACCCCAAAAGTGGAGGGAAGCCTGTTAGGTCTAATGCACAAAACTGAGCAGGAGCCACCTATTTAGGCTGCTGGCCATCGTAAACCAACTAGGCAATTTGAAAGCAGAATGCTTTAAGTACCTCTTGTGGTTAGAATGTCAGACTCTTATCTAGAGGTTTTCTGGTTCAATTCCACACTCTTCCATGAAGCCAGCTGCATGATCTTGGGCTAATCACAGCTGTCTTTCAGGGCTCTCACAAAGTGTCTGTTGTAGGGAGAAGAGTGGAAGGTTTGTTAGCTGCTTTGAATCCTCTTAAATGGATTAGAAAAGCAGGGTATAAAAGACAACTCTTCTTGTCTTTAAAGCTCTGCACTCCATCCCCATGAGTGAAGGGAGCATATCCTTTATATCCTTTGAAATCCTTTTAAAGTAGTTTGAGAAGTGCTTGTCCAGAAGAGGAGCTCTAAGCTGTGAGTCCAAAAGGGGTTCAGTGGAGTCATCCTGTGGTCAGGCTTTTGTCTGCACTTACTGTCATGTATGGAGGCGATGTAGAAGTAACACTGCCACTGCCCTTCACATTATTTTTAGCAGACGAAGGGCAGAGGATCAGAGAGAATGAAAAAAGGTTATTTTCTCCCTATTCTCCACTGGACTGAATCTGAACACATGAGATAAATACTCTGTGTTCACATTCACATAGCATTGGTTTTCAGAGCTACTGGTAAATGCATTCCTACAAGTCTGGAGGTTACATCCCGGGTATTGAAAGTAATTTAGATTGTGTACATTGGTGTAGTAAGCACTATATTATTGGAAAATCTTTTTCTAATTAAAAATTTGTGTTTTATACCTCCTCAGGTAAAATTAGAATTGCCCACCCAGCTCCATGAAAGACACCATTTGTTGTTTACCTTTTATCATGTTAGCTGTGATAATTCAAGCAAAGGAACCACCAAAAAGAAAGATGTGATTGAAACACAAGGTATAACATCTGTGGCTTCTAACAGAATATAAAAGTTTGAAAGTCAAATACTAATAATGTTTCAGTATGAATTCTGACTTTTGAGAGGTCTTTGGTTAGTTTCAACAATCCAGTGCTAAACAAACCTACCAACTTCAGTAGGGTTTGTTGTTGTTCTTAACAGTTGTACTTTACACGTTTTGCTGGTCTTATTTGCTTGGATCTTTGATCCTACCTATATTATGATTTCAACTGCTCTATCTTGTCCTTTTTTTGTTGACTGATTTGATTGCAACATTAAAATTTCTTACTGACCTAAAAGAACAACATTTAAGATTTAAGCTATGTGTTTTATGTAGTTATTGAAAATATGTTTTTCATTTGGATTTCTTGTAGTTGGTTACTCTTGGCTTCAACTTTTAAAAGATGGCAGAGTTGTGACAAATGAACAACATATTCCAGTGTCTGCATACCTTCCAGCCGGATACCTCAACAATCAAGAACCTGGCATGAGCAAAGTAAAACACAAAAACTAACCAATGAATAAATTGACAAATGTATTTGCCTGTACAGGATAAAAACTACTTTATACAACTGCATTGTACAATGTCTCAACTATCAAAAAGAAATATTGAGACTTTCCTGATTCTTTAAAGGAAAGATTCTGCACATGATAACCTTTTATACTAAAAAATTGATGGAAAATCTCCATGAAATATTTATTGCACAGTTCATATAGGCACAAAACACTCAATTACAGTTTTCTTGTTCTTTTTATTATTGTTCTTTAACAATAATTTGTGAGAGCTGAGGTAATGTGCCATGTAACTCTTTTGAAACAAAATACTTCTTGTTTGCTGCTTTTAAAATAGTATTTTTAAATGTCTGTATGAAATCTTTAAAATATTTTTCAGTCACCCTAGCCCATATTTAATATGCTTTAATGTTCATTAGCAAATATGTATTATATTTAAATGTTCTTTTCTATATTCAGCATTGTGGTCCTGAAATTAAATGGGTAGAAGGAGGCAAACCATTGTTAAAGATTTCAACTCACCTTGTTTCAACTGTGTATACTCAGGTAGAGTGCTTCAGTAGAGTTTTTAAAACTGCTTTTGATTGTGTCTGTTAGCAAGAAAACAATGCTTTGTCAATAAGACTAGTAAAACAATTGTGAACTCTCATTTTGTGTTTTAAAGATGGTAGTTTTTACGTAATAGAGGTTATGGAGTGAAGTTTTATGGAGTGGTGAACAGCAACATCTACGTATATAAGACTGTGTGCCCAATTTTTACAGTCTTTTCCATCATAGTAGACCCTTAAGGGACTTTTTGAGTCCCTTAATATTTGTTTCTGAAGATTGGGAGACCCCTCTGACCTGGAAGATTATCATTGGAAGAAGTGTATTTTATAAGGAAATAGAGAAAATTAAATATACCTGTATAGCTGGTAGTACTTTCTAATTCAACAAAGCTTACTGCTGAATGTAACCTTGTTAAATATGGCCTCTTTAGATTAAATTTTAAAGTGTAGGTAATGCAGAATGCTCATACCTACTGTTACAGCTTTGCTTAATTTGTGATAATTATAGTAATATGCTGTTATAACCAATAAGATAAATCTGCTGATAAATGGCAGTTAGTATTACCATTATTGATTACAGTAATATCCCATACTATTATTGAGCCTTAGACACAGTGTTGTCTTTAATGCTACTACCTACGTGATTCACTTTGGGTACCTCCGGACATCCTTAATACTTTGCAGCCACTGTACTGCTGCAGTTATGTGACTGGAAACAGAACATTCGATTGTCCACAGCTTTTTGCCTCACAGTTTCAGTTCCATGTTGTGTGGATACTGCAAAGTATCGATGGTCCTGTCTGGATAACAGGAAGCAACTCTGCAGTGGCTCTGTCCTTCCAGTGCAGTGTAGCACTCCTTCCATTCATCCTGCCTGGGCAACAGGAAATGGCTGCGCAGAGACTGCAAAATATTAGGGGGTCTGGAGGCACTCTCTGACACAAGTGTGGTTCAGTGAACTTACCACCACTAGTCTTTCCCTTTCAAGTGCCTGAGCTCGACACTTCCTTTCCTCATAAGAAGATTTTTTTAAAAAGCTTGTTCAACTCTCTTCTCTGAGTAGTGGTACAAGGTAGTTTTCCAGAGGGGGAGGTTGCAATGGATTTTAGCATGCTTGGTAGTGTCATGTTTGTATGTATTTAAATCACGTGTTTAATGTGCTCATGTTTGTCTTTCTTTTGCCAGGACCAGCACTTAAACAATTTCTTCCATTATTGTCAAAAAACTGAGTCTGGAGCTCAAGCCTTAGGAGCTGATCTTGTCAAGTATCTTAAGGTATAATGAAACGAATACAGATGAATAGCGGTCACATTATGTGTAGAGTTATTTTAAATATAGTTAGCCTATAACTCTAAACCTAAAGCACACACACACACATATATGACTAAACATGATTAAAGATTATTTCCCATTAAGGTAGTTTGATTATATGTATTCTGACAAGAGCTGGTGGATTTTATAGAACATGCACAAATGTGTAGTAAAGTGTTCACTACTTGTGTATGTTTACTGCATAGTAAATAAGATCAGAGTTGAGCAATTAACACTTTATTACCATATTCAATCTTTGGCTGGGCAAAATGGTGTGAAAGGCTCATCTCTTAGGTTTCCTTTGCTCTGGGAGTTTTGATAACTGTGGCCACATAACAACTGAATGCCCAGCTCCAGAGGGAGTGGTACGGGTTGGGGTTATTCAGAGTGCTCTCTGCCTGAATGAGTCATAGCTAGTACAGAAGAAGAGGACAACTGCTGACAGACAGGAAAGTAGCTCCCTTTTAATTGGATGGATGGATTGGGTCTACATTGGATTGTAGTCTTAACAGAAGAGAGCAGGAGAGAAGTGATGCAAAAAAGAATATGATATCTGCACTGAATAACAGTTGCCTAGAATTGCTCAAAGTTTAAGGAGATGTAGTAGATAACTGCTTGTGCTGATAATTTATGTTTTGGTCCTCCTAGAGCAGTTAACTTACTGGATAAAAGCAACACATGACAGTACATTAAAGTAAACTTATTAACATGAAATAGTAAAATGCTGTCCAGTCCTTTAGCGCAAACCTTCAAAGACTGGGTATTCCATTGGATAGTGAAGGAGAAAGTACCTGCTTAGATCATCAAAGCTTAAGCTATTTAATGCTCTATCTTCTGAGGCCGTGTCCCCATGTAAGTTTGGTGTGGTTCTGAGCATGGGTTTGGTAAGGTTTGTCCCCATGTGTTTTGGATTTGGTCCATGAAAAGCGTACCAAATCCGCCCAAAATGTACAAGAAGGGTGCCGAATTTGATACCTGAAAAAACAAGTCTCAGCACAGTTTGGGGGACCGGCACGCATTGCTCAGCCAGCTGGGAACGCATATGGGGACAATCACGGGTTAACAGGGAGGAGATTTGTGCTCACGTCATTGGGAGGTGTGGTATGCTTGCTGCCCCTGCCCTATCCATTGAAGATCGCAGCCGCTGACTTTTTAAAATGCTGATCACAAAGGCAGGCTGGAGACCGGCTTGGTTTTTTAATTTTCTGCCATTTCCACCCTGTTTCAAGAATGCCAAGGCAGGCTGCATAATGGCTTGATTTTTGTTCCATTTGCCACCCCCATTTCCCTGATCTGCAAGGCGATCATAAATAAAGGCTTGATGTTCAGTTTACGGGCATTCTCGCGGTCCCTGGTGGAGCAGAGGTGCACAAAACTGCTCACGTGCCTACTGCTGCTAAACCTCGTTGTGACTTTTGGTGTTTTTTTTTTAAAGTTATTTTTATGAATGAAGCTTTATTTTTACTTGTTTCCGTGCTCCCAGACCAGTCCTGGCTGTCAGTGCTGCTAAGGGAGGGGGGATGCGGCATAGGGGTGGGCTGATGTCAATCTGACTTCAAATGAGGAGAGAGGGGACAGAGAGGAGGTGGCGCTGCTCCCCCGTGCCAGGGTTTGGCACGGTTCGCTTGGGGACGCCCCCATCCGCCCCCTAACCCGTACTTGTCCTACGTTGCTGGAATGTGATGGAGATGCCTGAGATGCATTCCCGGTCCCATGCCTGGCCCATGCATGCCCAAACAGTGCCCAAAGTGTGCCAGACGGCCACCATGGGGACGCAGCCTGACTTGGTTTTTTAGCTTGCCTGTTCACTTCTCTCCTGATAATTTAAAATTTGATGTGTTGTGGAATAGTTTCAGTTATTATATATTTCCATATAAATATACTGTATCCTTAGATTTGGCCCCTGTTTTAATATCTGGTTATATGCGAGTTCTGTTGATTTCATAACAGTACAGTTTTGAGGACAGTAGCTTAAGACTATTGATTTGATTTTGGCATAAATAACTGTTTTCTGTAATTTTTCTTCTTTCTTTTTGACCACAGAGTCTTCATGCTATGGAGGGTCATGTGATGATAGCTTTTTTGCCTACTATTTTAAACCAGTTGTTCAGAGTCCTTACTAGAGCAACTCAGGAGGATGTTGCAGTGAATGTAACAAGGTAAAGATTAAATCAGTTTGTAGGAATAATTTTAATTTTTGATTTGAGGGATTTGTAATTTTTTGTTATTGCATTGCATTTAGGGTTATCATCCATGTAGTTGCCCAGTGCCATGAATATGGGCTAGATAGCTACTTGAGATCCTATGTGAAGGTAGGAATTGTATGCATGTGTTTACATTTGTATACTGTAATCAGCTTTTATCTGTAAGGTTAATTTAATTTTTCTCTTCCACAGTACACTTACAAAGCAGAGCCTTACATTACATCTGAATATAAGACTGTGCATGAAGAACTTGCCAAATCCATGACAACAATCTTGAAGCCATCTGCTGATTTTCTTACAAGTAACAAACTACTTAAGGTATATGTTGAAAATATTTCGTTGCTAATACATATTATTCCCTAGCTGTTCTCACATAGAAGAATTTTAATTGCCCATTTCTTTCTTTCTTGTGTGTGTGTGTGTGCATGCAGAGTATTTCAGTGTAGCAATACATTATTTTACAATTTCTATGTAAGGAATGTTTGAAAAGGTCTGAAATTCGTCAGAGGTTTCAGGTACAGTACGAGGAGTCTTGTCTGTCATGACCTTCAGTATTGAAATAGTGTAAATAGTGCAAAGAATGTGACAAGCACACAGAATGAAGTGCACAAATTTAGACCAGAGCAAGAAGCACAGCTAGTTCAAATTTTGAGAGTTATGGATCAATAATTTTAGTGAGAAGGGGTTGACTCTGAAGCATGTCATAACTATTTATGAGAAATATGTCCATTGCTTTATTCCTGAAAGCAAAATTTATCACACAAATTTATTTTCAAAAAGAAATTCTAGAATGTAGTATCAGTAAGCAAGGTTAGTGTCATTCCATTAACCTTTCACGGCAATCAAAATATTTTTTTCCCCAAAAATCAAGTAGCAAATCCTCAAACGCTAGTAGTGTATTCTAAAGGAGGGTGAATACTGTGCTTCCAAAACTGACTAAATAATTTGAGAGAAAAATATTTACTATTAATGCAGCAGACACAATCAGTGAAACAAAAGATTGGCTGAACTTATAGAAATGTGTAATAATTTTAAAAATACCAAAAAAGGTGTTACAATTCAAGAGAATAGGGCAAATACTGATTTAATGATTGTCGTAACTAATAGGCATTTCAGAATCTAAACACTAATTATAAATTAATAAATTCAGTCAACTCTTCTTTTTTAATAGTATTCCTGGTTTTTCTTCGAAATTCTGATAAAATCAATGGCCCAGCACCTTATAGAAAATGCTAAAGGAAAGGTAGGTATAATATTTTAAGAGATTTATAATATACCAGACTCCCATATGTTTTTGGTAATATGATCAAGTAATTGTGCTCCCTCTGGGAACAGTGGGGGCTTGTAAATATTGTTCCGCTCTTTAATGGATAGCTGTGCCCCACAGAACTGAGTGGAGAATAATATCTACCAGTTTTACTCTGAAGGAAACTGACACTACTGGGGCTGTGAAATTATAGTTGAATTATTAGTAAACTGCTAAAGATATCGTTGGGCCAAATTATTTTTGTATAAAAATAAGTAAAACATCACAGCTACTGTTTTAGTTTAGAAGACTGTGATGAAGTTTTAAGAATGCTTTAAGGCAGCGGTTCTCAACCTGTGGGTCGCGAACCCATCGGGGGTCGCGCAGCCATTTTGGCGGGGTCCCGAAAGCTCCCGCAGCCCCCCCGCGTCCCCCCGCAATGCCCCCGCCACGCAACCCGCCGTGCCGCCGCTGCTGTGAGGAGAGATCGGCGGCGGCAGGTGGCAGTTGCCTTCGAGGCAGCAGTGGGAGCATCCCCGGCGGCGCTTGAGGCGAAGCGAGCGAGGCTAGGAGGATGGCAGCGGCAGCGGCAACTGTGGGCAGCCCTGGGCAGCTGGGCTGGCTAGTGAGGGCAGGCGCCCGCCCGGTGCTATGCCTGCCTGCCGGGCGGCAATGGTGGTGAAGGGCGCCAGACCCGCACCGCCTGGTGCCTCGCCACCCGCCCCCTTCGCCCGTTGGAATCCGGCGTCGCCCCCCCCCCAAGGAGGAGTTGCGGGTCGGGGAGGACCGAACGCGACGCCAGCGGCCCTGGCCCCGCCCCTGGGGTCACGGAGGCGTTTGGGAGCTGCATTGGGGGGTCGTGGCATTAGCCACGTTGAGAACCGCTGCTTTAAGGTAATATTTGAACTAAGGGATTGAACTAAGGGACTGAATAAATTTAGATATCAACATTCATAACTACAAAAAAGATTGTTTGTTTGTTTACTTTTTGAAATATGATAAAGTAAATTCTGGTAAGAGATCTGGAGCCTTTTTTTTGCTCCCTTGGCCCATGAAAGGGAATTTGTGGTCAGCATCTCATCTAGCTGCCTATATCCATCTTCACCTGATCCCAGATGAAAACAGAGAAATGGCTGAGTAGTGGATTTAGGTGGACTGAATGCTCTTTCAGCATCATTCTGAGGGTCTCTCCTGTAAACCGGGACTTTGTGGATTAACGTGCCAGCGTTCCTTCTGGACCGACAGTTACAGTCCATTGCCATTTATTTATGATGTATTTTCTACAAAAAGAGTGAAAATTCTAAATTGAACTAATTTTATTTATTTATTTATTTGTATTTCTATCCTACCCTATACCCGAAGGTCTCAGGGCGGGTTACAATATTATATTAATCTTTGACAGGTCCCTGCCCTCAGGCTTACAATCTAAAGAGACAAGAAACAAAAGGAAAATGGTGTGGGAGGGAACGGAATAGCAAAAAGCAAGCATGTGAGGTCTTCAGTTCCAATTTTTCTCTTCATTTCTTATTGCTGGAATTTTCCTATTAACTTTACTTTGAATTTTCTCTTCATTAATGACAAGCCGGATGATGGTAGAGATGGCCAGCTGGCATCTACTCAGCCCCACCCTGCTTGGCCTCAGGACCAGACATTTTCTCAACTGGTGGATCGGCTGCCATACTCTCTTTGCCATCTTGTGATGGGAGGAGTTGGAGGAGGGAGGGCCACTGCTGGGAGCAAGATGGCAGAGCCCAGCCTGCTGCCTCTTCTCCACTCCTCTCAGACAAGATGGTTCTCAGCCTTGTGATGGCAGTTGGAGGAGGGAGGGCCACTGCTGGTAGCAAGATGGCAGAACCCAGCCTGCTGCCTCTTCTCCACTCCTCTTCATATATTAGCTAGCTAGGAATAAAAAAAAATATGCACTCTAATTTGCAGAGTTAAATTCTTAGTTATTTTTCTTTTCTAGTCACGAAATCAGAGATTTCCTGCCTCATATCATCATGCTGTAGAAACTGTTGTCAATATGTTGATGCCACACATTACTCAGAAATATAAAGATAATCCAGATGCTTCAAAAAATGCAAACCATAGCCTTGCTGTTTTCATAAAAGTGAGTATCTATCTGTAGCAGTCTTTTCTGCAGGATGGCTTTAGTTAGTCAACACAGCAGTGAGATTAATTATTTAGAGTTTGTCTTTAGCAGAAGGCCATGCAAAATCCCAGACCTTCTGCTTCCTTTTGGAATATGATGGATCACTGATACTAATATTATAACTGGTCTTATTTTACAAATTAGTTTAATTAAATATTTATGTTATGAAAATAATTATTGATTATTGATGATACTAAACTAATACAATATAAGCTGATAGTGCTATATATTTGTTTGCTTACTATTTACACATATATTCTGTACTATACCCTATAGAATATTTAAAATACATAAACAAAATTAAAAATGGATAAAACACAGCAGTATATAGAAGAGCATAGCTTTTTAGCCAAAACTGAAAGTATGAATTCCTTATTAAAAATACAAATTCCCTATTTAAAAAAGGTCCATGTCTGTCTTTACACTATTCATATAATTAGTAGTAAATGATTATTTGCTTGGGTTATTTACACATTCAGTATTAGAATAAGACATCATGAAATCATTCTGAAGTTTAGCTCTTGAATGCTACTCATTGGTAAAGAAATACTTTTACCTTTTTTTTCCCATTGCAGAGATGCTTCACCTTCATGGACAGAGGATTTGTTTTCAAACAAATTAATAACTATATCAGCTTCTTTGGTCCTGGAGACCCAAAGGTATCATTTTATAGACACTGTCTGATCAAAAAGTTCTTGTATAATTTATGATGCATATGTGTTTGTTAATTCATCAATTATTGATCCATACATGGAATCCTACTTTCCTGTTTAATTCTGGTAGCTGTCATGCTTCAGTTTCCATGAAATCATTTAGGGCTGTCTCAGAAAACTAATTAGATTCTACCATATTTAATATGAGAATGGGCATATTGTTTGGTCTTGTACTATGAGAAGACACTGCATATAAATAAAATTTAAGATTTATTTTTCTTTATTACTACTTGTTCATCCTTTTTATGGACTGCTTCAGATAAAATCACCTGTCTTGCTAAATATTTTAATTCTATTAAACAGTCTTGAAATTTCATCATATTTTGCAGACCCTTTTTGAGTTCAAATTTGAATTTCTTCGGGTAGTTTGCAATCATGAACACTACATCCCTTTGAATTTTCCTATGTTATTTGGAAAAGGCAGAATTCAAAGATATCAAGGTAAATTTCCACCTGAAAAATTCAAATGTATTCTTGAAATATTAAAGTTGTCATTAACCTCCCTAATTTTGCATAACTTTAAAAATACAGTGATTATAAAATGAAGCTTTATCTCATTTTCTCTTCCTAATTCTTGCTAGCTCTTCGTGTTAAAAAGATAATTTAGTCTGAATTCTTAAACAGCATATGCAAACTCTATTACATAGTTTTTCTTTTCTTAGATTTTAGTAATAACTCATTGGTTTTGTCATTCTTTGCTTCTGTTTCCTTCTTTATTTTTTCTGTTTTTCTTTGGATTAGCTTTTCTTTCACCATCAGTGGAGTCTTATGCCAGTCCTGTAGGTAGGTCTGGGTGCCACTTCATTGTTTAAAGGATGATTTCTACAAAAAATGAAAAGAATTCACAAATTCCATTTGTTTGATGTGCTTAAATGCTATTAGCAAATAAAATGGAAATTCTAAAAAATATTAGATTAATTGGAAGCTTAATTGGAAACAAGCTTTATTGGAAATAAAGTATAAAAATATAAACATATCACTGTAAATTTACTGAAAAATTCCAGTACTTTCACTGTTTCACTATTTCTATGCTATATATCAAAGACAATAGAAGTAGAAGAAAATTTACTAGAAGGAGAATATGGATAAGAAAAATAGCATGGCACCTTTTAAGAAGTGCTTTTTATTATGTAAATGTTGTTATGACATTTTGTAATAACAGTTGTGCCATATCTGTCAGACTTGCTATGAAATGAATTTTTTGAACAAGTCCTATTCTGGGTTGGAGATTTTGCATCAAGAGCTGTTGAACAGAAGGGAATTTTTGGTCAAATTTGCTGTCATTTGTAAATTGTTCAAAGCAAGCAGCTTGTACAATTGCAACCAACAAAATGTGAATATTAGGCACTGTTTCTGTTTCTGTAGTTGCAAACAATGAAAGAACATAACAGACAATTTGCACAGCATTTTCTACACAATGCTGCTTATAGATAATCTTTAAACTCTATTTGGCCATTCTGCCAGTTTAATTTGCCTCATTCAATGCATTTCCTGGAAATTGGGTTGCTAAGATCTTAGCATATTAGTCTTTCATTTGATATCACTGTGGTAAGGATGTTCTGTTTGTAAAAGTACAAAATGTATGTGGATGTCTCTGAAATGCTGGACAAAATCATCTTAATCAGATTGGTGCTTATGCTTTTTAAACCAAAATAATGGGTAGCTAATTGTCATTCAAAAACTGGTGTTAGGAAGGAAATGTTATTTATGAATTTCCAATCATCAAATACCACTGGATGTTTTTAGTAGATTTTCTGAATATTGTATTTTGTTTTTCTTTGTTTTATTTATTTAAACCCCACTTTCTATTATGTTCCAAATACCTAGACTTTTGCCTTTAGCCATCCATGCCTGCTTAATCTTGTTAGAATATACTTTTGTGGAGATTCAGTGTCTAGGCCAGGGTTTCCCAAACTATGGGTCGCGATCCACTGGTGGGTCGCGAGCGAATATTGAGTGGGCTCTGCCTGTAGAACGACATACCAACCAACCGAGCCTTTATTCATATTGGTAGTGGTTAAATTTCCTAGAGGTGGGTCCCGAGTTGGTAAACTTATATTAGATGGGTTGTGGCTCAGACAACTTTGGGAACCACTGGTCTAGGCTGTTACGACAAAAAGTCTGAATGGAATTTGGTCTGCAGTAGACCACCATTTGATTTGCTTTTACAAATGAGAGCACATCTAATTGTCCTGCTTCTACTTTATTTAAACGTAGACATTTGTTCTTTCCTTTTCCTTTTTGAGTATGAAAAAAAGAACAGTGTATAGGTATACTAGTGGATTTCTATGTAAATTGGAAATGCTGAATAACATTACAGTACATCATATGTTTCCACACTAAATTGAAGCCTTAACTATGACGTTTGCTTTCAGACCTTCAGCTTGACTATTCTTTATCAGATGAGTTTTGCAAGCATCACTTCTTAGTAGGACTGCTTCTTAGGGAGACAGGAAATGCACTTCAGGAGTTCAGAGACGTCCGACAAATTGCAATCAGTGTTTTGAAGAATTTGATGATAAAACATTCTTTTGATGATAGATATGCTACTAAGGTAAATGTATTGTGGAATTTTTTTAAAAAAAATTAGAACACTTTTTATAGCTCGATCCTTGGAATTACATAATGAAGCTGTGTAAAGTAATTTTCTGTTAGTCAGAGGAGCACTGTCAATTGAACCAACAGTTTTTCTGTCTCCAGCTGCATACTACACCAGACAATAGTTGGAATGATAGCCAATCTTTCCTTGTGTAATGCAAAGCTGTGGTTTGGTGGTTTGGGTGTCTTGGCTGACCAGAAAGCTCCAAATTGATTTTGGCTAATCAGACCAGCTCAGCATGGTTTAGACTGTTGAACCATCTGAGCCACTGAGCCAGCTAGGTAATGGTTTGGTGTGATGCAAGGGGAGATTGTGTCCACTCTTACCTAACTTCCTAAGGTAAAAAAAACGAAACAAAACATGGTGGTATTGGGGCACCTAAACTAAATTGCCACACATAACTATTTCACATTATCCCAACTACAAATATCTCTTTTTCTGGAGAACTGAGTAACGCTTCAGAGCAATGTGAGATAAGGTATGCATGGTTGCAGGGGACAAGAAAGAACTTAAATTGGATTTGGATCATCAAATGAATCACCTTAAGGTAGTTCCTCCTCTTTGCCTTGAAAACATTCAAGTATTTGTGAACCTCTCTCACCATGTTTTTTCAGCTATAGCAAAAAAAAAGTAAGATGGGGTAGCCCTCGTGGATGCAGGGGGCTTTTCAGATCTTTTTGGACCACCATTGGGTAGACTCCATATATACTGTGCAGAAGATCCTCTGATCCTCTGGAAAAGTTAATTTTGGAGGTTCATGATGGTATGGAAAACTTTTACTCTGAATTCCCATAAGCCTGTCTTGGGGTTGGTGCATGTGTGTTAGAAGGCAACTGCAGTGATTAGTTGCAAAAATGCCTAAGATAAATCAATGTCGTTCCTTGTCCCATAATAGTCATTTTGTCTCCTGGAGAGAATCTATATCAGATTCCACAGAATTTTAAATATGCTGTGGGGAAAATTGAAGGGATTCTTTGACTGGAAGCTGTTATGAATAACTTTTTTCTCACTGACCAGATCTTATTGCACAGTTATTGATGAAGTAATGCTCAGACATACCAGTCTTAGAATTCATCAGGACACTTTAGTTTTCTTAATCCTCTCAAATCTTCCTAAATCTAGGACAACTGTAACTTTACATTTCTATGTTCTTTTACTTTTTCTGCATAGGTTTAGGGAATTAAAGCAGAAAAAAGAAGAGCGATCC
This sequence comes from Aspidoscelis tigris stejnegeri, assembly GCA_023333525.1. Lineage (NCBI taxonomy): Eukaryota > Metazoa > Chordata > Lepidosauria > Squamata > Teiidae > Aspidoscelis > Aspidoscelis tigris. The sequence goes on along the minus strand of JALMGA010000001.1, from coordinate 173,088,668 downwards.
ACTTTCTTTTTATTTTTGACAATGTACATTAATGCCTTTTGAGAATTTGTGAAGACCTACCTATTTGTGATTCTTTAGAAGCTGGACATTATTTGGCAAAACAACAAAATAGTTGTGGTTTTGATGAGCACTGATAATCTGAGGGAAAAATAATAAGTTTGTTAGTATATGTATGTTAAATAATGACAGCTAAAACATTTTAATACAGGCACATCAAGCACGAATAGCTACATTGTATCTTCCAATATTTGGGCTGCTTATAGAAAATGCTCATCGAATTGATGTCAAGGATATTTCACCCTTCCCTATTAATGCTCCTAGTAGTGTAAGTAAATAGTTTTGTTGATTGAACTTGAAGCTTTGATTTTGAGGATCTTGTACCGGGCTTTGCCAAAAGTTCTAGAATAGTTTCCAACTGGACACATAGAACCAATAGGTTGTATACAAATATAATATACATTGCAAGTTTGCATAATGCAAGGGTTTGGTTCTTTAAAAATTGTAAATTGTATGAAAATGCATAATACAGACCATTGGAATCTATGGGCTAGGAGAACCTCCCTGAGCTCAGCTGATCTGGAGAGAGATTGCATGCTCCAAAAGGATCTCTGTGAGCTCTCGCCTTGATTGATTGGAGTGTTGAGGACCTATCAGGTTTACTTCACACAATGCCTATTCCTTTCCCCCCTTTCCTAACAGGCATTGTGTATAGCTACACTGATAGGTTATTACCACTCTGATTGATCAAGGCAAGGGTTTGCAGTGAGGCTTTCTGGTAAGGGACCTCTTGCATTATCTTCGCCTTTGTTTCCTCAAAACTGTATTCATCATTTCTGGCACCTGCTATCTCCTAACACTTTTCCTAAAGTGAGATTTCTCCTGAGGCAGCTTTAAATTTCCTCTTGAAACACACACAAGGGACAAAAAGGAATGTGTTAAGAGCGGATGGGTCACAAAATTTAAAACACACGATATTGAAAATGCTTTGTATGAAAATGCATTTTAGGAGACTGCACTGTATATATCAAATGATATCAAGGCAAACAATCCTATAACCATATACACTATCAAATTTATTAAAATCCACTGAATGCTTGAGTGTATAAGTGCAATCATCTTTTGCAGAAAGTTGTAGTTTGATTTCCACAAATCACTATATCGTGCAAATAATTGCTATCTGTGGAAAACTGTGGGTTAGAGAGCTATCTAATTCCACACAAGGAATGCTGAGTGTGTTAAACAAAAAAAATCAATTTTAGCAACCATACATAAGCAAAACTATTTTTTGAACAAAACATGTTACCTCAAAATGTATATTTTGAGCAAGTAACATGAAAAACAAAACCAGACAGTTCTCTAGACGCCTCGCCTGGACTCTGTCCAATTGTGACATCCAATCCTCTACGAATCTGGGCGACTTTGTCCTCAAAGTGCTTTGCAAATTTGTCACAGCAGATATTGCTTGGCCCTGGCTCATGCTTCTTTGAGCTTGATTTTATAAGGCCATTTACTATTCTGAAAAGCTCTGCTGGACGGCTACTCGAGGACGCAATGGTGGCGGAGAAAAAGTTCTTTTTCACCGCCGTCACTGCCACATGGTAGGCACAATAGTGTGTTCTAACCCGTGTTTGGTCAGATTCACAGCCGGATTTACGCCACCTGCACTCTAGCCGTTGACCTTCCTGTTTCATAGCCCGTAGTTCCATGGAGTACCAAGGAGCTTTTTGGGCTCCACAAGCATGCCGAGGGCAATTGGGAGCGATCGTGTCAGTAGCCCTGCTCATCTCTCGATTCCAGAGAGAAACCAGGGCTTTGACAGGAGCGCCAGTCATACCAACCGGAAAATCTCCCAGAGCATTCAGGAATCGTTCGGATTCCATAAGTCTTCGGGGTCGGACCATCTCAATAGGTCCGACTTCCCCACAGAGGGGAGTTGCCGTAGTAAGTTCAAACCTCACCAATGAATGATCCATCCATGACAACGGGTTGACAGTCAGCCCTCCTATCAACGGATACTCACCAGTCTGCTCTGAGGTAAAAACCAGATCCAGGGTGTGACCTGCTATATGAGTCAGGTCAGATACAAATTGAGACAGCCCCATGGTTGTCATGGAGGACATGAAGAACTGAGCTGGTCTACTGAGTGGAGCCTTGGCGTGGATGTTGAAATCCCCCAACACCACCGTGGCAGAGGCTTCCAACACCATGTCCAAGACCACCTCAGCCAGCTCAGATAGGGAGGATGCTGGGCAGTGGGGTGAACGGTACACAAGCAGCATCCCTATCCTGTCTCTCTGGCCCAACAGCATAAACAGGCCCTCAACCCCCGTTACGGTGCAAATTGGTCGTCTGGTGAGGGGAATAGATGTCTTATGGACTACAGCAACACCCCCTCCCCTCCCCTCTGGTCTAGAGCAGTGCTGCACCGAGTATCCTGGGGGACAAAGATGGACAAGACTAGGCCCACCCAATTCATCCACCCAGGTCTCAGTAATGCATACCAGATCAGCCCCTTCATTCAAAATCAAGTCATATATGATAGATGTTTTATTCCGGACTGATCTGGCATTCAGGAGGAGCATGGCCAGAGCAGAATGCTGGTTGGCAGATCTCCCCAAACTCTGTTGGCTGGGAAACAGAACAGAAGGAGTGATGGCTTCAATACATCTACCACTCCTTCTCCTAATCTTCATTGGAGCAGCAAAAGTACAGCAAACTGTACTTTCAAGACTTAATGGTAGAGAGCAGCAGGCCAAAACACTTTGAGGAAAGGTGTGTGTATCTTTTTCACCAGAAAGTTTCACTAAGCAGCCTGGTTACCACATTCCCTACTTGAAGTTTCCGGATTAAAGATTATAATCTGAATCTAGTTCCAGCAACCACTTGGCTTCCAGTGAAAGTGTAGTTCAGCCCACACTTTTTTCTTCAGGAGGATGTGCATTTTTAGTTCTAAAGCTTCAAATTTCTAGGAAACTACAACCATGAATGCCTCCTTTTTGTTAGGATCTGGGGTTATAAAGGCTTTAATTATAGATTCTGAAGTAAAAATGTACTGCATAAAAGTTAAATATATCAGAGAAAATTAAATCATTACTATCCATATTTTTAACAGAGTACAAAAGAAGAATCCGTTAGCTTACAAGCTGCAAATACACTGGTGACTCCTCAAAAATCTGTGAATATACTTGATAACAACCTCCACAAAGATGTGTTTGGTGCTATATCTGGCATTGGTATGCATTTTTAAATGTTTTTTAAAAGCTTGCAATTACTTATTCCAGTCATTAAAATGTTCTTTAAATTATTTTGCATGTAAATTTTCTGATGATGATGTTGATGATTATGACGATATTTGAAAGTAAGCATTTGTTTAAGTCCCAACACACTTTCTCCCCTCAGCTGTTGTTCAAGCCACACATTTTTAACCTAATTTGCCAGGTGGTTATGGAGATAAAATAGGATAAGTTCAAGGAAATGCCACTATTAGTTACCTGAAGGGGAAAAAATTAGTAAAATTCAAAACAAATAGTATTCCTTAGTATTAACGAAAATGGATAATTAAGAAATCATCCAGTTTTATTAAACAGCCAAGTAACAGCTATCCACAAAGGCCGTAAATGATGAGATCTGAATTTCAGTTTGTTCCCCTAAAGTTCATATTCTCGTGTTCTTGTGACTATGTTCACACACAGTTTTAAAAAAGCACCTCTGAGGCAGCTTAAAGATAGTTCTTTTATATATTAATGGTATATGGTGTGTGCATGTGTGGTGTGTGTTTTAAAAACATCTTTCTAGTGCACGGTTGAAGTGAAAGGGTTAGTTTACTGGTAGGAAGGCCGTTGAGTGCAAGATGGCTTCCATACTCTAACGTATTTTATGTATCCCCTACTCAGCATCCCCGTATACCTCTTCGACACCAAACATTAATTATGTGAAAAATGCAGACTCAAGAGGCTCTCTTATAAGTACAGACTCTGGAAACAGCCTTCCAGAAAAACATTTTGAAAAGAGCAATTCCTTTGATAAGGTAGGAATACTTCTATTCATTTTATATACCATATACTGACTGATAACTTTCATAAATTTACTCTCTTTGATTTTTTTCTCAGTATAGAAAAAATGGCAGATTACCATTATGTCAAGTAAACATTTGCCTGCAAAGGAAGAAAGGCTACTGTTCCAATATATTTTATACAATAGAATTACTGTTGATTTTAGCTTCAGTTACATAAAGAAAATTTACACCTAAGAGGAATAGCGTAACAGATATTTCTTCAAGGTCCCTACTAACACAACAATTTTCAGTCCAGCAGTGGTAATAGTCTTCAGTTGAAGTTGGAATGAAAGAATTCTGTTAACATAGTGTTAACATCTATTTCTGCCCAGGAACCGTGGTAGCTGTCAGAAATAGGGATTAAAATGTCAACACCATAGCCACACACCAAGTTTTTCCCCCTGGTCAGGATCCTTGTCTTCCCTTATTTATATCTTTGTACAGCCTTTCTAATTCCTTTTCAACCTGCGTCTAACTCCTCTCCAAGCCCATTAAAAAAAATCCTTAACCTTTATTTCCCTTCCTGTTTCTTCTGTCTTTTCCCACTGTCCAATTGATAATGCACACAAAGAATATGGGAAATGTCAACAGAGACCGAGTCTTCCTAGAAAGTATACTCAGCATTGGCCTTTCTTTATAGTAGAATGCTCCCTATAAAGGGCAAACACTTCTGGAACACATGAGAGACCAGGTTCATCAACTAGCTGTGCAAGAGAAAGTGCCCTTCATAGGCTAGTTTTTTGCTGCATCCCAGTGGTTTGTTTCAGTATACCCTACACCAGAGGTGTCAAACTCAATTTTGCGGAGGGCCACATATTAAATTTAGAATTTGTATGAGGGCCGGATTAAAAAAAAAATGTACTGAATTATTATAACTGTAACATTTTATTTATTTAATTATATAGTATATAATATATGGTTGTTAAAATCTTAATACTAGTTCCTTCAGCTAGTCAGCATATCTCATTGCACACTTCAGATCTCACACAGGAGAGAAAACATATGAATGCAAGCACAGTGGAAAACCTTTCAGCCACTCAGCATATATGATTGCACACTTCAGATCTCACATTGGAGAGAAACCATATGAATGCAAGCACTGTGGAAAACGTTTCTTTCACTCGTAAAGTGGCCCGAAACTGGATTGAAACTTAGGTGTGAACGCAGCCTCTTACATATCAGTTCTCCAACGGATGCAGCAGCCTACGGTGGGTATGTGAAGGTGCAGGTTGCTGACACGACCAACAGATGGCTTTTTGGGTATATATCCCGGTCAAGGACCGCCCATAGTCAGTCTTCTGTTGGTCGTGATTGCTGACTGCACCTTCAATATCTCCGTAGAAAATTTACTGCGTCACCATGTCATCGGCTTGCTCAGCCTCCGACTCCCCCTCGGAGTTCATCGGCTTTCGTTCGGACGAACGTGAGTTCTTATGCCTTCCCCTGTTTCCTACAGGGACGGGGAAGCAGATTACACCCCTCCATGGGGGTGGAGGGGGGCTCCCCTTTCTTACTTCGTTACAGCGAAGTGGCACAAAGGGCACCTATCTCCCTTCTTTCTTCATCATTCCACCCCTCCCGTGCTGCCAGCCCTCGGTTATTCATTTCGTTAATGGCACCTCCTCCCTCCTTTATTATTTAGTTTCCGAGGGGTCCGGACAGGAGGCAGCAGAATGTGAACCCGCTTCCCAGCCGGTTCTAGAAGCCGCGGCGCAGCCCGCCTTGGAGCCAGCACAGGCGCCGGTTCTAACCGCCGCTCGCCGCTCCCGCTCTCCTGCCAGAAGCCTGCCAGGCGCCGGGGAAAGTCGCGGCCGCCGTTCGCGGAGCCCGCCCCCTCATCGCTCCCGCGGCTCGCGCCACGAGGAACGGCCCGTCCGCGCTGCGGAGGAGCGCAGCGGGGCCATGCAGGAGGCTGAGAGGCGCTCACACGCCCGCGGGGCTCGCTCGCCGTCCTCTCGCTCCAGATCGCCCCCGCGGCAGCCGCAAAAGCGCCGGGAAAAGCGCAAGCATCAAAAAAGAAAGCCGCATACCTCCTCCTCCTCCTCCTCCAGCGAGGATGAAAACCTCCAGCTGCTGCGCTTCCTGGCTAAGAGACTGGCCAAGGGCTCTTCGAAGAAAAAATCGCACAAGAGGCGCCACAGGAGCCCTTCCCCCTCCTCTGCCTCTGACTCAGAAGGTCCTGCTGCACACAAGCAGAGGAAGGCTGCTAGCAAAAAGAAAGCTAAGCAGGCAATTGCTGCAAAAGGCCACAAGAGGGCGAGCCAGGATAACATAAGATCTGTAGTAGTTAGTAATGCTGGAGTTAATGCTGATACTGATGCTGGAGCTGGTTTTCCCCCCCTCCATCCTAATTTTGATGCTGTTACTAGCCATGGGACTGTTGTTCCCCCTATCCCAGCGATTGTTGCGCATGATGCTGCTCTGGGTTTGAGTGTGTTGCCTCCAAATGTTGATGTTCCCGCTGTTACTACATTGGCAGCAGAGTCTAATCCCCAGAATGCTAATGCTTCTGCTGTTACTTGTCATGGAGTTGATGTGAGCGCAGTTCCCTGTCGCAGTTTTCAGCAAGGGGAGCAAGGTACCCTCTCTGGTATTCAGGTCAATGTTGCTCAGGCCAGCAAGGACGCTAATGCAGTGCCTCCCTTGGCGTCCCGAGCAGCTTCGGAGGCTCCTATTCCCTCTTTAGGGCAGGGCGGCTCCAATTCTGGTTCTATTGGCCGGATTCCACCCGCTACACCCAGACCTTCATTGGTTACAGTGGCACAGATACACCAGCCACCTAGCTCTGCGCCTGAGCACTCCACAGGGCACCTTGACCCTCTACCTGCTGTTCCTATGAGCAATCCAGTAGCCCCTAACCCTGCTGATCCTGCTCCTGCTGCACCCGCACCTGCCTTGCTACCCACTCCGGTGGAGCCCATTCCCCAGGAGGAAGAAGGCCCAAAAGGGGAGGAGCCTCCCGCTCATTCCACCCCGAGGCTATTCTCTTATGACTACTTACCTAGTGTGGTACCTTTCATTACTAACACTCTGAACCTCAAGAAACCGCAGGAGGTCCCTGAGGAGCAGGCCAAGATAGCTAGGGACATGCTTATGCCTCCACCTCCTAAAGATCTCATAATCCACATCCCTCCGATTCTGGAGCAGATAGTCACACGAGAATGGGCGGAGCCTACGACTACTAGGAGACTACCAGGTCCTCCAAAGAAACTTCTCCTTCCTCCTGATCATGCCTCATCCATGTGGGCCACGCCCGCGTTGGACACGCCCATTCTTCAAATGCTATCCAACCAGATTCTGCCTAAGGACTCCGAGCATGTGCTCCGGGACAATAATGATAGGAAAATTGAGGGGATGCTTAAGCGGAATTATGAATCAGCATCTTTAAATGCCCGGTGCTCGGCTACCAATTCTCTTATTGCCCGGGCGGTCATTAAGGGGTTGGAGGAAGTCCTTTCCTCTCAGGCTCTTGCAGAGGAGCTCAAGCCCAAGCTGCTGGAATTTAAGAAAGCGCTGATGCTCAGCGCTGACACCAGCATGGACGCCCTCCAGTTGGCAGGTAGATGTACGGCAGCCAACATCGCAGCAAGAAGGGCTCTTTGGCTACGCAACTGGCCCGTGGAGTTCTCATCCAAGCTGCAACTCATTGGGGCCCCATACAAGGGGAATCTTTTGTTTGGCCCAGATGCCCTCCAACAGGTCCTTGTGGAGAAAAATAAGCGCAAGGTGATGCCGGTCTCCTCCACAGCTTCAGCCTCGGCCTCTAACAGGCCTAAAGGTAATAAACGATCCTATTCTTCTCCATCTACTTATGGGCAGCCCTATCAAAAGAAACAGCCCTTTCGATCTAAGCCCCCGGGAGGTAGATACTCTTGGGGGCGTAACTCATCTGCCAATAGACAGCCCCTGGGCAGAGGACGGGGCAGGCAATTCGGGTTCCAAGGTCAAAACAACTGAGTATCCCCCTGAGGGAGGGGGCACAACCAGGGTAGGAGCACGCCTCCAACAGTTTGCATATGTTTGGGAAGCCTCTATTAAGGACAAATGGGTCCTGGATGTTATCCACCTAGGGTATAAGCTGGAGTTCAGTTCTATTCCTGTTAACCGTTTTGTCAAAGTTTCTATTCCCCAGAACCCATTAAAGAAACTAGCATTGTATGACGCTGTTAAAGAACTGATTGATATAGGAGCTATAGAGGAAGTTCCCCTCATGGAAAGGGGCCGGGGAACCTACTCCATTATATTTTTAGTTCCCAAAAAGAATGACTTATGGAGGGTGGTTTTGGACCTTAAGTTCCTAAATAAGTTTATGGCTAAGAAGTACTATAAAATGGACGGACTCTCTTCCATCAGAAGCCAGCTCGAGGAATCCCAATACATGGCCAGCATAGATCTGACCCATGCCTTCCTTCATGTACCGGTACACCCACATCACAGAAAATACCTGAGGTTTTCGGTGGGCTCTAACCATTATCAGTACCGCTGTTTACCTTTTGGCCTCAGTGCCTCCCCTCGCGTCTTCAGTAAATGTCTCATTGCCATCTTAGAGACAGTTCGGCTCCGGGGGGTTAAAGTTTACCCCTTTTTGGACGACCTTCTGGTGGTCGGGCGGGACCACCAGGAGGCTTCATGGGCCGTTAGTACCACCATCAAGATACTAACCTCACATGGGTTCCTTATAAATTACGAAAAGAGTAACTTGGTCCCGTCCCAGGTTATCTCCCACCTGGGGGCGGTTATTGATTCTGTCTCATTCACGGTCCGTCCCTCGGATGACAGAATTTCCAGTATCACCACCCTGGCGGGGAAGGTTAAGAAAGACCGGGGTGCTAAGCTCCTCACTTTATCTTCATTATTGGGCAAAATGATTTCTCTCATTGATTTGCACCCATGGGCCAAGGTTCATGCTCGGCCTCTGCAGTGGGCGCTCAGACCTCTGACCAAGTCCATCGCTTTGCGCATGGATCACTGGGTTCCACTCACTCAGGAGGTGCTTAGCTCACTAGATTGGTGGATGTACGCACCTAGGTTCCAACAGGGTGTACCTATCATCAAGCCTACGGGTATGGTTGTTTACACGGATGCTAGCCTACATGGGTGGGGAGGTACATGCGGCTCCTTATCCGCCCAGGGCGTATGGAGTCCGTCAGACCTGGTTCACCATATCAATTGGCTCGAGTTGAAAGCCATATACCTGGCTCTGTCCGCCTTTGCTGTCACTCTGAGGGAAAAACATGTTACAGTGATGACAGATAACATGACAGCCAAATCTCATGTGACCAGACAAGGGGGTACGAGGTCTAACTCGCTAATGTCATTGTCTTTTCTTCTGTTTAAGTGGGCAGAGCAGAACATAGCCTCACTCTCAGCCCTACATGTTCAAGGTCAATTGAACTCCCAAGCGGATTTTCTGAGCCGCACAGCTTTAGACAATGCGGAATGGAAGCTCAACCGGGACATGTTTCTCCGCATAGATCAGACCTGGGGTCCTTTTCAGATGGATCTATTCGCCTCATACAAAAACCACCAGCTCCCAGTGTACTTCTCCTGGAGGAAGGACCCCTGGGCCGTGGGTGTGGATGCCCTGTCAAACCCGTGGCCTCGGGGCTGGCTTTACGCTTTTCCCCCCACTCCGCTGATCTCCAAAACGCTGAGGAAGATCAGGGTGGAGAGGGCTCGCCTTGTCATGATCACTCCGTTCTGGCCCCGGCGCCCATGGTTCCCGTTACTTCTGAGCATGGCCACAGCCCCCCCATGGAGGCTTCCGAACCGACCGGACCTCCTGTCTCAGGGAGGCGTGTTCCATCAAGACCCGAGCTGGTTGGCCTTGACGGCATGGAGGTTAAGCGGAGACTGTTACAGGAGTCGGGCCTCCATGACTCAGTGATCAAAACTATTCTCTCAGCTCGCAGGTCTTCTACCTGGAGGATATATGGTACCACCTGGAAGGTGTTCAGGGAGTGGTCGTTAGAGCGGGATTTAGACCCTATCTCTCCCAGATTGGGGGATGTACTATTGTTTCTGCAAGACGGTGTAAATAAAGGACTATCTTTCAGTACCATTAAGAGACAGATTTTCGCTCTCTCGGCTATTATTCAGATCCCGGGCTTGCCTGACATCGCACGGCACCCGCACGTATCTGCCTTTTTGACTGGGGTGAAGGCCAATGCTCCCCCTACGCTGCATAGATTGCCCACATGGGATCTAGATGTGGTTCTCCAGGCACTAGCGCAACCCCCGTTTGAGCCCCTGGCGGACTTACCACTAAAGTTATTGACTTATAAAGCTATCTTCCTTACAGCTATTACGTCGGCACGCAGGGTTTCGGAGATTGCCGCCCTCTCCACACACCCCCAATGTTGCACATTCACTCCGGACACTCTCACACTTAGGCCGGACCCCCTGTTCCGCCCTAAGGTGGATTCAAGATTCCACAGGTCCCAGGTGATCTCCTTGCCGGCTATCTCCGAAGCTTCATTGGGAGACAATGAGAGATGGCTGCTGAAAGTCGATGTCAGAAGAGCACTCGAGATGTACATTGACAAAACCAAAGACATTAGGAAGTCGACAGCTTTATTTGTGTGTTTTCACCCTGCATACCAGGGTAACAAAGCATCCCCTAGAGTGGTTTCCTCATGGATTCGGAGCTGCATCGCCTTGGCGTACCAATACAGTTCCATGGACCCACCGGAGGGCATCACGGCTCATTCCACCAGGTCCTGCGCCACCTCGAAAGCATTTGCCGCGGCGGTCTCAGTGGAGGACATCTGTAGAGCGGCAACGTGGGCTTCTCCTTCCACGTTCACGAGACATTACCATCTGGAAGAGCTGAAACGCCAGGAGGCAGACTTCGGCCGCACAGTTTTACGCCAGGTTCCATAAGGTAGGAGACACCCTTTCTCTACCTGGATCCGGTTCTTAGAGGCAGTTAGGATGGTTCTTCCCACCCGGGATAGTAAGCTTTGGTACATCCCACCGTAGGCTGCTGCATCCGTTGGAGAACGGGAGGTTGTACCTCGTGAATATCCGTTCTAGACGGATGCAGCAGACTACGCCCCACCCTGGGGCATATTGCATCCTAACTGCATCTATCATCATCTATTTCCACATTTATTCCATGTATACTTGGTGACTTACCTTATGGTGTCCTACCGGACTATACACTACACTCCCTACGGAAGACTGGCTATGGGCGGTCCTTGACCGGGATATATACCCAAAAAGCCATCTGTTGGTCGTGTCAGCAACCTGCACCTTCACATACCCACCGTAGTCTGCTGCATCCGTCTAGAACGGATATTCACGAGGTACAACCTCCCGATCTCACACAGGACAAACCCCTTCCTGCCCTTGGATCCCAGCAAATGGCCTTAGAAGTGCACCTTCCTCCCTCCCTCGGTACCTGCCGGGTGCCGCCGCCGCTCCTCCGGGCGGCGAGCAGCGGGGCCTGGGGGCGTCGCGGCCGCAGGCAGCAAGGCTGAGGAGGAGGAGGAGGAGGCGCCGGTTGTGCCCCCCAGGCACGGCGCACGCAGCACCATCTTCTTTTCTCGGCACTCACTCACATGGCCGGCAGACGCACGCTCCTCACCCATGCTGGCTCCGCCCCTCCCTCCGATAGGCAGCGGCACCCAGGGCGAGGGTTGGGCCTGCGCCGGCTGGCGGCTGCCGGCGGCGAGCGCTGGCGCGCAGCCGATGGCACAAGGGAGCAGCGGATGGAGCCGGGGGGCGCCAGGAGACGGCGGTGGAGGCGATCGCGGGCCGTTTTGATGCGCCCTGCAGGCCGTATGCGGCCCGCGGGCTGTATGTTTGACATCACTGCCCGACACCAAAACCTGTTTTGGAAGGTCTAGCAGTTGCTCAGAAGGGAGCGCAGTGAGAAAAATGATACCATTTTGATGGTTGAGTTTTTCCACTAGATAGAATCTAGAGAGGGCACTATCTTTGGACTTCTGGTGATGATGAGAAGGACTCGGTCAGCCAGGAGACACTTCCATCCCTGCATACAACCATCAGAAGGATGTTAGATCTTTGAGGAAAAGGTTGTTAGGCATCTTTAGGGAAGCAGGACCACCCTATAACCCTGAGAAGATTCCATCAAGTCTTTTTCCCTCAAGTAGCCGTCAAAGCTTGCTGCAGTAATTAGGTAGAGGAGAAGCAGGCCCACTGCATCAGCTCTGAAGATGAGATAAATTTGGAAAACTGGATATTCTTCACTTTGAGAAGGGAACAAAAAACAGAACAGTTGCTTTTCTGTGAAACTGAATTTAATAGACCCTTACAGAGATGTCCTTGATGCCTAAGGAACACAGCAAGCAACCCCTTTCTTTCATCCAAGTATAGACAGTTGCAATTATGGGACAAGAAGAAACTGGATTAGTCTCCACTAGAATCCATGGAGCTGTGCTTCATTCTCCATTGCTAACACTTTGCACAATGCATAACTCATCAGCCATTCCACCACAAGCCTGCAGGAGCTGCCAGTTACCTCAGGAGTACCCTCAAATCATCGCAATGCCAGGACAACTGCAGATGAAGTTAAGAGTGCAATGTTTTTAGCATCCTTCCTCATTGGCATATTTCTGATGAAATTGCGGCCAAAACAGAAGTGTAATCATAAAACTCTACAGCTAGTGGTTTGGGGCTAAAACTGCACTGGATATGGTAAATTCATCTGCATTAAAACAGGTGCAAAATATTCTCATGGTTTGATTTTAGTAATCTACTGATGAAGCAGCTTTGGCCACTTTTATTTGGTGCTTAGTTGATTATCCTGTTTATAAAGCCTTGCTTCCTTCTTCCGTAATTGAGAGATTCTGTGTTTTGTCCTGTTATATTGGTCACAGTACGGTTTAATGTTTTCTTCTCAACCTTAACATGCCGTCTTGTGGCAGAGGGAGAAGCTTCTAAGAAGGCATTCTGCTCATGCATTGTATACTAGTGGAGAAGAAGAATGCTACCAGTCATTGAAGAAAAAACGTGTTACAGTGGACTTTTCATTCCTAACGGTGCCCTACTTTGACACTGATGGGCCTCTTTCCCTACAAGAAGTATTTGTCCTTTGTGGTTTGCTGTTTCAGTTTCTGAGTGCAGCTTTTTGCTTTTACTGGAAGGAGAGCAATAGCTTGAGTGGTGGAATATATCTTGATAAAAAAGCAAGGAAATAAAAATATCAGAGAATGAAAAGAAATCTATTGTCTTTATACTACTACTACTACTGCTAAATGGCAGTATGGTTATCTAATGCTTTCCTTCCCTCGTTGTGTTGGCTTGATTTGCTGTGTGAAGCAATTTACAATAGTACTGAGTTTTCCAGAGTTTAGTACTTTTGGAAAGCATGAGCTGAAGTTGTGATGGGTCTGCAGTTGAGTATACTTTTCTGGACAATGTTTGGCGTCGTTCATTTGTCCCTAAGATCTTCTGATGGCTGATAGTGCTTTACAATGTTTCACGAATTAGAATGATCAGGGAACAAAGGTTATCACTTGAGGCGAGGAGACCAGGAGCATGCTTTCTCCTTTGCTCTTGTGCTCTCTTTTTTCGCGTGCTCCTAGTATGCCATCACATGCACCCATGCTGAGAAGGTAAGGGATGATCCAAGGAAGTAGAGGCACATGTTGGGGAGGAAGAATCTTAGTTTGTAATACAGACAGGCAAGCTAGTTGACTACCAGTGAGAAATACCAGAAAGGTAATCAGTCCCACATACAACAGTGTTGTGTTAACCTAGATAAGAGTTTATGCCTTCCTCCTCCACACATCTGGCTCAACAGTTAATGGGTGTTTTTTCTTTTTCTCAAAAGCAGTGAAGACTGTTTAATTCTTCCAATCTTCAGCTTTATAAAGGAGCAGTTATTTACATAGCTCAGTATTGTGCTAATAGTGTTTTTCTAGAGCCCAAATAAAGTATAATTAAATTCACCAGATCATGCAAAATCATGGAAGCTACGCTTTACCGCTTGTGAATAAAACCACAGTGGGCAAAGAGGGATTATTGTAATGTTAAAGCAAGTCTTTATTTTATCAGCTATGGTTTTTTTATAGTGTTTTATCATGTTCTTCCGATACATTCTATCTTACTTTATTTTGTGTTTACATTCTACTCTAATTCTGCCTCAGCTTGAACTGTGTGTGTGTCCATGCATGTGCATGCTTGTTTCCAGTGTGGAACTTGAAAACAACAGGTCTATATGTTTTGACTCTTGAGTGTGCAATTCTAGACGTGAAGAAGATAAACACCTTCTGTTTATCTTAAAGTAGTGGATTGCTTGCAAAAAAGATTAAGAGATGAAACAGTGGGATGTGTGCAAAAATGGAATTGGATTTGAGTAAAAGAATCTAGTATGTTGGTTACTGTCATAGTGATCTGTTGACAGAATACCACATAGGCAGGTATTATTTGGGGGGGGGTTCACCTTGAGATGTAGCAGTTATGCCTTTATGTTCTAGGGCAAATCTCTTACACACATGTATTTCTCTGTGTTTAGAATCAACAAGCTGGCCCTTTGGGAGGATCTGTAATTCGATGTGACAAACTTGACCAAACTGAGATCAGGAATCTGCTTATGTGTTTCCTTCATATTTTGAAAAGCATGTCAGATGGTAAGCACAGTGCATTATGATCACGTCTTTTTAATTATGAATCTGAGTTCCATACTGTTCTGTGTAGAGTGGGGCATACAGCATCTCTAATGTGACAATAGTAGCTGATTGTAATTTGTAGTATAATGAAAATTTATCCAAGAATAATCAGTGCTGAATGGTGTGTATGTACATGAAACTATGGCCGCATTCAGACTTGCTTCGCCATCCTTGTGAAGCCGCTTCGTGTCAGTCAGACCCAATGAACGGAAGCCCCGCAGGGACAACACAATTGCTTCTGGTCATCCTGACAGGACGATTGGAAGCTGTGCTGTCCTGGCAAAGTGACTTCCCATCAGTCAGATGGGATGCACCGTTGCCCGTAGCAGGGGTGTAACATTGATCAGCATCTTACTTTGCACCCTTCATCCTGATGCTGTGCCACTGCTGCGGGCAGAAGAAAGCTGCACTGCTTTGAGGTAAGTCCGGATGCACCCTGTGTTAACATTCAATTAAGATTCCCTGAGATTTCCAGGGCCCTTTTGGCTCGATAACTAAAGTGTACAGCAAAACATAATTAGGATGTGTGCACAGCTTTGCGTCGTGGTAAAGAGCTGAACAACAAAGTGTGTGTCTTAATCCTGGCTGTGCACACTGGACAAATAATAACAAGGATGAAACCAGTTGTGCGCTGCCACCTGGAGGTCAGTAAAAAGATATAAATGCTAGTTCTTTTCTTCCTAAATTACGTGCAAGTCTAGACCTAATCACTTGAAAGAATGCTGTCCTCATCATACATCTTGCCCATGTGCTTGGGAGAGTTTTTGGTGGTGGTATTCAATTTCCTAATTTGGGCAAAGATGGCCACAGTTATCCATGCTCCGGTAACCTCTAGGTTGGACTATTGTAATGCACTCTGCATGGGGTTGCCCTTGAAGACTGTTCAGAAGTTGTAGTTAGCGCAAAATGCAGCTGCCAGGGTGCTGACCAGAATGGCTAGCTGGATGCACATCACGCTGGTCTTAAAAGAATTGCACTGGCTGCCAATTCGCTACCGAGCCCAATTCAAGGTTTTGACTCTGACTTATAAGGTCCTAAATGATTTGGTCCCCAAATATCTAAAGGAAAGCATTTTCCAATATCAATTGCCCATGCCTTAAGATCTGGAGGGAAGGCCCTCCTGGTTGTCCCACCACCTTCAGCAGTGAGGCGGGTGGGCACCTGGGAGAGGGTCTTCTCAGTAATGGCCCCCAGGCTGTGGAATAGTCTCCCCCTTGAGATGTATCAGGCTCCTTCTCTGTTCATGTTCAGGAAGGCGATGAAGATGCACCGCTTTGCTCAAGCGTTTGGCTAAAAGTTGGTTATGTTTCCCCCATTGCAAATACTACTGTCTTAATTGATATTGTTTTGTTTTTAACATGCTGGATTTTAAATATTGTGGTGGTTCTTCTTGTTTAAATATATTGTTTTGTATGATATGCTGGATTTTAAAGGTTGTTACCCGTCCTGAGACCTTTGGGTATAGGGCAGGATAGAAATATACATACATGCGTACATCTATACATACTTACTTAGTAACTAACTAACTAACTAAATTAACTAACTAAACTAACTAACTAAACTAACAATCTAGTGTCTATCTAGTCCCAGACAAGGACTTTTTTTCTTCAAACTTTACATCTGGTGCACATACTTTTTTTTGTTGATTTGTATTTTCTGTTTCAAGTATTGTTTTATTACCATGTGGACTTAAAAACTCAACCTGTTTCAGTATAAATTTCACCAAAACATTACAAAATCAACTGAATTTTGAAATAACATGAAAACAATTTTATAGATCCTCCTAAAAACTCCTGATATTATTCCAGGAAACACGCATTCTGTGTAATCCTAAATACCATAGAAATGATTATATGAAGATCTATTTGTCCCTAGAAATTTAAACTGTGATGCATATGAGATGACTGTACACTTTGTGATTGTATTACAAATTTGTATTTGTATGCCTTAGACATATGACTTCCCAAAAACTATTGTAGTTTATGTAGTGTATTGACTGTTTCTGTCCATCTGGTTCCTGAAAATAACAATCAGAGATTTGATGATTCTCCCCTGTATTGCAGATGCTCTTTTCACATACTGGAACAAGGCATCAATACCAGAACTTATGGATTTTTTCATCATTGCAGAGTGAGTTGTTTTAGTACTTCTACTACATTGTACATTTGTTAAGTTTTAAGCACAAGGTAAATTTTGTATATATGAAAAATACGCAGTAATTTATATTCTTGCAAGCCGCCTCACACTCTCAAAATGTATGAAAATGTGTGTGAGTGTATGTAGATGCATCTCAACAAATCCATAGTTTTAATGCATATTTTAGAGTGGAAGTTATAAACTTTTCTATATGGGTTTTTCCATTCCCCTCTCTGCCTTGCTGCACTCCATTGTTTAAAACACTTTTTATCCTGTCTCTGGTCATTTCCAATAGTGAGCCTAGGCTAGGACTAAGAGCCCTCAAAGTATAGAGCACAATACAGTATATGAAAATGGTAGAAAAGGGATTATTTCCTCAATGTATGCACATTGTATAAAAACATACTCAACTTCTTAGTTGTTATTTTTTTCACTATACATAGCTAACCCCTGCAGTACAGGGGTTTGTAGAATACTTCTCATAGAAATGACATTTTTAATTTAGGATCAATATAATGGTTGAAAAGGGGGGGGTCATTATGCTTTTTTATTTACTAATTATTGTGAAGCAGCCAGAAGATTCATACTTGTTTTATAGAATTATGTTAAAGTAAAATCCTTTTATCACTAATTTATTCTGTGTATACATCTTTTGCAATATAGAAGCTCTTTTCAGAGTGTTTTAATTTTAGAATATCCTGTATTATCTTCATAGAGGCTTTCATATTGTTCTCCTGATCTGTGTTGGCCATCCTTCAGTGTCACCCCTTCTGCCTGAACATGGTTTTCTTCCTTATTTTACTACCAAAGGACATCTAGTTCCCAGACGGATTCCAGCAGACAACGTAGGGTTTCCATTGGTGCAATGACTGCCACGACCGCCAGGTGGAGCCTGATAGAATTTATTGCCCTCTTTCCCATCAGGCCCCAGTCAATCCTCGGTCGCTGGACTGTCCACACGCCTTGGAATGTCTTCCTACGAAGAGAATTTGAAGAATTATCCCTCGGATCACGGGGGTAGGGCTCTTTTCCCCCATGGAGCCTCTGGGAACCGAGGGGAGCAAGCCAGTATCCCCATAGGGGAGGATACGGCTTTGCTGAGGCTGATAGACCTCTTCAATTCCCCTTCCGCCTCTTCTTTTGAAGGTTTTATCTCCCCCTCGGTTCGGAACCGTCATTCTCCCTCCCCAAACGAGGGTATGGAGGAGGACGCGATCTCCTTCTTTGCCAGAGATAGAGATTTGGAGTCAGGTAAGTCCCCCTCCCCCCCCCCCTTACCTTCCAACCTCCCACTTCCACGCCCCTGGCGGGGGGTTGTTTGTCTCCCGGGGTGGCACACCGAGGCCTTTTTTCGGCGCGCGGGAGCCTCCCAGCCGCCGCTGTAACGGCAGCCCCAAATTCCTTCTCTGCCTGCTTTTCCTTAGACGCCGAGTCGGGCGAACTAAGCAGGGCCGGCTCCCCCCGCCCTCAGGAATCCGGCCTGCAAAGGCGCTCACCCCCGCCCCAACCAAGGAGCTCCCGGAGGCGAGAACGCCGGCGAACGGAGGCCTTTTCCCCCCACGGAGCCGCCCGCCGCGGATCGCAGTCAGAGCGCCGCTCGCCCTCCCCCAAACGCAGGTGCGCGGAGGGCGCGGGCTCACGCCATGGCCGTCTCCCACCGCCTTCGCCCCAACGCCTCTCTCCTCGGCACGCACACCAGCGGGAACGCGAGGAGAGAGCGTTTTCTGGCGGCAGGGCCAGAAGCCCCAGACAACGCCCGCGCCTTGAGGCGCGCGAAGAACGCCACTTTTCGCGCCACGGCGCACACCGAGCGGCGGGAAGCCGCGAGCTACGCACCCGCTCCCGCTCGCCCTATGCTCATTACAGCAGCCGCTACAGGGCTACCGAAAGAAGCCAGTACAGGCACGCTCATGCCAGCAGAGATTACTACCGGGAACGGAGCCCCCCGCCCAGGCATTACTATGGCTTCTCCCCCCCCCCCTGCGAGGCCTCATGCTCACAGGTCTCGCAGGGGCCCCAGCTATGATTACTACACTGATGACTATTATTCTGGGGAGAGCCCACAGCCTTATCACAGCCAGAGAAGTTCCGTGCCTTGCTCTAATTCTGATTCAGACGAGTCACTGATGAAGCACATTGCTTATTCTGTTGCAAGGTATAAGAAATACAGGCGCAGTAGCAGACCTACTGAACAGCAACACAGTGCACCACCGCCACCTAGTGGCCAAACCGCAGAATGCACCTCACAAAATGTTTCTACAGGGCAGAATCTATCTAAGCAACAGCCCTTGGCCACTGCTCCTCCCGCAACACCTCAGGAGGAGCAGAACACCCCAACTACACCGGGCCCAGCCCCACAACCGGACCCCAATCCGGTAGAGCCTACTGTACCAATACAGATGCCTGACCCAGACCCTCAACAACAGTCTGGAGATGAGGAAGACACACACATTGAAACCTTACCTCAGGCCTCTTCACGTCTTTGTCCATACGACCAAGTGGGTCTGGTGGTCCAGTCTGTAGCTTCTACCCTAAACATCAAAATGGGTCCAGAGCTCACTGAAGACAAGGTTAAACAAGCAAAAGACCTTCTGATGGCCCCGCCTCAGGAAGAGAAAGTCTTGCCCATCCCTACGGCCCTACAGGACCTGCTCATTTCACACTGGACAGACCCCCTGTCCAACAAGCGCCTCCCAGGCATGACCAAGAAGCTATTCCTTCCCGCAGACCATGCCACTTCTATATGGGCCCAACCTACTGTGGATTTGGCTGTCCTCCAATCCTCCTCGACTCACCTGATCCCCAGGGACTCGGAGGCGGAGCTTCGCGAACAGGCCGATAAACGTCTGGAGGCCCTCCTGAAGAAAAATTTTGAATGTGACTCTTTGTCATCTCGGGCGGTGGCTACTTCCTCTCTTTCAAACAGAGCGGCTATCAAGTGGATTGATGATCTACTCTCACAACCCACTCTACCTAAGGAAGTTAAAACCAAGCTGATTGACATTAAGAGAACCCTGGCATTTGCTGCTGACGCAGCTATGGATGCCTTTAACCTCTTGGCTCGTTCTCTGGTGACAACTGTGGCCTGTCGCCGGTGCTTGTGGCTTAAAGCCTGGCCTGTCGATTTTGGCTCAAAACTACAGATTATTGGTGCTCCGTTTAAGGGCCTTAGCCTCTTTGGAGAAGAAAATCTTAAACACATTGTCGTGGAGAAGAACAAACGAAAAATCCTTCCCACGATGCCGCAGCAACCACAAGCGCAGCAGTCCAAGGGTAAGCCGCCCTACCGGCGTCCTTATACCAACTTCACCAAGAAACAGCCCTTTCGGCCAAGGCCCTCAGGCAACCGGTTCGCCTGGGGGCGTCAACCTAACCCCAACAAACAGCCGCTTGGCAGAGGCAGAGGTCGATGGGGCAATAACAACAACTCCGCCTCTACCCAGCAGTGACTCTCATCCTGCATCTATATGGCAGGGAGTACCTGTAGCAGCTCGACATGTGCAAGCACCTAATGTCAGTGATAATGTTTTTGTTGAGGTTGATGTTGATGTTAATGTTTCCGTGAAAGAGGTTTCTATGGTTGGGGTTCCCCCCTCTAGAGTGGGGGGCCGGTTACAGTTATTCAAACAAGCTTGGGAATCAGATGTTCGGGACCGATGGTCCCTAGACGTAGTTAACCTTGGTTACAGGCTAGAGTTCCAGGCTCTCCCGAGGTACAGACATGTATCCGTTCCGCTACCACGTAACCCCCAGAGGAGAGCGGCCTTCATGGCAGCCATTGACGAATTGCTAGTCATGGAGGCAATCGAACCAGTGCCTATATCAGAACGGGGCTCTGGGGTGTACTCTATCATTTTTCTGGTAACCAGAAAGGGGGCAAGTTTCGAGCAGTTTTGGATTTGAAGTACCTAAATAAATTTATGCGTAAAATCTATTTTAAAATCGATTCCCTCAATACCATAGGGCTCATCTGGAAGAAAATCTTTACTTGACCTCTCTGGATCTTACTAATGCTTTCCTGCACATACCTATTTTCCCTAGAGACAGGAGGTATTTGCGTTTTCAAGTGGGGGACCAGCACTTCCAATACAAAGCATTGCCTTTTGGCCTTTCCGCCAGCCCGCGCGTTTTCTCAAAAATTTTGCAAAATTTGGTTGAAATTTTACGAATTAGACATATCGCCATTTTTCCGTACCTGGATGACCTTCTATTGGCCGCTAGATCCGTTCAGGAATCCCGGCGGGTCACCCAAGAAACCATCCACCTCCTGTCTTCTCATGGTTTCCTGATCAATTATGAGAAAAGCTCTTTAGTCCCCAAACAACGCTTAATTCACCTAGGTTCTGTTATTGACACCTTTTCCTTCACCATTGCCCCCGCCCCTGACCGGGTACAGGCAATTACTGAATTGGCACGTTTGGTACGTAAACAAAAGACCTCTAAACTGTCTCTGTTAACCTCCCTACTGGGGAAGTGCATCTCTATCATAGATCTACACCACTGGGCAAAATTCCACTCTAGGGACCTCCAGTGGGCGCTGAAGCCGTACTTACCCTTAATCTCCAGATGCCAGGAAATCAACATTTCCCTGTCCAATAAGGTCCGACTTTCGTTGGACTGGTGGTCAAACCACAGCACCGTTTCCGAAGGGGTCCCGATTATTAGACCACAGCCAGTGGTTATTTTCTCAGATGCTAGTTTATCCGGTTGGGGCGCCACTTGTGGACACCATACGGCCCAGGGTTTGTGGGACCTATCAGAGAAAGAGAAACACATCAATTGGTTGGAACTTAAAGCCATTTTCTTAGCCATGCAAGCCTTCCTACCTTTCATAGAGCATAAACATGTCCTCATACGTACTGATAATGTCACGGCAAAATCTTACATTAACAGACAAGGGGGATCTAGGTCTCCCGAATTAATGCTGTTAGCCACACAACTATTTTTATGGGCACAGTCTAATGTATTATCCTTATCGGCTATCTTTGTGAAGGGGGTCCTGAACCAGCAAGCAGATGCTCTGAGCAGGCAGACCACCTCGCAGGCAGAGTGGAGGCTCCATCCCAAGGTTTTTCGGATCCTGGTGCGAATGTGGGGACGTCCGGATGTGGACTTGTTTGCGTCTGCGCACAACAAACAACTCAGCAAGTACATGTCGCGTCATCAGGATCCGGAAGCTTTCGCGGTGGACGCCCTCTCTGCTCAGTGGCCACCCAGACTTCTATATGCCTTCCCTCCGCTGCCCCTGCTGCCCAGATTGCTCAGACGCATCAGAGTTTTGAGGGCCCGGGTGGTGGTAGTGGCTCCGTTCTGGCCCCGGAGAGCCTGGTTCACCACCCTCACGAGTTTGGCGGTCCAGGGTCCCTTTCATCTGCCACTACGGAAGGACCTTCTGACGCAGGCCGGGTCAGTCCATCCAGACCCGGCATGGTTGGCCTTAGCGGCCTGGAAGCTAGACGGAGCTTCCTTTTGAAGTCTGGTTTGCATCAAGACATTGTTGACACTATGCTGGCCGCCCGCAGGAAGTCCACGTGGCGGATATATAATACCTCCTGGAGGGCTTTCTGCCGCTGGGCGTATTCAAACAGAGTTGATGCTCTTAACCCTACAGTAGAGGATGTGTTGGGTTTCTTACAAGCCGGGGTCCGAAAAGGTCTGAGATATAACACTATCCGCAAGCAAGTGTTTGCCCTAGAAGCTATTACGAATGTTAAGGACACTCAGTCCTTGCCGGCCCACAGACACATCAAGAACTTTCTTACCGGGGTTAAAGCTAACTGTCCCCCAGTTGTTCACCGTTTCCCCACGTGGGACTTTGACTTGGTTTTGGCCGTACTGACGGGCACACCTTTTGAACCAATTCGGGAGATTTCCATTAAGTTGTTGTCATACAAGGTTCTGTTCTTAGTAGCCATGACCTCTGCTCGCAGGGTCTCGGACCTGGCAGCTTTATCAGTTAACCATCCTCTCTGCGAATTTGCACCAGACTCTGTAACCCTCAGGTTGGACCCCGCTTTCACCCCTAAAGTGGACACAGTTTTCCATCGATCTCTGGACATTGTGTTGCCTTCTTTATGTCCAAAGCCAACTCACAGGTTAGAACAACAATGGCATTGTATTGATGTGCGCAGGGCTCTCAAGGTGTATATTGACAGAACACAAACCTTTCGTAAGACTTCTACCTTATTCGTTTGCTTTCATCCCAAATATATGGGCCGGAAAGCTTCACCCAGGGTGTTGTCTGCATGGATTAGAGCTGTTATCTCCATGGCATATAAGATACGGAATGTGCCCCCACCTGCGGGTATCCAGGCTCATTCTACTAGAAGCGCCGCCACCTCCGCTGCCTTCGCAACACATGCCTCAGTCCAGGAAATCTGTCGGGCTGCAGCTTGGGCCACGCCATCCACGTTTACCAAACACTACAGGATGGACGTGTACAAGTCAGCGGATGCTGCCTTCGGCCGCAGAGTGCTGCAACACGTGGTTCCACGTACGGTAAGAACCAGTACGGTAAGCCTTTCACTTGGTGTTGGTTGGAGTCTGGGGTTCCTTTGTTTGTACTAGAGTATTCCCGCCCTTAGGGAAGCTTTGGTACATCCCTACGTTGTCTGCTGGAATCCGTCTGGGAACGGAGAGTTGTTTTACTTACGTGATTCTTCCGTTCCAGACGGATGACAGCAGACCTTTTTCCCTCCCTTTGCTTGATTAGTAACGTGTTTTATATACATCTGCAGATTGCTCCGGCTGTTGGAGAAGTTTCGCTCCCTTCGGATTGACTGGGGCCTGATGGGAAAGAGGGCAATAAATTCTATCAGGCTCCACCTGGCGGTCGTGGCAGTCATTGCACCAATGGAAACCCTACGTTGTCTGCTGTCATCCGTCTGGAACGGAAGAATCACGTAAGTAAAACAACTCTCCGTTTTCCCATTCTTTCCACTTGTCATCTTTCCAGAGGACCTCATTATGTCATGCTTCTTTTGTTAATTGCATCTGCTTCCAAACTTCCTGTTTTTAAATATATTTTAACGTAGTGTTACATTCATGTTGCCAATAGCATCAGTATGAGATACATGTTGTCAGAGATGTATTCTAAATTTAAAGATTGTATGTGTCTATAGGCTTTCCTGTTTAAGGAAGAACTGAATGCAAGTTAACTTCCATCCAACCTTCCAATATATTATCATACCAAGATTAGTTCTGAATTATGCTTCCACTTCCAGAACAAAGAACCTGTGGTTCTTTAGAAGCCAGAATCAAGCTCTTTCAGCCATAGTCAGTGAGACTACTAGGGGTGATGAGTATGTAAACTAACAACTTAAAAAGGGCCAAAGTTTTTCTAGCATATCTGTAAAGGTAAAGAGTTCTGTTCTGACATAAACTATTGAATATGGCCTGAATATTTAATTTAGACTATGGTGACTAAAACATGCCTCCAGACTAGACTATTGTAATGAGTTCTACATGGGGCTGCCCTTGAAGATGGTTCGGAAGATGCAGCTAGTGTAGAAAGCAGCTGCTAGACTGCTGACTGGAACAGCTGGCTGGGCGCACATCACACTGGTCTTAAAAGAGTTGCATTGGCTGCCAGTTCGCTACCGAGCCCAATTCAAGGTGTTAGCTATAACTTATAAGGCCCTAAATGACTTGGGCCCCAAATATCTAAAGGAACGTCTTCTTCCCTATCAACCTGCCCGTGCCTTTAGATCTGGAGGGCAGGCCCTCCTGGTTGTCCTACCACCCTCAGTAGTAAAAGGTGTGGGCATCTGGGAGAGGGCCTTCTCAATGATGGCCCCCAGGCTATGGAATAGTCTCCCCCTTGAGATGTATCAGGTTCCTTCTCTGTTCATGTTCAGGAAGGCAGTGAAGATGCACCTCTTTGGCCTGACCTTTGGTTAAATGGTAATATACTGTCTCTTCCCCCTTTACAGACACTGTTACTGTTTTAATATATACCTGATTTTAAGTGTTGTTACCCACCCTGACTCCATTGGGTATGGGCTGTGATAGAATACAAATAAATAAATAAATAAAATTACTCTTTATGCTTTAAAATTAATTAATATTGCCTGACCTTTGAATGAAGTGACACTGTGAAACAACAGTAATTCTTACTATGTTCTTTGCAGAGTATGTTTGCATCAATTCCAGTATATGGGGAAACGATATATAGCCAGGTACTGTGTATAGGCTAACTGGGTAATTTAGCAGAATGCTTTAATTTGTTCTAAGCTTAAATTATATACACTTAACAGTGGAAAAGGTAAGTAATCACACCTTATGTCTTTAATAAATGTTGTTAGTGGTTGCTTTATTGTGGTTTCTATTTGGACTATGAAACCTGATCTAGGATTACTGCACTGCATAGGTAAAGAGCTTTCTGTTATATTGAAACTTGATTATAAGGCATTTTATCCAGAATGCTTTGTTACAAACTTCAGTATATTCAGAATCATGCATGACACCTGAATGATTGTTAATAGGTAAACACTTTCTGCTGCTTCAGGCACATTCTAATCACACTGAACGAGGCTTAATAACACCTCATTCTTCTTCATCCCATCCTACTCTATTTTAAGTCTTTAATTCCATTTATCCCCTAATTTACGTGGGTTGGAGCAACAATTTCACAAATAGCCCCCATAATTTTTCCAATGTACAGAGAATATTTATGCACTGCTAGTATGAATGAACTCTGATTGGATATGCCATATGGTGTCCTTCAGATATTGTTGTACTATGAGTCTTGACATCCACAACCATTGGCCATGTTGGGTGGGGCTGATGGGAACTGGAATTGAGCAGTATTCCAAGGATGTCATATTGAGTACCCTAATATGAGCCTTTATATACTCTTTAAAGTGACACAGCTGAGATCTACAGTTGGACTTATAAAAATTAGGTGTTAACTGTCTGGTGTTGGTGATTTGAGTACATGAGAATATGGTTAGTCTCACATTCTTATGATATTCTAAAATCCTGCTAGTCTCAATATTATAGTTTTAGAATATTTACCTGTTACATTAGAAGAAAATGAATTGATGTATAGCTTGTCACTGAAATAGCCCTGTTACATTAACAATATATCACTTGATTAAACAGCATGTGAAAGCACTGGACTGAAAACTGTGCATGTTTCTGATAGTAATAGGATAACTGAACAAATTCCTAAATAATTATTTGCTCTTCATATTGAGATGCGGCAAAGAAATACGTTGATACAAAAACAAATTGCATGTCATTGTTACACACATTGTGGTTGAAGAAACAGAGATGTGTGTAATTCTGGTATTGGTTTTCATTTCTTGTCAGCTCTGGTGGTGGTACACACTAGGAGATTAGTCTGTACTGATTGCTAACAAAGATCACTTTTCTGTTTCCTTCACTTGATTGCTGGCAAGTTTAACAAAGTATATGGCTCTACTCCCTTCCTGTCTCGGTAAGATTCTGGTGTTAGTGTCTCATGTAATTCTGCTTTTATGCTGCATGAGTACTTGCTAAATACTGTCTCTGATCTTCATTTAACTTTGAGAAATTCACATTAGAGAAAAGGTCTTTTTACCTCTTTCATCTTTTTTTCTACATATAGCATGCTTACTATTGTACATTATTCTATATATTCAAAAAGCAAGTTGTGTCTTGCTGATTACAACACTTCATAAGCTTTTTGGCTGCAAAAGGACATGATGTAAAATTTGTACAATGTCACTTATTCTTTCCTAACTGATACTAACAAAAATACAGTGGTCAAGAAATTGTTTTATACATTTTAGACTCTGACTGTGGCTGGCTACCTCCATCCCATCCAACAGTAAATAGTGTTTGGGAACTAAACTGGATGGGCCATGTCCCTGGGCACAGATAATTGCCTCGGCTGGCTGGATAACCTCATCAGAATATTAACTAAGTAGATTGTCTGCATTGTATTTTCATCTTTCAATAGAGTTTTTGCTTTAACTGCTTAACTAACTCTCCCTCTCTCTTGCTGCAGTGCAACATGTTTAACTTTTGCTTCTGTCCCATTTCACTCATCTTGCAGGAACCAGGAGGGGTTGGGACCCATAGTTCATGATCGAAAATCTCAGACATTGCCTGTTTCCCGTAACAGAACAGGGATGATGCATGCCAGATTACATCAGCTGAGCAGCCTGGATAACTCTCTCACATTTAGTCACAGTAAGTTCCATGACATAACAGCTGAAGTGTCATCTAGTACCACGACACCAGAAGCAGGTCGAAACCCACACCCCAGAGCATGTCATGGACTTTATTTTTCTAGAGCAGGCAGTAAAATGAACTCGGTTTGCTGATAAGTGGCAATACTAAGTAATGACATAATGTGGAACATGGTTAACTACAGCATTTTAACACATTATAGAAAAACTGCCTATTTGTTGGATTCTCATCTTGAATGAGTTTTATTTTCAATAATCATGGGAACTATTTCATTGTATGTTTGTTTTCCAGAACTCTTTTAAAATTGTGAAATGTGCTTGGTTGATCATGTGCCCATATTTTGGCATGAAGGTTAAGGAAAAAATACATTGAAGTATTAAAGTACTGTGAAAAATGTGAAGTCCATGATTTAGTTTGGATACAGAGAAGCACCTAGTAATAAAGTAACTTTTTCTGTGTTTTCAGTGTGAGAAAAATATCAAGTTTGCTTGGAATTTCTGTAGACAATGGTAAGACGATCAGGTTGAAGACAGCCTATTAGAATTTATTGAAGTGAAACCTGGTTTTATAGCATCCCTGGACTAGTTAAACTGTTTTGTTAATATTATTTTTCTGTTTATGAAACTTTGAAAGTCAAGAACAGAAAGCCTGCTGAAATATAAATAATGTATCATGTATACCTATATACTACTGAATTTAAGCTATCTACAGATTAAATTTTATCACATTTTTTCCTTCATATAATTAAACTACTTTTAACACCAGACTTGCATGATCAGGTAACTGTCCAGCAGAATTCTTCAAAGTGGTCAAGAGATTTGTGGCCTGGATAAGATGTTTGACAGATATCAGTTTTTTCAGCTATTGCTCATCATGGTTTCACAAAACTAATTAGAATGGGTCCAGAAATGGCTAATTCTTTACTGCAGGAAAGCATAGTGATATCACCTTGGGGGGAAAAAGGGATAGTGTGCCATGTGCTCAAGAGGCCTCCCCCAAACATCATTTGATGTAACCAGCACACAATTGCCCACATTTCTTTTTCAGGCATAGTGTTAAAGAGGTGCAGTATATTCTGGCGTATAAGACTACTTTTTAACCCAGGAAAATCTTCTCAAAAGTCGGGGGTCTTCTTATACACTGGGTGTCATCTTCTTATATGGCGAGTATATCCCAAACTCTGTATTTTAACTGGAAAAGTTGGGGTCATCTTATACGCCCAGACGTCTTATATGCCGGAATATACGGGTAGTGGTTGAGCAGTTGCAGGCATAATTGGATGAAGCAGATTATCTTGATTCAGTTCAGGTCTAGTTTTAGCATTGACTGGTTTTAAGTCTGGTTTGGGCATGGAAGGTAATCTAAAATCCTTTGATCTTTCAGAGTTTTTTTAAAAATAATCAATACAGTATCTTCTGAGAATATATCTGTGAATTATGGTTAGAATCTGGGTTTAGTGGTACCTAAAAAGCAATTTCCAGCTTACAGTCTTTGTTCACTGATGTGGCACGTTCCTTAAGGTTCCTTAAGGGTTCTGTCTGCAGTCCTTTGTCACATGTGCATATAAATAAAGCTGTCAGGAATTCCAAGAGTCATACCTAGAAAGAGGTGGCACAGGGACAGATGGTTTTCAAAGAAAGATACAGGACCAAAAGGGATAAGATGAAGTGGGTAGTGGAGACAGCAAGAGAATACCAGATGGAAATTTAGCTTTGTTTCATTTACAGTAAGGCTTTTGACTGGGAATGTGCCAAACTGCACTTTCAAGAATTCCATCCCACACATCTGTGAGTTCCAAGGAGATGGGGGATGTTTGTGGTAAGAAACAAGTGCAGGTGAGAAAGTGTTTAAAAAGAACTCACTGGCAGTCTACAGTGCCTTTTGGTCCTGTATCTTTCCTGAGACCCAGCTGTCTCTCCTCTAGTTGGTCTTTAAACTATGTAGACCCCATGAAGATCTCACTTTTCCTAGCCTTTCCCAGGCTTTGCCAAGCCTGAACTTGAAGAGACAGAGTATCTGAATAGAGGACAGAGGATAGCAACAGTGTATATTGGCACCATAATTGTTTAACTTAAAAATCAAATGCATCATAGGAGTGGCTGGACTGGGAGAGATGTCAGCTGGAATTCAAATAGGGTATTAAAGCATTAATAATTTGAAAAAAATATATGACACTGTGAGCTTTAAATAAAAACAAAGAATTAATTAGCAATACAGTATTAAGAAAATAAGATCAGGTCACCCAATAAGCTAGAAGAATGTATGGTTATTGATCAGGAAGACAGTTTCCATTACAAATATGACAATGAGTAGGATAATTATCCTAAGGAAGCCAAATTAATTTATCTTCAGATAATTTCCAAACAATTCTAGATCACCCTTTTCTTGCACTCCACAGAGCCAAGAAGCAAAGTTGACTCAGGGACACCTGTACTTTGTATTACGAATTTAGCAATTTCTTTAGCACCCATCCTCAAATTGCTGCTTAATTGGAAAATGTTTCCGTAAAGAATTTCATATTCCAGAATGACCTCACTTTCTGATTATTGATAAGCTTTGCTGAACATTTGACCTTTGAGTTACAGTTTTCTCTGTTTGAAATAATAAAGGGAATTCTTATTGCTCAAAGCACATCTTTTCAACCTTCAGTTTATTGACTAGAAATGTTGGTTCTAAATATTTACTTTTACCTTTGAAAGACTATCTACTTTTTATCATCTTATACATTTTTTTAGTTATTTCACTGATGTTTTTAAGAAGAAGTGGTATACACTTAAATAAAATATAAGAGGTGCAAGGAATGTAGAAGCTAATATACAATGAGCAGCCAGGAGTCAGTGAAATGTTCATTTAAAATATTTCTATACTACTTCCCATTAAAATATAATCTCAAAACAGTAAGAATAGAAACAGCTAAAATCATAATATTTGTATGAAAATATAGTCATATGGTTATATAAAAGGTCTTGCTGCACAAGAGTACAGTGTAGCTTCTGTGGGCTTCTTCAGAGCCTCCTTCCCTGCCAGGAAAAACAAACAAAATTTAGGCAATTGTATCTACAGCATACCTTCAACTCCCAAGTGCATGCATGTATTTATGAATGTGTGGGATGTGGATCTCCTCTGTGTCTTTTGATTTTCATGTTCAGAGAAACTCATGGAAGTTAAAGTAGAATAGACGGAAGAGTGGGGTAGGGATGAAAATCACAGATACGACTGCTATCAGTAACAAGCCATGATGGATGCGGACTTCTTCAGTAGGCTTTGTATAACTTTTTACTGTACATAGCCTGGTTGTTGTTCTTACTGTTATAGCTATTTTATTAAAACAAAGATGAAAACTCACTTAACTAGAAGGGTATGCTCAGGAAGTCCTTGGAGGCAGTGGTGGAGTTTGTAAAGTTTATAAGTGCCACACTATCTTCAGCTCACTTTGGGTCAAGAAAATGAAATCGCCTGTGTTGCTGTTGGAGAGGAAAAGGGTAAAACATGCTTCTGAATTACTTGCGACTTCATTGTTTAGATTCCCATTTCCATGGTGCCCAGTGATAACAATAGCTGCCAGCAAGAATCAAAGAAGGTGTCCATTCTAGCATTAGACATCCAAGACGCTTGTGCACTGGTTCTGTTTTGAAATAAATCTAGGCTACGTATTCCTGGGTTAATATACTTTCAGGTTGAGCCTGAAACTGTAGTAGTTATTGACACAACCAAACCTGCAAAGTTGTGTACATCATGTATGTCTGCAACTGTAGTATGTCTGGGAGATGCATAAAAATATCAACTTTACTATTAACTGTATTTGGTTAGCAGCTATCTGTGTTAAAAGGTTACAGATTTGTTAAAACATGGTACAAGGTTCTAGATGAAAACTGGAGCACTTCAATTTTTCACAGCTTACAGCCATTCGGAAGCAGATGTTCTTCACCAATCCTTACTTGAAGCCAACATTGCCACTGAAGTTTGCCTTACGATTCTAGATACATTATCTTTATTCACAGTAGCATTTAAGGTAGGTTTTTACATATGTGTAACTGGATGTTGATTTCCCTTAAAATTATGGAAAGATTTGTTTTTTGTCTTCAGCCTATATTTATAATTACTGTTTTTACATTTTAAAATAATACGTAGCAATGTTTCTTCTCCATGGGATGTTTATATGCATGTATGGGCTTTTTAATTATTATTTCCAGACTCTGTGACATTTTAACCACTTTTCTCCCCAGCTAACTAGTAATAATTTGAAATTGGTCAGTGGAAACTCTTAATATCAATATAGTAAGCAAATCATTACCGAATAAAGAACAGTTCCACTGTCGAAGATGCTTTTCAAGAGCTTTGCTGTGTGGTCATTGTTAGTAGGGGATATGTATCACTTCTGCTCTGGACGTTAGTTGGGTTCTTAAACATCTACCTGGTTCATTAAATTCCACCGATAGCCAACTTGAAACTTGAAACACTTTTCATAACCATTACAAAATATGTCTATTAAAATTTCTTTATAAAGGCAAGATATAAATCTCATGAAAAATGAAAGGTGTGTTGATTTTAAAGGTTCTCCCCTGCTCTTGGTTATTCTGCAAGATTGCTTGGCAGTGGCATTTCTGTGATAAAGCCTTGTTTTTTGTACTTTTTTAAAAATTGACTTGCAACATCATATAGATCTTAAGCCTCCTTTTTTTGTACTTTAAAGTCAGGATGACTGAAATGAAGGCATCGCACTATACCCAGTAGGTTAGAGGCTAAATCCACTCTCCTTTACTCCTTCACACATTTGCATTAAGTATTGACTGATGTGTGCATAATCTATGTTCTGTGTGGCAAATTTTCATACAAGTTTGAATGGAATTGCATCCTTACTTGTGTTTTATCTTCCATTAGCTCTGCCTGATTCCTTTTTTTACTTTTCTGTCCTCTGTGCCACCATCCCCAGAGGTCACCAATTACTGTTGCTTAATGTAACTCATTCTGCGGTATTGTTAAAATAAACATTTTTCTTTCATTCCAAGAGTCAACTGTTGAAAGATCATGGACACAGTCCTCTGATGAAAAAGGTATTTGATGTGTACCTTTGCTTTCTACAAAAAAATCAGTCAGAAATGGCATTAAAAAATGTCTTCTGTGCTCTAAGATCCCTCATCTTTAAGGTAAGTTGCCCTCAACCTTATTTTCCTATTAAACATGCTGGTGCTATTTAGAAGAAAGTCTTAGCTGCTACTCTGCTTATCTGTTTTCCTCTTTTATGTGTATAGATCTTTAGACAGCATATCTTAGTGGGGATGATTTCTGAAAATAGCTCATTTTTCAGGGTCTGCTTCTCAAATAGAATGAATAGCTACAGTATTTCATGGAGCTTTAATGTGGAAAAAAAGAGCACAGCTGATACATGTGTGGAACCAAGTTGCCAATGGGGTCTGTCAGGAATGTAGGCTGTGAAACATATATCTCAAAGTGATAACTTCTGGAGGAATAGGGCAGAACCAAACCTAGCTATGCCACTTTAACATAAACTGTCAAAAACACAAAAGTTACTTTCCATTGAGAGGTGGACCCATAGATTGAGGCTGACTTCACTTAGTTATTCCACTATATTTAGTATTCCAGAATAAAGCATGGATATTCTGGAATATTGTTTTATTCCAGAATATCCAAATATAGCAGTGTAAGTAACTGATGTCTGGATGAGGCCTTAGAGACCTTCATTTGGCTGTTTCAAGTGTTCTAACTTCTGAAAGGAGCTCCAGTATTTAGGCGCAATAGGCTATGTGGATACTTTTCTTAGAGCTTATCTGTGTTAAGTAAAACCCTCCTAGTCTTCTGGAACTTCCAGGGGTGGGGCAGAACTCAGTGACAGTTTCAAACCATGATTTGCTGTGTCATAGCTTTCCTCCTTTCATGCAGGCTCCACAGGGCATGCTTTGGGTGTCCTGTCTCAAGCTGGCGAGGTTCAGATAGCAAACACACACGCACACGCTCAGGGCCAGCAGCAGTAGCAGCCAGTTAAAGTCCCAAAGTTCTTTGGGGGATCAAGAGGTAAAGTGTAGTCAAGAATTACCAGAGGATCTGCATTATCATAAATAAGCTCAAGGGTCAAGGATACAGAGAAAACACAAGCCAAGGTTGCAGGGAAAAGAGCTGTTGTCTGCAAAAGTGTTTACTGGATTTGGGTGAGTTTAAGTAGGGCTGGGTGAGCCCCACCCCTTTCGACGCAGCTGCTGTTTGACATGCAAATGCTCAGACCGTCTCAGATGTTGCCATTCTTGCCTGAGGACACTCTTCAAAGGCCGTTAGCACTCGTCTTTGTCTGAACGGCCCCCATCTTGGGAGACAGAATTATTGTGCATGTCTGACCCTTCAGGCGCATCATCCTCACTTTGGTTGACAGTAAAGACTGCCTTGGTTTTGCTGGCACGGATGACAACCTCCTCATCCACGAAGGAGGAGGAGAATGCACTGATCGCATGAGGCATGATATTGGGAGCACTTAATGTGAAATTCTTTGTGCTTTCTGGAACCTCTGCAATAGTGGGGATGCTCCAACAACCTAGACATTATATGTTGTGCTCCAGGGTAAGGTCTCCCCCTACCAGTATTCTAGTGAAAGTGCATGAGCACCAAGTACCTTTTGGAAGGTGTGTAGTCATTTCAGAGTGCTACCTACTAACCTGTTCCTTTATATGCTACTGATTGTGCTTCATTCTCCCATTTGTCGTTGGTAATTTATGTAGTTTCGGTTACTAGAGCACTAGAGAGAAATGTCTTTGAACGCTGCAGTGCTAAAGATACAACAGCAAATGTAGAATAGAGAGCTAGTAATACATACTTTTAAATGTATTATTTATTTTGATCAGTTGAATGTGTCTGTCTTAAAATCCTTTCTCGTGATTCAAAACCTAACAAGTTTTCAATATATTGTAACTGTTGGGTTTTGATGTTTGTTCTTTATTTCATTTTAACCTACTTTTTAAAAGGAGTTTAGCATTAACAGACAAAATGTGTTTGTGTTCCGCAGTTTCCTTCTACATTTTATGAAGGGAGGGCTGACATGTGCTCTTCGCTGTGCTATGAGATTTTGAAGTTCTGCAACTCGAAACTGAGTTCAATAAGAACTGAGGCTTCTCAGCTTCTTTATTTCTTGATGAGGAATAATTTTGATTACACAGGGAAGAGATCATTTGTGAGAACGCACCTACAAGTCAGTATAATTCTTTGTTCTCCATGTTTTAGATAAATATAATAGATTATGTACAACATGCTGTAGAAAACAAATGTATTGAATTACTCTTTGCATCATATTTCATCATTTCTGCTTAAAAACCCCATATCTGCAGCTGCTATAAAGAGAGGTCAACCTTTTATCTGTCTTCTACAACAGCCTTTAGCAACTAGATGTTTGAGGCTACAAGTAATTTTTTTTTTATTTGTAGCATTTATATTTTCCAAGGGATCAGGCAGGAGACATGGAATGGGTCTTTCATCCTTGTTCCTTGATTAGCCAACCGGGAGGCGCATGTGCTGAATTTCCAGGGTTTATCCCTTGTCTGTCTTCTAGTCAATGACCAGTAGAGGGCACAGTCCTCTATACATTTTTCCTCACAACCCTATGGAATAATAGATCAGTGATGGCAAACCTTTTGAGCTTGGTGTGTCAAAATTTGCAAGAAAACCTAGCTTAACTCAGGTGCTATGACACAACTACAAATATCCATAATTTTGTGATATTTGTAGCTCCAGTAAAAAAGTTATATTTTTGATATATGTATTTTATTTTATTAAAAGCAAAAACAATTATTTACATTAGTGACTTTTGTTGCTGAATTTCATTTTCTATTATTCAATTGAAAGTTGGTATTTTGTACACTTCAAGAACAAGCAAGCACAGGTGCCAGGGTGAACATGTGTGTCACCCAAAAGGGCTTGGCGGGTCACCTGTGACACATGTGGAGCCATCGTGCAGTGACTGGTTTGTTACCCAAGACAAATGGGCTAATCCAGGGAGCCTTAGGTCTGACACTCTAGCTACTACTATATTGGCTTGGGCTCATGAAAATTGTAGTCTAACATCTGAAAGGCACTAGAATACTAGAAGTTATTTTCCAAAAATGTTTGAGTGAACAATAATGTGAATCCTAAAGCACATTCTGATTTTATATTGTGTTCAGTTAGTTCAGTGTAACCTCCTTTACTTATATACTGGTACATGAAGCTTAATCTCCGACTTTCTGCTCTTCTGAAGGGTAAATTCAACAGAACCCTTACAAAGAGTGTTGCTGACCCTATGAAGCGGGTGCAGGAGAAATATTAGGTCATGTTATGCTGTATTACTCTTCTTATAGAGAGGCCGAACATTGTATATTCTTACTGACAAGACTAAAGCTAGGCAGATTGGATGACTGTTATATTCTTGGTATTGGCAGACACCGATCTGAATACATCAAGGAAAGTGCTAAATGTTGTGCTTTTGCTGTTGAAATAAGGTCCAAACTAATTTGAATCATAGACCCAGATTTACCCTTTTAATAAGGCTGCTGGGTGGATGCCGATTATTTCGGATGTGTCTAGACGTGCTGCTTTTATAGTGTATAGTAAATTTTAATTATGTTTTTGTAACTATGCCAATCATAGACCATAAATAAGTGCGTGTTTTGTACGTGTGGTACAATGTGACCTTCCTTCATACACTGGTGCTTTCCTGTTTGTCCTTAATGTTAGGAATCCATAAATCTGAAAACTTTATTGAGTGGTACATTCTATATCAGTCTGCTTTTTGAAGAGAAGAGTCTAAATTAAGCCATTAATTAGTTTGAGACAGCAGGGCTAACTCACAGTTTGGGGACTTCACTTTGGTTGTCTCTAGGCAGCATAGGAAATGCTGACACTTTAAAGAATACCAACATTTCCTCAAAACATGGGCTTCCAGACTAAGGTAGGCTCCTTCACCACATTGAACTCAAAGCAACCACCGGTTTTGTTTTGAGAATGCAACAAGCTCCTGGAAGTTCAGTCCAATGCTGGCACATTTAAGGGAGTGTAGATTTCGTGTCCAATCTTTAATTTGGATTTTGAGAACACTAGGCAGGCAGGGTTAGATCTGTCTGCAAGTCTCTTCATGATGCTGGAAAGTTGCTGCTATTTTTAATTAATATGGAGACTTTAGTGAATGTTAAACACTTCCCCAGCAGTATGTTATGCATGTTTTTGGAGACTGGGAGTTGGATCACATTTTGTGCACCAGTATTGAAATGAAACCCTGGGGGGCAAAGAGTTTTGTTTCTATTCTTGTTTAGGAGGGATTTGGTTTGCCCTCTGACATCATTCAGGTTTTTTTCCCCTAAGTCTCTAAAGAATCAATTTGTCATTCGTAACCATCCCATTTAATCATGCACACAAATGGACAATTTTTGTATAATTCAAGCTATGTGGCAGGAAACATATCGACTGTACTCTTTGAAAATAGTTTTTTCTCCCCCCTAGGGGAGTACGTCTTGCTGGAGAAAGAAATGAATGCAGTTTTAATGATGCAAAATATATTTAAAAGTCTGTGTTTCTAATTCTTTATTTAATGCTATCTTTCAAATGGAAATCTTCAATCTTTGTTTCCGTTCCTTTTCAAGGTTATAATTTCTGTCAGTCAATTGATTGCAGATGTTGTTGGAATTGGGGGAACCAGATTTCAGCAGTCTCTTTCCATAATCAACAACTGTGCTAATAGTGACAGACTTATAAAGGTTTGTAATAGCACTGTTAAAATATCATTTTTTACAATTACAAAAAATTGTCTTGATTGTCAGTTGCACCGCGTAACATTTGTACAAGAACATCAACCTGCAATCACTAAAACAAAATTTAAAGTTCTATGCAGAATAAAATTTGCAGAATTCTATCCAGGGTGAGGTATACAAAAAGATTCACATAGGATACTATTTCAGATAAGAAGTCACGGAGCTGCTCTTATAGCCCGATTAAGGCTGCCTCCAGACAGTGACCAGATACTGTATTCTGTTAGGAGGCAATAATGTAGGAAATCCTCCCTCCACACACTTATTGCCTCCCAGCTAGGCAATGCCATAGCTGGCTCTGTCTTAGCCTTTTTCACTGACATGTGTATCCAGACAATTGGCCGCCTGCTTTGGCCTCCTGTTTTGGCCTGTTTTGGAGCTATGATGGTGGCTCTGTCCCTAAGGTAAGTAAAAAGTCCTGTTGCTGGAAAACCTCGGACCAGCACTGGGTTTTCGAGCAATAGTTTGTACTGCAGTGCTTTTTAGGGGAAAATAGTGAAGTTATGGTAAGGTTGCCTCAGATACATGAGGCAAACTTGCCATAGTGACATCATAATGATACTATATTCTCTCATCTGGACAGGCCCTAGAAATAGGGAAAATATATCTAAAAACTTTTTTGTGTAACACTTGCAGCAGTTAAAAGTATTTATTTTGCAGTATGATGCAAGTTCACTAACAGCTACCTTTTGAAATAGTTTAATGTGATGGTAACCATTAGCATTAGTTAATAGCCATGGATGCCACTAGAACAGGGGTCCCCAACCACCGGTCCTTGGACTGGCACTAGGCTGTAGAGGGTTTTTTTTGCCAGTCCACAGCACCGCAGCAACAAGCTGCCACACCACACCACGCCACACACCACACCCCTGCCCCAATATGGAAAAGGAAGCCAGTCCCTAGTACAAAAAAGGTTGGGGACTCCTGCACTAGAAGACAGTTCCACAATGCAGTTAAATGTCTCAGAAATAGCTTATACCACTCAATTGTTGTTTATTAAGGGAAAGAGCTTTAAAGCAATGAGCTTTTGCAGAAGTACTATTCTGTTTCTAATTGGGCCCCTAATTTCATTTTCTGCTCTCTCACATTATAGCACACCACATTTCCATCCGATGTAAAGGATCTAACAAAGCGTATCCGTACAGTCCTAATGGCTACAGCACAAATGAAGGAACACGAGAATGATCCAGAAATGCTTGTAGATCTTCAGTACAGTCTGGCGAAGTCTTATGCCAGTACACCTGAACTCAGGAAGACCTGGCTGGATAGCATGGCAAAAATTCACGTAAAGAATGGAGACCTTTCAGAAGTGAGAGAAAATCCTTCCATTTTTAAAGATGTCTTTCAGTGTAGTATCATAACGGCCAAATGCAGCAGTATACATAGCACCACCCATAGGGGTGATAAAAGGAGCTGAAGCTACTGTGAAGAAAAAAAGAGGAAGAAAAAATCAAGTATAACAAAAGATATATGTGATTTTTTTTTAACCATGATAAACTCAGTCATCATCCAAGCTGTGATGCGGAATCAGCCCTTCTTAGAATCAGCTTGGCCTGGATTGATGCCAGTGATTTAAAAATTCTATTTTGGCATCAGACTTGTAATATACATTGTAAGGCAATCCTGATTAGCATATGCCATCCATCCATCCATCCTTCCTTCCTTCCTTCCTTCCTTCCTTCCTTCCTTCCTTCCTTCCTTCCTTCCTTCCTTCCTTCCTTCCTTCCTTCCTTCCTGCCCCGTACCCGGGGGTCTCCAGGCAGGTAACAACATTTAAAATCAAACATTATTAAGACTATAACAGTATGTATTAACACAATAGCATCTGCAAGTGTAAAGGGAAAAGTATCCCCATTTGACCAAAGGCCAGAGCAAAGAGGTGCCAGGTTATGGTTGGTCTTTATTTCTGGAATAGCAGCATGCAAAGAAAGTTGCATATCTTGGCTAAAAGAGGGAAATTCTAAAAGGAAGGAGCAGGTGGAAGTATATGATTGTATCATATTCTGTGTGAAATACAGCGATCAGTTTGAATAAGATGTTGGTTATTTATTTAGTGCACCCCCACACTCTATAAAATGTGTAAGAGTAGAATTAAAAGGCCATTTAAAAGACTGGTATAAAATTACAGCTGTAAAAGTTCCAGTATAGTTCCCAGAGGAGAGGTTTTAACTAAAAACTCTTTAGTAGCCCATCCAAATATAAGCAGTGGTCGTGACTGACACATCTTAGAAGGGAGGGAATTTCTCAGGGTGGGGGTTATCACAGGGGAGACCATCTCATGTGTCTCTCCCTTAGGTTGTGAAGACGATGGATAGATTCATAGGGAGGAGGCGCTCATTAGCTATTAGCACCCAAGTTGATTCAGAAGTATGATCCTTTTACGGCTAGAATTGATGTGCATCCAGAAAGCAGTGCCAGACAGGAACCTTGTTGCTACATTCTACATTAGCTGCAATGTCTAAACTGTCGAGGACAGCCCTACACAGAATCCAACTAAATAGACTAATCTGGAAATTACCAGAGTGATGGAAATGAATCCAGGAATTCTTTCAAATTACACGCCTAATTGAGTACAGCCTTCAGGCAAGAGTCAAGCATTTGAATGCCCTCTTCTTGTTCAAATGGAATGAAGAGGTGGTACTTCACTCAGATTTCCCAATGACTTCTCACAGTGGTTTCATGAAGATGTTAAAGCAGGTAGGAAATTAAATTGACTCCTGAGGAACATGGTACTTTATTTTTTAAAATGCCAATGCCTCTAATTTCCTGTAGCCTTTCCAGAAGGCTAGCATGCCCAGTGGTGTCAATAGCTGCAAAAAGTCACATTTCCCCAATTCTTCTCCCAAGGCAAAAAGACAGTTTCAGGGCCAGACTGAAATTGATCCAGATAATAATGTTGCTTTTCTTGGTTCTTATAGGCAGCAATGTGCTATGTCCATGTTGCAGCTTTAGTGGCTGAATATCTTCTGCGAAAAGGTATGCTCTACCCAACAAGTCTAGCGTTGTACAGAAATATTAATGTGTTATTTGTTACTGTGTCATGCTGAATTTTTTAAAGGGTTATTGTTTTATGTGCATGCTAAACTTAAATCCTAGATCAATGTGTTTACAGAAATAAAAATGGTTACTGAAAGGGACATACAAAGTATCATCATGCCAAACATATGAAGTAGCAGTCATACTATTAGGACTTCTCACAGATCTTCTCATCCCATCCCCACATACATCCCTGGGGAAGGGAATCATCAGGAAGGGTTATGCCACTTGAGTTCCCACCACATCTGTACACTTCAATAGCAAAAGAATTGTGACAAAAAATTAAAAATTCAGGCTACCATTTATTAAAAGATTTCTGATCCCAAGAAGATATCCCAGTAGATGCAGAGAAAATTAAATACAATAAATATGGTACAAGGTAAGGATTGGTTGGTGCCACATATGCTAAGCTGCAACCTATGAGACTTTGAAATTTTGAAACTAACATAAACCAAATTATACAACTGGCACATGTGGAGGTTTGGGCTTTAGTCAGTTGAACTGTTAACTGAAGCTTGTCAGCCAAATACAAGCGATTCCATCTAAGGCAATATACCAATGACATAGGACCATAGTGGTACCATCACATATAATACTAGATCTCCCTCCACTATGTTGGCCTGGATGCAATATGCTGGGTACTTTACCTGACTTATGTGCCTGTGTGGTAGGACCTAAAATTCATGATTAAAGAAGAAGAGTTGGATTTTATACCCACCCACCCCTTTCTCACCCTTTAAGGGAACTTAAAAACAGCTGCCAAACCTTCTGTTCTTCTCACAGGAGACACCCTGTGAGTTAAGTGGGGCTGTGAGAGCTCAGAAAGATAGCTGTAACTAGCTCAAGGTCACCCAGGTGGCTTCATGTAGGAGTGCAGACTTGAACTGGAATACTACAAGAATCCAACACTAACCACAAAACCAAACTGGCTCACAGTTAATTAATACACCAGAATTAAAACACCAGTTGGATTACCCCAGAATGATGTCTATTATTGATATTTAAAGAACGAAACACAAAGTTAAAAAAATAAATGATTAATAAGATTCATGATAACAGTTGCAAATTAAACCATAGTTTAAAATTGGAAAGAAAATGGAGAAATGGCACTAACAACCTGGTATTCAGAATTATGTCTGTAGCAGTACTTGTTTCATAACCTGGTAGCCA
Organism: Aspidoscelis tigris stejnegeri; assembly: GCA_023333525.1. Lineage (NCBI taxonomy): Eukaryota > Metazoa > Chordata > Lepidosauria > Squamata > Teiidae > Aspidoscelis > Aspidoscelis tigris. The sequence goes on along the minus strand of JALMGA010000001.1, from coordinate 173,047,680 downwards.
CTATTCACTGTGATTTCACTTTCTTTATATACATATACTACCCACATCACAAATACCATCTATTCTACTTAATCACTGTCAATAAGCATACGTTAAAAAATATTTAATATGATTTTTTGGGTTAAATATGAACTGAACTTAGACAAATACTTTTTTCTCTTCCCTTTTTATTACTGCAACAATCTCAGCAGTGCAGACATAATACTGATCTATATGATTGCATCATTAAATAAGTCCTTAATAAAGCACAGGTTCAGTTTTTCTTTTTGTCACTTTGCTGTTTTGGACCTGTAGAGTAATAAATTTAAATTCATACTCCAACCATTATTCAGATTTAATAGTTAAGGCAGTTATATATTTTTTCCTTATTTATTAAAGAATCCCAATGAAGCCTAAGGTTAAAGCCAACATCCATCTTTAAAAACACACCATTTTTAAATAGAAAATACAGGTAGGCTTGCTGACAAGTGCATATCTCTTTTCAGTTAGTATGAACTCACATGTAGTTCATAAATCTAATAATGTATCTCCTAATTTATCAAAACTTTACATTACTAGAACATGTATTTCTGTCATTTTTTTGGCAGGATAGCCATCGACAGGTTTTATACAGTCTGAAAAATGCAGTGAATCAGTTTGAATAATATAAAATGCAGTTATGAACGATAATTAGATGTATTTCTTACTTTGCTTGAAGGACAAAATTTTACAGTTTTGACTTAAGCTTCAGCTTTTAATCCTCCCATTATTTTTTCTAATAAATGTGTTTTGTAGTGTTATAGTCATTTGAACATTTCTGTTAATGAAAAGCAATTGGGGGGGGGGGGGGAGGAGAAAGGTATTGTGTCTCCAGGAAGTAATAATGTTTTATAAATATAGCCATACTGTAACTGTACAAAGGTCACTTGAAATCTGTTTATCTGGACCTTTCAGATTTTCATTTTTATTTCTTTATGGAGTTGCAGAATTTACATTTCATCTCTGGTTGGTTAACTTCCTAAGATTAATGCCTGTGGTTTTCCCCCCTGTATAAATAGGCTTGTTTAAACAAGGCTGTATAAGCTTTAGAGTAATAACTCCAAATATAGATGAAGAAGCTTCAATGATGGAAGATGTGGGGATGCAGGATGTTCACTTTAATGAAGTATGTAATTTCAATTCATACTTTTTTTGTATAATTATATCACTAATTTATCTTCTTCTGAATATTTAAACTTCTCCCCTGCTATCTCATAGTACATTGCAAAACACACACACACAAAAATACAATAATGCACAGTGAAGAACTTTACACTATAGAATACTTTATCAAAATAGAAAGTTGAAGATACTCTGGAAATATTATAAGGCAAAAAAATGGATTTAAGGAATAGATTTAACTAAATAATATTCCAAGCTACAGGAAACTGTTATCCTGGTTGTGGGAAGTCAGATACTAAAGTGGTTTGGTAGTTTGTCTGTGAGGAGAAGAAGGAATCCTGATGGCCAAAACTTTAAACAAAATAAGTCCAAAGCATCAATTACTAGTATCCCTTTTGTTTGTTAAGATTCATCTGCTCCAAGTTTTTAATAGATATTGAAGAGAAAGAAGCAGTTCTTAAACATGACCAAATACAAAACACATTTTTGTTGTTTTTTCATTGAACCATTTGATTGAATTTGATTTATACAGGGGTTTGCCTTTGAAAATGTTTCAGAAACTTTGGTTGATACAGTATAGATAAGAGATGTTTGGTTAGTAAGATCAACACATTATTATGCCAGGATATTTAACTTTTCTTACTTCCAGTCAATTTCCCAGGCCCAGTTCAGACTGCTGGCCTTGATGTCAAATCCTTTCCATCCATCTTCTGTTCTGAATACGTAATGGCACAACTGCCTTGTGCTGTTAAGTAACTTCCTTCCTTGTTTCATCTTTTTTTTTTACATCTTGTCCACTATGGTGGCTAGGCAACTGGCCTCCTAGATTAAATTACCTGATAGAGAATGGAAATATCAGGAAGGAAAAATAAGTGCCACTGTATCATATACTTCCTTAACGAGTTAGGCAAAAAGAGACAGAGCTTTAACCAATCCTTTATTTTTCTGCCCTACTCTGCTAGTATTCTATCTTGCCCTTGATCTGCTGAGCAGAGATGTTCTGTGGATCTTTCCCATCAGATTGTTGCAATGATATTAGACCAACAGTGTCCAAACCGTCTCATAAGCCAACATTTATTGCTGGCAGTTGATGTTCTAAGTCTGGATGGTATTTTCAGAGGATGCAGAGCCCGGGCCCATTGACTCAGCAGCCTACAAACACGCTGTCTAGATTTATCACCATCTACTGCCAGGAGAAATGCTTGTCAAGGTGAAATTTCAGTCATCGCAGCTTTACTTTCACTTCTGCTGGGCTCCAAACACAAACTCATTCTGAACACAGGTTGCAAACTCTCGCTCTTCAGCCAGACAAATAAGAAACATTATCTTGCTTCCTTAGATGAAAATCAAACTTTAAAATTTGTTTGTGTTCATGAAACTCAGTAAGGCAGTTTTGGGCTAGATACTGTGTCCCACCCTAAGTTGACTGTAGTGGAAAGATAACAAAACACAGCAAAAATAATGATATATATGTAGAAGCTCCCCATTTGGGGGGGGGGTTAAGATAAAGTTTTGTAAATGATGCATGAAGAACAAGAATACCATCTTGGTGTTGCTGTTTGCAGTATTGGAGAAGATGTGCCCTTGAAGACCATAGTTGTCTTCTGTGAGAATTAGTTGATCCCTGGACTTGATTTTGTCCTTTGTTCCAGTGCAGAAGGACATTTTTATACTAAATTTATGTATGCCATCTTCATGCTTATGCAGTCTATGTGTCTTGAGTTTGTCTTGAAGGCAGAGTGTCTGAGATTCCCACTCTTTGTAAGGCCTAGATTTTTTAAAAAACAAATTAATATTCAATAATTTATCTAGTCAAACTATTCCTGGATTTGATCTTACTGTAAAATTCCTTGTTGTTGTCATTGTCTTACTTTCTGTGACCCCATGGACCAGAGTATGCCAGGCCTCTCTATCCTCCACTGCCTTCCAAACCCTGCCCAAGCTCATTTCCTTTCCTTCTATCTCATCCTCTGCTCTCCAATTCTCATACTGCCTTCAGTCTTTTGCAGTGACTCCTCACTTTTCATTATGTGACCAAAGTATCTGAGCTTCAGTATTTCTCCTCGAAATGAACAGTCAGGGTTGATTTCCTTTAGTGTTGACTGATTTGATCTTGTAGTCCAAAGATCTCTCAAACGTCTTCTCCAACATCACACTTAAAAAGTGTCAATTCTTTGCCATTGGGTCTTTCTTATGATCCACTTTTACATCTATACATTATTTAAATTCATATTCATGACATTTGTTTTGTTTTTTCAAAGCTTTGTATTGACTCTTTCCCACTAACTTCTGTTGTGCATTCTTTGCAATGTAAACCTTCATAGTCCTTATCATTTTGATAATCATGTGAACTTAGACCCTGTTAAAGATATAAACAGAAGCAAAGGGAGTGAGAATGGGTTTGATGATAACTTATGGAAAATGCACTTTTATACTGTAACTTATCAGTTGTTTATTTCCAAGTAGCTAATAAATTCTGTATTTCTCAGTTACATGCTTTGACAAGTGTCTGTTATAAAATGAAAAGTCAATGCAGATATTATGGCTTCTATCTAGAGATGTTTCTTGCTCCCTGTGCAACTGTATGGAGGGAGGGGTGGAATGGTTAAGTATTCTGCTGATTAACACAGTTGTAGGAATTTACCTTGTTTTTATCCTTCTTAAAAAAGCAAAATACCTAAATGACTGCAGATAATCTATGGAACAAATTTTATTTCCTTGCTTTTCTTTTGATAATTAGGACGTATTGATGGAGTTGTTAGAACAATGTGCAGATGGGCTATGGAAGGCTGAACGTTATGAACTGATTGCTGACATCTATAAACTTATAATTCCTATTTATGAAAAACGAAGGGATTTTGAGGTAATTAATACAAATCTATAAATATAAAATAGTTCATGGAACACAAGTTGTGGTGTGAGTTAATAAATTTAGTCTCCAATTTATCTGAAATCTCTTTACTTTTTGTAAATGCAGCAAACTTGCTCCATTGGTTCCAAGAAATGTATTATGATAGGTTGCTTATTTTAGCTAGAGTGGGGCGTTTGAATTTTCCAAGCTGTTTCTATTGCCGGTTATTAAGATTTGTGTACCGGTGATACAAAAGAGCCATTATGACCTTTTTAAAAAAACATACTAACAATCGCGTTACCCTTTATATAAAAATATTTGCTTTTCTTTTTAGAGGCTAGCTCATCTGTATGACACACTGCATCGGGCATACAGCAAAGTTACAGAAGTTATGCATACAGGAAAGAGATTGCTGGGAACCTATTTCAGAGTTGCATTTTTTGGGCAAGTGAGTGTTATTAAGTTTCTTAACTCTAACTTGAAATATAATCAATGCAACTTGTTTCAACGTATTATAGATTACAGCATGAATTTAATATCTGTCATATTTAGTTTTATCTGCATAGATTTAAAGCTAATAAGAAACTAATTGAACTAGTAACTCTTCTGAATGAGGTATCTTTTCTTGAATAAACTTTCTTCTTTTTCCTTTTTAAAAACTATCTTAAGGCAGCGGTAAGTGTTCTAATCACAAACTTTCATCACTTTTGGTTAAGTGTTATTTTTGCATTAGTGTGATTTGGCAGCTTTCTGTCCTATATTAATTCCATTAAAATGATACCTTATGTTTGAATTATAGGAGAAAACCGCACGTATTAAATATTTTTATTGCATGTTCATAAACAAAAAAAATCATATATTTGAGCTGAGTTGCAATCCTAATCTGAAGTCTACTGAACTACGAGGTTGGATCATACAAACTACACCCTCCCCACAAATACACATATGCCATAGAGTTCCATCAGTTTCTATAAATAATTCAGTTCATAAGTTACTAAATAATGGCAACACTTCCACAAGTCACATAACTTTTGAAACATTTCAGTTATGAAATGTGTACAGTCCAAAACAGCCTGGAAGCCCATGTTCCCTTGCAGTTGTTTGAGAAGACCCCGCACAATGCTATTTCAATGTATGCCAGCAGCATTGCTGGAAAGGAAAGTATTCAAGAAGCCACTTGAGGCCATCTGTTTTTAGATGGTGCATTCAGAACACCTGTGGTTAAAATGGAGCCATGCTGTATGGTCATTTGCCGTCTTTCCCTACCCGCTTCTCCTTTTCTGTCATCCCCTTCCACCCAGTTTCCGGTGTTCAGGATCCTCTACTCTTTCTCTTGAGTGGTAGCTCTCCTGTATGTGTCCCTCTGTCATGCTCAGTACACTTGAGGCAGCCATGGGCACAAGTCACATTAAATCATACCAGGTACCTTGTGCTGCAAACCCTAGCGGTTGCAAGGGCTGTAAATGTACCTTCTGTAACTATATAGCGGAAGCATGCAGAATTATGATTGGTTCACTCCTATCTATATTGCAGGACAGTCTCTGCTCCTTTTATATGTGGGTGGGTTTCAAATTATCATCTGGTATCTTGTCCTATACCATTTCCAGTCAGCTTCCAGTTGTCTACTGAGCCCAGTTCAAAGTGTTTACCTTAATCTATAACGCCCTAAATGAAGTGGGTCGCAAATATCCAAAGGAACACCTTCTTCTATAGAAACCTGCCCATAACTTAAGATACTGTTTCTGGCACTGAGAAAGACGTAGTCAGTTTAGGATTGCACTGTTTGCATATCAGTCCACTGTAGTCAAATAAAGTGGAATAAGTGGACATGTATTCACTGGCAGAAAAACAAGTATGATGTAATAGAAATTTGATCAACTATTTGGAGTGCACTGAACTGTACAAGCTGAGTAACATAACATTGCATTTATTCTGTTGTCTCTTATGGCTATAGCAATACCAGTTTACAGACAATGAAACAGATGTGGAGGTAATTATAGAAACTGCTTTTCAAAGCAAGCAGTGCAGTAAAAAATTACTGCATGTAAACTTAGTTTGACGTGGGTATATTTGTCAGTCTAGTTTGCCTTTTATTCATTGCTGTGATATGGTTCTTACACTACATTGTCCATTTCATCTTCAGATAGGAATATTTATTTTCATAACTTCAGAAATTAACTCAGATCTGACTTTTTGTATGAAAACAGGCACCTGTTTCACTTTCCATTTTGACAATTTAAATTAAGCAAAAACAATTTATTATAGAAGTAAAACCAATCTCTCTGAATCTCGGCTTGTACTGTTGAACTATGATTTTTATGCAAAGCACTTTGTTCAAAATAGCAGGAGCAATTATTCAAAATGATGGCATTATTTTTTGAGGAGATGTACTGGCCTGTGAAACAGGTATATGAACAATCAGTAGGAAAAAATTAAGCTTTTGCTTTCAAAGTATCTCATTTAATTACAGCATTCACTGAATAACGTGTGCTTCCATTTCCAACGTACTCATATTATGATAGCTGTCCCACCCTATTTAATTGTTCATAGCCCTTTTTTCTGTTTCTTTTTGCTTCAGCTTTGATTTTACACACTGACTTGGTTTTAGCTATTATGATTCATTCATCAATCATTCAACTGTTCAGAATTTAACTGCTGTGTTTGCTTCATTCCCAAAGGGATTTTTTGAAGATGAAGACGGAAAGGAGTATATTTACAAAGAACCTAAGCTCACACCTCTTTCAGAGATTTCCCAGAGGCTACAAAAACTGTACTCAGATAAATTTGGATCTGAAAACGTCAAGATGATCCAGGATTCTGGCAAAGTAGGATTTAGTTAATAAATTATTTAATGCCTAAGTTAAAACTCTTTTCTCTCACCTACTAGTACTTATGCAAAGTCAAAAGCAGTTCTATATATGATGTTCACCTAGCTGAGGTGTCACTGTATAAGAATGAATGAAGCAGGGTTTGGTTTAGTTTTTGTTTCATTAATTTAGCAGGGAAGATCTCTCTGGCATATGTTATTTATACTAAAGGCATCACTACAACTTAATTATTGTGTCCTGTCCTCAGGTTAAGCTTTAAATGAATGTATGCATTCACAGTGAAGATGTTTATTATCTCCTATTATTTTTAAGGTAAATCCTAAGGATTTGGATTCCAAATATGCCTATATTCAAGTTACCCATGTAGTTCCATACTTTGAGGAAAAGGAATTGCAAGAGAGAAAAACAGAATTTGAAAGAAACCACAACATCCGTCGCTTTATGTTTGAGATGCCTTTCACTCAGTTGGGTAAAAGAAGGGGTGGAGTGGAAGAGCAGTGTAAACGGCGCACCATTCTTACAGGTATCAAAACCCTTGAAAGTTAATGCTTCTAAGCAGTAGTTTTGGAGCCTTTTCAGCCAGTGCTCTTTTCTGACATCCTAGACTGCTTCTTCAAGTTTCATCTGTCACTGCAAGAACAACTTTGGTTATGATGCTGCCACCTTTGGCTGCATTGTGTTATAGCAGATTCTGGTGCCTCGCTCCATCCAGAAAGGAGAACTGCATACTTTCTTAATCATAAATTTTATTTGTCTTTTGATGGAAGAAGACATTGTTCCTCAACATTCTTCTTCATTGTAGTTTGTAATCTCTGTTCTAGAATGATTGGCAGTGAATGGGGCCAATCAACATGGTCAAAAGTTTCAGTTTCAGTTCTTCTTGAATTCTTTCCTAGGGAATAACTCCAGAGTAGGGATGTACATAAATGTTTTTTGGGGCATTCAATTTGTAATTAATCGAATGTTAGAAAATTTGTACTCATACAAATAGACCCTTTTGAATGTGGTAAAGTTCTATTTGATATGAATGTATTCAAATTCGTACAAATATCCAATACGAATGAATATGTATCCGATACATATGGCGTAACAAATTTGCTCTGAAAGCGTTAAATCTGACCTGAATCCACTTTTAATCTGTTCTCAATCCATGTTGAATGCACTCTAGATCCGTTGCAGATGTGACTGGCACAGCCGCTTTCCCACCTCCCCAGTTTAACAAATGTCCGAACTATTTGTACGAATGTCCAGAAATGTTTGTATTCATATGAATGTCAATGTACGAATATTGTAACAGTCGATTCATGTACGAATGTCCAAATTCAAATGAATTCAGACAAATAAATGAATATTTGTGCACATCGCTACTCCAGGGGTATAGGGATGCCTCTTACTTGAAGGAGAGAAAATACAGCTTTGGTATAATCAGCATATGTGACTTTACAAGTCTCACACCTTGGACTGTTGAAACCCAGAAAAAAAGTTTACATCTAAGTTTTATTGGATCATTTATTGCCTCTCAATTGCCTTGTGCATCTTCACAAATATGCCAAGGCCAGGTCAGACCAATTAATATTACATAATGTGACCAGTGTAAAGCATGTGACCAGCTGCTACTGTATATAGCTAACGGTATTATAGTTGCCGTCTCCAAGGAAGCAGTCAAGTAAAAGTAATAATATAAAGAATTTTATGAGGAAACCACTAGGAGGATATAACAAGAACGAGCTTTATCTTCTGAAAGTCTTAGTGACCTGCTGGTTGCCCACTTGATACTGTATTACCAGAGCCATGGTCACACCTTCACTTTAAACCTTCTTCAATCTGTCTTCAGATCTAACTGCTCACACCTTTTCATTTCTATCTGTTTCATTTGGGACTTCACAGCCTCTATTTGGTTTTTCCTGAATGGAAAGTGCACAGATAAAACGGATAGAAAAGAAAAGGTATAAACAGCCAGACCTGAAAATGGACAGAACAAGGTTTAAAGTGAAGGTGTGATAACAGGATTTTTTTGCAGGAGATTTTCATCAGCTAGCAAGTTTTTCAGAGTACCTTTTGACATAACTATTCCTATTCTCACATGCGGAAATTTTTTTTAAGAGATGACCTTATATTTCAGTTTGCCTGATTTAAAGTAGTTCCCCAGGGATATGTATGCTGTATACCGGCTACAGAAATCACACAGCTTCCATTGACGATGATCTACAACTTATTCCATTATATTTGGATATTTCAGAATAAAACATGTATATCCTGGAATATGCTTTATTAGGTATATTCCTCATCATTTGTCTGCTAGTATACTGCCTTTCCTTGGTAGGCTCAAGACAATTTACATCAATTATTATACAAAACCAAATTGCATTAACTATATATCAATATATAAAATACAAAAGCCAAAGGGGGGGGGGTATCTCAAATGCCTACATTGCAGATTGAATAAACTGTTAATGTTGCAGAATTTCATGATTAAAATATTAAATTTCACTGTTGTATTTTCCTAGCAATCCATTGTTTTCCTTATGTGAAAAAGCGGATTCCGATAATGTATCAGCATCATACAGACTTGAATCCAATTGAAGTAGCCATTGATGAAATGAGCAAGAAAGTTGCGGAACTCAGGCAGCTTTGTTCATCAACTGAAGTAGATATGATCAAACTTCAGTTAAAGCTGCAGGGTAGTGTCAGTGTCCAGGTGAGCTATTTAACCTTATGTAGAGATGGTGAATATTGTAAATGATGATGGTGATGATAAACGGCGATGGACTTACAAGTGCTGGCATGGATACCCCACTCACGTCCAGGAATAACTTGTTTAATATCAGTCAGCTGTGGCTCACATGGTGAGGAAGAAGCAAGGTAGCACTTAGGGGCATCTCTCCTTTTAGTCAAACTAGGCAAATGCCTGGGCTCTCACCAGTGCTACAGACTAGCTAGCATCCTGGGGTTGTGCCACAGTTTGATTCACAGTTTATCAGATCAAGGTTGATGCCAGCAATGAGAAATGTCAGTTGCTGCCTCAGTCTACTCCCTATTATCCTATCACTGGTCTCAAATATAATCCATGGGAAGCCCCATTGTTTTTAGCATTTTGAACATATTATATACTTCTTGAGATTAGTGCACCACCCTATAAACCAGGATTGGCAAAACAATGTTGTTGAATTTCTGCTGCTGTGAGTATCAGCCAGCCTGGCGTGTGATAACAGAATTATGGGAGCTGTAGTTCATCAATCCTGCATGTCCCTAGCTTGGTCAGTCCCACTCTAAATCATAACAACTATCCACAAGACCATCCTTAGAAGGACATCTGGAACGCAGAAACAGGGCTCACACTGTTATCAACGTCTTCTTAGAGAAATATATTTTAATAATCACTAATAAATTATATGTTTCTTCCGTTTATGAGAAGCATTAATTATTGGGTTCCCCGACGGATGGAACAGACTCACTGTGGGTTATCTCCGGTGGCTGTAGCTGACCACGACCGCCAGGGGGAGCCCTGCAAAATTTTCTCTCTCTCCAACTGCCAACTGCAGGGCTCCTCAGTTCTTCCACGGTCGTGCAGCTGGCCACACCGTTGAGATATCTCTCAGGCGTCATGTCCACCGTTTATTCATCTGAAGACCAAGCAACGGATTTCAGGGGTATGATTGCGACATCCCCTACTTCCTCCTTGGGCCGTATAGTGGGAGGCAGCCCCTTTGGATCAGTTGCCCTCACGAAAAACCTCCAACAGATTGTGTTTTTGACATTTTATTATTACAAAAAAGAATTACAAAAAATGGGTTTAAGAAAGAAAGGTCATAATTGTTTTATATGCTTTTAGGTTAACGCTGGACCATTGGCATATGCCAGAGCTTTTCTGGATGACACTAACACCAAAAGATATCCAGACAATAAAGTAAAATTACTGAAAGAACTTTTCAGGTAAATATTCTACAAATTGTTCTTGTTGTTATAATAATAATAATAATAATAATAATAATAATAATAATAATAATAATAATAATAATAATAATAATAATAATAATAATAATAATAATAATAATAATAATAATAATAATAATAATATTCATAAAAACATCTTGAGGACTGAGTCACTGTTTAACATTGTTTTGTTTAATTAAAATTTCAGGCAATTTGTTGAAGCTTGTGGGCAAGCACTGGAAGTAAATGAGCGGCTTATAAAAGAAGATCAGATAGAATACCAAGAAGAAATGAAGGCTAACTATAGAGAAATGGCAAAAGAACTCTCTGAAATTATGCATGAACAAGTATGTATAGAATGATAAGGTTACATAGCATATTCCAATAATCTTCAATAAAATCTGAGTGTTTAATTCAGAAGATCCCAATTCTCAATGTATTACTGCAGCATTTGCAGAACTGCTCTCCAGTTATGTATCCATCTTTTAAAACATAATAACTAACCAAGAAAACTTTAGGCATTTTTCATTGTCATTTGAAAAACTTGCCTGAAAGCAAGGTGGTAAAGATCCAGTCACCTTTTTAAAAGTAAAATTTAAATGCAGCAGCATACCTTGGCTGTATTATCATTATTAAGAACTAGCATCAAATCCTCCATAATGTAAAGCATTGCTAAAGCTTTCCCTGCTAAAATATGGAAGTTCATTTTAAAAAATGCTTGAGTGAATGTCCTGCTTTATTAAATCTGCAAAGTTGGTTGGAGTAGCAAGTCTGCTGACACTGAAATGTCCATTTTGCTTTCTTAAATATGTGTTGAAGAAACTAAACAGTTGTTTGTTAAGAAAAGCTTTTAAGGCATTTGTAGAAATCTTAATGGGCATCTCTTTTCTTCTTCTCTTTCCACCCTTATGCTGCTTTGAAAATGTGATCAGCTGGGATGGTAATAATTTTTTAGTTTCCCTTTCTAATTTTGTGTTGCTGTTTATTCGGTGTTTATTAGATTTCTTGGCTTGATTCCAATAGGATGAATGTGGGTTTCAGGTATTCACGGGGATAGTTTGTGATTGTCCCTTTGATTCACAATCATGGCTGCGTCCCCAAGCAACTTATTAGTAGTTTTCCTCTACTGTCCCTCTATTCCAGCGGACTTTAAAAGTGCCGTTCAATTCCGGAATAAGCATCCCCATGAGGTTCGGTAAAACACGCATTTTAAATGCACCTACCGTCCCCAAGGAAGCGTGTTTTGTTTGCCCACATCTTTTTCTCCCCACCCCCTCTCTGCTTGATAGGGTGCCAGGGAGACAACCCCCAACAAGTCCAAAAGAAAAATAGCCATATTTACAATTTCTCTGTTCGTCTCCCCTGCCTGCAAAACCCACCAGAGCCATTTATCACTTTGGGATCCAGAGCTTGCTTCCAAAGATAGTGTTTTTAATCACTGTAAAAACCACCCTGTACAGCAGCCGTTACACTGTAGCAATCCACCCACTTCACACCTGATAAAAATGTTGCAACTCTCCGCTATTCTGGTTCTTTAAAAGTTCTGACCTTTAGAAAGGGAAAGGAAGGGAAGGTGCTGCTGTTCTGGGAGATGTGCAAATGTTTAAGGCTGTGTGTGCAAGGGGCAGGAGAAGCATAGCCAGGGTAGTTTTTTCAGAGATCTTGGCCGCCAATCCCCGCCCCTTTTGCCACGGAGCGTCTCCATGCGCAATGTTGCTCAGAATACCCACGGCTTCCAAAAAGTGGTCTGGTAGTCTTGTTTAAAGGGCACTTTTTCCCCATGCATTTTCCTCCTTTTGTGCCTCTGGAAGCTTGGAGAAAAGCCGTGGATGGGGGTGCTCAGAGGCAAAAGAAGCTTTTAAACGAACTTTTTATTGCTTGGGAATGCAGCCCATGACAAAAGGGGGAAGAGGCTTTTTATGATTCTCCTGTTTTATTTACCCACTAAAGCCTCTCCCTTCCAGAAACAGTAGGTTTCCTGTTCCCTTGGAAGGAAGCACCAGGATTCAACCCTTTTGAATTCCTTGGGGGTGGGGTGTATAGGTCATCCTAGAAATCATTTCATTGTATGTCATGATGCTCAAAATTGAAACAAATAAATCCTGCCGCATTCTTTATGTTAACACATCAATAAAATATTTAGAAAAGGAAGATGGCCTATTCTCCTGTGGGGGGGCGGGGAGTAAAGAAATAGACTCTCATCCTGATATTGGAATAAATTTTAGAGATTTTTCTTCTTTAATTCTGTGATTGGTGCTTGATGTGTGTGTGTATGCATGTGTTGAACATATCACATGACATTTCTTGTCACTGGGAATGTCTCACTGGAAACATACGAATCATTACTATATGGAAGTTCATTCCATTTACTTGAATAGAAACATGTTTCCAAGTAAATATTATTTAGCGTGTAAAACAGCTTTAAGAATTACTTGCTGTTTTTCTGTGAATATTTTGGTTGACCATCAAAGCATATTGAGGTTATGAAATAATTTTGCGTTTTCCCATCATTCAGTGTTATGTAAGACATGCTTTCCCTCTCTTTTTAAGATTACTGCTGTGGAGGAAAAGGCCGGTATAATGCCCAACTCATTGCACATTTTCAATGCCATTAGTGGAACGCCAACAAGCACAACAGTCCATGGAATGCCCAGCTCTTCTTCAGTTGTCTAAGCAATTTGTACATGAATGTATCTCTGACTTGGAACGATGGATTTCTTATTATTTGCCTACTCAGGATGAGTTCCAAGACTGAAAGAGGATAGCACAGAAATACTAATAGTTGGACCTATTTAAATATTTGGGTCGGTCAAGAATATGGAGTAAACTTCTAAAGTATATTAATAGTGCACATTTTTTTAAAAAAAAATTCAGCTGGCAATATAACACTATCAGTGAACATAAGGAAAATGTGTTTTGGGAAACTTCAATGATCCTTTGTACTGGCGGAATTAGGAAATGATCAACATATTGCAGGAGATGTGGTGGAATGTAGGTTTATGAACAAACCATAAAAGTGTTCTTCTATATATGCACGTAAATAAAGTACACTGTTGGATTGAGCAGCCACTAATTGGGGGGTTTGGGGGTTTGTGCAAACAGAGGTAGGGGGGTTGTTTTGTTTTATATCGTTAACAGATGTACTCCATTTTATACCTGTTGGCATTAAACTTAAAGATGATCAAGTAGTTGCATTCAAAAGTTCACTCTAATACATATACTCACAAAGCCACAAATGTACATATTTGTTAATACCTCTCAAAAAGCCTGTACATAATTGTATTGCATTTCTATAAACATTTTTAATATTCATACCAGCTTTCATTCTTCTAAAATTGTGACAGATTCATGTTCATTCCAAGTAAACAATCTATTTTCTTTTACAGTTTATTGTATATAAATAAGTGCAATATGGGGTTGTATACAGTTTCTGTAACATTATGCACTGTTTTTAAAAATACACCATTCTTGCCAAAGTGATGGGACATATAAGTGGTGATAACTACTGTGGTAAACAATTATGTAATTTAAAGCTTTTGCTATATTATTTTAAGATAGAAATCAGTAGTTTTATATTTGAGAAAGATAAAGAATTTTAATTTTATTTAACTGGAATCACTGTCCTGCTGTACTTCAACATTATGTACTACTTTTACATTAAACAAAAGTAATGTATGTAGAGTTGGATTGGATCATTTTATTTTGCTACTGCGAGGTATTACTATTACTGAAATCAGACCTCTGATTTATTTATTCTCATAAAGGACACTATCCTTTGCAAGTTTCATTCTGGAACACTAAACTTGGTTCAATTTTGCTCAGCTATGTATTAAAATTTTCAATAAATTATACTTCCCACATTCAATTTAGAAACATTCTTTGACTTTGCTTATAGAGAAAATATCATTCTTTCATACATATTATATGTAGCAGTATGTAGTAAATTAGGGGTTCTCGTTTTGAAAGCAATTGCAGGCGTCAGAGATGTGATGAAGGAAGGAAAGAAGGAGGCAAGCAAGCTGGGAACTATGAAAGATGCTATAAAAACTAAAAGCAAGAGTATTTTGCCAATGTATTATCAGGTTCTCCTGAATATATGAGAATATTTTGAGCCAGAGTGTGGAATGGAGATGAATTTGAAGACAATAGTAGATAAATTAGATCTTTCATAAAATAGACTCAACCAGATTTGGGCGCTTTTTTACCCTATGTCACTTCAGGTGAGAACAAAACAAGAGCAAGTTATGTGAGTTGTTACATTCCTTTGTTGGTTTTCAGAATTCTAGCTTCACTGTTGCTGAAGGTGCTTATGTAACTTCTCCATCATTATGTATGTTTGTGTGTCACAGGAGTGCGAGGGAGGGAAAGGACTTTCTGGCAGTGAGATGACTTTTAGTGCAATCATAGATACAGGTTGCTCAGACGTTAAATACCAGTGAGTTAGGTATGTTTCCCAATAAGGCCACTGTATGCCTCAGGCAGCCTCCAAATTGGTGTTGAGACGGCTCCACTTCTGTCTCTGTGGTTGCCACTTTGAGGTCTTCACATTTGCACGTAGGGGGCCTCCTCACTCTCCTGTGCAGGTCCAGAAGGTGCATTCTCCAGTTCTCAGCCTTCAAGAAACTAAGGAATCTGGAATGGAAAGCAAAAGCTCAGAGCTGGGCCAAACTTGTCTAATTTATTATATCAGAATTAAATGGAAGTGACTGACTTTGTTTACAGGGAACATGCAGAGGCAAAAATTGAACATCTGATTTAAGCAGAAACTTTCCTGCAACGGGACGGAGGAGTCAAACTAGGACAATCTTGAGAAACATAAATAACATTTGGAAATGAATCAAGGAGTGATGAGATTTAACAGAAATAATAGCCCTAATTCATTGTCTGTTCATACACACGCATCCTTCTATATAGTAACAAACCTTCTCTGAATGAAATGGCCATAAAAATACCTTTTTATCCTCCGCTGCCTCTTGGGGAAGGCTGATAATATTAATTGCTTTCATTTACTTTGGCTAATGTACCAAATTATTTGGATTTGATCAGGATTTTTACTCAGAAAAGCTTTTTTGAAGATTCGGTAGAAATTTTGTTCACAGGCTGCCAAACCTTAGAGGGAAAATCTGATGGGAAATGATTTTTGTTTTTTTTTTAATGTTAGAAAAAACAGTTCTGCAGTCATGAGCCATCTATCTTTTCAGGGATCAAATTGTGCCCCAAACCTTTAACTGAGTGTGTATTTCAACACCGATGGCTTCAGTGTCAGACTGGACTTCTTGCCAGGCCTCTATATGCCTTGGGCAGACTCTGAATTGGTTTTGAGACTGCTCTACTAAGCGTATCTGTGGTAGCCATTTTGAGGTTGGCTTCACATTTGCATTTAGAGGACCTCCTCACTTTCAATGTGCAGGTCCAGAATGACTGCACAAAAATGCACACTTTTCACACACTGAAGTTTTTCTGAATCGGAGGGGGATTGAAGACCCTCTTTAGCTGTAGTTATACTTTCATTTTAAACCTTCAGTCCATCTTATGGCTGGACTGCTCACACCTTTTCATTTCTATCTATTTTATTTGTGGACTTGCCGCCCTCCATTTGGACTTTCCTGAATAGAAACAAACAAAGGTGTGAGCAATCAGACCTGAAGATGGACTGAAGAAGATCAGAAATGAAATTTTGACTATGGCCTTTGTGCAATCACATCTCTTCAGCCTTCCATGCTGTGAAGATTTCAGTGCTGGTCTTAAAAGGGCTGCATTGGCTACTGATTCACTACTGAACCCAATTCAAAGTGTTAACTTTGACTTATAAGGCCGTAAATGACTTGGGGCCCAAATATCTAAAGGATGTTGTCCTGCCTGTGCCGTAAAATTTGGAGGGTAGGCCCTCCTGGTAGTCCCGTCACCCACAGTAGTGAAAGGGGTGGGCGTGCGGGAGAGGGCTTTCTCAGAGGACTTTCCCTTAGGCTATGGAATAATCTCCCCCTTGAGGTGTGTCAGGCTCCTTCACTGTCTCTTCCCACTTTACAGACACTGTTACTATTTTATTATACACTGTTGTTATTTTTATATATGTCTGATTTTAAAGGTTGTTACCCACCCTGAAACCTTCCAGTATAGGGCAGGATAGAAGCACATAGAAACAAAGTGCATGTATAAGAAGAAATCCTTGAGTGGTGGTTAATAAGGTTTTTGTGAAGAGCCCTGAATGGATCCTGAAACTTTAATGATAGTTTATTCTAAATATAATTTGGAATTATTACCATATTTATTTGCTATTTGTATGCCATTTGCAAATTTCTTGTCTATCAGTTTTCTTCCAGATTGGTGCCCAACAAAAATAGTTCACTGCACTGGGCAGGCTTCTGTCTTTACATCATTTGTTTGGTTTGCCAAGTACTAGCCTTCTATTAATTGCAACATGTGCAATCACGGGGAATAAAATGAACTATTTGATTCTGTTAATTAAGTTGCCAAATGTTTAAAAGCAAACATGCAAACAGGCGGCTTTAGCTGCTCTTCACTTCCACATGCAGTTTCATTGACACATTTACGAGAGGAGCACACCCTCTTTGGTGTTTTTCATCTGAACAGGCAAAACTGGTTGCTAGGTGGAACCTCCTACACATTGTTTCTCTAACACTCCAATATTATTTTAAACATTGCCAACTGTCCAGTGGAACTAGACCACTGGCTGTGATAACACTGCCTTTGGGAAGAAGCATACAGAGTAAGTATGTTAATCTAATTGCCCTTATTCTTGCACCTGGTTTCTGAACGGTTCTAGATAACATTAGGAGAAAGAGAGCTGCCTCACATTAAGGTCCTTGTCAACACACCATTAAAATAGGATCTTCCTGGTAAGAGCACATTACAAAGCACTCTGGACTTATAAAAGGCTAGTTACTTGCCCTGCTATTGGCCTTGAACTTCAGATGTTCAGAAGCAAGAAGCTAAAGTGTTATTGTAAGTTCATGCCATCTCAAAGATAAGGAGAGGAGCAATGATTCATAGATACACCTTGCAATTTCTCTCTACCTGGATCTCAGTAAAGTTAATCATGGCTGGCTAGCTACCATCTAATTCAAGGTACCCCAATCCTTGGCACCCCAATCCTCTTATCTGGTAGTTTCCTGGTTTGATTCTGCACTCCTACAGGAAGGCAGCTGGGTGACCTTGGGCTAGTCACAGCCCTCTGAGCTCTCACAGCCCCACCTATCTCACTGGTGTCTGTTGCGGGAAGAAGAATAGAAAGCTTTGTCAGCTGCTTTGAGTTCCCTTAAATGGGTGAGAAAAGTGGGGTAGAACGGCCAACTTCTTCTCCTTCTCCTCTTCCTTCTCCTTCTCCTTCTTCTTCCAGCAAAGAGGCTTTAGAGGTTTTATATCAGCTTTCATTTCAGATTATCTGCAGCTGCAAATAAAGCTTTGCATACAGCAGTTACATAACAAAGTGAAGAAATCAATTATAGCTTTATTATGCCTTAAGGAATGCAGGCAAGCAAGATATAGTCACTTGAACTGGCCATTTATCTCATTAATCTTTTACTTAGATTATCAGTGGCAACAGATTTTTTCATATATTTCTATTAGTTTTAGTTAGTGATACAGGACAATTTTCTAAATTATGCATGTTCAAATGTTTTGAATGACGTACCAAAGTTGGAATTTCTTTATTTTCATTACAGCATAAGTAAACATTACAATCAAGATATATAAGCTTTCAACAAATTGATTACATAACAAAGAAATCAGAAAATTACAACTTGTTATTGATACTAATAATGAATAAAACAATGAACTTCACACTAAACTTATGAGATTTGAGTAATTTACACAGTTTAAGTTGTGGTAAGCATGTGGGCCAGGTTTGGGGAAAATATAAGAGGTCTATTGTTGAAGATCCGCATAAAAGGAGAAAGGTGACATAGGTAAGTGTTCGTTCTGGATGATTTCAAGAACGTAGACCATTTGTCCAGAAACCAACTTGGTTCTGAAAAGTCTCACATAATCTTTTGCTGTGCAGAAATGAGATCGTTGATGTTTGACCAAATCCTTTGAGGCCAAGGTGCTATTCAGAGTGGCTGGATAAGCTGAAGGTTAAACCAGTGATATCTGTGGAGACTAACAGGATTTTATGACATCCCTTGGCTTATTTCAGGATTTCTTTCAGGTTTTATGGAGGCAGGACTTCTTCCACTTCCACTTCCACATCCATTTCTATTTTCATTTTCATCAGGATGCCCTCAGTATGCCATGTCATTCAATTCTGAGCCATTTTGCACTTCTCATAAGGACTTAAGAGGAGCCCTGCTGGATCGGGCCACAGCCCATCTAGTCCAGCATCCTGTCTCACAAAGTGGCCCACCTGTTAGTAAACATTCTTTCCTAGAAACAGCTCCATGCATGCTGGAGCATCCCCCATGCATATAGTCTCCATGTCTATAGTGGCAGCAGGGCTAGTACAGCCCTGCATGCTGCATCTGTGTGTCTTCCACCTAGAAGACATGCAGAGAAATGCATCATCAGTGGCAGGGAGGGATGCCATGTGTTGCCATCTTCTAGAAAAGAATCAGTGTGCACAGAACTTAGATTGGCAGAATTCATTTATTTTAATTCATTTATAGCATTTATATCTTCCATTTTCCTTCAGCAATGTGCATGGGAAACAATGTTTTAGTAAAAGGGGATTTTTTACTGAAAAGCTAAAGTGCTTCAGCAGCTTTAGGGCTAACAGCAGAGCACAGCCTCTCTGGGAATGGCTGGGGAGGTGGAGGTGATGTTCACTGAGGTATGTCTTGTCTGCATCTGTTAGGGGGTACTGTCCCCTTACACCAACAGTACCGTGTGTTACCGTGATGTTTGCCATCAGGACCACACAACTCCAAACACACCTCATTGCCACTGTTGATTGATAGAACTTCATCCTATCAGAATCCAGGTAGTGTTGATGGAACCTAGAGGGGTGGAGAACTAAAGAGTCGTGTAAAGGAGACCAGGGGAGATAACATAAAAGGGTTGAGCATAGCGGCCCAAACTGAGGACAATCTGAGGACGGATTGCCATGAATTGGGTGGGAACAGGATTAGGATGTCTTCAGTTCAGTTTCTCAACAGGACGGCCTATTTCAGCAAGCTGTGATCACAGCCAAAGGAAAAAAGAGAGACTGTGAATAGTTATGATTGATTTCTACTTTAATTTGGCCTGCATCAATTCATAAATGTACTTTAGTGTCCTTAAGTTGTTTTTACATTATGAATTTTATGCATTCTTGACTTTTGTTTCTGCCTTACCTCCTTTTGATCACAATAGTATAGACTGTGTCATTTCTGTCTATAGAATGAATTAGAAGAGCCCAATTTACAAGGCATGCCAATGAAGCAGATGGGTGATGTACTGTATATCCACCCCGAAATTCTGGGATCCTTTAAGATTACAACCCCAACATCCCTAAACTATTTCTGATTCATTCTAGTAAGCAAAATCACCTTTGAAGTTGAGTTAGGTACTTTCATTCCAACTCCTGCCCCTGTTTTTGCTACTTGCACCATCTACTTCCTGCTTCATCTGTTAAGAAGTTTTAGTTAATTCTTAATTACTAGACCTTCATCTACACATTTATGACTCAGACTTCTTCTTTAAAGGGATTATATACAGGACGGAGGTCAGAACTTGGTTGGATTTAGTGTCTGACCTCTTTAAATGTCTCTCATCCTTCTCTGGGTGTCCCAACAGCATCATATTCAGCTGCCATTTTAATTTCCCAAAAGTTCCCACATAAAGTCACTTTGGCCATGATCACAGATTCACTTTAAACCTTCTTTAGTCGATCTTCAGGCCTGACAGCTCACACCTTTTCATTTCTATCCATTTTATTTATGTACCCACAAATGTGTGAACAGCTAAACTTGAAGACGGAGGGACTGAAGAGGGTTTAAAGTGAAGCCGTGGTCACATCCTTTGGGTCACTAAAGTCACCTTAGGTATGCTGGAAGACTGACAACTGTTTGCCCTACATAAGCTCAGCATCTGGGGGCGGGTCAGAGGTCACAATGAAAGGGAAGGGAATAAAATCAAACTGGGGAATTAACATAAAATGTTAATTAGACTTGTTTACAGCAGCCTCTGAAAGGCTAAAAATAAATCCAAAACAAGAGGCGGTGATACTAGCAGATGAGTCAGTAACACTCAACTAAGGGATGTTTTTGAAGTTCTTCCTCCTCAAATCAGTATTGATGTCCTGCCCTTAGTCTCAAAGAAGTGTGTGGGCAGATCTTGTTTTGAAGCTTTTTAAGTTTCAGTTTAGTATCAAGCATGTACCAAAAAGAAGCCTCAGCTTTCCAAGTTTAGTTGCTGAGGACTGCAGCCATTAATAAATCTGAACTTTCTCTCTCCTAAATGCATCAAAGTCAAGAATTTCTAAGAATGCTGAGAATCTGTACGGCATGAACATATGCAGACCTGGGTAAGCAGCTATCTGGAAAACAGGCAGCCTACTTCATTGGAAGTGCCACATAGCCTTCTCTCCTAGGCAACTTCTGCATGGTATTACATCTCAAAGATCTTGAAATGTACCCTAGAGCAAACTACTGTCTAGGTGCATTTGCTGAAGGACAAAGAGGTTCTCTGCCTTCTTTGATGTGAGGGATCCAGAGGGCGGTACCTTTGCTAGGACGCACAATTATAGTCTCTGAGCCTTGCCTTTTGGAAAGCAGCACCAACTGCAAAACTCTGCAATGCATTTTCTGAACCTCAGAAAACAGAAATGCACAGAACAGAGCAACCAGACTTTCTCTGTGTCAACAGCAGCAGAAAAATAATTGTGAATTGAATTTACAAAAGACAAAGCAATTGCAGGGATATATCCAAAGGTGGTGGCCAGTTCACCTGGCATAGACCCTAGTAACTTCCCACCATTTTAACCTGTTACTCCATTGTTGAAGAGTAACTTTAGATCCAGTTTTTAATGTTTCAATGGTTTGACTGTGTTAACCAGTTTGGTCTCATGGTTAGGGAGTTAGACTCTTATCTGGGAATACAAGGTTTGATTCTGCACTCCTCCACAAAGCCAGCTGGGTGACCTTGGGCTAGTTACAGCTCTCTCACAGCCCCACCTACCTCACAAGGTGTTCGTTGTGGGGAGAACAGAAAGCTTTGTCAGTCACTTTGAGTCCCCTTAAATGGGTGAGAAAAGCAGGGTAGAAAAGCCAACTCTTCTTTGAAATTATTATATGTATGGTCTTATTAATTTATATTTCCATCCTACCCTATACCCAAAAGTCTCATGAGGTCACAACAAGGCCCCATCCAGGCACAGGGAATATAGTGCCATTACAGTACCACATATCTGAGGCAACCCTACCAAAGTCATGATATTTCTCCCCTAAAAAGTGTGTATCTGATCACAGCCATAGGGCCGTCTCTGTTCCAACAAGAGAGAATCTCTGTGCACTAAAACGGAATGGAGGGAGGCTGGATGTGACAGCTGACTGGCTGACAGGCTGCAGGGAGGGATCTGCTTTTGTAACTATGTTACAAGCATTGGTTATGCTTTTAACTCTTGGCAGGCTGGCTGGCTGACAGGCTGAAAGGAGGGATCTGCTTTTAGTTATGTTTGTAACTATGTTACAAGCATTGGTTATGCTTTTAACTCTTGGCAGACTGGCTGGCTGACAGGCTGAAGGGAGGGATCTGCTTTTAGTTATGCTTGTAACTCTTTGCAGCCAAGGAAAGGAATGTTTTCACACACACATGTAAAGAGCAAGAAAGATTAATGTAGCTGGAAAGATACTTTAAAGAAATCCATTTGCATCTCCATGCTCCCAGGATAATCCACGGTTTTCCCCAATGTCGGATACAGTACTGTTTGGAAGGTTTTTTTTTCTGCTGCAGATTTCCCTCCTTTGTGCCTGATGTAGCCCAGAGTAAAGCTGTGCATGGAGATGCTCTGAGGCAAAACAAACTTAAATTTAGAGTATTTTTGGCATGGAGATGTGCCCACAGGCATTTTTTTTGGGGGGGGCTAAAAGGCCTCCTGGTCTACAGCCAAAGTATCATCTCTGCTAAATAGAGGCCCCTTCTACAATTGGCCTTATTCAGGATTATATCCCAGAATAGGGACCTGGCATCCACATGCTAGTGCAGACTATGGCAGGTGTGTGGCAGGACTCTCTTTAGCCTGCATCAGTATGCAGATAGCAAGTTTCTATTCTGGGATATAATCCGAAATAAGGGCTAGTGCAGAGAGGGCCAGAGTCTTGCTGAAGGGAGAGGTTCCACTATCAATCCATCTCCAGGATGGCACAACAAAGTTCACATCGGACTCTTGCTTGTTTCCTGCTGTCTTGCTTAGGCTTTTTTCTTTTGATTGTATTTTGACACTGACTGAGATGCACTTTGATAAGTACACACTGGATGGAGCTACCCCTTGTTTACTTCTTAGGCAATCCTAATCTTGTGATCCTGCCATCATTAGCAAGTTTAGCATTTGCTTTGCAGACGTACTCGCATTTGGCCAGAGGAAGCTGCTCTTTGTGGAACAAGAAAGAAAGAGAGGTCTCTTTGTCCAGCCATCCAGGCCATTCCTGCCCTTGATCAGGGTCCCTGCTGCCTTCAAGCCACCCTTACAATGGAGTCTGTTGAGCTACAGGTCTTTGCATTTTGGAGAACACCTGAGCATCGTGGTCACGACATCCAGAAACTGGGATCCCAGAAATGTAGATCGCACAGGAGTTTCTTTCAACTATCCAGTGCAGTGGTCCACATAGACACAAAAGAGCACAGAGTGATTGTAGCCCAATTGGCTTGAGCTGTCTGAAACAGAACAGCCAAGGAGTTAGCTCGGGGTACAACACAGGAAAATTGCCAAAAATGAAAGCACACCATAGGGCTGGAATTTAAATAGCATCAAATGTACAGATTTGCACAAACATTTAAAAGTATGCAAAGCTGGATAAGAAGAAGATTGCTTGTGATGAGTGTATATGAAATTGCTACCACATATGCAGGAAAAAAGTTAACTAAATCGAATTAAAAAATATATTTTAAAGAACATGATGGGCAACATTTAAATCATCATTTCTATCTTATGTGGCACAACAGAGTGGAGAGACAGATGAATGGTATCACCATTTTAATATTAATTTCCCTGAAGTTGTAAACATGTGATTCAAATCATTTACTTAACAAACTGATAATTTCAAAATGTATCATATCCAGCTCCTTTTTCTAATATGACTTACAAATTTGGCCCATGTCTCAAGCCAGCATCCCACTGTCCCAAGGGCAGGAGATTTTTAACATGGTGGCTGCCTTCCTGAGGTGGGAAGCCATATGCATTAATCATAGAGCAGAATTGCCCCACTCTGAGGCTGCCTCCTGACCAGCGAAATAAATCTGCAGTTAAATGTAAAAATGCACGCAGCGACAACCAGGCATCCTGACTGGATAAGCAGCTCCCTAGCTTCCCCATTGGAGCTGCGAGAGCTGAGGAGCTGTGTGCCGTCACATGGGTTGAGGCAGCCAATCAAATTTTGAGCTGCTCTTTCTGCTTTGCCGACATCTCGTCTCCTTCTCTCGTTCCCCTGATTCCATTGGCTTGAAGCTCTGGATTTCCTTTATACTTCGCAGCAAGTGTCATTGATCACACATTAAGGTAAGTGCGCCTTCCCAATCATATAATACAACACCGCGATGATCCATTGATCATCATGGGTGATGGCTTGCTCGAGACTGCATGTTCCAATGCGCAGTATAAATGTGTCTGGACTCAGCCTGATTCAATGTGCTACTGCAAGCTGAACTGAGGGGTTTGCCCATGCCTTCAGATAAGGGCAACAACACCTGTCTTCGGCACCAGGCATGGAAACAGCCTACTAGGACAGCTGGGCTGCTGGCTGGGCCAACTCCCCTCCAGCCAGCTCCCTCTCACCCCAAAGGAGATGCAGCCGTTGAGGTAACTAATCAGGACAGTTCCAAAGATGGCCATTTGGAAACGGTAGTCTTCAGAGAAAACTAAGGGCCTTTGCACACTTAGGCGATGGGATGAATTGCGACTATCCAGCTCCGAGTGTGCATTGTCATTCCTATGGCACTCCTAGTGCAGCCCTGGACACAGTCTTCACACTAACTTGCATGTGAAGGCTTCATGGGGGTGTGGCAGCTGCGCTGTGCAGTCGCCTGCTGCACGATGCTCCACCCAATCACTGTATGGCTGTTGCTGTAGCGAGGTGGATGAAGCCTGAAGCAACATTTGCACTTACCCTGCTGCAGGGTAAGATCAAGGAAGGTTTGCAACAGGGCTGGCGTTCACAATGTGGACACCATCTTTCATCCCCAGTCTTAATGCCTTTGGGACACTGTGCCTGGACACTGTGCCTGTGCAACAAAGCTCTATATATTTCACTTGGCTTGTCAGCTATCAGGCCTGAAGCATTGCAGAAGAGAAAGAAGGCATACCACCCAGTGCTATTTGTTTGTTTGTTTCTTTTTTAAAAAACATTTTATTCACATTTTCACATAGATTAACACATAGATTAACACATAAATACAAACCAAGAATACAAACCAGTCAATACTATTTACATTAATATATCATTCTTGTGATCAATATATCCTGGTGTTTATTTACACATTATTATATCCACCCACCCTTCCCTCCCCCCCTTGGATAGATGGTACCATTATATGTATTTTCTCATTATCTTAAGACCAGTTTCATAACATTCAATAATTCATGGCCCCCCCACCTGTATTGTTGGATATATATTATCAATTTAAACCATTTGCCCATCCAGATATCCCTATTATCTTTAACTACGCTCTCATTACTATCTAAATAATCAGTAATCATTTGATCTGATAAATAATGCTGCCAGTTTTCAATTTGCCATTTACTTTTGTCTTTCCATCCCAAGAGTATAACAGCCTGAACTGCCATAATCATCTGTCGGAATAGATATTTGTCTGTACTTATATTTAACTGTGATTCTATATCTTGGGTTATACATATTTCTTTTGTTTTGCTTACTCTATATCCCAATATTCTTTCTATCCATCCCCAAGCTTCAGTCCAAAATTTTTGTACTTCTGGGCATTCCCACATCATATGCAATAATGTACCCTGTTGTCCACATCCATGCCAACATAGTGATTATACATTGGGAATAAATTTTGCAATAATTTTTGGTGTTCTATACCAACGCATCATCACTTTCATTTGAAGTTCTTTCACCCTTGTATTTTTTATCTTTGCAATATTTTCCCAGATTTTTTTCATTTTTTGGTTTGTAATATTTATATCTGTTCCCCATTTCTGTGTGAGGAGATCTATATTATCGTATAAAAAATGATTTAAAGCTATATATACCTCCCCTGCTATTCCTTTTATGTTTTTTAATTTCTCCTCAAATATCTCTTCCAACTGGGTATTGTTGTTTTGGATACATTGGCTATAATTTCTCTGCAGCATCAAGTTTCTGGCTTGAGTTATTTGCAACCATTTATTATCACCTAATATTGCTGTCCATCTGTCTCTAGGGATGGGATTGCCTCCTTGATAATAACAGTTGCGAATAGTTATTATTCCATTTTCCGTTAATTTGTCTAGATCTGTTTTACTAAAAATTTCAGCTTCATTATTTAGAGATCTTATATGCGTGAATTTAGATAGCCTAGGCATAAGTTTATATTGCCAACACTTCCATACTTTCATTGTTGAATATTAATATAAATAGAATATTTTTAGAGCAATGTTTGCAACCAACCAGAACAACATTTGTTTGCTTGTTTCGATCCACTAGGTTGGTTGTATGTCCCCCGAAGGGATTTGTTCTCACCTTTAGTAGGGATGTGCACAAACGGGTTTTGTGAATCAAATGTTAGAAAACCCATATTCATTTGAATAGATCCCCTTCTAATGTGGAAGGATTCTATTTCTTACAAATGTATTCATACAAATTCATATGAATATCCGATACATACCCAATACGACCCAATATGTAACTGATATGTAACTCGTAACAAATCTGCGCTGTGAAAGTGTCAAATCTGACCTGAATACACTTTTAATCCACTCTTGTTCCATGTGGAATGCACTCTGGATCCATTTCAGATGCGAAAGGCACAGCCACTTTCCCCAATTTAACAAAAGTCCAAACTATTCCTATGACTATCCAAAACATTAATATTCATACGAATGTTAATGTACGAACATCATAACATTCTATTTATGTACGAATGTCTGAATTCAGACAAATTTGGATGAATAACAAATATTACGAATATTTGTGTACATCCCTCGTCTTTAGTATTGTACAATATCATCAGGGTACTCAGGTGGAACCTATCAACAAAACAGAAGCAAGTTTAACTTGATTTCTAGGGAACACATCCCAGATCTGAAAGGCTTTAGTCATATGGGTAGTTTCATGCATGTAATGTTAATGCAAATTCATATCCTTGTTTTATTGCTAGAAAACCCTTCAACACAAGGTCCTTCCTCTTCAGTCTTCGACATCCTTTATCATTGATTTCAGTAGATACCTCAACTCATGTGTGCAACAATCACAAGACAGAGAATAATGACGGTGTTTCTTTGAATCGTAAAAACCCAAGATTATATCTGGAAACATTAGTAAGTTATTAACTATAAATTATAGCCATATAATTAGAACTCATAAATCTGTTATGAAACAGCTGACTCTGCCGAATTTCTTTATGCTAGAAAGAATTACATCCTTTAAAACGATGCTGCTTTCCCGCACAATTATTTTACGCAAAATATTTAGTTGAAATAACAAAAGCTATAGAACGTAGATGGGAGACAGAGGCCGCATTCCCATTATAAGCTTATTTCGGTTTCAAAATGGTTTCATACCTCGCAGTTCCCACATCAAGTTGGCTTAACATGTTTTCCGTGTGTTAAATTGCCCCAAATAATTGTAAATGTTAATCCTCATTTCAACAGGTCTCATTCCGGTTTGTGCGCTTGAAATGTTTTACATTTCTTGCTGTGGAAACGGTACCGTGTTAAGGGATGAGAATGTGTGTTTAGGGTTTCCCTCCCCCAATAGCTTGCTTCCAAAGATAGTGATTTTACTGTAAAAATCCACCCCTTAAAGCAGCCACTACACTGTAGCAATCCACCCACTTCACACCTGATAACAATGCTGCAATTTTGTGGAAGTTCTGACCTTTAAAAAAGGGAAAGGAAAGGAAAGCAGCTGCAGGTTCTGGGAGATGTGTGAATGTTTTTAAGGCTGTGACTGTGGAGTGAGCGGGTGAAGGTGGCTTGAGTTGCCCCTGCTGCTGTGTGCAATGGGTGATGGGGAAAGGAGGGGAAAGAATCGCTGGCTGCCCGCTGCTGTTTTTCCTCCATCCAGGCAAGTGGCAGCCACCCAGCCAGGCTCTGTGAAGGGGTCCCTTATGGGTGGTGCGTTCACGCCAGGAGGAAGAGGGCAGGGCAGCCCCAAAAAGCGGCTTTTAAAAAGTAGCCACTTGAGTCCCCCCTTGAGTCACATATGCCACGTATGATTCTCAGAATCCAGATCAAATTCGATTAAGTTAAAAGTAATGGGAACAGGCAAATTCGCGTTTGCATCCGGTTCTATTATTTCAGTTTAGGGAAACCGAATTAAGCTTATAACGGGAACGCGGCCAGAGTGCCTCCAGATATCTGACATGCTCCTCCTTAAATTTGAAGCTCCTTCAATCCTCCAGACTGGAGAATTGGAAGCTTCACATTTCCTGTGCCGCAGTTTCCTGTCCTCCAGACTAGAGGAATGGAAATTTCAAATTTCCTGCGCCAGAGCTTCCTGTTAGCTAGATGGGAAACTCCTTCACCCACAATAGTGGCGGAGCATTCAAACAAGGTAAGTGCACAGTAACCAGCATTTTTTTTTTACTTTGCTCCTGCTGGTGGCAGTGGGAACGCTCTCCTTGTACTGCAGGGCATGGAAGCAGTAAACTTGCTTTGCCACTTCTATCCCTGTCCAGAAGCACCCGCATAACTTAAATCTACATTCTGAATTTTAACACATTAATTTTTTTTAGTATTATCACCATTATTTTTTATTATTATTATTATCTTTCCAACTTTATTTTAAAAATAAGTCTATACAATCAAAGAGCTTGTACATTTACACTTTTCAACCCATCTTCTACCCTCCCCCTTCCTCCCCCGGACATGGATGTGTTTGTTCAAGTACAATTTTAGTTTACAATTTTTAACATCTCTGGATGTGAGAACGAACCTCCACTGAGACTCCTGAGGCATTTCTTATTCCACACACATAAGTGCTCCTCAAACTCTTCTTTCCCTTGCTTCATTCCAGCATGCAATCCTGCTTCATTTCATAAGAACATAAGAGAAGCCTTGCTGGATCAGGCCACGGCCCATCCAGTCCAGCATCCTGTCGCACACAGTGGCCCACCAAATGCTCATGGGCATCTCAAGCAGAGACAAGGACAAACCTTCTCCTGCTCTCGAGTCCCAGCAGATGGCCTTAGAAGCGCCCCAGTTCCTTCCCCTCCCCACAGCCTGAAAGATGCATCTAGGCATTCGTTCTAGTAGCCATTTCTATCTCAGTTTGTGTGTTTAATGAAGATCGACTTTTTCCCACTGAATTCTAAAACTGTATTTGTTGCTTCTGTTTTACATTTCCAGAAATTACTGGTGCTGTGAAACTGTGCAGTAATTCTTAACATCAAAAAAGAAAGAAAGGAAGAAAAGGAATGTCTTTCATTCTTCGTCCAGGAAACTCCAAGAACCAGCCTTCCAAAATGCAATTTAGCAATACACTAAAGCTAGTCGACTCAGGTAGTTAACCTATTCCATAGTTATACTTTCATCATACTTATGGAAGGATAAATAAGAATGGAGTTTGCAATTTTAATCTTCCTTTCCAAGAACACATTTCACAATGTAGGGCTGTTTGATTAAAAGCCAAATAGGAAACCTTTTGGGTAATATGGAATCATTTTATTTCATTCATTAATTCTGTTGAGTATAGAACTGCATTCCCAACAAAATGTACAAGAATTTGGAACTCCTTGTAAACTGGATTTATTTCCATACCTCGTATCTTATGAGTTGCTGTATATGGAATGTGATCTGTTAATAAAAATGCTATGCCAACTGTATATTTCCCCATTGCTGACTTGATGTACTGTTAAGAATTATTCTTTGTGTATCTTAGAAATTATTTAAAAAAAACTGTTTGTAATTGTTCAACCCCTTCTAGTTAGTTAGATCATTCAACAATTGGCCTGATGATGTTGGAAATTATTACGTTCCATTAGTTTCTCCTGCATTACAAACTTAAGAAGGCAATAGCATCTAACCAGCTGTGGCTGTTCTTGAAAAGCTAAGCTAGAAAGAGGCAAACAAGACTGAGAAAAGCTATGCGAAAAGAATTCTGGGGCACTGGTGACTGCACATCATGGTGTTTCAGAAGTCCAGTCACCACACTTGAGTGCATTCATCTGATGCCAGGCCCACTGTCAAAAGCTGAATCCACTCCCAGGAGAACTCTGCAAAAGGGAATGGAGGCCTGTTTCTCTTCTGCAGCCAACGCTGGAGAAATGGTAAGTTCTGCTACCCTAGCCCCTGAGCCTTCCAGCCCTAAGCCTAAGCATCCCCCCACCTTCCCCTCTTCCCCCCTCTCCCCCATCTGCGCCTCTCTGTTCCCCTGCCTCCCTCCTCACCTTTGCCCCGGGACTAGGCCCTAGGCTGCTGCTGGTGGGCAGCACATGGGTGCCATGTGGCCGCTAACCAGGTGGACCAGGGATTGAAAAAGTTGCCTTTCTTGCAGGAAATGAGCATGTCATCTGCATTAGATTGTATATTGAACGGAGTGGCCCCATTCAGCCGAAGCCGCTAGCGCAAACTGTGCCGCTAACTGTCCACTAGGCAGAAGCCGTCGGCGTGTGAGCATGACAACATGCAATGCACCCTAAGTTCTGCTAAACACCCAGTGATTACATGAATACTATCCCATGTCATTTTCTTGGCAATAATATCAAAGCAGTTTGTTGTCTTCTCAGAACTTTTTCTAACTTCTCAGGGAAGATGCACATGGGCACAGGTGGGTACGAATAGCTCTCTTCCTAGACTGGATAATTTGTTTCAGCCTAGCAGTGTGGAAGGGGGTCATATTCTTGGTCTGCGCATTCCAGTCTGTGCAAACTTCAAGGATTGGGAACAAAAGCTCCCCATTATTGAAGTTTCCAGCTGGAGCCATTTGTGCTGGAAGTGCACCATTTTCAGCAATTTATGTAACGGTCGTGGACAGAGATACAGTAGTTCTCTCCTCCGTCAGCACTCAGCAGTCACAACAAGTAATGGTGGGCTAAGCCACACCTGCACTTGTTGAGGGAGGTGGAGCTTGCGATTTTTTAACATGTCCCTGATTGGCTTGACCACCAGTTTAGGGGCATGCTAAAAAAAATCACACATCCTCCAATGAAGATACAGTATAATTCCAGCTTTTTTCCTATTGGCTGAAACTATACTGTATTTTATTTTTATTTTTTTGGTGTTCCAGGGGGTTGGGTGACCGACAGCATCTGTGGTCCTAGGGAGTCTCTGCTTCTGTGGTCACACCTTCACTTTAAACATTCTTCAGTCCATCTTCAGCTCTGACTGCTCACATCATTTCATTTCCCTCCGTTTTATTTGTGGACTTTCCATTGAGGAAAGTCCAAAGGGAAGGTGGAAGGTGGAGACTCCATCCCACCAAGACTAGACTGTAGACCTCTTTAATGGAGACCCCATTCTACAGTAGATCCAGATCAAGGGCCATCCTGTGCAGATGGATCAGTCCTCAGGGAGTCAGCGTCTCCATTATCTGGAATAATGTGCAGATGCGGAGTCCGCAGATCTAGATCATAGGTCCTTTATTCCAGATCTACTATCCCATGCAGAACCAACCTTGTATGAGCACAAAAGTAAATACCTTTAACTGTATAGCTCTCTTCAGATGACTTAGCTGAAGTAATTAGGTGGCCTTGATTCTTCAAGTGTGAAGCTTGTTTATTTAGAACTCTAAGGTCCTCAAGATGTCGGCAAATATAATTACCCTCATTCCATATGAAAAAAACCCGAGCACTATGTAATATAATGCCTCGTAAAGCATTACAGAGTTATCATTCAGGTAAGAGTACTTTGAACATTCCAGAGCCTCCACAACAAGATGAAACTCGTGTCAGATCACCTGTGGCAAAATAGTTCCTGTAGAAAATTACTTTCAAACTGCAGCTTCTGATGCATCATTTAGGAAACGCAAAGTAGGACATCATATTCTCCTTTTGTGTTCTGTACCACCTGCAATTTATTCTTTCAGACCATTTCTGTTTGTAGTTAAAGTCAGAAGTTCTGCTTGAAGCCTGAGTTTAGTTATTGACAATTAGGGGCACAATAACATCAAATACATGTGCCAAAAGCACAGCAAGTCTATTTAAGGAAAGGGTAATATTTTGACCTATATTGTATGGAATCCAAATCTGTTATGTTCACTACACGATACGCCCCAAACTTGCCACATTCCTGTCAGGCTCAAAGACAAATTTCCTTATCAGTTACTAGCTACAGCACCAGAAAGTTACCGCTTCACATTCAACCTGTGTGTAGTTAGGCCCTGTGAGAAACTGAGCAGTAGAATATTAAAAAAAACATTTCACCTGTCAGCATTTCACCTGCTGCAGCCAATTACTCTATCTTGCAAACTAATCTTGCCCACAATTATTTAATAGTGAATTTGGAAAGAAGGTGCAACCTGCCCTATCCTCCCATTTCCTTCCTATATAGTCCATCATCTTAGTAGCCAGGACCCTGCTGGCAATCATTGAACCAAAGAGAGCAGAAAGAAGCAGCTCAGGAAGGAAGGACATAGATTAATGAGAATGGAGGTAAGCTAATAATTTTTTAAAAAAAAAAACCACTCAAATTTAGACACCTATTAACAATATTATGGATCAGGACCACCAGGTTAGTGGGGTAAGGTTCAAAGCATCTATTCAGATTTATTGAAAATTCCACTATAGGTCATAGCAATATAAAATGAAGAAGCAAAAAAGTGTTTCAAAAGAGAAACAGCAATAAAAATAAACTTACCATTGTCACTAAAATAACAGTACTTATCATTTTTTGAGCCTAGAGAGGTTTGAGCAAACAAGTGTTCAGACTTGCGTGGAGTGATGTAAAGAGGCCTGGAACACCTAGGGGAAGAACCTAGCAACTTTGGATCCTCCTCAGCAGTTGTTCTTAAGTATCACTGAGTAATGGCCATTAGCTCCTGACTGACTACACAGGCACTTCCAGGGGGACTGGGCACCTCTATAAAGTTTTCTTGGTTGAAGTAAAGAAGTGGTTTGCTATTTTGCCTACTTCTGGGGAGAGGCAGGGAAATGAACCGGCACCCTCCGCTTTCCAGGCAGTTTGCTCTACCTGAGCAACCTCCTCTCCTCAGCACAAAGGCACTATTAAGAACAGCTGAGTGCCCTGAAAACCACAAGGGAATTCACCTGTTCCTTGCCAGCATAGATGTTGCAATTTTTTCTATTGCAATTTTTTTCTGATGTTGCTGGTGTTTTTTGTTTGTTTTAATTATTGCAACTGTCATGCTTGTTTTCAGGTCAGTATTTTTCTACATTGAGTTATCATTTTCGCCCCCTTATTTGACCCTTGTGAGGTAAGGAAATGTGCTGATACACAAGATGGGGAGAGTAGTGTCAATATGGTGCTGCTATGGTGGGGTTGCCACACGTTTCTGTACCAACTTCACTGTAGCTCCACTTTCCTACCCCTAAAAAGTGTGTGTGTGGGGGGGGAACCTATTGCTGGAAAGCCCAGTGCTGGTCATGAGGTTTCTAGTTTTCCAATAATAACACTTTAACTCGTTTTTTGGATAGGGTGGAAATCCATGCTCCATTCTCCTCACAGGAGTGGAGGCCAAAAGATTTTTAAAAATTTAAAATAAAGTCCCTCTGCCGACAATTAGTCAGTAGCTTACCTTTAATCAAAATTATGCAAGTACACTGAAGTCCACAAGAGATTATACTGTAAAAAATTAATAAGTGTTTAAGGTACCACAGGACTTTTTTCTCCCCTCAGATTTAGATTAGAACAGCTACCACTTTCCAATGTTATTTACTGCTCCATATTTTATATATATATAAAATATATATATATAAAATATGGAGCAGTAAATATATTTATATTTATAGATCTATAGATCTATATATTTATATCCCACCCTATACCCGAAGGTCTCAGTGCGGGTAACAACCTTTAAAATCCAGCATATCAAAAAACTATATCAAAACAATAATAACCATGAGAACATTTAAAATCAACATGTTAAAACAGGCATGTCAAAGATACGGCCCACAGGCCGGATGCGGCCCGCGGGCTGTATTAATATGGCCCGTGGGCTGTATTAATACGGCCCGCGGCCGCCGCTGCCCGCCGCCACTGCCCACCGCTGCCACCGCTGTCCTCCTTGGTCGCGAAGGAGGCGAGGCGAGGCGAGCAAGCGCGCGGCGGGACCCTCCACTGCCCGAGTGCGCGGGCGCCGCCATGGACAGCCAGCCCCTCTTCTGTGCCCTAGCCATGCCCTGGCCATGCCCTGGCCACGCCCCCAGCCCCCTCTGTGCCCTAGCCACGCTCCCAGTCATGCCCCCAGCCACGCCCCAGCCCCTCCTCTGTGCCCTAGTCACGCCCCCGGTCACGCCCTCAGCCACGCCCCCTGGCCCTGATAGTACTTTTTTTTTTTAATCCGGCCCTCTGCAAAATTGAGTTTGACACCTCTGTGTTAAAAACAGCACAATATCAGTTAAAACAGTAGTGTTTGCAGTGGGGGAAACATAACCAACATTTAGCCAAAGGCCTGAGTGAAGAGGTGCGTCTTCACCCCCTTCCTGAACGTATACAGTGAAGGGGCCTGACGCACCTCAAGGGGGAGACTATTCCATAGCTGGGGGAATAGAAGGCCCATCCGCCTAGCTGCTGAAGGTGGTGGGACAACCAGGAGGGCTTCTTCTCCAGATCTTAAGGTATGGGCAGGTCAATATGGGAGAAGGCGTTCCTTTAGATATTTGGGGCCCAAGTCAGCGTTAACACCTTGAATTGGGCTCAGTAGTGAATTGGCAACCAATGCAGTTCTTTTAAGACCGACGTGATGTGCATCCGGCTAGCTGTCCTGGTCAGCACCCTGGCGGCTGAATTTTGCAGCAGCTGCAGCTTCCAAACCATCTTCAAGGGCAGCCCCATGTAGAGTGCATTGCAATAGTCCAACCTGGAGGTTACCAGAGCATGGATAACTGCGGCCAGTCATCTCTGTCCAAAAAAGTCTTCAGTTGCTGCACCAGCCATAGTTGGGAGTAGGCACTCCTGGCCACATCATCCACCTGACCTTCAAGTGTCAGTGCAGAGTCCAGTTACCAATCTGGTCTAGGCACAAGAATGGGCACGTCTAACATGAAATAGTTTTATGCATTTTTATTCAGAGGAAAGAGTGCTCAGAAGGGCATATTCCTTTTTAACATTTAGGAATGTTATACTAAGGTCCCTTCCAGACTAGCGGACAAAAATCTGCCGTTATATAAAAATTTGTAGTTTACCTGGCTGCAAAGTCATGACGTGTTCTCCCCACTCAAAATGGAGGTCTGCAGCTTGAGACTTTCGTGGCGCGCACAGTGAGGCTTGCGTCACCTGGGATTGGGCAGCCAATGGGGCTGAGCTACAGACTCAGTTCTTGTTGGCTGTTTCTTGCCATCCTGCCAGGATGGTGGGAAACTCTGAAATTACCTGATCATTTCGCAGCAGGTAAATCCGCAGTAGCGACTGCATAATGCGTTACCGCTATGAAATACTGGATATCAAGTGTGACATCCATGCACCAACCGCGCATGAGAATGTGCAATATCTCTCAGTCTGGACACAGCCTAGATGGCAATGCTGTGTGCTCCTGTCTGGGAATAGGCCCCTTGAAACATAGTGAGCCTTACCTTGGGATGAAAATGGGTAGAACTGTGTAGCAGTATTTCAGTTCCTTTACAATTGTGGATTAAGCATAAGGGAAAACATCTTTGTGAAGACCCCTACCTACTATCTATTCCCCTGTCCTCCGCCGAGCAACATGAGTTGGAAGCAAGCAGATAAGCTCCCCAGCTAACTGCCAGATCCCCAAGGGTATCTACCCTAAATTCCCTCACTGGCGTCCTGCTTTATCTGCCTGAGTATGAAGCTCCCATAAAGCAGCAGACTGACTCTTGTGTAAAGCAAAACACTTGAAGTTTATTGTTACAATCAAATAAGAAATAAAGAAAAATAAGAGGCTTGAAGTTCAGCTTTGAAAGTCTCTTTGTTACTTGTAAAATTATTCAGTCCTTATTTGTAAGGCAAATGGTCCTCTTAGGAATCCCCAGCAGTCTTTCTGATTGTCTTCAAGTTTACAAGTAAAGACTGCTGGGGATTCCCAAGAGGACCATGCAGGCAAGCAGTTTTCCTGCTGACTCTGCAATCCTACTTGTTTCCTCTGTTTCACAGGCTCTTCACTCTCTGTCACCGAGAGGAAAACCCCATGCACACATGCACAGAGCCAGGCTGCACAGCTTTCTTCTTCCCTAGCTCTGCTCTCAAGCAGATTAGGCAAACCTCAAGCCTCTAACGTCCTTTCTTTCCTTCTCCGCTCTCCACCGAGAGGAAAGGCATATACAGACACATGGAGTCATGGAGCTGCGCCTTCTGATCCCCCACTAACCCAGATGAGAGACCCAGAGGCTGCCTTGGCAGAGTCTTTTATAGTCCGTGATCCTCCGATGGTGATTGGATTGGTTTGGCAGGGGCGTGGCTTTTCCATGTTGCCACACCCCCACTGTTACTCAAATGGGCTCTGAAAGCCTGTGAATTCGCTGCCTTGCTGGCTAGGCTCAGCGTGAACTCCGCAATCTTTCTCACAAAATCTCTTTAGCCACTCTTTGGTCAGTCCTAACAAAGCATTGACTGCTTCCATCTTAGATTTGTATCTCATAATTTTATTACCAGTATAGGTCTTTCCAGAATTGGTTGAATGACATTTCCTGTATTATGCAAAATGCTCTAGCACAGTCTGTACATGCTCAGAGACAAGGGATTTTTGCATTTTGGTCTTGGCATACTCTGGCAGTTTTTGACCCAGAAAATGCTATTATGTATCGTGAATTGTTCCCATTAATTGTTTTATTATTGTTACTGAATTCATTTAACTTTAATGAAATAACTTAAAATGCTACTAGGGAGAAAGGAATTAGCTCCCACGAATCTGAGTAGGGAATTCAGTTATTTCACAAGTATATGTATTAAAAAAGGCAAAAATCAATAAAATTGGGAATAGTCTGTCTTAATAGCCAACTTTAAGGAAACAGGACTGATTTTTGTATACCAAAAAACAAAATAATTAGCTGGGAAATGATATGGGAGATAGATTTTAAGCAGATCAAAGAAGGGGCAAAGGGGAGTCGTTGCAAATGTATACAAAGCGTAGGAGAAAGAGAGATCAAATACAAGATGCTGCAAGAAACAAGAAAAATAGGAGCAAGCAAGAAAAAAAGACGTGTCCTTTCTTGTGTCTTGAAGAGGCTTCCTAGTTCCAAGCAGCTGATGGGTCAGCTCTCTGGAGACACCAGCCAGCCTGGGTAGCTTTAAGAAAAGGTTAGACAAATTCATGGAAGACAAGTATAAATGCCGATAGACCACAGCAGTTTGGGGAGAGATAGGCAGGATGGTTGTAATGACCATTTCGGGTCTTGTGCTGGACAATGTCCAGAAGCAATTGGTGGGCCACTGAGGCCCTGTTCAGTAAGTATGTCTACCCATTGCCACTGCTACCACCATCCTGGAGCTCACCAACCCCTCCTGATTCACTAACGAGCTGTAGACAACTAAAATGCTGCTCATACCTTAACTGGGAGTGGTTAGGTGGCTCTGATGCTGCAGTGGCTTGCACATCTTCCAGTGTGATGCTGTAAATGGGAGTGGTGGTACGGCTGTAGCTGCACACTAGCATGCCACATCTAGATCACCATGGCAACATCAAGATCACCATGGCAACATCCAGTACTTCCTGGCCTGGCCATGGGCACTTTAAGTGCTGGTGGTCTGGTTCAGGCCCTGGAGTACAGATGGCTCCTGCCAGGCTTGATTTTCACCTGACTGGTATAGTATCATAGTCAGGAAAGTACAGTCAGGTTGTGTGTGAGACAGGGTGCTGGACTAAGGATGTGCGCAAATATTTGTAGGCATTTGAAATCTGAAAGAATGTGCCAAATTTTGACATTCAAACTCGAATATAATGTCCCAAAACATTCAAATCAAATTTTGAACTTTGGGATCTATTTGTTCAAATTATCCAGACATTCACATGTGTATGGGTTTGTACAACATGGGTACTTGAAGATCTGCATCTTTCCCCCATCTGTATGCGTTTGTGTGGATCCGTACGGTACAAAAATGTGTTGTATACGGGATAACCGTGGCATGCGTACAGGCATGTACGGATATGTATGGATGTGTGCAGATGTGGGGAAGATGCGTACCTGGACGTATGAATGTGCAGATTCAAATAAAAAATTCAAATGAATAGATTTCAGTGTGGTAAATTCAAATCAAATATTGTTAAATTTGAATTTAAAAGATTCTAATCAAATTGGATTTTCGAGTATTCAAATTTGATTCAAATGGAATGTCAAAAAAACATTCATGCACATCCCTATGCTGGACTAGATGGACTGTGGCCTGATCCAGCAGGGCTGCTCTTTTGTTCTTCTATTCTAGGCCTCCCAAGGAACTGGCCAAATGGGGTGTTTTTCCACTGTCACTAAAAGTACCCATTAAGTACCCATTAATGGGTATGTAATGGCATTTTTGTACCCATTAATGGGTACTTAATGGGTACTTCTAGTGACAGTGGAAAAACACCCATGGTGTTCAAAACCCTGACTTTCATGTGAAGGAATTTCCTCAGGGGTATCAAAGTATCAAATATTTAAATGCAAGGTGCTCGAGAACTGGACACATATTCTAGACAAATGGTTTGCACAATCTACAACAGGTTCCAAGAAAAGGTGAGCTCCCAGAACTAATCCTGTCTTCGCAGAAAAAGGTGAAGGATGTTTAGCATAAACACAGAGAATAAGGGATTCCAAAACCAAGGCTTAAAGTATTTCTAGGAAAGGGCATAATTATTAAATCATATGTCGAGGCATATTGGATATTCTGGCACTTCCAGTTCCACAAGGGGCTGGGGATGGGAGCCTATTGCTCAAAAGATAACACAAATCAGGGATATGTGTCTCTCAGTGAGGGTAAAAGTGAATTTACATTTCTATCCTGCCCTATACCTGAAGGTCTCTGGGCAGGTAACGGCCATTAAAACAACAGATTAAAAACAGGATATACATTAAAAACACTTTAAAAATTGCAAATATTGCATAAACAATTGATATTCCAGAGGAAAGCCCCTCCAAAATAAGGAACAGATATGAGATGGTCCTGTCTGTGTGCAGTATAGTGACAGGCATATCCAGGTATTTTGATGGCATAAAACACCTGGAAGTGTGCAATCATGACCACAGTGCATGCACGCCCAACTTTTTCAGCCCCTGCACATGCATAGCGGCTACAGAGAAGAAGGCAGCAATGTCCAGAGGTAGGTTATAGCACTGTTCCAGGAAAAGAAATGTCACGCTGAATAGGGTATAGTGGGATTTAGCGGTGATACAGAATGGCTGGGGTTGGGTTGCCCCAGATACATGTGGCAATCCCACCACAGCAGAGACATAATTGTGCTATATATCCCCCATTTGGGTGGAGTCTTTATCTGGAGGGTGGTGGGATTTGCATGGTGGTACTTGAAATTATCTGAAGGATTTACAGTTTGGTTATGTAAATCATCATCATAATTATCATCATGAAGCA
Source organism: Aspidoscelis tigris stejnegeri (assembly GCA_023333525.1). Classification (NCBI taxonomy): domain Eukaryota; kingdom Metazoa; phylum Chordata; class Lepidosauria; order Squamata; family Teiidae; genus Aspidoscelis; species Aspidoscelis tigris. The sequence continues at coordinate 173,007,977 of JALMGA010000001.1, read as the reverse complement.
TTGCCTTTACTCACTCATATTTCCAAATAAAGGGTGGGGAAGAAGAGAAGATGAAATAAAAAATATCCAAAGTCTAGTTCTTTTAATTTTAACTCCCCTATTCCCACTTATGTTCCTGGAGTATTAGAATAATCATAAAAGTTGGGTTTTCTAACCTGCTTTTCTCACCCTTTAAGGGGACTCAAAGCGGCTAGCAAAGCTTTCTATTTTTCTCCCATAATGGAATGCCCTGTGAGGCAGGTGGGGCTGTGAGAGATCAGAAGAAAGTTGTGACTTGCCCAAGGTCACCCACATGGCTTCATGGAGGAGTGCGAAATCAAACCCGGTATTCCCAGATAAGAATCCAACTCCTTAAGCTCTAAACCAAAGTGGCTCATGGCTTATGGCTCCTATTGCATTTTCTTGCCCTGTGAGGTAGCCAGCCAAGCAATGCTCATAAACCCTGCAAAATGGGGAAGGTATATGATGCAATATTGAGTGATGCAATATTTCATTACATTTGTGAGCAATGGTCATTTGGGTCAATGGAAAGGAATAAGGGCAAAGGTCATATTTTTATCCCTCTTGTCCAATGGTAGTAGTCAGAGAGCATGTCTCCATGGTGCCAGCCTCAACACCAGACTGGACTTCCCTCTAGGCCTTTCCAAGCTTTAGGTGGCCTTGGAGAGAGGTTCTGATGCCCCAACTGCTTCGCATAAGGTAGAGTTTTTTGCAGTCTTTGCACCTGTGCTTGAGAGTCTCTTCACCCTCCGTGCACCAGTGAAGACAGCATCCACGGAAGCGCAGTGCGTTTTGCTGTCACAATGGCATGGCACAGTGCAAAAGCAGCTCCTTCAGAGTTGCTTTTTGTGCCCTGTAGTTTCTGCAATTTGGAGAAGGACCAAAGTTCCTACACACACACACACACACACACACACACACACACACACACACACACACACACAATACTTCTCTGGCATGGGATGGTGTAGAGACAGACAGCCGTCAGGGTCCCTCCGAGGCATTTTGAAATCTGTGTGGAGATCAGCCAGAATGGCGTCTTTGCACTAGTGGTATGGACAGAGTTAATGTAGCCTAGTGGCTAAAGCAGGGGTGCTGGACTGTGGTCCTACAACTGTTTGTGAACTACAGTTCCCAGCATTTAGTTCCTTATATGGGGCTGGCATAGAGTACTGTGAACTGAATGTCTGGACTACAGTGTGTCAGAGTGGGACCTAAAGTCCTTTGACTCAAATGCCTTGAAAGCTCCCTGTGTGGCCTTAGACCAGTCACTGCTGCCCAGCCAAACCTACATCGTTGCCTTGCCGTAAGGACAGAAGTTGAGGGGTGGGAAACTATGCCCTCCAAGCACAGCTCTTTGGGGAAGAGGGAATACAAATTCCATAAATACAGGAAAATGCTAGTATAAAACTGCAGTTTTAAATTAAATAATGCAGGTGCACGAATATTCGTATTATTTGTTATTTGGACAAATTCAGACATTTGTAAATGAATCGAATGTCCAGTCATTTGTACTTTAGTATTCGTACGAATACGAATATTTTGAGTTATCCATACGAATAATTCAGAATCTGTACATGTATGGATAAGTACGCATATGCATCTGTACAGATACAAATGGGATGAACATGGGATCCATACAGTATGAAAGTATGAGGTTCACATCATTGGATACGCATTGAATATTCATACGAATAGATGCAAATGTGTTCATATCAATTCAAACATCCAGACATTAATTTTTCCTTATTCATACGAATTTGAATTTTCGAATATTTGATTTATGAATCAAATGTCAAAAATTGCATTCGTGCGCACCCCTAATAGACACCCACCCACAAAAACACGCAGATCAACCTTTAGTTTCTATATTTGTTCTTTATTATTTACATTTCTCATCCGATTAACTCCCCCCCCCAGGGAATTAAGTAGGTCACGTTACAGTTTATATATTGGAGGCATCTTGGACTCTTCCATGAAAGTGGCAATAACTCTGCTCTGAGTTTTGCTGGTGCCCATGTGAAAAGTGGAAATTCAAGCAGACACGGTCACTGTTTTAATTTTGTTATTTTATAGCGACATCAGGGCTACATTCACACCTGAGTTTTTTAATCCGGCTTCTGTCCACTTTCAGAGTGAGAGAACATATAAGCAAAGTGGCAAGTTGTTGTCTTTCGGCATTACCCACCTCAGAAAATCCATCCTTGGGTTAGGTAAGGTGGAAAGAAAAAGAAAATGACTGGCCACTTTTGCTATTGTGTTGTTCCACTCTAAAAGTGGACTGAAGCTGGATTGCCATTTAGCTGTGAACACAGCCTAGGTCACTTCCAGAAAGCGGCCAGGTATCCCTCTAGGAGGCAATATGGCCACAATGCTTCCCTCCTAGCTAGACAATGGTACAACCAATGCTGTCTCTGTGCTTTATACTGATGTGCGTTCGGGCATCTCGGCATCCCAATTGCCTGGGTGTGTGCATTGGCAACTTTGCACATGCACAGATGCCCATCTTGGCTTCTCTGTATGCATAGTGGATCGAACTATAGCGGCTGTTACCTTTTCTGTTGGGAAGGTAAGTAAGAAATGCCGTTGCTGGAAAACAGTGACCAGTGCTGGGTTTTCCAGCAATAGTTTCCAGCACTTTTTAGGGGGAAATAAGAGGACTTTGTTAGGGTTGCCTCAGATATGTGGTACTGTAATAGCGCTATATTCCCACTGTCTGGGTGGGGCCTTTTGGGTATAGGGTGGGATGGAAATATAAATTAATAAGACAATATAATAATTTCAAAGGAGAAGAAGAAGAGTTGGCTTCTCTACCCTGCTTTTCTCAACCCCTTAAGGGGACTCAAAGTGGCTGACAAAGTTTTATATTCTTCTCCCCACAACAGAACCCCCTGTGAGGTGGGTGGGACTGTGAGAGCTCAGAAGAGAGCTGTGACTAGCCCAAGGCCACCCAGCTGGCTTCATGGAGGAGTGTGGAATCAAACCCGGTATTCCCAGATAAGAGTCTCTCTCCCTAACCACCAGACCAAACTGACTCACTAAGAAGGGATTTTGTGCAAACAATTCTGTTCTGGACCTTCCCACACTTAAGCCTCTTTGGCTGCTTCCAAACTAGGTGCCCTGGCAAATGTGGTCTTGGTCTGGACCACCTGACTTGAGCCAAGGCCAGAATGATACAGTAGTGGTGGCTCTGCTGCAATCCAATCCTGGCAACACTCCGGAGACCTCCGAAGTTGCAGGCTGGGGAGTCTCCCGTGTCATGCTGAAGATGGTACATTTCTGGGTCTGTTTCAGGGGCCCAGCAAAATGGTGCCGGGCACCATGTGTCACTTGGACTGACTCAGCACAGGGAGGCTGCTTGTAAGCTGTCTCCCATTAGTGAGCTCCACAGCACCATTTTTGCACCAGGGAATGCATCAGTGGTCACATCTGTGCAGCCAGCGGGTTCCTTGGGAAGCCATGCCTTGTGGTACCCATTCTCATGAGCAGATGGTCTCGGGTGGTATGTTCTTTGAGTCCCCAGGCAGGGACGCTGAAGAAAGCTTCCCTTCTGTTTGACTGTAAAACCTGTGCCTCTCCTCTGCCCTTCTGTTTCCTAAACATCTCCTTGTCCTCATCCCAGGGGTGTCTCCTGTTTCTCCCTGAGCAGTTCCTTTAAAAAACCCTGTCATAAACTCTGCCCCTGGTCTTGCCAGGAGCTCCTGTGAGATTAGAAATCCTACCAGGTGTCTTCTCCTGGCCCGGGGTGGAATGTTAGCAAAGTTAAAGCATCGCTGTGAGGAGAAAAAGGCAGAGGACCAAGATTCTTAGGGAGCCGGACTCTTATCAGAGAATACCGGGTTTGATTCCGCAGTCCTCCACAAAGCCAGCTGGGTGACCTTGGGCTAGTCACAGCTCTCTTCTGAGCTCTCACAGCCCTGCCTACCTCAGAGGGTGTTCTGTTGTGAAGAATAGAAAAGCTTTTTTCAGCCGCTTTGAGTCTCCTTAAATGGCTGAAAAAAGTGGGGTAGAAAAGCCAACTCTTCTTCTTTTTCTTCTGAGCTCTCACATCCCACCTGTCTCACAGGGTGTGTGGAGAAGAACAGAAGGTCTGTCAGCTGCTTTGAGTCACCTTCAATGGGTGAGAAAAGTGGGGTAGAAAAGGCCAACTCTTCTTCTTCTTCTTCTTGTCCCAAGACGAACTCCAGGCGTCCTGGGTTCCTCCTCTACCGGACGACTCTCCTGCCTGCCTGCCTGCCCTTGCTTAGAAGCTTCCCTCATCCCGGCTCGTCGAGGCTTCCTCCCACTCGCGGCTCCGTGCCCTAGAAATGGCCTCAGCGGGCACGGAGGGGAAAAGCCCTCGTCTTCCTCCTCCCTCGACTTCCTATCCTGCTAGGGCGCCGCCGGCCGGCCGGGGCGGCCCACGGAGCTCGGTTTCCTCCTCGCCCTCCCGCCCCCTCCATCCCTCCCCTCCCTTCTTTTCTCTTCCTTGGGGTAGGACTTGGAGGCTGGCCAAGGGCAAAGGCTTTAAAGAAAAGCCCTCTCCCTCCGCCTCTGCGTCCCTCTTCCTCCAGCACTCTCCACCGAAGCCGGAGCATCGGCACCATCGACGGGCATCCCCATGGGTAGGTATGCGTGGCTCTGGATTTCGGGAAGGAGGTCGTCGATAGAAGGCGCGTCTTGCCGGGGCTGCCAAGCCTCGAGGCTGTTCGCGCCCCGCTCGTCGTCGCGTCTTTGGCGCATCTCTTCGGGCCCAGAGGGCTGGACGTGGGGCGCACGGAGGAGGGGACGCGAGCAGCTCTAGGGTGACCTCGGGGGGCACAGGGCGGAAAGGTTCCTCGAGACCATCTAGACGGGCTGCTTAACTCGCGGCCTTCCGGAGATTGCTAGACGGCGACTCGCCTTGCCCGAACCCTAACCATTGAGCGCGCTGACCAGCATCGGCGGGAGCCCAGTGCCGTCTGCGGAGCCAACCCTAGAGCATCCTTGAACAGGCAGCCATCGGTTCTGAGCTTAGACGGGCGCGGGGAAGCGGCGCCCGAGCGCGAGTGGGCGAGCGGGGCTAGAAGGGGAGCCGCGCACACGCGAGGAAGCGGCGCCGCTGAAGGGGAGGCGTCTCGGGAGACGGGGCGTTGAAGACCCCCCCCCTCTTCCGCAGAAACCAGGGTCATAGAGGACGGGGAGAAAAGCGGCTTCTTACCCCGACGTGCTAGAGGGTCGTGGAGTCAGGGCTTAGAGACGCGCCACTCGACGTGCCCAAGAGCAGCCGGCTTAGGAGACACGGAGTCGGGGTCTGCCGGCATCTCTTTGCTTCGAAGGCTGCCAAGGAAAGGGCTCGGGCGGCCGCAGGAATGGACTTCAAGGGACCGGACGGGGCGGGCGACGGGTGGGAGGAATCGCTCAAAGGCAACCGAGGAGCCAAGCGACTGATGGTGCTCGCCTTCTGCTTCCATGGGTGTTTTAGCACTAAAGGACCCATTAAGGGTACTCTAGTAACCCCTAGCACTAGAGTACCCATTAAGGACCCATTAAGGGTCCTCAATGGGCCCTTAAAGGGTACTCTAGTGCTAAGTGGAAAAACACCCCGTGACTTCGTTTGAGCCATGGAGGCTTTAAAAACGCAGAAGTGGCGCCGGCATCTTGCGTTCCAGAGGGCGCCCGCCCCTTTCTACCCGGCGCCAGGGAAGGAGGATGAACTGGCCGAAGAAGGGGTGTGAAGCCATCAGGCCGAGCCGCTGGTGGTTTCCTTGTAGCACTAGACTTGGCTGCTCTGAGCCCTCGTTACTGGCTGAGGTTGATCGGAGCTGGAGTCCAAATTAGTATCTCACTCAAGAGCATAAGTGGAGCGCGCTGGATCATCCACACATCCCATCTAGTTCAGCATCCAGTTTCACACAGTGGCCCACCAATTGCTTCTGGGCACCTCAAGAAGAAGACAAAGGCAAAACCTTCACCTGCTCTCAATTCCCTGCAAATGACCTGTGGAGGCAGTCTCTCTCTCTCTCTCTCCCTCTCTCTCTCTCTCTCTCTCTCTCTCTCTCTCTCTCTCTCGGACCTGGAGGCAGTATCTAGGCAACCATTCTAGTGACTCACACCGATTCCCTTTGTGGTTTTTGACATATGGTGTAGTAACCCTAAGGAAAACAAGGGGTGTAGGCTTCTCTCAAAAAGGTTTGACCTTTGACATCCTTGGTTTCAGGGACTAGATTCCTACACAAGGGCCTCTGCTCCTCAGGCCAGTATCTGCCGTCTTTCAGGTGTTGCGGTAGCTTCATCCTCTGCAAGAAGCTCCGGAAGAACCATAGGATTGTTGTTTTGGTTTCCACTGGAGCTTGGGTGTATCCCTCTCCTTTCTCCCTCTGGAGATCGAAGGGAAAAGGGCGTGTTAAGTTAAGCTACATAGGTAATTGCTATTTGGAAGCTTGTAGCTAGAAAGAGACCTATTTCTTGCTCTCTTATAGCTTTTGGGTAAAGGCCCCTTAGCTTATTTTGCACATAAACAGCGTGAAGAAAACACGGCCATATGGCTGTAAGGGTATGAAGAGACCACTTGTTTTGTCAGGAAAAGGTGATGGTTTCAAATTAGAACGGGATGAAATTAAATAAGTTTGCCCTTAGTCTTATTTCCCAACTGCAGGGAGGCTGTGTTCCTTGGCTTTTTCTCTTGGTTGGCCCAGAAAGTAGTAGCCACCATGCCTGTGTGGTGTATCTGATCTGCCGCTGTTGGTAGGCCCAAGATGATGCAGTTTCAGTCAGTGATCCCTTCATATCAGAGGCCGCTTCCAGACAGCGGCCTCTATACCAATAGAAAGTAATAATGTGGGGTATTGCTCCCCCCACTATCACGGTTTCCTGTCCTGACAGACTGGGGCCAGTTCGCACTTGGCCTGGTACTAACGTTGAGGTGGTTTATGGGTAGCACTATCTGCACTTACAAGAGCCATCGCAGAAGCAGCTCTTGCCATCATAGAAGCTACAAGCTGGCAAACTGCAAAGAAGGAAAAGGCTCTTGTTCCTTTAATTGCTGCATAGAAAGAGGGATTTTGGCAAGTGTGTCTTACCATGCTGGCAACACCTGCTAGCAAAGATGCTGAAACCAGGACTCCTTTGCATCAAACTACCCTACAATCAATCTGTCCTTCCTGAACCATGGCATGTGAGATGATTGTGGTGTCACATGGATGAACATGTTTTTGTTTAATATTAAGTAGTAAATAATAGAACAGGCTGTACACAGATAGGGTGAAAATCATGTAGGTGGTACTTGACTGAAGTTTGGGAAACAATTGTCAATACTAAAATAAATACAGGAACCTGGCACTTTGTAAAAGCGCAATGAATTGAAAACAAAATAAAAATACAGTGTTATGGCGGTCAATTAAGAAGAAGATGAAGAAAAAGAAGAGTTGGGTTTTCTCACCCATTTAAGGGGACTCAAAGTGGCCGACAAAGCTTTCTGTTCTTCTCACCACAACAGGTAGGTGGGGCTATGAGAGCTCAGAAGAGAGCTGTGACTCACCCAAGGTCACCCAGATGGCTTTGTGGAGGAGTACAAAATCAAACCCAGTATTCCGAGATAAGAATATGGCTCCTTAACCACTAGACCAAATTAAAGGGGCAGAACAGAAACTGATCCCTCAAGTTCATCGACACCTATATTTTAATTATCTTTGAATCCACCTTCAAAATAAGAGAATACATTGCCAGAGTCTCATTATTTTACTTCTGCGTTGTCTAACCCAAAATTGAGAAGGAAGGAAAGTTGCTTTTATGTTCTCTTGCTCTGAAGGTGAATCAAAGGTGGGTTACAATTTAGGTGTAGTTAGACCCCAGGTCTGGTCTCCTCCCCCCTTTCCCAGTTCAGCTTTTAATTTGAAGTTAATATGAACATTTGGTGCCTATGGAGAAGTAATACATATTGCCTTTGAGAATTACTAAATAAGATTAGAATTAGATTGCAAACTATAAGTGATGGACTACAAGGTCTATGCTTGCTTCAAAATTGTATTCTTTTATACAGGCAATTGACAATGCTGGACAAAATTCTGCTTGAGTAATTGCTGTTGTTTGTCTATATAGTTGTGTCTTGCCAGTTTGGTCTAGCGGTTAAGGAGCCAGACTCTTATCTGGGAATACCAGGTTTGATTCTGCCCTCCTCCATGAAGCCAGCTGGGTGACCTTGGGCTAGTCACAGCTCTCTTCTGAGTTCTCACAGCCCTACTTGCTTCACAGGGTGTTCAGTTGTGGGGAGAAGAACAGAAAGCTTTGTCAGCCACTTTGAGTCCCCTTAAATGGGTGAGAAGAGTGGGGCAGAAAAGCCAACTCTTCTTCTTCTTCTTCTTCTTCTTCTTCTTCTTCTTCTTCTTCTTCTTCTTCTTCTTCTTCTTCTTCTTCTTCTTCTTCTTCTTCTTCTTCTTCTTCTTCTTCTTCTTCTTCTTCTTCTTCTTCTTCTTCTTCTTCTTCTTCTTCTTCTTCCCAAGAGCTCAAGAGAGTGGAGATTTCTTTTCTGTGCTTTTAATTTTATTCTCACAAATGCTCTGTGGTATAAGCTAGGCTGAAAGACTTTAATAGCACTATGTAAATGTCCATAACCTACAGGGGATTTGAACTACTCATTAAAAAAAACCCAACCCAGTTGGGCTTAGAGAAGGGTCACAGGTGGAGTTGTCCAAATACCAGTCTGCCTTTCCCCATGAACATTCTAGGTTAGAGAAGGTGTATTAGAGGTGGAATGAGAACCTGAGGGCCACACGCTACTGTCACTGAGGCACGTTTGAGCCATTTTCTCTCTTCCGTGTAAAACACAGCCATAGTCACCCCTCATTATTCAGATTTTTAATACCTATGGCATTTGTGTATCTGGAACAGAATTGTATAGGGTTTTGATATCCGTGACTTCATAGGCTAGCACTATGGACTGGCATTTCCACAGTTTTTTTTCAGATGGAGGGTGGCTGAGACTGAAGTCAGTTCAGAGTTCTGGAGATGCCGAATTTGGGCACTTCTGAGTTTTTGGAATTCTAAACTCTGATACCACTGTGGACTTTGAGTTGCAGAACTGCTTACTTTGGTAGTTTGATTGCTTTGGTCTTTCTCATTATGTTGATCATTTGATTGCCTTGACCTTGCTGATTCTGGCATTCCTAAGACTGAGACAAGTGGAAGTAAATCACATCCATTTGTTCCATAACTCCTATATCCTTAGGAAGCATTAGGAACAAGCCACATCTTTTTTCAAGAGGCAAATATGGGACCAAAAGATTCTATGATTGCTTTTTGTTGTCTCAGCCAGACACACAAGACAGTTGTAAGTTTATCTTTGTATGTACAAGGCTTTTCTGGAATGGTTTTGCTTGCAAATACCAGGCACCAATCAAATGCCTGCCTCTTCTTTTTGTTATTTTTTGTGCTCTTGACTGGCTTCCATTATTTGCAAGAGAAATCAGTCCAGAAGGCCCAATACGCACAAATGTAAGCATCATAAGAACATAAGAGGAGCCCTCCTGGATCAGGCCACAGCCCATCTAGTCCAGCATCCTGTCATGCACAGTGGCCCACCAATTGCCCATGGGCATCACAGACAGAGACAAGGGCAAACCTCCTGCTTTAAAATCCCAGCAAATGCCTTAGAATGATCCTGTTTGTCACCCCAGCCTGAAAGATGTACTTAGGCATCCATTCTAGTAGCCATTGATACATCTGTCATCCATAAACTTGTCTAAGCCTTCCTTAAAGCCATCTAGGCTGTTACCTGTTACCACCTCTTCTGGCAGCAAGTTCCATAGACCGGTGACTCTCTGGGTGAAGAAATCCTTCCCCTTGTCTGATCTGACTCTCCTACCCATCAGCTTCATCGCTATTACAGGAACCCCAGCATTGATGGACTAACCTGGTGCAGCGCCATCTAACTAGGACGTAGTAATCGCCAAGAGAGGATTTCCTGCATTATCACCTCCTAGTGGGATATCCGGCTGCCATCTGGGGCAGCCTTGATAAATAATTTTGTTAAGATCCATCTTGTTTTGCTCATTACTTGAACATGCCCAATATAGAGCCCATATGCCGACAACCTTTTGGCAGGCCTCTGAATTATATACGAACAGTGTGTGTTTGTGTATTTACAGTGAACTGCCCGTTCTGTTTTGTGTGGTTATTGAAAGCAGAGAAAAAAGGGAACCTGTTTGCTTATAAACATTTGTAATTGTATGTGAAAGCTGGCTCTCCCATATGCTTTTGGGTGCATGGGTCTATCTTGCGGTGGACAGGGTAAAACACTAGCAGACTTGAGCAAAGGACGGCTACATTAATTTTGTCAATTAGCCTTCTCCTACTCTCTGCTACCCTCCAAGTGTTTTAGATTATACAAGGAGTGCAAATCTGTACAGAATGGCATTCATGTGCCCCTACTACAAATGTGAACCGTGCCTGGGTATCTAATGAAATGTTCTGTGACATCATACTTTTGGAAATGTGGACAGGGATATCACTGAGACTCATCTACAACATGCCCTTATCAGCCAGTTAGCAAGTTATGAGTAAAATCATCAGGCAAGCGAGCTCTCATGGTAGGCCAAGAGAATGAGCTTTCAATAATCAGTTCTGTTTGATTGGAGCCAAGCAGTGGGGAGTCATAGGTCTGGTTACCCCGAAAAGCACAGCTTTCTTCTGCCTAGAGCAGTGGCGCAACATCTGATTGGAGGGTGTGAAGTAAAAAAGATGCTCATCAATCATCAATTACTTTGCGTCTTTGGGGACATGTTGTGCTCCCACTGCGGGCAATGGCATGTTGCGTCTGGCCGATGGGAAGTCGCTTTGGTGGGACAGTGTAGCTTCTGATCGCTCTGTCAGGCAACCTGGAAGTGACTGCACTCTCCCTGCACGGCTTCTGATAATCGGGTCTAACCAACAGGAAGTCACTTTGGAGGGATGGCGAAGTATAGTGTGAGTCTGGGCACAGCCACTATCTCACCAATCAACATGGCTGAGGTCTTGGCACAGTGACACAATATTTTCAGGAGGGGCTGAGAACACAACAACAAGGCTCTGGTCAATGGAGACATATAGGAGAATGATGGAAGGAACCCCAATTCCATCGGTTACATCTACCGCTATTTAGCAACATGTGACTTCTGCACTTCATGCTTCAAGGTTCATCTGGTGGAGTCAACTTTGTCTGCTTGACATGCAGTGTTTTTAGCATGTACTACTGGGTTGCAGATCTTTTTTTTTTTTGTCCATGAATGTAACTCTCCTTAAGGAGAGAGCAGAATTCAAAACATATAGGAACTCCACTCAGTTGAAGTAAGTGGTACATCTTGATGTTTTCTAAATATTTTTTTGAAATGTTGATGAGTTGTAGGCTGCCTGTGTTAAATCATATAGATTAAAGAACACTTTTGCACAGCTGTTTTGCAATATGAACTATAAACTTGATGATACTCAAATAAAAAAGAAAAGAGCCATGAAAGCTACTTATTATAGATATGCTTAGTTCACAAATTCAGGTTCTAAAGTACAAATCCTCCTTGTACCTAAGTCTTATCTTCAAGATAATGAAGCTGGGTACAAGAAGTACTGATATCAGTTATATTGTCATGCTAACTTCTGAATTCCTGAGGTGACCCACACTTTAATTTCCTGCTTGCCTTAAGTCTTACAGTGAGCAAAGCTCAGCTAGAATATAACTTGGAAAACTTTAGAACAGTGATGGCGAACCTTTTGAGCTCGGTGTGTCAAAATTCACAAAAAAACTAGCTTAACTCGGGTGCTGTGTCACATCTAGAAATATCATTAATTTTGTGATATTTGTAGCTCTAGTAAAAAAGTTATATTTTTAATAGATGTGTTTTATGAAAAGCAAAAACAAATAATTATTTGCATTAGTGACTTTTGTACAAATCTTCAGTTGAAAGTTGGTATTTTGTACACTTCAAGAACAAGCAAGCACTACACGCCCAGGTGCCAGGGTGACGAGGTGTGTCACCCAAAAGGGCTTGGCGTGTCACCTGTGACACGCGTGTCATAGGTTGGCCATCACCGCTTTAGAAGGTAGTGTTTCCTTCTAAACTATCCTGGCACAGGGATTTATATAGTCTGCCCTTGCTTTGTGACTCTGTTTCCATTTGTTACTTTGAAGCCACTGATGGCAACTTTTGAGTTAAAACATGGCATGTAGCTTTCTTCGGGCCTGTTCACACGCACCCATATTCTGGAATATATCTTAGGATAGGGGTCTGTTGTCTGCATGCTAATGCAGACTCTGGCAGGCCTCACTTGCTGTAGTCTGCACTAACATGTGGACAGCAGGGCCCTAGTAAGGAATATATTCCAGAATAAAGCTGAGTGTAAACAGACCCTTAGTCCAACTTAATACAGAACACTTCATGAGCTGCTTTCATAGGAAGATGTTGGTATTACAAGGAGTATTTGGGTTAAGTGGATATGATGGCTCTGTTGCTAGTCAAGAAGACCTGTGGTCTTCTTGTTAAGAGTGTCAGATTCTTATCTGGTAGTCTCCCGGTTAGAGTCCACACTCCTCCACAAAGTCAGCTGGGTGGCCTTGGGCTAGTCACTGCTTTCGTTCTGAGCTCTCATAGCCCCACCTACCTCACAGGGTGTTCATTGTGGGGAGAAGAACAGAAAGCTTTGTCAGCCACTTTGAGTTCTCTTGAATGAGTGAGAAAAGCAGGGTAGAAAAGCCAGCTCTTCTTCTTCTTTAAAAGGATATTGATCTTACAGTATTGTTTCCATAACCTCTCGTGTCTATTATTTTATAACGGCTGTCTGCATGTGTGATTGGAATGAGACGGGACAGTTTGCAGCCTTATTGACCTTCATTTTCCAATTTATGTAACAACTGATTTTGTTTTGAAATGTGTATTTTTAATTATCTTAGAATACTTACACTTTTAAATACACACACACAGATGTTGTTGGGCACCACCAAGTTGCGGCCACCTCCTGGTTAAGTGGATGGACCCCTATATGCAGTTTTCTTGGCAGAGATACAGAAGTGGTTTGTCATTGCCTGCTTCTGGGGAGAGGCTGGAGAACAAGCCAGTAATCCTCTGCTTTCCAGTCTGCTTGCATTACCACTGAGTTACAGCCATTTTTATTATCTGTCAACATGGTTGCATCCAGATGTTGGTTACTTATTCTGCTACATTTGGATATTTCAGAATAAAGCATGGATGTCCCCAGATATCCATGCTTTATTCCAGAATATCCAAATAAAAGTAAGTGATGTCTGGATGAATCCTCAGTTTTCTCTCTCGTTATTGTTTTTTGGGTACCATGTAGTCATGACCAATGCCTGGTTGACTTCACAGGCACCTCAATGAGCACCTCTGTGCAGTTTTCTTGGCAGAGGTACAGAAGTGGTTTGCCACTGCCTACTTCTATCTCTGTCTATCTCTGTCTCCATCTCTATACATAAGCAATTTGATGATAACTTGTATACCTAGATTCTTTGTTTCTCAGCCTCTGCTAGTTTGATTTAGGTTGATTGTAATTTTGGGGTAAGTGAGGTGCTGCTCATTACAATCTTCATTTGGGCCAATGCTACCACTGCCTAGAAACGTAATTTTAAATAGTTAAACCTGATGGTATCACAGAGTAGTCATGGAATGGGCACAAATTCTGATTTTTTCCAGCTCATTTCCCATCCACCAGCAGTAGGCTATAGATTACTTTCCAGAAGGTGGCACTTGACATGTTGAGGCTCTGCCTGAAAGTCTCTGATATTTTTCACCTAATATTTGGGTGGCACTCAAATACATTTAGGTGAGATCAAAGGGGACTTCTGACCATGCCTCACCATGCTATTATCACCTGGTAGATTGTCACAGTCCACACTTCTCCTCCCCTAATTATTTCTAGAAGTTAAAGGGCTCCTGCTTTGAGTAGCATCAGAAAATGGACCTCTCATTGGTGCTGCCGCTGTGAGAGTCTAGAAATGGGACCTAGCATTTATGTCACCTTTATCTGTTCAGAAGATCTGGTGTTTCCATGTTTCTTCTGTAACCAAGTCCTCTTCCATTGTAAAATTCTAAAACGTACTGGAAGTAGGAAGGGGGAAGGAAGCTCTTTAATTTGCAAGAGGTTCAGAAGTGCAATTTTGCTCTCTAATTTCTGAATTTTCCTTATTCAAAAATGAGACTTTGGCTGACAAAGCACTTTCAGAGTTCACAATGTCTGCTTCTAGTTATGCTGAACATTAAACTGTAGGAAATGACTGTCAGTTAAAAGCACCTGTAATATTTGTTAATAATTAAAGAAAGATTGCCCACTCAGGATAACCAGGTACATTTGTTACATTAAGAGATGTGGGTTTTTTGTCGTGTAGAGCCAGTACATTTAATTCTTTATAGCTGTAGTCAGTGTGCAAATGTAGAAGCAGTAAGTAAGCCAATGAAGCAACATTGAGGCAGAGGAAGGATGTAGTGGACTAGATAAGGAGCTGCAAAGTTAATTAACTATGCAAGTAAATCCAGAGCTTAGATCTCATGTATCTGTCATACCCTTCCTAGTTTCTTCCAATGAACTGAATATGGCAAACATTATTCTTGTTCCTTCTAATTTCCATAATCACCTTATAAAGTAGGTTATGTACTTGTCCTGAGGGCTTCAGAGCTGATCTGCTTCTGCTCATGGTCAACATCTTCATTTTAAACCTTCAGGTCTGACTGCTCACACCTTTTCATTTCTAGCTCTTTTATTTGTAGGCTTTCCATCTTCCACTTGGACTTTCCTGAATGGAAAGTCCACAAATGAAATGGATACAAATGAATAGGGGTGAGTGTTCGGACCGGAAGATGGACCAAAGAAGGTTTAAAGTGAAGACGTGACTATGGCCTAGAGTTTAGGGGAACCATGGAGGTTCAAGTCTATCACAGTAAGTTGATGGAATAACAGATATGGGACCTGGCCAACCAATATAAATCAATGGCATTACAGAGGAAAGAGTTAAGTAATAAGGTAAATACAAGTTATTTAAGGAGCCAAATCACACTATTCAAAGTTTCTGAGGTCACGTTAAACAGGGAAGTAATATTTTTTTTAACAAGGCAACACTGTGTTATAGGATAACTGTACTTAATACATTTCATAAGACTGTTTTTTTTTGTCATTTTCTTTCATTGTGCCTACACATGAAAATATAATTGCAGTCTGATTTCCTCAATAATTAATAAAAACAAGTGTACAAATGCAATTGTTAATTTAATTCAGGTCATTTATTCTTTCCTCAATTTTTCCCATTCTTCTTTTGCAGAGAAAAATAAAGGATATAGAAGTTCAACGGTAAGTGTTTGTCTTACCGAATATAGCAGCTTGGTTTTAGTGTGGTGGTATGGTTTTTAAGCAAATCTACTTTTGCCTGGAAATCAGCAGGAAGTCTAGATAATAAATCTAATGAGCTGCTGATATCCTCTGTGCTGCTGTGCTACAATAAAGGCTTGTGTTTACTCCTTTTAATTATTTTTGCTTGTTTTGTCTGTTTTTTAAATTTATGAAGTACAATGGGTTGTAATTTGTTTTCATTTGCTTTGATAATGATTCTGGGCCTGTTTGGTGAAGGATGGCTTGGGTTATAAATGTACACGGTGTATAAAATATTTCCTTTTTCCCCATAATGTCTCTTCTTTACTACTTCCCATTAAAAATTTTGTACTCGTTTTAGCATTGTTTTATACAGTTTTGATATGTGTGTATTTTATATGTTGGTAGCCGCCCAGAGACCCTAGGGTGTGGGGCGGGATATAAATATAAATATAAATAAAATAAAAATAAATAAATTACTCTTTCTTTATGGACCTTCTGCATGGACTCTTAATATGGATTAAGGGTTACTTCTAGCCCTCTGATATGGATTAAGAGTCACACAGCCCACTGGTCCACTCTGTCCACATTAGACAATGTGTGATCTGGATTAAGGGAGGCCTTAATTCAGATCACTGGTATACCTGTTGAAACAGGTATACCAGTGGACCAACATGGCCTTGATCCAGAACACAGGAGCATGTCTCCACTGGTTGAGACTACCACACAGGGCATCTTTTATCACCCCACCCCCTGAGGCCCCAACGCTAGGAAAAATTTTTCCTAAGCCCTGGTGGCATATTCTATGTTTTTTTCTCACCCTTTTCAGTGACATCTATTTTACAGGTTCTTAATTGTTAAAAACTACCTTTTATTTTTCTTTTTACTTCAACAGCCTGGCTGTTTTGGTTACCCTCTGAGCATCTTCTTCATTGTCGTCAATGAATTCTGCGAAAGGTTTTCCTACTATGGAATGCGAGGTGATTTCCCCCCTCTTTTTACTTTGATTCTTGTGCTTAAAATGCTTCTTTACCTCCTAATTACTTTGTTTTGATTTGTTTTGCAGCTGTGCTTGTCCTCTACTTCACATATTTTCTCAGTTGGGATGATAACCTGGCCACAGCCATTTATCACACCTTTGTTGCCCTCTGCTATTTAACACCAATTCTTGGAGCTCTCATAGCTGACTCGTGGCTAGGAAAGTTCAAGTGAGTAAAAACATAAAATATTTCTGGGGAAACAACAGATGAACAGAGAAAAAGGACCAGCGAGTTCATCTGAGTACATTAAAATCTTTGAAGATTTTTTGCAAGTTTTTTCACCATATTTGAAAAAAAAGTCCTTATTTGTGGAGCTACGGTTTGACACAGAGCACTTGGTAGACATAACAAAGTGTGGTCTAATAATTGTAGAAAAGCCAGAAGTTTTACTTATCTCCTTCTATTTACACTTCCACTCAGGTGCCCCTGTGTAATTTATCAGATAATATATACTTTTAAGCAGATAAAGTGTAATTTTATCTGATTCTGGGGAGACAGAAGCTATTGTTGATTTTTTGCCAGTTTTTCCTCTGATAAGAATACCGTCAAGAAAAGAGTGACTACCATAACTTTGCTCCTTCCTTTCTTGAGATTATGCACTGTTTGAAGGCTTGCGAGGGATCTGTTAGCATTAGGGATGTGCATGAATATTTGAGATATTTGTTGTCTGGATGAAATTGGACGGGTTCGGAAATTCATATATAAATCGAATGTCCAGACATTCATTTTTAGTATGCATACGAATACAAATATTTTGAATTATTCATACAACCAATTCAGACATTTGTACGTGTTGCGTACGTATCCGTGCCCATCTGTGGGATAAAAACGTGATGCATCCGGATTCATACAGATGTGCACAAAAGTGTATGAGATTCATATAATTGGATACCTATCAAATATTAGTACTAATAGATACAAATCTAGTCGTATTGGTTCGAATCTCCAGACATTTGTTTTTTCTTTATTCGTACGAATTCAGATATTTGAATTTTTTATTTGAATTGAATCGAATTCAAAAATAGCATTAATGCACACCCCTAGTTAACAAACATGCATCATGACAAGGATTATATGTATGATTACATAAAGAATTTTTGTTTCAATAAAGTTCATTAACTTACCATTTTTAAAATAATGTTTCCTTTTGAAAAATCCTGCACAAATAGAGACTGGTATATAACTTGCCAGTTATAATTGTGTAAAAGATATTTTGTGTTTAAAAATATGATCATTATTCAACTGAAGAATGATTAGCTTAGCTACAATAAGTTACAGTACTTCCTGGCATCTACTGTCGACAGTCTCTGTTTAGTTCTATTCTATTTTGTGTGGGAGTAGATTGAAATGTGCTCTCAACATTACTGGACTAGGAATTCTGGTTTTGTGGGCAAGACAGATGCTGAGTACAGTATCTGTGATGTACATATCAAGTTGTACATTGGTCGTTATATAATTGTAAAATATATAGATTGTGCTCTCATTACTAAGCTCTGGGGAGCTATAGGGTGCTTCTGCATTTGCTGCCAAAAAACAAATCTAAGAAGATCCCTTTTTTGGTGATCCAACTTCCCAAGGATCCGTTCCAAATAGGGACGGATCTGAAGGGCCCTCTTGCATCCGCACACGTGCGGGGAGGATGGATCTGGCAGGACGGATGGTTTGGGTGCTGTGTGGAAGCCACAGCACCCATTCCAAAAGTTCGCCGGATTCCCGAGGGGCCAACACCGCCCCCGGAGCCACAGGACTGAAGCAGGCAGCTGCCAGTCACCGCATGTTTCCGGCGGCGCACGGCGTGTGAGGGAGGGGCTTCCGAGGCAGGCCGTGCTGCTTCTGCCACTCCCAAAATGGCAGCCACCAGGACAGCCATCCCTTTGCCTAGCCATGTGCGGAAGGGTCCTGCTTCCACACAGATCCAGGCGAAGGGACAGATTGAAGACCTAGTTTTTTAGGTCTTCAATTTAAACCGGTTTTTGGTGGCAAGACCCCATTTAGACTCAGCTCTTGCGCGCCAAAATGCGGAAGCAGCCGCCTCCAAGGGTCTGGAAAGAGGTCTCCAATGCGGAAGTATGAAAGTGTTTTGTATGTGTCCTAAATGTATGTTTAAACCAGTTTCCATGGCCAATGCGGAAACACCCCTTCTTACAATAACCACTAAGTTGCCATTCCTCTTTGATCAAAAAAGAGATTTTGTTTGTTTGGCAACAGTTTTGATTATTATTCCCCATGAACAGTAATTTGGCCGTGAGCACCTCCACCTGGAATCCTGCAGCCCATCTTCTCAAGGGCTTCTAAGATCTGGACCACTGGGCTGGGACTCTCAGCAGGGCTTTCAGGGCTGCACTGCTTCAAACCCTCACTCAGCAAAGGAAGCCAAGGTGATGCACCCATCACCTGCTATGTCTGATGTGTTGCCCTTGCCTGAGCTCATGCAGTGCCTGTGGATTTGTCCCAGGATTGCCGAGCAAGAATTTTCTAGGATTGCACTCTTGCCGGGGTCTCTGTAAGGCACTGAAGGAGACTGCTTCCACTAAAACCTGCCATTTCGATCAGGGTCAAAGAAACAGCAGCAGCAGCAATGCATTGCACTTTAATTAGCCCCACTCAGATTTCCTGATCTAGGCCTGCACAACATGGTGGCTTTCATCATATTTGATCTTCACCCTGCCAGTAAACATCTCTTACACAGCTAAACAAGAAATAAAGATACAGTAATAATAATGAACTATCACGAGCAGCATCTCTGCAAAGACATCTTGGTCATTGCTAGGCAGTAACTCAGCAAGTGATGCTAATGCTTCCTGATTAACTAGCTCGACAGCTCTGTTTAGAAAGAAAATAACATTTTTACAGGTTGGAAATAAACTTCCTTAAGTAATCTGCATGCAGATCTATGCTAAGAATAGGAACAGCATAGGCTGTATTGGCACTGGACAATGTTGGCTTGTCTTCAACTATAACCTGCACTCATATTTTTGGTTTTCTTGTCCAGAGTTAAGTGTTATGTTACAGAAATAAAAAATGGATGCACCAATAGAAATGTTTTTTCCTCTGCTTTCTTCTTAACAGGACCATTATTTACTTATCTATTGTTTATACCATTGGGCAAGCAGTCTTGTCGGTAGGATCCATACATGACATAATGGATCAAAACGGGGATGGCGCGGCCGATAATCCAAACATTCCCATGTGAGTTTTAGCAGTTCTTTCTGTTTTCTGCGTGCATGGGCTGGAAAATATTAGAGAGGCAATGTACCACAAATCCTTTACTTGCTGTGGTTTTATTTATCATAGCTTGTTTGTTTGTTTATATTTGTTTAACAAAACAGTAGCTTTGATTTTTTTTTCTCTTTGCCCTTTCATACAGTTCTCATTATGTATCAAGGTCCAAGTAGTTTAATTTTAAAATATGAATAAAACTGCAACTATGATCTGGAGGAAATGCTTCACTTATTAGACTTTCATCTAATCAAATTTCATCTGTTTCCATACCAACAATCAGAAAAGGGATACCCTGAACAACTTTAAAAATATATCAGTTATCCCATAACATGCCTATACGGCCGTAATCACACCTTCACTTCTTCAACCCATCTTCAGGCCTGACTGCTCACAACTTTTAATTTTTATCTGTTTTATTTGTGGACTTTCCACCCTCTGTATGGACTTTCCTGAATGGAAAGTTCATGAATAAAATGGATAGAAATGAAGAGATGTGAGCAGTCAGATCCGAAGATGGTCTGAAGATTTAAATTGGTGTGACCATGGCCTAAGATTTTACATTCAGATTGTATGTTAGTTCCCATGAGATGTGGCATTGGATTATCAGTTTGGATGGTTTCAGAAAAGGTTTGAACCAATAAATGGACTTCAACGTTAACAATGGCTGTTAGCCCTGATGGTGGCTGAAGGTAGTTTGCTCAGAGACTGCAAGCAAGGCAAACTATGTGCCATGTCCTGCTGGTGGGCTTCCTCTGAATGTAGCTGGCCACTGCAAGAGTAGACTGGCTGACTGGATGGGCCATAGGTCATAGGTTAATGTTAATTTATTTCTGTCTGTTGCAGTGCTTTGTCTATGGTCGGTTTAATCCTTATTGCTTTTGGGACTGGTGGAATCAAGCCCTGTGTAGCAGCATTTGGTGGAGATCAGTTTGAAGAACATCAGGTAACACATTCTGGATGTGCAGTATTTCCCTGAATTTGTTTTCCTTTGTAAGAGAAAGCAAGGAGGCCTCAGGAACAAGCTGTGGCTTAGACCATTCAACCTGCAGAGCATATGTAGAAAGCTTAAGGGGGTGAAAATAGAAGAATGGAAATGATGTTTTCTTTCTTCTCTTTTGGCTGAAGCTGGGCAAAAGAAGAGATCAGGAAGAAGAAAGTCCTGAGGCCAATTTGCACTACGGCCTTTAGTCAGCAATTAGTGCAACTCTGGTGAAAAGCATTCTCATGTCCACTAGGCTGATACAACCTAGAAGCGTGCCTGCCCTCACTAGAGGTGCACTAACTGCTGATTAGATATGGAGCACAATTTTGTCACTGGGATCGGTCCCACCCCTCTGCATCGGCCTGCTGCCATGTCACAGAATATGTAATGTGGCTGGTGGCAGCCAACCGAGGCAGTGAGGAGATGGGACTCCCAGCTTTCACACTGGTGGCACAGGCTGGTCAATGGAGGACCATTCACATTTTTGGCTGGTAAGAGATGCTTTGGGGAAGTGTCTCTCATAACAAATGCAAATGGTCCTCCTGTACCTGGTGTGGACCAGCCTTAGTTCATGGCAGACTAATGAGGTAAGTACAGAAATACCTCCGGTCATACTGCATGCTCAGCCCTGACAAAGGCTGTGTTCAAACATAATAAAAAGGTCAGCTGAGAGACAGTAACATGTGGCCCTCGTGTACCCAACCATTCTGCAATCCAGAATGTTATCTAGCACATGACTTATAAGCCAATGCAATGCAGGAGTGATGCTGTCCTACAGATATTCCCCCTTGTGGTGAATGTACATCCAGGTGATGTTATTTCTAATTTAGGAACGGAATTTGGGTTGAAGGAGAGTAACGCAATCTCCTGCTATGTATGGAAGACTGAATAAAATTTTAGATGAAATGATTAATATGTTCTAAGAATGACTGTATCTAGGGAGAAATCATATAGGCCTGGCCTAGTGGAGAGTATTACCAGTTCCAATATCCTTTGGCCTGAAATCATGAACACCAGAAAAGCCACCTTATAGAACAGCTTTCTGAGAGAGATTTCTTTCAACAGTAAAAAAGCATGTAGCAAAGCCCTGAGTAGCTCCTATGAAGTATGGGCCACTGATGATGAGATTAGTCTAATGCTTCTCAAAAAACTGGAAAGTATCTGGTTTGTAGCCAATGGGGAATCACCAACAAATTAAGTACTGGTGCAATGGCAATCAGTTGATCCTCAGTCCTATTATACATTAAGTCTGAGGTAAAACCCTCCTTAAGAAAATCCAGAATTGCTGAACAGGGAGGCACCACTGGCTAATACAATGGTTGTTACACCAGAGTGGAAACATTTTTCAAGCAGCTGCAATTTAAAGGTAACACAAACTCCCCTGCCACAAGGAGATTCCACTCAGCTGTCAATGAGGACTTTGGCATAACCACCCACTAGCCTTGGACCAATCACTTGGGTGGGATTTCCTGCTCAAAGAATGGTGAGAGAGTACATTTCATATCTCTGGTCAAATGCAGTTTTGAATTCTCATTTATGTGAGGATGTAGTCCCAGAGCTGCTTAAAATACTCTTTGTCCAAGACAATTTTTGTCTCCAGAGGAGCAATTTGGAGTCAACTCAAGAGAAGTGGTTTGGGGGCACCCAGTACTCTTAAAAGGTACCCCCTCAAATATAACAACATATTTAGATGAGGTCTAAAAGTCATGATTTCTAGTTCTTTATGATTATTACTTTTATACCAATAAACATTTTAGATTGTTGTAAAACTTTATTTAAAACATTTATATACTACTTGATATGATGTGGGGTTTTAAAATATTGTTTGAACACAGGTACAAAACAAATTTACAGAAAAAAGCAGTACCAAGTAGCAGTTTGGGGGATTTCCCTTTTCTTTCAGAAATTGAAATCTGCCTTCCAAAGTATTTCTATGGTTTACACTTATATACCAGTACTTCTCTTTCATCATTTGGATGGAAGAATGTGGAATGGAGATATACTGAGGAGTATGACTATATGGTTTTTCCATCTCTTAGCTTCTCCTGCCCATTAAATCTGTAACTTCACTAAACTTGTATTGGCAATTTCCCCACTGCCTATTAAAAAAAACATTTGTAGTCATTCAGCCTCACTAACCCTCTTCTGTTGAATCCTCTGAATTCTTAAAAGTATACAATTTTTTTAAAGAGTAGTGGTATCTTTACTACTTATGAGATTAATAGATGTTTGTTTTTTTTAACCTTATTACTCACTGTGGGACCATGCACACAAGCTGGATAAACATAAATTATAAAACAAAATCATTAAAATTATTTAAATGAATACTATACATTATTTTAAAAATTCAATTTTTACATTATTTATCAAAGTTGTTATCCAAAACATGTTTACTTATTAAGGTTTTGTAATTGTAGTAGATGCAGCTATTAAGCTAGGAATATGATCTTTGTGTAGTTGTAGCCCATTTATTTATTTATTTATTTATTTATTTATTTATTTATTTATTTATTTATTTATTTATTTACATTTATATCCCACCCTATACCCTAGGGTCTCAGGGCGGGTATGACTGGGTTGGGAAAAGATTAAAAGAAATCATCTTTTGAATATTGTCCAATAGTATGATGACCCACTGTTCAGCAAAATGCAATTTAGCAAGATCGAAGGAACATTGACCTCAGCTCATATATTCCTTGCTTCTTGTCCCAGAGTCTTTCTACACTTCCTGTCCTGTCCAGGGGACAGAAATAGTGCACTCCCACTGGCATGCACTAGCATTCGCATTTGTAAGTGCTAGTGCATGCCATCTCCCCCCCCCCCCATGTGTCCCAAGATCTACTAGAGTTCCAGACATGTGACTGGGCAGCGCAGTCTTTGTCCCATTAGCCGGTGCTGTCACTGGAACAATGGTGATGCACCGCACACCCATGCTAGCATCTCAGATCACCTGTTGCGCCAAGGCATTTTAGGTGACCCCTGGCACCAGAAGAGGTACAAATGCTCTCTCTACTGGCCAAGACAGGTAAGCTTGCAGGCCCTAGTGAACGCTGGGTAACTTCCGCGATAGCAGGCCATGTTTCTGATGTGGAAATTCCTCCTGCAACTGCAGATGGTGCTTTTCAAATGTGCACTAGCAGGCCAAGTGCGAAAGGGTCTCTGATATGTTCTCTGATCATAATTAAGTAATTTCTGAAAGTGAACTATACTTTTGAAAGAAACAGACACCAATATAATACACCACTTTTCTCTTCATTTTAGGAGAAACAAAGAAACAGGTTCTTTTCCATATTTTATTTGGCGATTAACGCTGGAAGCCTTATCTCTACAATAATCACTCCAATTCTTAGAGGTAAAATGTATTGCAAGAATGTATGCCTTTGAAAAATATCATTTTAGATAATTAGTTATAAATCAATATCAAAGCATTTCCTTAATATGTGGAAGGAGTTTGAGAATCATGGATGGAAGACATATCATCTGGACTGTATAACAGTGAACCGATTTCCATTTTGTGGAAAGGATTTTTTTGGGGGGGCACTTCTCTGTGCTGTGGTCTCTCTTCTGTCTTTGGCCTTACTAGCCACCCTCAGGGCCTGTAGCCCACTTAATAGTCATAGCTGAGATATAGCTCAGCATAAATTGGAATTACTCTTTGTTAGCTCTGTCCTATTCAGGAAAGAAACTGTCGTTACCAACAAAATGTACCTGCGCATGTCAGAATTTTATTTGTAAAAAGCCTTTGGCTGAAGAAAGGGTGGCTAGCAACTGCACAAAGCACAAATATAATCTTAAAGAATGAGAGACTATGACGCTTTCGGTACTGGGTCTCATTCAAGGATGCATCCTGGATTAGGGGCCTGCCATAGTTTGCGTTACATGCCAGAATAAGAACCAGCCTGGGAAGGGCTTAGGTTCTTGTCCATCTGAAGTGGGATCCCCTAGAACTCTTAAGAAATTGCTAATTCTGAATTTGGTCACTATTGAAGAAAGAATAACAGGTATAATCTTTTTGGGTTCTAGTAAAGAAAGAGCTGTGTTGATATTTGCCACTTCTTCCATTTAGGGCTTCAGTGTGGAATTCACACAAAACAACAATGTTATCCTCTGGCATTTGGCATTCCTGCCATACTAATGGCTACGGCATTGCGTAAGTTCCACGCTTCCATTTTCTAATATTTCTAATATATTTGTTTTGCTCTGCTTCAGTTCAATTTATTACTGTTGTGGTCCAAAGACCCCTAACAAATACGTAGACAAATAAACAAATAAAACAGAACATTGTTTAAAGTAAGTCAGATTAGAATCTAGACTTCCTGATCTTGATGACTTTAGATTGCAGTATGACTTTAGATTGCAGTATCCCTCAAAAGTAGGAATTAGAGTCCATTTTCGTTTGTGGTAGATTGCTTTGTTGTAGATTATTTTTAATGTAACTTATCTGCAGCAGAGAAAACACTGCAAGAAAGAATTTTAATGCAATTTTCAGCTGCCTTCAAAATTGCATGTGTAGTAGGGGGAAAAATCTACTGAACGGTTTGTTAAACTACCCACTGCATCAGAAGTTGAGTAAACATTGAATTAAGGGTGTCTATGGGCCTGTCCCCAAGGAATAAAAAGTCTGCCAAGACTCTCCTTTTGCCTCTGAGCGCCCCCAAGCCAGGGTTTTTAACGAGGTTCCAGCGCTACAAAACATGGAAATCGCGCGACAAAATACATGCACTTTAAACAACTCTTCCAGCGCTCTTTCTGTAAGTCGTGGGTTTTCCTCGCTACATTTACCTTGAGGACGCTCCGTGGCAAAAGGGGTGGGGATTGCCGCCTGCACACACAGCAGAAACACAAGCAGCTTCACTTTCTAAAGCTCAGAACTAAAGAGCCAGAATCACGCAGAATTGCAACATTGTTGCAATCGCTGTGAGGTGTGAAATGGGTGGATTATTGCTAGGGGTGGATTTTAAAGCGATAACAGGGAAAGTGATGAGTGAATGAGTGATCGTGCGCTGGACAGGGTGGATTTTTGAAAGCAATAACAGGGAAAGTGGTGAGAGTGAATGTTTTCCAGCACAAGAAGCCATTTTTTTGGGGGGGGAGATCTGGGAGACGAACAGAGAGCCGATCGCTGTTTCTCCTTTGCACTTGTCAGGGATTGTCTTCCTGGTTGTGGCCACACCGAGCGCAGTCCCTCCCCATTCCCGCTGGCACCCTATGAACAAGAGCAGGGGCGGGGAGAAAAAGATGCGCGCAAAGAAAACAAGGATCCTATGGGGACGGAAGGTGCGTTAAAAACACGCATTTTCCTGAGCCTCATGCGGACGCTTATTCCTGATTTGCATGGCACTTCAATAGAGTGACAGTAGAGTGACAGTGGAGAAGTAAATAAGTCTTTTGGGGATGCAGCCTATTTCTAAGTTATAGAAGGGTTACCAAATCTCTACTAGCTACATAATCGAAATTTGTTTCCTGATTATTTTTCTTTTAACATACTCATCTCCCCGTTTATTTATATTTCATTACTGCCCCATACCCAAATGCCCAGAGTAGATCACAATAAAATAATTAAGAAAACAGGTAAAATAAATTATCTAAAACAGTAATACAGTTCCTACGTGGGGAGGGGATGCTGTTCCCTGAGCAGAAGGCCAGGGTAAAGAGATGCATCTTCACGAGATGTCTGAATACCTACAACGAGACACATCAGAGTGGGAGGCTGTTCCACATTTGGGGGTCATCACCAAAGATGACCTCCTATATGTCCCCACTTCCTTCACTGCTGAAGTGGATGGCACAGCCAAAAGTGCCTCACTTGCAGATCTTAGGCCATAAGCAAATTTATATGGGAGAAGGTGTTCCCTTAGATATTTAAGTCCCAAGCTATTTAGGGCCTTATAAGTTAATGTTTCATACCTTGAACTGGGCTCAGTAGCAAATAGCCAGCCAATGCTACTATAGAGTCCATCCAGAAGTACCAGTTAGCACTTTAGCTGCTGCATTCTGCTTAAGGGACGTGGGTAGTGATCCAGCTGTAGCTGGAAGTAGATGCACTTGGCCACCACCTCCACCTGGTGGTAGAGCCTCAAGTGTCATTACTGAGTCTAAGAGTACCCCCAAATTATGCACACATTCCTTTAAGGACCAAGCAACCCATATCTTGTCTGGATTTAACTTCAATTTATTGGCTTCCATATACCAAACACCTGTCAAACACTTCAATAACCTCTTCTGATTTAGATGGAGAGATAGAGCTGTGTGTCATCTGATGGCATCTTACCCCAGACCTTCTGATGACCTCTCCTAGCAGCTTCATATAGACATTAAAGAGTATGAGAGATAAGATTGATCCCAAGGAATGGCACAAGTAAGTTCCCAGGGTCTCAAGCAGAAATCTCTCAAAACTCCTCTCTGGCCTTGGCCTTGGAGGAGGGAGTGGAACCATCATAACGTGATGCTTCCAGCTTCCAAACTCCATAAACTTTCCAGAACACTGTGGTCAATGGTACCGAAAACCACTGCGAGATTCAGAAGAACGAACAGACTGACATTTGTCGTGTCTTTCTCTCAGAGAAGGTAATCAACCATGGTGACACAAGCAGTTTTAAATGGATCTAGATAGTCAGCTTCCTTCAAGCATGATGCTTCATTAAGCTCCGCTAAATTTTTCCAAAGTTCCTTTTGTCTGCGATTACTTGTGTGTAAGTGGTTTGCTCAGTCTTTACATTTTCTTGTGTGGCACAAAACTGCTCCATCCTAGATTTCAGTGATTTTAGCAAATTATTTTCCTTGCAGTTGCATTCATAGCTGGAAGTACAATGTATAAGAAAGTTGAACCCCAAGGTAACATCATGGTCCAGGTTGTCAAATGCATTGCGGTAAGTTGTATGTAACTCAGGGCAAGCATTTTAAATTACTGTTTCTCCTTCATCCCCAATTTTCATCAAAGTAGCAGGTTTAAATGAAATCCTACTATTTCAATGGTGATTTTACAGCAACTCCTTCTACACAACCCCATAGTGGAAGTCCTACTGCCCTGATACTTAAAATGCTGTATTACAACTATACTCCTTAACCATATCTATATGTTGCTGCTAGGGTGACTTTCTATTGCCCCAGATGAGATGGGTTTAAAGTTCCTCCATCATGGACTGGGTCCAAGCCCTGCTTCCCTTCTGGGGAACAGAGTGTGGTGATTTCAAAGTGAGACTTGCCATTTTGATGATTCCTTAACCTCTTAATTAAGCTCACAGAGGCCATTTAGTTCCTGAGAGCTGAATGCAGGGGTGAATTCCTGCACTGGCAGGACTAGCTGGTGTGGAAGCAAAGAATAAAATCAGCCTCTACGTGTAGGTAGCACCCAAGACAACTATGCTGTCTTTTATGGGGCCTCCCAGAATGCTCTGGACATATCTGAGTTGGTTCCATCCTCCAACTGGCTAATACCTGTTCTCCTGTGCATCTGTCCTTACTCTTCACAAATTAGTTTTTCTGGGCTACTGAAATATTCCCTATGATATGCAGCCTGGTTTCATTTTTTAAAAATTGTACTTCTTTCTACTTTATCTGTCCAGTTGAATGCACTTGTTTTTTAAATGAACAGGGGAGGGACTCTTTATAGTCCAGTGAGATAAATGTTAACAGTACAACAGAATTTGATTTTATACAATTTGATCTATAAAAATATAGATGTTTAGGGTACTATGTGATCAGTTTTGCAAAGCGCAAAATAATATTAGTTGCCTATCAAGTCAAGGCCCCCCAACACACTTAAAAATGTTTACAGCAGAATGATTTGAAGGGTTAGCAGAGAAGAAATAAGAAGCAAACTTGAAAACTGTTTCAGCTAATCAGTGGCATTTCTGTTTATATTTCTGTCAAGTAAACTGGCAATCATGGTCATCTTCATAAGCAGCAGCCTTGTTAATAATTTCGAAATGGTTTCTTTGCAGTTTGCTATAAAAAACAGATTTAGACATCGTAGCAAGCAGCATCCCAAGAGAGAGCACTGGATGGACTGGGCCACTGATAAATATGACGTAAGTTGTGTTCTTTGGCTTTGTTTATTCCTCAGTCAGATTTGGGGCTTCTAGGGCACATCCCCATTCAACTTTTAAAGAGCACTGAATTTGTTTTCAAAGCTGAATGTTTCCAAAGGATCAGACAAATCTGCAGTTTCTGAGGATTAAAGGTTCCGGAACGTGGATCATCTGTATTGAAATCAAAAGAACTCTTGCTGCAGGATTTAGAAGTGATCCGTATTTTTTGTCAGTGGGAACACAAGCATTTTTTTTGGAGGTGTGGAAGCATGATTTAGGGGCATTCTGCTCAGCTTCCCCTGATCCAATCATAAGCTCCCCCTATACCCTGGCTGTTTGCTAATGAGATCCAGATGTGAAAGTGTGTTGGCTCTTAAAAGGCTCTTTCAGCTTATCAGATCCTTTTCTCCCTCTCTCTATTACGTGCTAAGGTTTGGGCTTGGCTGAAAGGGTGAGCAGCTTGCAATGTATCAAGAGATCACTGTAGTGAGCTATCAGACCATAGCCCTGGGAGAGTCTGATTTTGCTTAGAGAGGTATCGAAGAGACTTTTAAAATGCCTGCCATTCATGCTATGCCGATGCAAAGCTGGTGCCTCCTTCAACCCTCCAATTGGCAAAGGGGAACTGTTCTGCCAGCGATTGTGATTTTGCCCCCACCCTTTTCCACCCACGCCTTTGCTTCCCTCTCTGCTTCCCCATGGCAAACTGAATCAGGCTTATATAAGGGGTAGGGCTTGGATCCCTGCTCAGGGTATGATGGAAAAGAGAGGGGGGAGGGGTTTCCCCCTGAAAGTCCACATATTAAGCTGCCAGTGGGATTGCAAAAATATAGAGCTCACTGCTGATTTAAAAGACCTGGAGTAAAATCTGAAGTAAATTGTGCAGTGGGAACAAGCCCCTGGTGTTTCTTTGCAGTTTGCTATAAAAACAGATTTAGACATCGTAGCCAGTGTTTCTTGTTTTGTTCTTAAGGGCTTTGTGCAATGGGTTCTTCTGGGCAGGGGCCAACACACTGTTCTCATTCTACAGAAATAGTTTGTGATTAATCTGTCCTGTTTTTCTTCTTTCATACAGAAACTTCTTATTGCCCAAATTAAGATGGTCTTAAAAGTATTGTTCCTGTATATTCCTCTCCCTATGTTTTGGGCACTTTTTGATCAGCAGGTAACATAAAAATTATTTTTAAAATGTGTTGATGATAGCAGTGCATCTCCCTGCATCTAAATCAGGACGTACAGATCGGGGTGGGTGGGCACCCTGACCTTTTCAAATAGTCTTATGTTATGACTGGTAGAACAATCAAACTTGTAGAAATGATTGATTAGAATTGTATAAATCATCATCATTATTATTAGAATTAGAGGAAAAAGAAGAGTTGGCTTTTATACCCCGCTTTGCTCATCCTTAAGGGGACTCAAAGCGGATGGCAAACCTTCTGTTCTTCTCCCCACAACAGACATCCTATGAGGCAGGTGGGGCTGTGAAAGCTCAGAAGAGAGCTATGACTAGCCCAAGGTCACCCAGCTGGCTTTGTGGAGAAGTGTGGAATCGAACCCGGTGACTACGGGATATGAGTCTGCACTCTAACCACAAGACCAGATTACATATATCATTCTGAGTGAGAAGGCTCATTGACATCATTTAATCTTTGGATGTTTCATCAAATGCCATTAGCTGACTGCTGAGTTCTTTTTGATATGCTGGCAGCTAGCAAAATATTTGTATTTTTTCTCGCCATTCCAGTATTTTAATTTCAACTATTGAGTCAGTTTCATACCCATAGTAGTTATGCAAAGATTATTGATATTATGCAGGTGCTTTATTCTTAGGATATTTAATTACCTTTGTGCAGAAATGTCGATGTCTTGGTTTTATAGGGATCAAGATGGACACTACAAGCCACAACAATGAATGGAGACATTGTAAGTTATACAGCAATTAGGTTTTAGAATCTTTAAACGTTTCCTGTAAATTGTGAAGCTGACTAAAAGTATACTGAACATGCTCCCAGTTCCTACTTCAGCAAGGAATTTGTATGCAGCAGGTCCTTACTTATAAATGGTTGTAATACTGGGCATTTTTAGTTCAGAAAAAAAAATCAGTATAGGGAGAGAAAAAAAATTGCCTTATAAAATTATAATGTTTAATTATGCTTTACCACTTGTTATGTTTTAATCTCTTCGTAACCTGCCATGGTGAAGGGCGGGATGTCAATCAATCAATCAATCAATCAATCAATCAATCAATCAATCAATCAATCAATCAATCAATCAATCAATCAATCAATCAATCAATCAATCAATCAATGTGGGAAAACAAAAGATTTGTTCAAACAGTGCTCAGTTTAGCTACAGTATTTGCTTTCAGAAGATGCGACTTTTTAGATGACTAAAAGTGAATCAGTGATTTCTAAGCTGTGGTCAAACCTTAGATTTAATTCAGCTTCAGTCCACCTTCAGAGAAAGAGAACACACATCAGCAAAGTGACCAGTAATTTTATTTCCACATTATCTATCCCAAAGGTGAATTTTCTGAGATATTTAACACTGAAAGGAAACAGCTTGTCACGCTGCTGGCGTATTTTCTTACTCCAAAAGTGGACTGAAGCTGGATTAAACCTTACGTGTGACCACAGCCTTAGACATAATGGCTGCACAGTCCATCTAGAAGATCAGTATCTGGGGAGCAAGAGGTCTTCTCTACTCATCAATTGGATCCCCATTGATGCCCATTTTAAAGATCATCTAAATGGCAAAAAATGAGGCATTTGAGCCCAAATGCTAAAATACTATACTCTTTTGAAGTCTTTAAAAAGTACTTTGAGGCTGCATCTTTTAAAAGAAATGCCCAACTAAAGAATCCCTGCCCACAGACTGGCCTTTTTGCCAGAAGGAACCACATACAGGGAAATGAGTGGGAAACAGGAGAAGATGGGAAAGAAGTAACGTAACTCCACTTTCTTCCAACCTTGTTCTTGTCTGTTTGAGTCAACTGAAAATAAAAAAAGTTCACCTAGATAAGAATCTTGCATTAATGAGTAGGAGGTACTTCAGAGCTAGGCAAGCAGATGTTTTAACTTTTAGATATATTAAAATATTGTCTTTTTCTCTTTTTTTGCAGGGCCTTCTTCAAGTTCAGCCAGACCAGATGCAGGTGCAGTAGGATTCTGTACATTTTTATTTCTATTAGACCTTCCTATAATGTTTGATTTTTTTTTTACTACCTCATGTTTTTTCCTCCCTCTATGAACAGACCGTAAACCCAATCCTCATTGTTGTAATGGTTCCGGTTGTAGATGCTGTGGTTTATCCCCTAATCAAGAAATGTCACATCAATTTCACGTAAGTGAATATAGATTTTACAATCGCCTCAAGATCCTCACTATTTATGAGGTTTCTGCCTAATCCATTCTGGAATCAGGGACAAAAAATATGTGGCTGTCCAGATGGTCAATAGTTAAGAGAGACAGGGGTTGAAATTCAACATCTGTAGCTCAACACAAACCTTTAGCAGACAGGCTGGTGGGAGCAGGTGCTGAAGCACTACTGGAGCTTTTCATGCCAACTCATCACAGCTATGTCACTGGAGAGCTCCCAGTGGCATTTTATGGCAGCACGGCATGATTTACAGCAAAATACTCCATTGCTGTGCTGGTGAAGAGAGGGACACACAGACACATTCTCTACTCCCTGTTTTAGATGAAGCATGTTCTCTAAAATCTTGCTTTTTCTACCTACGCCAGGCCTCTGAGGAAGATGACAGTTGGCATGCTGTTAGCAGCCTTGGCTTTTGTGGTTGCTGCTTTGGTGCAAATACAAATAGATGTAAGTACATATCCAGATGAATAATTTGAAATTCTTTTGATGTAGATCTGTCAATCTGTAAGAGGGGATTGTGCTTTTAAAGCACAGATCATTTCACTGGCCCTTACAGGGCCTGGTTACACTCTCTTGGTCCTGTCAAATGTCCAAGTTCAGTCATAATGTTATACACACAGCAGTGGGCACTGGGTGGCTATCCAGGGCTTACAGAGTTGGCCCAGTGTTTGAGGCTTCATTATGGTGCTGCTATGGTGGAATCACCTCATGTATTGTAAGCAACCATACCAAATTCCCATTTTTTCCTCCCTAAAAGGCACAAAAGTGGTGGCTGCAAGTTCTCTACAACAGCAATTTTTGAGGGTAGCCAACCACACACTGGCAGTAGTGTTGACGCACACATCCTGAAATTTGGCAGTGGCTGAATTGCACAGATGGTAGATCCCAAAGCAAAGACAGCATTGGCTTTAGCCTTTGCCTAGGCAGGAAGCAGTAATGGCAGCAATACCTTGCATTATTGCTTCCATCTGGAGGCAGTCTAAGACTAGACAGCTACCGGTAACATTTGTGCATAAGGCTCCACCTCTTCCTTCACAGAAATCTGACACAAATGTCCTGAGAACATCAGGTGCTCTAGGCTAGACTGAGGGTGCCTCCAGACATGTCAAGGCTGCACAGTGGCTCCTTGTCACCGTGCAAGGGCTTCTGGTCCACCAGCCTGGTGGGCTGGAAGCTCCACGGGGACACCAAATCAGCTTCTGGTCTGCTAGACTGGCAGAGTGGAAGCTTTGGCATCCTGGTGGAGAGGTTTCCCATTTGTCAGGTGGGAAGCTCCGTTGCCAGCAGTGTGGGCAGATCATTCTAAGGACAGTGAAGTCCCTTCACTGCTTTCACCCCTGTCTGGAGGCACTCTGAGAAGATGAAAAACATCCTAAATGAAGGCAGAAGCTAAACCGCTTTTCCATTGTTGCCAAGTAAACTAGCTCATCAGAAGTTTACCCCAACTTTGTGGTAACTTTACTCAACTTCAGATGTAGAAGGTCATAACTTTCATCAGTAACTTTAGACCACTATTTTACTTCAAGAATCACTAATTTCTCTGACAAAAATATTACACATAATTTAATTTTTCTGTGTCTCCCCCGCTACCCCCATCTTTCTTACAGAAAACTCTGCCTGTTTTTCCTGCAGATGGTGAAAGTCAAATCAAAGTAATAAATTTAGGGAATGGAAGTGCAGCAATTAAATTCCTTGATACTGCGTCACCTGTTTATGTGAATTCTTCAGATGCGGTATGTACAGTGAATAATGTGGTACAGTGGTGTTAGAAGGAAAGCTTTTGCTTAAAAACTGTTGAGATTTTCCATCTTGTGAAACTGGGAGGGAACAACATTTGCTCTAACAGACGTTTTTATTAGCAGTTGTAGTAATGAATGTCAATAGTTCACAATGGCAATTGGACCATGACAGAAACTTTAGCACAATTGCTGTTTCCAAAATCTGCCTATTCATGCTGCTGTGCAATTCATTAGTGTTTTCCATCTTTGAGTTGGTATCAAGATTATTTTTACTACTGAGCCCTCCCTTAAATCTCACTTTTTCAATCAAAGCCACCTGTGTTTAGTATGAACTTAGCATCTGGTGTTTTTTTTAAAAAATAAAATCATTTAAAACTGTTTGTCCTTCTTAAAATGGGATCATTAGAACAAAATATTCAAAATGTAGCATAGTGGTTTGTATGGACTTAATACTGCTAAGATGGCAATAGGAAAAATAATAATTCACTATCTTTCTGTTGCTGAAATTCCGGGAAGCGTATTTGAAACAACAAGTTCAGAGCATTCACAATATTTACTAGTACTAAATTTTCAACAATTCCTAGTGCCCTTGAAAGGGGTGTTTGAAAATTCTGGAAAGATAAAATAGTAGATACAGTTAATGAGGGGAGTGAGAGGGTGAGAGGTGGGAGAATCAGTACTTATTTATTCATTTATTTATATTTATATCCCACCCTATACCTGAACCTCTCAGTGCGGGTTATAGTAATATTACATTAAAAGCAGATTTAAAATATCAGTAAAACTAGGGCCCCTTCTGCACTGGGCTGTATTCCAGATTATATATTGGAATAGGGACCTGGCATTTGCATGCTAGTGCAGACTACAGCAGGCCCCATGTGAAGCCTATCGTAGTCTGCAGCATCGTGTGAATGGCAGGTACCTAATCCAAGATATAAATAAGGCCCAATGGAGAAGCAGTCGATGTTTGTTTGGGAAGGGGATGTTGTTTCCTTAGCCAGAGACGAGGAAGAGGTGTGTCTTTACCTGTCTTCTAAACAAATAGAAGCCAGATGCACCTTGGAGGGGAGGCTATTCCAAAACATGGGAACTACAACCAAGAATGCCATCTCACATGTTCCCATGCCCCTAACTAGTGCAGGTGGTAGAACCACCAAGAGGGCCTCATGAGCAGAGCATGGACAGGACTAATGGAAGGAGATATTTAGATATTTGGGGCCCAAGCTGTTCAGAGCCTTAGCACTTTGAACTGGGTTGTAGCAGCAAACAGGCAGCTTTCTGCCTATGTAAAAGTTTTATATGAATTTCAACCTAAGTATTGTACAAGGCATGCCAAACATTGTATTCTATTCTCTCTCTTTTTTAGACAAACTACCTGTCTTTTAAAACAGCTGAGTTAAAAACTATTAGTGTAGACTATGGAAACGGAAATTTAACGAAAACATTTGATTTTGTGGGGAAACAACGTCACACTCTGGAAATAACAAACATTGCTGGAATCCAAGCAGAAATGGTAAAAATGTTTAAATAGCTTTCTAATTTTTGTTTTGGTGTATATACAGAAAAAGTCTCAGTAATCCAATGCTAAGCAAATTCTTTCTTTGTAGAAAGCACAGGTAATTTTTTTTAGCTGTGTAGTATTAAAGATGCTACTACTGCTTGATAATATGCCTGGACATTTACTCCAGACTTGGAAGACATCTTTGATCACAGGAACTACTAAAAACATAGCTGTATAAATACATATATAACAAAAACCTAGAGGTACTATCTCCAGTAGTTTTATGGAAGAATTAATCTATAGTGAGCCTGATAAACATCAAAATGGAAAGAGTTTGTACATCAGTCTGTCAAATGACTTCATTAACACTATGGGTATTTTTTCACTAGCTATGTCACTGGAGAGCTAAGTACCCATTAAGGACCCATTTGGCTCAGAGCAGGAAGACCCCATTTCCACTACAGACCCCATTAGAGCCACATTTGTTTCCACCAGTTCTAGGGAAACCCGGATCATATGGGTCCTTCAGGACCTATAGTCTGGATTTCCTGAAGACCCCATTAAAGGAGTCTACAGTGGGGTCTTCAGCCATCAAATCCGGATTATACGGAACCTGTTTCCACCACAGTTGGGCAATGGGGTCTAGGGGAGGCTCAGGGAGGGTGCCCCCAAACTCAAAACTTGGAAGCCTGTGCACATTCTCTGAAGCAGGCTCTGAAGTCCCTCCGAAGTTGCCTTTGAAGATTAGCACAGGCCCTGAAGAGGACTCCATGTGAGAGCAATGCCTTTGTCAAAGGCTCCAGAGAATCTTTGAAGTTTGTGGCAGATCGCTCCAGAGATTCTTCGGAGTCGCTCCAGAGGATCTTCGAAAATTCTCTGGAGCGTCTCCGGAGATTGCACCCCCTGTCCCCCAAAACACCTGGGGTGACAGGTGGGCCCCATGTGGGTAGGTCCGGATTTGCCACATGTGTTTCCACTGCAAGCAAGCTAGCACCCATTGCTATTGGGTGCTAGACCACCTGTGGAAATGCATTGGGTACTTTCCTTAATCCAGATCTACTCAATCCAGATTAAGGGAAGCACCCATTCCTTAGATCTGGATCATCTTAGATCCGGATTAAGGGAGGTCAGTGGAAAAACACCCTATGACTACAAGTATTTCAGACACTAAATCTTTTTGCACTTACCAGCCTATACCAGCCCATCAGGTAAGGTAGTAGTGCATTTAAGTTAAAGTTAATGAGAATATGATAGAAGCATATAGGCTAGAAATCTGTGTTGTTAGATGGGAACTAAACTATCTGACTTGTCCCTTTTAGGTTGTGGATGGCCTTACCAAAAAACCAGATCAAGGCAACAATGAGATCAGGTAATATCTGTTTATTGGTTATTTTTTAACTTACTTATAAATATTTTTAATATTTATTTTGAACTGTCCTTGGTTTAAAAGGAGGATGAGATTAGAACAAAGTCTTGTGGCAATCATAGGGTTCCTTTTTTCTTGCCCTTGATACTTACCTGCACCACCATACTGGTGGATCAAAGGGCAACCTGGGCTGATGGATTAAGTGTGTTGAGCCCACTAAGATATTATGTGAGATAAGGAAAGAATAGGAGCTGAATTTGTGGGAGGAGTTACTAAGGGTGCCTTCAGATGCACTTAATACGTTGCAGCTACTGCGCTGCCGCTAGTCACATGACTGGAAATAGGATGATCAATCATCTGCGGCAGCAGCACAACAGCAGGGAAACTGGGAAGTATGAAGCTGCTGATTAATCAACAGCTTTTTTTCTTCGTGATTTTCCTCACATGTCGTGTGGATACTGTAGAGCAGGCATGTCAAAGATACGGCCTGCCGCCGCCACCCACCGCCGCCGCCGCCCACCGCTGTCCTCCTTGGGTGCGAAGGAGGCGAGGCGAGGTGAGGCGAGCAAGCGCGCGGTGGGACCCTCCACTGCCCGAGTGCGCGGGCGCCGCCATGGACAGCCAGCCCCTCCTCTGTGCCCTAGCCATGCCCCGGCCACGCCCCGGCCACACCCCCAGCCCTCCTCTGTGCCCTAGCCATGCCCCAGCCACGCCCTGGCCACACCCCCAGCCCTCCTCTGTGCCCTAGCCACGCCCCCAGCCACGCCCCCTGGCCCTGACAGTACTTTTTTTTTTTTTAATCCGGCCCTCTGCAAAATTGAGTTTGACACCTCTGCTGTAGAGTGTTGATTTCCTGTCGGGATGACAGGAAGTGGCTCCACAGTAGGTCTGTCCTTCCTGTGCAGTTTCCATTCATTCCTCCTGGAAGACAGGAAGTGGTTGCGCATGGACTGCCAAGTATTAGAATGTCTGGAGGGACTCTAGATTTCTATCAGTATCTAGTTCAAATATGAATGATGGCATCTTTAGGTGTGTCTGAGCAGAGTGTGCGCTTTTTCCACAAACTACTCAAACCATTGATATTCCGTTGGAAACAATTTTTGCAAACTGTAGATGACACTGACATTGTGCTACTGCGGTTTGCTCAACTGCCCTACTGTTTGCACAAACAATATCCCCCCAAAAGTGCTTGCTTGATTTAAAAGCACTTCCACGTCATTTTCTCGTGCTGCAAAGTGTATCACAAAATCAACAGTTTTGAAGAAAAAAGCAACTTAGGCGTTGAATCTGGAATTTTTCCTATCTAGCCACTGCAAAGAATATTTGGAAGGATGAGTGTTTTTATCCTACTTGGATTAAAATGCTAATTATTCTTTGGACTTTAATTCCACAATAACGTCTGTTTACATTTAAGCAAAACCTGCAAAGATCAGAGGCCTATTTGCACCATGACCTCTAGTGAAGAAGTAGTGAACCTCTGGTGAAGAGCATCTGCACGTGTTGGAGTCTGTACCAGTCTCCAAGCGTGCCTTCCATCACCAGGAAGTCACCAATGTTTACGAGACATTTACATGAAGCATCCAGGGCAGGAGCATTTGCTCTTCGTCCAGCACTCCAGAGTCTTTGAGGTGCCACGCAAGCATGCTGGCACCTTGGATGACCAGAGAGGCGGCTGCGCATGCACAGAATGTCAGGCCAATGGCACTGATGCATGCACAGTCATGGAGGGTGCTGCAGCCAAAATGGCAGCACCCAGAGGAGGACTGGCCCCCGGATCGAATAAGCTAAGTACTCGATCACTGGGGAACAGCTAAAGTTGACTAGCGCTCCACTTGCGAGTGCTAGTCAGCACTGGTTAATTGCGCTCCTTTCCCATCCAGCAGACAGGAAGGAAAGTATGAAAATGCACAGTTCTTTGCGATTAAATGGCTGAGCCTCCAGTGGAAAAAAGGTTGGGGTAGAAACCTGATTCATACATTTCAGATGGCGTTTTTAAACATCCCAACCTTGTGCCTTTTTGGTGTGGGGGAGGGTGCCCTTAATCAGGTGTATTAGCAGTTTAAAAAAATGTAAACTGGGTAAGCAATTAATTTGGTTCCAGACAAGCTGGCTCTCAAGCAGGAAAAGATAATATGAAGTCATTGTATTCTTAGTGAGCCAGTTTGGTCTAGTGGTTAGGGAGCCGGACTCTTATCTGGGGATATCGGGTTTGATTCCGCTCTCCCCCATGAAGCCAGCTGGGTGACCCTGGGCTAGTCACAGCTCTCTTCTGAGCTCTCACAGCCCCACCTACCTTACAGTGTGTTCTGTTGTGGGGAGAAGAACAGAAGCTTTGTCAGCCGCTTTGAGTCCCCTTAAATGGGTGAGGAAAGCAGGGTAGAAAAGCCACCTCTTCTTCTTCATGATCATTTAAACTATAGTAGCTTAACAACAACAACAACAAAATAAGGCAAAGCTTGTTGAAACTGGAATATTGGCTGTGGTTACACCTTCACTTTAATCCTTCTTCAGTCCATCTTCGGAAGCCAACGCTCACACCTTTTAAGTCCAATCTGGCCGCATCCCCACGACGTCGTTATCTCGAATTCAAAACGTTTTGATTTCGGGCCGTGTACACGTCACTTCGGCTTAATACGGTATTTCCGTGTTAAACGACGTTATCCCAATTTGAAATAAATCCTGATCTCAACAGGTCTCACTCTGGAACATGCCCTTGACACGTGTTTAATTTTTTACTGTGTGGACAGTATCATTCCGGGATGAGATTCCGTATTAAGGCTGTCCCGCCCCCCCAATCGCACTGTAACCAATGGCTGAACGTATTAGAAGCACGTCATGTTTAGGGTTTCCTTCATTGAAAAAATCCACCCTCAAACACCCACTATAAACCTCCAGTCCTTAAAGATACACTGTATCAATGTAAGCACTTCACACCTTAAAAACAATGTTGCAGTTTTGCGCAATTTCAGGTCTTTGAAGGTTCGGAACTTTAAAACAGGGAAAGGAAAGCCCTGGAGCCTGTATTTTAAAAGCTGTGGCCCTCCTCCCCCCTTCTTTGCCATTGCTGCTGCTCCTGTGCATCAGCAAAGTGACCATTCATTTTCTTTATCAGCTGCTTTGAGCCCCCTTTAACAGGTGATTACAGAAGGTTTGTCAGCAGCTTTGAGCCCCCTTTAACAGGTGATTACAGAAGGTTTCTCAGCTGCTTTGAGCCCCCTTTAACAGGTGATTACAGAAGGTTTGTCAGCAGCTTTGAACCCCCTTTAACAGGTGATTACAGAAGGTTTGTCAGCAGCTTTGAGTCCCCTTTAACAGGTGATTACAGAAGGTTTGTCAGCAGCTTTAAGCCCCCTTAAGGGTGAGAAGACTTGTCAGCCGCTTTGAGTCCCCTGAAGGGTGAGAACAGAAGGTTTGTCAGCCGCTTTGAGCCCCCTTCAGAGGCTACTTTGCCTCTGCCTGTGGTTACACCTAAGGTTTAATCCAGTTTCAGTTCACTTTCAGAGTGAGAGAATACACCAGCAAACTGACAAGCTGGTTTTCTTTCAGGGTTAATAACTCAGAAAATCCACCTTTAGACTAGATAATGTGGAAAGAAAACTACTGGTCACTTTGCTGATGTGTTCTCTCACTCTGAAGGTGGAGTGAAGCTGGATTAAACCTTAGGTGTGACCACAAGCCAAGGTTTTAATCCAGCTTCGGTCCCTGTGAGGTGGGGGGGTGGCTGTGAGAGCTCAGAAGGGAGCTGTGACTAGCCCAAGGTTACCCATCTGGTTTCATGGAGGAAGAAGAGTTGGCTTTTCTACCCTGCTTTTCTCACTTATTGAAGGGGACTCAAAGCAGCTGACAAACTTTCTGTTTTTCTCCCCACAACAGACACCCTGTGAGGTGGGTGGGGCTGTGAGAGCTCAGCAGAGATCTGTGACTGGCCCAAGGTCGCGCAGCTGGCTTTGTGGAGGAGAGGAACAACCAAAAATCCCAAAAGAAACCCAAACAAACACACTAAAAGTGAGCAAAAAAACAAACAATTGGGTTCTATACCCCCCCAAAAAAATATATGTGATATTTACTAAAAGGGTTACAATGACCCCACTGATAATGTAAAGAATAAATGCACTAATAATGCAAATAATAAATAAACTAAATCAAATAATATAATATAAAGCACCAAATTTAAAAACTCACTGTAAGAAAAACAGTGGAATAAAAGTAAACCACAAGCCACAGCCAAAAGATGTATTAAAATCAGAAAAATAAAGAAAATAAAGATAAAATATAGATAAAAATAGGCCAAACGCGTTTCGACTAGAAAAGTCTTCTTCAGTGGCCAATATTAAAATATATATACACAAATAGCTGTGTGTGAGTTTCTCTCTCAAATTCAATATCAGAAATGACCTGGTGCTGCCAGAGAGCCTCTTATATAGTCTAATACTAAAAGGGGAAAATCCTGCAAAGACTCAAACAGGCATCACTGATTCATCCCTGATGCCTGTTTGAGTCTTTGCAGGATTTTCCCCTTTTAGTATTAGACTATATAAGAGGCTCTCTGGCAGCACCAGGTCATTTCTGATATTGAATTTGAGAAACTCACACACAGCTATTTGTGTATATATATTTTAATATTGGCCACTGAAGAAGACTTTTCTAGTCGAAACGCGTTTGGCCTATTTTTATCTATATTTTATCTATATTTTCTTTATTTTTCTGATTTTAATACATCTTTTGGCTGTGGCTTGTGGTTTACTTTTATTCCACTGTTTTTCTTACAGTGAGTTTTTAAATTTGGTGCTTTATATTATATTATTTGATTTAGTTTATTTATTATTTGCATTATTAGTGCATTTATTCTTTACATTATCAGTGGGGTCATTGTAACCCTTTTAGTAAATATCACATATATTTTTGGGGGGGGTATAGAACCCAATTGTTTGTTTTTTTGTGGAGGAGAGTCCAGCTCCCTAACCACTAGTCCATCTGTTTCATTTGTGGACTTTCTTCCCTTCAAGCATACTTTCCTAAGTCCTGGTTTTTATTGGTCTCAATCCATTATAGGCTGTGGTCACACCTAAGGTTTAATCCCCTTTCAGTCCACTTTCAGAGTGAGAGAATATATCAGCAAAGTGGCAAGCTGTTTTTTTTTAGGGTAAAATTCACCTCTGGGAGAGATAATGTGGAAAGAAAATTACTGGTCACTTTGCTCATGTTTTCTTGCTCTGAGGGTGGACTAAAGAAACAGCTTTTTCCTCCCCACGTTCAGGCAAAGTTATGGCTTTAATATGTTTAATATGAACACATTAAAACCAATGTGTTGTGACCCGCACTGAGAGCCTTGTGTATAGAGTGGGATAAAAATATGAATGAATGACACCCCACCACAGCCACCCTATGCCTCTTTAATGTTTAAAGCCCCGGTCCTTTAAACAGAATCTCAGCTGTATTACTTCCTTTCACTTTCTGAAGGTTTGAAATTGCGGAAATTTGCAACATTGATAATCAGGAGTGAACGGGTTCCCTGAAACACTGTAGCCTGTGAAGGCTGTAGCAAAAGTGGTATAGCGTTCTTCAGCACAGACAAATAAAAATAAAAACTCTTTCAAAGGCGACGGTTTTAAAGTCCTTATGCATTTCTCCTGCCCCACAAACTAAAGGTCCAGAGCCCGTTCAGACGTGCTAGCACCTGCGAGAGTACCTCTGTGTGTGTGTGTGTGTGCACATGTGCTTATTTTTATAGGAATGCTTGGTTATGATTGCTTCTTTTGGCAGTAAGGCACTCTGCGTATGCTCAGTGCAGCTTTCCTTTTTTGATGTACCATATACACCGGCTTCGGGAGGGCGGGAGACGTGAGATGCTCATGCAATGTCTCCCCCCCCCCAGGTACCCCTCCTTCCTCTCTCTCTTTGGGAAAGGGGGGGCTTCTTAGGAACCCCTCCCTCTCTCCTCTCTCTTTTTGGGAAAGGGGGGCTTCTCAGATACCCCTCCTTCCTTCCTTCCTTCCTCCCCCTCTCTTTTTGGGAAAGGGGGGCTTCTCTCACTTTAGAATCCCGTCTGTGCAAGGACGACACCCCCCCTTTGCTAGTCCCCCCCAAGACTCTTTTCCTTGGTGCCTTAGCAACACCTCCCTTCCCCTCCCACCCCCACCCAGCTGCTGCTGCCCCCTCTCCCCCCATCCTCATCTTCCTCATGCCCCCCCCCCGATTTGGCTTCCTCCGTTCCTCCCCGTTCCTGATCGGCGGCGGCTCTGTTCTTCCCCCCTTCTCTTTTTCCTTCCAGCTCCCTCCCAAGCAGCTAGCCAGTCAGTCCCCCACCCCATCCCCAGCTGCCCTCTCCCCCTCCCCTCTCTCTCTTTAGGGACCCTCTGCCGTGTGGGGACCACCTAACACACCCACTGCCACCCGTCTCTCTCGGCTCTCCTCCTCTTCTAGCCTCGCACCGAGGGAAGAGCAGCCAGCAGCGGAGCGGGGCAAAGCGGGCAGGGGATC
The DNA here is from genome assembly GCA_023333525.1 of Aspidoscelis tigris stejnegeri. Taxonomy (NCBI): domain Eukaryota; kingdom Metazoa; phylum Chordata; class Lepidosauria; order Squamata; family Teiidae; genus Aspidoscelis; species Aspidoscelis tigris. The sequence goes on along the minus strand of JALMGA010000001.1, from coordinate 172,964,942 downwards.
CCCGGTGGAGCATGGATGACGCAAAGGGAATGGAGGGTGGGATCCTCGGATGGAGCACCAATCACAAGAGAGGGGCTGGGCAATGGCGGGAGGACAGGGCTGCAATCTGGACTCCCAGGATTGATTCCGCGTTAAGGCTGCAGAAGAATGCTCTCGGAACTGGATCAACTTGCAAGTCGTGTGGACAGCTTTGTTCCGTTTCTTTTATTTCGAATTCTTTAAACTGAAATAACTCATGCCGTGAAGATGCGGCCTCTGTTTTATTTGTGGAGTTTCTTCTCTTCAGTCGTACTTTCCCAAGTCCTGATTTTTACAGGTCTCAAACTTTTATAGAGTGTTAATCTGTTTTCATTTTTTTTGCGTGTAATTGTGGAAGAGGACTAAAGGGGGCTGAACTGTACTATAGTGGGTGAATACTGCATGGGGGGTATTGTGATGGTGGAGCGGGATGGAGATCTAAAAAAGCCTCATAAAGGAATCTCAGGATGGGAACAGAAAGGTGTGAGCAAAGTGACACACACTGAGGATGAACTAAGGAAGGACTGCCAGACATTGAGCGCGGTTGGAGTTAGTGCATTTTGAGTTCAGTTTCTTAATAAGACAAACTGTTTTAGCAAGGTGAGACCTCAACCACTGTCTTCTTCAAAAGTGACATAGTTATTGATATTGACTCCTAAAGTAAACTTCTAGTGGAGTTTTTGTTATAAAATTACAAGAATTTACTAGAAAAGCAGATATTCTTGGAGGTTCTTTTCACAGTTTATAAGAAACAAGCAGGAAGTACTATCTGATGTGTAACATTATTATTGTTTCAATAATATGATAGAATAAGTTAAAATCCTATTTAAAGATTAAATCAAAAAATTAAAAACAGCTGGAGACTATCATTCTATTGACATAATGTCAATATATATTAAAATTGAAACACCAAACTTTCAATAATAATAAAAGAATTAAATGTCAAAATCCTAGGAGAAAATGAAAAATATAGCGGTGTGTAGTTTTATAGGATATGTGTGATGCCTTGTAAATGCATATATATTTCACATTATCAGTTGCATCTTGATCCAGTATCAATCATAATTCAGTCTTACTGAAATCAGTGGGAGGAGTTAGTAGAGGTCTACTGCAATTCTAATCTTAAATTTTGTAGAAAGCAAGCACCACTAAGAATAATGGGCCTTAGTTCTGAGTAGACATGTTTAATATTTCCCAGTAGGTTTCAGGATTTAATAAGACCAAAGCTTGACTAAATTCTTTGTCTTTTGTCTTTTCTTTATTAAGGTTCATAAACAATATGGATTCAGTTATAAATATCACTATGGGAGAAACCACTTTTCCATATGTGCCGTACTTGTCTGTCACAAACTATACAGCCTTCAAAAGAGGATCGTAAGTATTGCCACAATTTAACTTTGTTCTCCAGCTACATGGAAGAAGGAAATTAAATTGGTAGAGATGCCTTTCAGTTGACATCTGTGAGTTTATCCACAACCCATCTAAACTAAGGGCCCATCTGAACTAGAATAATGTGTCAGGTTTTGCCAGTGTACAGTTTCTGGAGTACACACTGCAACCCTTGTACCACTTTTCAATCCACAAAGCTCATCTAAGCTGAAACTTCTTGTTAGCAGTTTCAAAGCTGTTTCCTGCTCTTCCATCCACCTTCTTTTAAAAAAGATTTCCAGCTGCCAGTGTGAATCTTGACAGTTACCCATGGCCAATTTCATCTAGTGGTAAGGGAGCTGGACTCTTATCTGGGAATACTGGGTTTGATTCTGCCCTCCCCATCAAGCCAGCTGGGTGACCTTGGGCTAGTCACAGCTCTCTTCTGAGCTCTCACAGCTCCGCTTACCTCACAGACAGCAAATCCCCACAGCAAGCTTATTTCGCTTTCCCTAAACCGAAATAATAGAATTGGATGCAAACGCGAATTTGCCTGTTCCCATTACTTTTAACTTAATCGCATTCAATCCGGATTCTGAGGATCGTACGTGGCATACATGACTCAAGTGGCTACTTTTTAAAAGCCACTTTTCGGGGCTGCCCTGCCCTCTTCCTCCTGGCGTGAACGTGCCACCCATAACAGACCCCTTCACCGAGCCTGGCTGGGTGGCTGGGTGGCTGCCGCTTCCATGGATGGAGGAAAAATGGCAGCGGGCAGCCAGCCAGCAATTCTTTCCCCTCCTCTCCCCATTGCTCAGGGCACACAGCAGCAGCGGCAACTAAAGCCCCTTTGCTTTAAACATTCACATTCAGCTGCTTTCCTCCCTTTCCCTTTCTAAAGTCAGAACTCCAAAGAGCTAGAATTGCACAAATTTGCAACATTGTTATTCTAACCATCAAGGTGTGAAGTGGTTCCAGCGCTACAGTGTAGCAATCCCTGTTAAGTGGATTTTTACACTGAAATCACTGTCTTTGGAAGCAAGCTATTGGGAGAGGGAAACCCTAAACATGGATTCTCGTCTCTTAAAATGGTACTGTCCACACAGTAAAAAATGTAAAACGTTTCAAGCGCACAATCGAGAGTGAGACCTGTTGAAATCAGGATTGAGATTCACCACGCTTTGGGGTGGTTTAACATGGGAAAAGCGTGTTAAGCCAAACTGCCGTGTGGACTCCAAGGACTGAAAACGTTTTGAATCTGAGAAAAGGTTGCCGTGAAGACATGGCCAGAGTGTCTGTTGTGGGGAGAAGAATAGAAAAGCTTTGTCAGCCACTTTGAATCCCCTTAAATGGGTGAGAAAAGTGGGGTAGAAAAGCCAACTCTTCTTCTTCTTCTTCTTCTTCTTCTTCTTCTTCTCCATTTCACTCTGATTAGCAGCAGCTGTAGGCCCATCCATTTCTATTAGATTCAAATAGAGATGGAAGAGAAGGGAGTTCCATGCATTATTTATTTATTTATTTAAAAAATTTATGTACTATTTTATTTTCTAAAAGTTCCCATAGCAGTTTATAATATAGAACCAGAAAGAAGGTTAAAAACAGATAAAACAACAAAACTGGATGGGGCAGATACTGGATGAACAAATAAATATTCACTAGGCACTTAAAGGGTGTGATTGTAAGCACCTAATGAACTTCTGAAATGAGGGCACAGGTGTTGGGAAACTTCCCTTCATTAAATTCAATGATTGATTAAAAGGTGTACTTCAGTTTACTCAGCTTGTTTCATATTAAATTTTGTTTGAAGGTGTGAGCAACTACGGGTGACAAATATGCCGAAATAGAAGACATTGGGAAAATTACAAGTATATCCGCACATACAGAGCTTTACAGTAATCCAGTACGCACTTCTAGTCCTAGGGGTCACTAGAACTTCTAATGATAGTGAAAATTTCAGAAGTACCTACAAGCTGCCTTTCTTGTCTTCCTGAGAGAAGACAACCTTCTCTAAAATAGCCAAAATCCCGATTTCCCAAACTCAGGAACTTCCTAGTGAGGTTTACTCCAGAGTCTCCATCTTCTCAGCAATCATCTCAGGAAAAGGCAGCCCAGACTTGGGAACTGGAGATGTCAATCCAATGACCTATATCAAAATTTATATTTGAGAGTCTTGCTTTGCCTCTTATTTGAAGGAGATCAAATCGTTATGCAGAAAAATTGGAATCAGTGTTGTTTTTTCTGCAATAGTGATAGTCCAGGATTTTGCCTCAATACCCCAGGACTAATGCTATGAATTAGTATATTCATAGATTTTGTTGAAAAAATGGCTCTTGTATTATTTCACAAAATTCTTCTACTACTTGTCAAAATAACAAACATGAAAAAATTAGCACTTTGATCTGACTGTTAGAACCCCCCCCCAGCATAACATAAAAAAACTACCTATTTTAACTTAAAATGTTTAGAATGGCTTTTAATTTTAGAATTGCTATTGCTTTTAATTAAGGTGTAACTCCGTTTCATATTTTTTTTCTTTTCTTACCACTTTTTTTCCAGGAAGAAAATAGAAGTTAGAATTGACGATCAGCTTTGTACCAACGAGTCTTTGACATTTTTGTATGGAAGTGCTTATACTATCATAATAGAAGGGGTAAGTTCTTGAAGAAAAAAAAGATGAGGGAAAGTTTTGCATACCTTTAAATGAAAAATCAAAGCCTGTTAGTTGATAACTAAAATGTTTTAGCTTTTTAGCTAATACAAAGCCATAAAAGTAAAGGACATTAGGCTGCAGATGTGTGCCTTAAAAGATGGAGAATGCATTAATACTTGAATCTACTGGTGCAAGAGTACCAGAATGGAAATTTTATAGTATGACTGATCTCTCACTGTAGGACAGTGGTTCTCAACCTGAGGGTCAGGACCCCTTTGGGGGTCGAATTACCCTTTCAGAGGGGTCGCAATGAGCCTCCCGCCACCCTTTCCTCCCACCTTCCAGCTGCTTCACCCCCATGGTTGGGGGTCCCCACAACATAAGGAACTCCATTAAGGGGTCACAGCATTAGGAAGGTTGAGAACTGCTGCTGTAGGAGGAAAAACGAGCATTTTGTGTGCACTTTGTACTGACTCTGAAATATGATATGTGGGTGGTTGACACATTTTGTATAAACTGCATAGGGTGTCATATGGGTAATCACCAAAGGTTGCACAAAGCCAAAAAGCACGTATGAAGCCTTGGACTAAAGTGGCAATATGAGCAGTAAAGAAAGTCTAAAGATGTTGAATTATACATTAAAACATACATAGGTAGCCTGTCTGCAGTAGACTTGAATAAATGTTTTATATGAAAATAACAACATATAGTTGGCACAGATAAATTCTTCTCTGGCTGTTACTGTTTTTGTGCAACAAGCTTTTCCATTTCTGTTAGAGAGAGGACATTTCTCTACAATCTTTACATCATGCATGCAAAAGTGTTTTTACTAAATGAAATGGCATGGACAATCCGTCTGTGGCTGCATGTTTGGGGTTTTTTAAAATCTATATGAATTGCTATTTGCTGGAAAGCAGCTGTGTATTTTTTGCAATTATTTACACTTCAAGTGAACAATGAACAAGGTATGGCAAGTAATGATCAAAACTTTTGTTTATCTTCTTCTTCTTCAAGTGTTACAACAAAAGTCTGCAAGTCAGATATGTTGAAGACATTGAACCTAATACCATCAACATGGCTTGGCAAATTCCACAGTATTTCATTATCACCTGTGCCGAAGTTGTCTTTTCGGTCACTGGACTTTCATTTTCATATTCACAGGTAGTTTACTTTGTTTTACTGTGCTTTTTGTTCCTTTCTGCACTTATCTTGCTATGGTTTGTATCAGTAGGTCTGGATCTGTGGTGCCCTCTGGCCCAGATCATGGCAAGGCATGGACTAGAACAGCGCCATCTGCCTGGTGACAAGTGTTCCAACCCAGGCCCCACACCACCCCAAAGCTTACATGAGCTTCAAAACCAGCGTCTGAGGGCCCTGATAGCTAAGAACAAATGTTCTAAGTTTTGGAGCACTTAGGAGACCCATTTTGGCAGCATGCTTTGATGTGCCGCCAATGGGTCCCCCAGTAGTCTTGAAAACAGAGGCACACCTCCTTGATCTGGTCTTTTCCTGTTTAATCTGATGGAGCATCCTAGCGGTAGGAAGGCCTCTCTGGTTCTCACCAGTGGGCAGACAAAAGAGGCCCTAGAGAGGACTACAGGGTGCTCAGATCTGGAATACAGATAAGTGCCGAAAGGTCGTTAATAGTGTTGGTGATACTGAGAGGGGATGATAAATCAACAAGCCTTTAGATTGTGTCCAAAAAAGAGGACTGGATGCATTTAGAAATAGATTCTAAATGGGCAATTGGTGGGCCACTGTGTGAGACAGGACACTGGACTAGATGGGCTGTGGCCTGATCCAGCAGGGCTCCTCTTATGTTCTTTGTGACAGCCACATCAGATGAATCCCAAGCCCTTCAACCTGGCCATGATTCCATTTAATTAAAGTGTTCGTGACAAATCTTATAGGCGCAGTATTTTACAAAATGCTTCCCAAATAGAACATGATCTGTCAGGGATATGTAACTGATTTTTTACTGTTTTGAACTGAGGGGAACTTACTTTTATGCCTTATCCAAGAATTCTGCTATAGCATTCCCAAATCAATATCTCACTTTTCTATCAATTATGTTTGTAGGCTGGGGATCTCCCATTAAGAAGGCTTAAGGGATGCCATGAACTGAACAAATATATGGCATCTGGATTCTGTTTTTCTTCTCATTTTATAATTAATAGCTGACTCACAGAGATTGTAATTCATGGGGAAAGGAATTTAACTCTTCTATCCTTCAGTCTCTTCCCCCTTTCCTCATTTCCAATCCACAAAAGTTATTAAATAGCAGCAGGAAAGCATGGACTGGTGGTCTCCTCCTAAAACTGAGACCCCTGCCTGTTCTGGTATTTATATTTTCTGTTCTGAACCCCTGGTATAAGTGAAATAAACTCCATATATTTTTCACATGACTTTTTATGGCCCAGAAATGAAATATTTTATATGATATGCAGTATTTGATATGATCTTTTGTGATAATGTGTAAAACAATTCCAGTTTAAACATCTTGCTTTCACAGGCTCCTGCCAATATGAAATCTGTGCTGCAAGCTGGCTGGTTATTGACTGTAGCTGTTGGCAATATAATAGTCCTTATTATAGCTGGAGCATCAAAGATTAGTGAACAGGTAATGTACATCTAGCAATTCTATGTGTGTATCTGTTAAAAGGTAGGTTTGAAGTGCAAAATCTTTCCACTACTAAGCCAAAGGGCCTATTCGTACTAGGCCTGGTGGGACATCCTGGGAAGACCCCTACACTGAGTATCCGCACTGCGCAGAACCACTTCTATACCAGAAGTGGCTCCACATGTGCCCTGGGGCATATAGTTGTAGAGCACTAAAGTGTGCTCTACAACTATGCTAACTATTGGCTAGTTTTGCCAGGAACAGAGCATGTTGTGGGGTGATGCAGGCGCCAGAGCAACATTGCCACACATGCCCATTGCTGCTGATGCCACAGTGATGTGATTGCCTATAAACTAGAATCAGGCATCCACATTTTGTGACACCTGATCCATTCCCAATTTAGCTGGTGCTCCCCCAAGCACTGGCTAAGATTGGGGGAGCACCAGCTAAATTGGGAATGGATCGGGTGTCACAAAATGTGGATGCCTGATTCATTTCTGAAGTTTTCTGGCCTTTGCACCTAATAAAGGTGTGAACTGGCCCCAAGATTCAGTCCTATGAAATGCCCAGCTACCTGATCTGCCGTTTTTGTGCATTTATTTCCCAAGACTTTTCTTAAGTTTGATTTTGCATTTCCTACACATGGCTGGCAGAATCGTTTGAATTTCTAAGGGTTATATGGAAATTTACGGGTACTTAAGAAAATCAGTCTTATCCTTGGACCTACCCAGAAATACTTATTGGTTAGCAATAACATTTTATATAAATGTCACTTTTGAAAAATATTTTCCCCTTTATTTTGCAGTGGGCAGAGTATGTTTTGTTCGCATCTTTGCTTTTGGCAGTTACCATTATTTTTGCCATCATGGCCTATTTTTACACCTATGTGGACCCAGCGCAGGTTGAAGCTCAGTTGACTGAGGATGAAAAGAAAAGGCAAGAAAAGGACCTGCCACCACCTTACACGACCGTCCCTGGACCTGTTTTACAGACTCAGATGTGAACATTTATTTAAGGCTGAATGCTACTGTGAACTGCCTCCAGGAAGTTGTGTATTTGCGATTCCTAAGTGCCCTGGTGTCACGGGATGAGATGTTTCACTGGGCACGAATGGGTAAAGAGCATGCCTAAAGAGCACGTGCCAAAAGGTGAAAATCGGGAAGTTCTTCCTTTACGAAGAAAAGAATCCTAGTGCTTTCGCTGAAGAATTTGCACTTTAAACAGGAATGTAAATCTGATTGCACTTGGCCACAATGAAAGGACATTAAAACAGTTTTTTTAAAAATAAAAAAACCTTTTGCTTTTATATTGTAAAAAAAAAAAAAAGAGCGCTCCCTGATGGAAGTGTTGTGTCTCATGCAGCATAGAGACTAACCAAGGGCAATAGGGTTCAGCTGTCATGAAACCACAAATGTATTTTATACATACATTTTCCCTCCTGAAAACATGTGTCTGAGCCAATTTAGCGCTTCTGAAGTTGGTACTGCATTTGATAGCTTTCCCTTTATTTTCGGCCAGAAGACTGCCAAACTAATTTCAGATGCATGTCAGCAGTAGAGACAAACAAAGAAGACTTTGCATTCTGCGGAACCAAAGGGAAATGAAATAAAATTGGTGTTGTATTGATTTTCTGCTTGAGTCTGATTTCTTAGTGAAAGGGAAAAATAATTTATCATCCAAATTCTGGATAGTATATCCTTACTTTGAGAATCTCCAGTATTCTGCTCTTACGTACAATTTAGAATTCATATATTGCTGTTGCCTGTCACGGTCCTTTTGTGAGTGGCCCCCTACTGTGTATGTGTGGGGGCTGCAAGATGAAGTCTCAGTGATTATAAGCTGAGAAGGAGGGTGAATGCATTAAGGTTTGGAGGTTGAGGATGCAAAGAAGAATCACAGAGGTTCAGAGACTTGGGAATGAGAAGCAATGGCCCAGACTGAGATTACAAAGGCTTGGATGGGGTGATGAGCCAGAGGCTTTGGATTGAGTAGAAAGGGAATGAGTATGGAGAGGAGAGTGGGAGAGAGACTTTAGACATTGGGTGCAGCTATATGAAGGGGATGGAATTTATTTGGGGGGGGGTAGTTGCAGTAGCTGTGGAAAGGGAGCTTGGGGAGTTTGGTTGGAGCGGGGGAAAGGGTGGTGAGACTGTATTATAAACTGTTGGTTATTAGCTATAAGAGACCTATTTATCCAAAACACCAATCTGCAATTTGCTTCTCACATCCTTTTGGAAGGTTAATGGAGACCTCAGGGGATGACGTTTTAGGATAAAATTAATCAACATGCAAGAGCTTTGGTGAGGTACAGCTTGCAATTCTGCATTGACTCCTGAATATTTTAATCACCATTTACCTGTGAGGTACGTTTGTCATACTTGTCACATTTGAATATAGCCTGTTCCTGCCCCCAGGGGTTTTTTTCTCCTGTGTTTCCCAAAACACTTTCAAGAACGAAATTAACCACAGAAGTCAGTGCTTCAGTATATGTGTATAACAGTGTATAACCAAGGAACCTGTAGAGTTCCCTCTTCTTATATTATAGACACAATAGAATTTCAGAACTACTGTCTGGAGGCTGAGACTGTAGTTAGACATGCAAAGGTGAGTAGAACTCTGTATCTGGAGCAGGGAAGCAAATAGTTTTGGCCATTTTTGACCTCTCATTCTCTTCCACCCTCTATTTGGAAACAGCAGGGAGCAGAGATGATAATGGTTATAGGTGCATCTCCATGGTCTCTTTTTGCTCCCCTCTTGTGTCGGATTTTTAAAATGTGGGTTGTAATTTGAAATAAAGCATCCCCATGCGGTTTGGGGCAACGCAGATTTAAAACGTGCTTTCCTGTCTCCATGCAAACCACTTTTTGTGAGCCCGCATCTTTTTCTCACCACTCCCATCCCCCGCCCACTGCAGAAATGAAAGGCAAAAACCTGGATTGAACCTCCAGAACACAAAATCATCCCTTTACTTGGCTGCCAAGAGTTAAAAGCAGTTACTGAAAGCCGCTCACTCTCTCCATAACTAATGCTTGCAACATAGTTACAAGCAAAAGTGAAAGCAGGCTCCCTTCAGCTGTCAAACTGAGCTGCCTGCATTCAGGTAATGGCCGCTGATTAGCACAAAACCGGACCTGCGAAATGAAACTTAGTTTCACTTGGGAGGCTGCATTATTAGGAGGGGGAGGAGGAGATTTGCTTGCTGAGAAACAATCTCAGTTGTAATGATAATGATAATTAGTATCACCTTTCTCTGTTAGCAAGCACAAAATCTCTCTCCCCCTCCAAAGTGAAACAAGGTGACAGTTTGCAGCTCTTGTTGCTGGCTGAAAGAGCTGAATGCAGCTGATTCTGACAGCCAATTCTTCTGCAGAGATCAAAAGTGCCTAAAAATTCAGTGGAACATGGAGAAGATGTGGAGGAAACATCTCCATGCTCCCAGGAAAACCCGCGGCTTCCCAAAAGTGCAGAGGTAGCCTTGTTTAAAGCGTTTTTTTTCTGCTGCAGATTTTCCTCCTTTGTGGCTCTGGAAGCCCGGAGTAAAGCTCTGTATGCAGATGCTCAGAAGCAAAAGAAGCTTTTTAACGGGTTTTTCTTTGCATGTACACGGGTCCTCACCTTTCTCCTCCAACTGCTACCAGAAACCTGTGAATCATGTTGTCTGAAGGGAGTGAAGAAGAGGAAGCAGGCTGGGTTGATCTACCATCTTGCTCCTGGTGCTGGCACCTTCCTCCTCCAATTGCCACCAGAAAGCTATGACCATTTTACCAGATGGGAGGGGAGAAGCCATAGCAGAATGGGGATCTCTATCTGTATTTATAGGAGGTTTTTTTTTGTACTGTGGCCTTCCCTAGTATAAGGAGGGGCAGAAATAGAGAAAAATAAATAAAATGTTTTCTATTCTTTCTCCTTACACAACAGGGAACTCTTGTGGCTACTGCTGCTACAGCAGCAAAGCTGTTCCCTTTTCAGAAAAAGCAAAGAGGCAGAGAGAAAAATGACAGAATGCCTTTGCAGAGATTGTTGCTGTTGTTGGTAGCAAATAGCTCCTAAAAAGAGCATATGTAGCACTATGAAATGATGCAGTCTGAGGAAAGGCCACACCATATCAGTGAAAATATATCTGGCAGAATCTGCATGAGCCTATTCCCAGCAGACACCAGCACACACAGGGCTGATGTTCAAAGACAAGGTAAGTCTGTTCGAGCAGCAGCATGGCAGCCAGAAGAATAGGATTAAGCACTGTCAAGCAGACCTTGTGCCCTTGAGACTCAGTTGTTGCCATAACGGCACTGTATAGATCCTGCCTCTGTCCAGATCCTGCTCTGGTCTCACTTCAGATTCATCTTTCCAGTTGACTTTCTCATTCTCCCCAAGAAATTATTTTAATTACTGGTACCATTGTGATTCAAAATCTATTCTCTCAAATATCTGAGACATGCTGTAGCTGGGAACACTTGGCTCATCTCTCCACAAAAACCAAGAAATCGGAGATCAAAATGAACACAAATGCAAAATTCCTGAGATTATATGTCTCCCACACAATTGTATCAATCGCCCCACAATATCACTGATCAGATTGTTGTGCGACTGCTGTTAAAAATTCAAAAAGGTACCAAGAGGGACATGCTTGAAAGACTTCTCTTCCAGGTGTCTTTCTTCTTTCCTTATCTTTGTCCAACTGGTTTACTCAGCCAATTTATAGCTTCTCCAATTTGGTAAAGTTCCAGGTTTGGTTTATCAACAAAGTCTTAATCAGCATTCCACAATAGGTTCAAACGTTCAGCTTCTCACAGACCATCCTTGGCTGCTTTTCCCAAGTGCCTTTGCATGCCTTTTCCTTTTAGTTTATGACATAAACTTAAAATTGAGGGGTACACTTTAAGAAAGTGACGAAATGCCAGCTTTGTACTGTGGTGCTGATATTGCTGGTGCTCATGGTTCCAAATGAACTAGGTATTTAGAGGAGACGACCTTTTAAGAGAGGCCCAGGAGAGGGAATTTTAGCAAGCTCAACCTAACGAACATTCTGTGCCTGCTGAGATACTGGGCCTTTTGGTACTTTGTGAAAAGGAGAAGGGCGGGGATGCTCTGAAATGACGCATTCACTCCATACCGGAAGCATCTTCACATAGGCCGGAGCATCTCCCACCTTGGATAGGGATGGAGCATGAAAATGTGCTCCACAGTATATTCGCTGCTAGTTGGTAAAGGCTAGCATGCACTGCTCACACCTCTTCCAGGTGAACAGTGCATGCAGCTGGGTGGTGCTGTTGTGTGCTGTTGCCCAGTCACTGTGACAACAGCACCTTGCATGACCATTACTGCTGTTGTCATGGTGAGGCAATTGCCCCTAGTACAGAGATTATTGTACTTAAGTGCCAGTTAAGTTTGGGGGCCATCGTGCATCGCAAAGTGCTGAAACTGAACCCATTCCCCATCTTCACTTCCTTGGGCTAATTTCTCTGGGTGTGAACTCATCCTCTATATAAAAGTTGAAAAGCTGCAACCTCCTATCCACTTTTCCAGCTACTCAATGTACATTATGTTGTGCTACAATTTTGAGGGATAGCTATTTTTGAGATTTACCCGTTTTGCAACTCCATACTTTGGCACCTGTGCACTGTGTTTCTGAAGTTCTAACAAATATGCTCTTATACTCTGCAGTATTATGTCATGAAAGCCCCGTCTTCACGGCATCGTTATCTCGAATTCAAAACGTTTTGAGTCCTCACAGTTCAGACGGCAGTTCGGCTTAACACGCTTCTTCCGTGTTAAACCACGTTAAACCGTTTTGAAATAAATCCTGATTTCAACAGGTCTCACTCCGGATCATGCACTTGAAACGTGTTTAAGTTTTTACTGTGTGGACAGTACCGTTTTCAAGGATGAGATTTCGTGTTCAGGGTGCCCCTCCCCCAATCGCACTGTATCCAATGGCTGTCCGTATTCTGCAAACGTCATGGTAGTGGTGGTGTTTCCCTGCCTGATCTGAAGCAAAAACTTTTTTCAGATCGCTTCTTCTCTTGCAAGCCTGAACTTCTTGGAGCAGCCTTCACACAGCAGCGCTACAGCTCCGCAGTGCGTGCGGAGAGTTGGGTGGGGGGAGAGACGGAGAGGAGGGGATTGGGCAGGAGGAAGCTATCAGCGTTTTGGATTCCCCTGGGGCGGGCAAGAAGAATTTGGCTGAGGGAGCCCGGCCGGAGAAAGCCTAGCTAGTCTTCCCCTCCTGGGGAGGGAGCGAGCCGGTAGACACACACACACAGGCAGGCTTTCATGACAGCTATAAAATCAGACACTTTTGCTACTCCCCCCCCAGCCTTCACACATCAGCACTACAGTGTAGCAAGAGAACCAGCTCACTCTCAACAATGTTGCAAATTTGCGTAATTTCAAAACTTCAGACCTTTAGAAAGCGAAAGGCAGGGAAGGGGGGGCTCCGTTGGGGAAATGAAAAGCACGTAGGAAAGCGTCTCTCTCTCTCTTTTTACAATTCCCAAGGCGGGCGGGACGAGCGGGATCAATATTTCACTCGATTACCACTTCTCAATCAGGTTGCTGTTCAATTGAGCTGGCTTTCTATCCTGCTTTTCTCATCCATTTAAGGGGATTCAAAGCGGCTGACAAACTTTCTGTTCTTCTCCCCACAACAGAACACCCTGTGAGGTGTGTGTGGGGGGCAGCTGTGATAGCTCAGAAGGGAGCTGTGACTAGCCCAAGGTCACCCAGCTGGCTTCAGGGAGGAACAAGAAGAGTTGGCTTTTCTGCCCCACTTCTCACCCCCATTTAAAGGGACTCAAAGCAGCTGACAAACTTTCTGTTTTTCTCCCCACAACAGACACCCTGTGAGGTGGGTGGGGCTGTGAGAGCTCAGCAGAGATCTGTGACTAGCCCAAGGTCACCCAGCTGGCTTTGTGGAGGAGTGTGGAATGAAGGTTACCAGGTATTCCCAGATGAGAGTCCAGCTCCCTAACCACTAGTGCAATCTGTTTCATTTGTGGACTTTCTTCCCTTCAAGCATACTTTCCTGAGTCCTGATTTTTATTGGTCTCAATCCATTATAGGCTGTGGTCACACCTAAGATTTAATCCAGCTTCACTCCACCTTCAGAGTGAGAGAACACATCAGCAAAGTGACCAGTAGTTTTCTTTCCACATTATCTAGTCTAAAGGTGGATTTTCTGAGTTATTAACCCTGAAAGAAAATCAGCTTGTCAGTTTGCTGGTGTATTCTCTCACTCTGAAAGTGGACTGAAACTGGATTAAACCTTAGGTGTGATGGCAGGCAGAGGCAAAGTAGTCTCTGAAGTGATTCCAATCGCTTCTCTTAGGTGCCACTGTGAAATGGAGGAGGGGAAAGTAGTATTTGGAGAAAAAAGCCTTTCTTTCATATGTCCCACAGGCAGGCTTTCATGACAGCTATAAAATCAGACACTTTTGCTACTCCCCCCCCCGCCCTCACACAGGAGCTACAGTGTAGCAAGAAAGCCCCTTCACTCCCAATTAACAATGTTGCGAATTTGCGCAGTTTCAGAAGTTCAGACCTTTGAAAGTGAAAGGAGGCGAAGCAGCTGAGATTCTGTTTAAAGGAATGGGGCTTTACTTGCTGCTGCTGCTGTATGCTCTGAGCAATGAAAAAGCCCCTCACTCCCCTCCAGCCCAACCTCTGGGCGCGAGGGAAGCACGGGTGGGAAAGGGGGATCCGCAGACTTCTTCAATGGGGGTGATGAGGGAAGAGCACAAAGCTGGAAGAAAAGAGGGAGGGAAAGGTGGTGCAGAGGAAAGGAGGCGGAGAGCTGCACAGCCATGAGGGAGAGGTCTGATCTCTGTTACTTTGAACTGAGGGGGGCTGATCCTGGGAGGGAACAGCAATCAGAGAGAAGGGGTGGGCTGGCAATGGGCAGGGAGGACTTGCCCGTGGGGCCTCCCAAGACTGAATCTGAGATAAGGTTGCCGGCGGGATGCCCTTGACACAGATCAAGTTGAAAGCCAGTGGAGACAGTTTTGTTCCGGTTCAGTTATTTCGGTTTCCTTAAATCGAATTAAGGCATGCTGTGCGGATGCAGCCGAAGTCTAGAAGGGAGATGGGAAAATTGCATGGTCAAGTCATGTGTCCTGCAGGTGTAGCCCTGACCAAAAGCAAATGTTTTATACATGTGAAATATCCACTCTGGAAAGTAGCCTAGACAGCTGCAGATATATCTGTTCAAAGGTCAATGAAAATTGGGTATATATATTTAGATACGTTCTCCAGAGGAGACACACTTTTGGTTGCTTCTTTTCTTTTAAAATGTATTTGTTGAACTTTGATATAACACAATAATAAAGGGAAGCATACGCATATTGAAACCAACCCAAATTCTTCCAGCTTCCCACATTACCATTTCCTACATAATTATTTTCCACGTCCTATTATAACTAATTTAAATAACTCCTTTTACATCACTAGGGATAGAACTTCCCTTTGATAGTATCTATACATCCCTAATTAACACTTTTAGTTGCTTCTCAAAACAAACTAAGTGTAATCACCCTAACCTTTCCAGAGGACAAAGTACCCAGATATGCGTGTTACTACAACGTGACAGCGCCAGTCAAATTCCAGGGGGACTATACTCTGGAGTATTGCTTGATAGCAAGATATTCAGTTGGTCTGGAACCAGCCTATGCTGATGATATATAAAATTAATAAATCATTGCTACCCTCCTCAGCTTGCCTGGATATGTGCACTAGAAAGATTTTGGATTCTCCATAATTACTGGCTATCCTTTTACTAAAGGATTTAATAAACTGTCCATCAGAGATGTGCTTGTTTTTCTTTGCTTTGGTTCAGTCTGATCCTTCAGAAGTTAAGAAACAGGAGATGCCCATTTGGCATGGACAATAATCAGGGAAGGGAGGTGCCCAAATACCATTTTTCTTCCCTCTCTATTGTTTTTATAGCAACCTTGTAAGTCAGGTTAGGCTGGTGGCAGGCAAGGAGTGGCCTGAGCTGAGCCAGCCTGGTCGGATGACTAGGAATGGAATCGAGAAGATATCCTCCAGTAGGTTGTAAGGCACTTAGTATGCCATGATTGCCATTAAGCTACACTAACTTTGGCTGTGGTCACACTTAAGGTTTAATTCAGCGTGAGAGAAGACATCAGCAAAGTGACAAGCGGCTTTCTTTCAGTGTCAGATAACTCAGAAAATTCACCTTTGGGAGGGATAACATGGAAATAAAATGACTGCTCACTTTGCTGATGTGTTCTCTCGCTCTGAAGGTGGACTGAAGCTGGATTAAACCTTAGGTGTGACTGTAGTTCTGGCTCCAGTGGTGGTAGGGGGATGCCCAGAACCATCTGCTGCACCACAGCTGCTATCAGTGCTTTCAACCCACAGTTCAGGATCTCTCTATCCTCTTGGTAGACCTTGAGAACCCTCCCTCTCCATCCTCCTTAAGAATGTGCTCAGAGTGAATGGGACAAACTGTTCACTTTTAACTTATAAGGCCCTAAATGACTTGGGCCCTAAATATTTAAAGGAACAGCTTCTTCCAGGTCAACCTGCCCATGCCTTAAGATCTGGTGGGGAAGCCCTCCAGGTTGTCCCATCAACCTCAGTAGTTAAAAGGGCTGGGGGCAGGGCCTTCTCAGTGGAGGCCCCCAAACTATGGAACAAGTCTCCCCCTTGATGTGCATCAGGCTCCTTCACTGTATATGTTTAGGGAGGCAATGAAGATGCCCCTCTTTGCCTTGGCCTTTGGTTAAATGGGGATATACTGTCTCCACTTTAAAGGCACTGCTACTCTTTTGATATACACTCTTTTAATATATATCTGATTTTAAATGTATAGGATGGGTATAGAAGTACAATGAATAAATAAATAAATAAATAATATCATGACGGAGAGATGGCGTTAAAAAGGGGTTCACAAAGCAAATCGGCGCCTGTGCACTCGTTAGCGACACGGAATAAAACTCTTAAGGCTGCTGCTGAACACCGAACAGGCGCTGCCGCCGGTCCGGCAGCAGGCTGGTGCACGCCTCTTTCCCAAGGCACTCTGGGTATCGTAGTTCCGAGGATTTCCGCGACACTTTTCCACGGGGCCTTACAAAAAAACTACACTTCCCTTAATACTTGAGGGCCGAAGCAGCGTAGCGTCCATTAAGGGAGTATTACGAGTCTTGCTCCTTAATGACAATAGTGCTATAGATCCATGACCGCGTAGAGCTTCATTAAGCCTCCGGGAAACCTTGTGAGTCGCAGTCAAGGCCGCCCAGGGGCCGATTGGCCCTAAAACCGCCGCGACCGCCGCTCCCACCGCCCCCGCACTCGAGCGAGCGGAGAAGGGCGCCCGTCTCTCTGGGGCGCTCGATGGGTCATGAAGCTGATCTCCAGAGTCAAGGGTCCCTAGAGCCAGTTTGGTCCAGTGGACTCTCATCTGGGCATACTGGGCTCAATTCCGCCCACCTCCACGAAGCCAGCCGGGTCACCTTGGGCTAGTCACAGCTCTCCTCTGAGCTCTCACAGCCCCGCCCACCTCACAGGGTCTTCTGTGGTGGGGAGAAGAACAGAAGGTTTGTCAGCCGCTTTGAGTCCCCTTGAGACAAGCGGGGTAGAAAAGCCAACTCTTCTTCCTCCTCCTCCTCCTCCCTCCCTGAAGCCAGAACAGGCACTGAAGAGGGGGAGGAGGAGGCGGGCGACCACGAGCCTTTCCCACACCTGATTACTATCCCTGCACCTAAAATGTCGCAGGGTCGGTGGGTGGGTGGATGGAGGAAAGGGAACGGCGACCGCAAGGTGAACCTTTGGGGGGGGAGGGCAGCCGGCCAGCGCTGAGTCAGTGGCAGCAGACCGACTCTAAGGACCCCCACAGGCTGCCGCTGCTGCTGCTCCTCCCCCCCCCCTTTCCACAAAACACTCAGACTCACTCAGTGAGGCGGTTAAACAGGAGGCGGGCGGGGGGAGGAGAGGAAAGGACGGCGGAGGCGACGGGGCGAAGCCTGTCATTGGTGGCGTGTTTCGCAGGCCCCACCCACAAGGCCCTCGCCGCTGCGCTGTAATAGGTCCAGTGGCAGAGTACGTAGAGAGCGTAGCTCCGCCTCCTCCTCGTCCTCCGCCTCGCCCCTCGCCCCCGCCCTTCGCCGTTGAGGCCGCGCGCAGGAGGAGGGAGCTCCTCCTCCTCCTCCTCCCTCTCCCCCTCCTCCCTCGCTTCCACCCGGCTGATTCCGCACCCGCCCGCTTGCGCCCTGAGAGAGCGAGAACGCGCGCGCGCGCGCGCGCGCGCACCCGCCCAGCCCTCCGCTGACTCGCACGTTCCTTCCGTAGTCTCTGTTGGTAGCGCGCGATGCTCGGCGCAGGGGGGAGGAGGAAGAGGGGGCGGCCGCGGCGGGAATGGTGCTGAGGTGACTCCGGTTCGCTTCCCGTTCCAGGAACGGCCTCGAGAGGAAGAGAGGACGAGGAAGCGGGGCGGCCGGGGGGTGGGGGGGAGAAAGGTGCCGGGCTGGGCTGGGCTGGAGGCAACAGGAGTAGCCGCCCGCTGCCACTTCCGTCATCATGGCTCACTCCCCTGTGCAGCAGCCTGGCCTGCCGGGGATGCAGGTGAGAAACCAGCTGCCCCCCCCCGTCTCTCTCTCGCTGGCTCGAAACTCTTCTCGAACCGAACCTTCGCCCCCCCCCGCACGCACGCACGCACGCACACGCACGCACGCACTCCTCGCCAGTGGCAAGGGAGGGGAAGGGTGAAGGGGTCCCTTGCCCAAGCCTCGCTTCTCTCCCCCCCCCGGCCAGAGTAGTGCAGAGGTGTCTCCCCTGCATTGCTGGGAAGGGGGGAGCAAGCAGATCAAGGTTAAGCAGGGGGTGGGGATCTGTCAGTGGCGAAGGGCCCGGGTGGGGGTGGGGGGTGGGGGGCGCCCAGGGTGGAGGCGAGGATGTGCCTGGTAGTGGTGAACCAGCAACTCTTCTGGGGCGGGGGGGGGACAGGGGAGGCTGCTGTGTTTCCCAACTTGCTCTGTTCAGTCCAAACAAACTTAAAGGATATACCCTTGGAACGGGGGGGGGGGAATGCGCCCCCAGCGGGGCAGAAGGATGTCAGCCTAGCCTGGAAACTGCATGGAGGATCCATGCCCTTTAAAGGACACCCTTAAAAAAACCTGCTTTCATTTTGGTGAAGCCTGAAAGTTGACCTTCAGGGTGTCCTGTGCTGCCCATCTGGGTGAATGTGGGGGGGGGGCTGCGTGAGAGAGACGAAAGAAATGTCTGCTTTCTTATGTTAAAAAAAAAGAAAGAAAAGTGCATATGCATCTTTTTGTTGTTGTAAGTGAAACCCTGCCTGATAAGGCAATCTGATTCTCTGGCGGCATCACTGGAGTAAGTTTTTGGTGGAAGAGTGAAATTGTAATGTAAATGTTACCCTTTCATGAATTGCTGTTATAAGGAGGAGTTTGGGGCTTTGATAAACCTTTCTAGTCATCTGTTACTCTTATATCCTGTGGCTGAAGTAACTTGATTGCTCTCTCATTTAGCATTTGTTTTGCATGTGTGTCATTTGTGTTCAGGGGATACCGGTGCAGATACAAGAATGTTGATGCTAAATCTGAGATGCCATACTTGGAAACCTTTTACAGCTGCATTCCTGATAGGGTGTTTTTCTACGAGCGCTAGAGTACCCATTAAGGACCCTTAATAGGTCCTCAATGGGTACTCTAGTGCTAAGTGGAAAAACACCCATAAATGCAGACCCCAATTTTTTAGGTCCCTGAGGACTTTGTGTTATGAGAACCCAGTTTTTATTTTTTTGCTACTGATGTGGACTAGCAAACAGAAGGTCAAGTGAGAGTGACATAATCACAGAGAAAGAATGATATTTCTTCTTTTGTCTATTCCGCTTGGTTGAAATTAATTTTCTACATCTGTAGCAGATATGATTGGGTAGGTCTTATCTTCCCTAAGAAAGAAGATCAAAAAGTGAACTGTTCAGCCTATGCAAAGTTTGTCCCATCAAGCCAGAAAATTGAATGGTGTCTTGTTTAGAAAACGTTCTTGGCACTGTTGAAGCTAAATTGGAAACGGTACTCAGGAGCGTTGGTGAAGGCATGTTAACCGATATTTTGGAGTTTTCAACTTTTTTGAGGTTACTGATGCCAGTTGGAAGCAGAACAAGCAACATTCTGAACAGCGAGTTTCTGGCTTAGGCCGCCCTTTAGAATTATTCAGGAAATTCTGGGCCTACCCATTTGAGTGACAGCTCTGTGCCTCCTTAAATGATACGTTTGGTGAAAATCTATAGTTCCTTCATTTCTGCTGGCATATGGAGGAGGAGTCAACGGGGTGTGGCAGCAATGGAAGGGGAAAATACAATAATTATTCGGGATGTTGCAATCATAAGGGTAGAGAAAGAGAATACAGTACTTATGATATGAGCGTTAGAACTCTTGTCCTGACAGCTTACCTAAGAACTGACACAAGATCCCTAGGGACAGATATCTGTGCCTAATAATTTGCCAGTGGTCTAGAGTGCATGCCATGCAGCCTTTTCTGGTTATAATTACAAATTAGGCAGTCAGAAGTATAATAAACTTAAAGGGATTTTTTAAAAAAGCTACCATGACACCATGAATGTTTTTTTTAAAATTATTATTTTTAAAAAACCTTATAAAACACATGCAGAAGTGGGTTACAGCTTTGCACTGAGTGGGAGAGATGGATCCTGAGAGACTATAATCATTATTATTATTCATGATAAAAACGTTAAAGCATTTCGAAGCTGGGCCATTAAACTTCGCTTCTGTAAAGGCAAGTCCTGTCTATTTAAACTTTTGAAGTTTCAGAATGACTTAGGACACATTGGCCATTTTTGATACAGATGTCTTATTATACTTAGATCCTGTTTGTGCTTACCGGCAAGTGCGGTTCCATCTGCTACCTGCTGCGGTCTGTCTGCATTTCACCAAGCTTTCTCCCATCCTAACTAGCTGTGGACAACTAAAACTGTGATTGGGCATGGCAGTGCAGCTATAGCTGCATAGTTGTGTGCCGTTTCCCAATTGCCGTGGTGACCTCCAGGTGGCAGGGAATGTTTCTGCAACCATTGCCATGTTGATCCGGCCTGTTTGGGACTGGCAAGCAGCACTTCAAGTGTTGGTGATCCGGTTTGGAACTTCAGGAGTCCTTGAAGGGCAGATGGCTCCTTCCACGCTTCATCTTCACCTCACTAGAACGTAGTTATTATACCATTTCCAGTGAGATGTGAACAGGCCCTTAGTGGTTGTAGAATAAAAATATAGGTCCTCTTATGGGTAACTGATTAGGTAAGGAAAATAAAGAGTAATTTCTTACATTGGAAGGATGTAACCAATGAATTTCTTCAAAATTCTGTTTTGGGATTGGGACTTTTCAGTTAGCCTTCAATAAGTGAGCACCGAGATGGCCAGATATTGCGAAATCAGATTTTTCAGAATGGTAAAAACCAAAAGGGAATGTGATAAACAAAATGATTTTTCCAAACTGACAGCATGAACAACTAAAATGTAAATGGTGCACAGTGGAGCGAAATATAACTGTAAATAAACTGATGGGATTTCTGCTGCTGCTGGTTGACATAGCAGTGGATATTTCAGTGAGCATACAGAACATACTATGTGAAAAAAGCTACCTCTATGTTAGAGATCATTAGGTCTGTAGCTGAAACTAAAACCACCAATGGCAGTGCTGTAATACTTTTATACTGAATATAGTTTTAGTCACCATCCCAAAATTTCAACCAAAACAATAAAACAGGTAGAGCACCTTCCTTAATAGAAATTATTGCAGAAGTTTGAGGGTCTTTGAAGAGGTAAAGAAGACAGGACATGATTGCTGGGCATAAAAGTATGGAAGCTGTGGAAAAAGTAGATACGGAAAAGTTTGAAAGATACAGGATAGATTGACATTTTTTTCACACGGGGCATAATTTGGTTATAGAATTTGCTGTTGTTAAGATGTAATGTCAACTAGCTTGGATTGCTTTGGAAAAAGATTGGATAGACTTGTGGAATACAAAGCTATCAGTAATTACTGTACTTGACTGCAGTGTAAGCACCTCTGGTGGTAGGAGTGGTGTGCTTCTAAGGAGCAGATTTTCAGGTACCATTGGTAAGGACAGTGTTGTGTTCATATCCTGCTTGTGAGATCTTTGTGAGAACATGCTAATGGATTAGTTAGGCCATTGTTTTAATTTGGCAAGACATTGCAACATTGGGTGCTGCTTTTATTGCTTTATTATTGTGAATTGCAAGGAGAAATCATGTTGGAAGAACAAGCGATTTTCAAGTCACAATCTGTTATTTCTGATTATCCTCTGGGATCAATTCAAGCTGACTGAGGCTCTTCCTGTACTGCCTTCTATTCTGGAACAAATTCCAGACCAAGGGGCAGCAGTTCACACATTAGTTTGGACTAGTCCAAGCCCTGCCCACACTACTTCTGCATTGGCCGAAGTGTGGACTGGGCTAGAGTGCAAAAAATGGCAATATAGATGCAGGCCTCTTTAAAGAGGTATACAACCAGTCCAGCACCAGTATACTGGATAATGGAGGCATGCAACTGACAGATCCCTTTCATCCAGTATATTATGGGGGACTCTTTATGGCGGTGTTCCGGGCAGCACTGTCAGAAGTGGGTTGCTCCCCAAACCAGCCAGCCCAGAGAATGCAAAGGTTCCTGGCCTTTGGACCCTAGCCACTGCTTCAGAGGACTCTCTAGAGCAGTGGTTCTCAACTTTCCAAATGCCGTGACCCTTTAATACAGTTCCTCATGCTGTGGTGACCCCCAACCTAACCCTAAGCCTAATCCCCAACTATAAAATTATTTTCGTTGCTACTTCATAATGACCCCTGTGAAAGAGTAGATTGACCCCCAAAGGGGTCCTCACCCACAGGTTGAGAACCACGGCTGTAGAGGCAACGTTGAATGTTGGAATGGAACAGGCTGTCCAAATGTGTATGGCCTGTTCCATTTTCCTGGCAATGCATCTCAGCTTGGGTCAGGTTGCTTGTAACCAGACAGAGTGGTCCACCCTGTCGTGGACCATTTTGTGTAAGTGTGGAAAGGTTCTGAATGTCTATTGGGTCATGTTGATTGATGTGTCAGGTGTGAACCATGAAAAGCTCATACCAGAATATCCTGGAAGACCACTCCTCTGCTGGTACAGTGCTTGTCCTGCAGCCAAAATCGCCCTATCCTGCCCTGCTATCACAGAGTCGAAAATGGTCAGGAAGTGCCAGCCAACTCTTCCCAACAAACTCACTTTATTTGTTGCTGCCCATTCTCCCTGAAACCCAGAAGTGATCCTTCTGGGTAGCCTGGTACTCCCTTGCCCGCTCTGACAATCATCCAACCACTTGTCTTCCTTCCTGCCACATGTCTGGCACCTTCCAGTTTGTTGGATGATTGTCCCAACAGGCAAGGGAATAGTGCACTCACTGTGGGCCCTGGCTGCTGCCAGCTTGTCTTGAGTTCTGCAGTTGTGACAGGATTTTCTTTCTGGGTGAGTGAATCACACACTGCATTGATGCAGCCTACCAACAATATAATCTTAAGTAATTTTAAAAGGAGCAACAGTGATTAGAGTATGTTCAACTCCTGTCAGTATTTTTAAAAATTGTTCTTAATTACTGTAATTTGTAATTTTAAAAATACAATTGCAAATTATGTTAGGGCTGCACCTATCCTAAGAATAGCCACTATATCCACTTTCTTCTACAGTTGGACCCTCGTATCTGCTGGGGATACGTTCTGGCTCCTACTGTGGTTACTTGAAACCGTGGATAATCACAAACAGGTCTTCTGGTTCTGGGGTCATGCAGCCTCAGAACCAGAAGTGCTTTTCTAGCCTCTGGAAGGTCTATTTCGGCCTCCAGAGAGCGCTGGAACAGGTGTGCGATGTCACTGGACACCTCCCACCCACCTCCCATGTGCACCCTTACATTTTGGCACGGGCTCCTGTGGCGTCACATGCCTATTACAGTGTTCTACGGAAGCCAAAATAGGCCTTCTGGAGGCCTTCGGGTTCTGGATGCTTTTCCCTTATGGCGCCCATGGGGGTGGGGTGGGGCTGATCCGGTAACTGTGGTTAACTGAAACCGTGGTTACTGAGTCAGTGGATACGAGGGTCTGACTGTATCTGAAATTTAGCAGCATGTGCTTAGTAGATAGAAACTTATTTGTGAACCTTCAGAACTATTTTCTTTACAGTTGGATTTGGTTGCCAGATTATATAGAATGTTGTAAGGTACATTTGAGTCATGGTCAACTCCTGATTGACAGCATGGTCATTATCATGGGCAGAGATACAGAAGTGGTCTTCCACTTTGCCTCTATAGGAACTTAAAAATAGACATTATCATCCAGCAAAAGTAAAATCTCCCAAATCATCTTGAGTTTTAATTGTTCAGGTATTAAATTGATCAACCCTTTCCATCCTGTTAGAAAGATCTTGACCATTAGATCATTCTTTAACTTTGTTCCCCTGCTCAGTCGATATATGACAATAGCAAATTTGGTAAAAAAAATAATGATATAGATGCTGTTGGATCATGTTTCCCCTGTGCCACATTTGTTATTTGATTCTTTTCAGAAATAATATATTTTTTTAAAAAAGGGAAAGAATAGATCTCAATACTTTTAATCAGTCCGCTGAAGGATCTTAAGAATACTATTTAAGAGCTTATTTTTAGCCTTATGATTATTATCATAAATTCAGTAATCTTTGCTCAGCTTTTTATGTGTTTCAGGTATGTTCACGTTGCTTCTTGTGTAATATCAATTAAAGCTTAACCATCTGTGTCCCTCTGTATTCCATTATTTAAAAACTAAACTTCCTTCCTGCTCTGCAACTTATGAGTTCACACACACAAAAAATCCTCCTTGATTGTTCATGTTAGCAGTTTTGTGCCTTAAGATTAAAGGAAAACAGCCTCAGCTTTTTGACATGTTCCTTACTAGGCTGACTACAAGTGTTTCTTACCACAGAGAATCACAGTATGAGAAGCTCTGTGAAAGTTTATGTTCTTACTGATTTTCACAATTCTTTCAAAAAGTGAACATGTAATTCTGTGTTACATATTAATGGCTCGTATATAACTCTGCCTGAAACCCCAAAACCTAAACTCAGTAATTTTTCATAATAGAATCCTTGCTTCACCCAAGTGCACATGCACTGACTTTAAAACTATACATCTTTTGATTTTTTAAAAAATGACAGCTGCCATTTCACAGTCAAGCCAGTGTTTCCGGTCCTACTTTGATTCAGGAGTTCTGAAGTCACTTTTCAAAATACAGTAGGTGAACAGAGGTACCAGAGAAGTTCTCAAGTTTATGTTATGACAACACACAGTATATTGAAATCTACAACAGCTGGGTAAAATTCTTACTAGGTGGAAACTCCATGCCTCTTTCTCAAGCCCTTTGTTCCTGTTCAGTGAAGCTTAAATGCATGGATATTAGAAGCTTCTAGGCTGTGTAGCTTAATTGGCCAGACAGAAATAAAAGTTTTCCTGGGCAAATTCTTTATATAGAATATGATGACCTGTAAACTCCATTAAAGTAGGCTGGGAGTCAAAGGAATCTTCATTTGTGCTGTTAGCATCAGATACATACCATGGTGCAATTCAAGAATATTTTCTGGGGACAGTGTTTTGGAGAATATTTGGAGAATATGTGGTTTGCTCATCAGTGTGCTAATCCCAGTTGTGCTGATGGAATTCACACTGTTGTAATGCATTTTTAAAAAATAATGTTTATAGGGTTAAAAATGGAAATTAACTTATGTTCATAATTATTGTATTAAAAGAGATGACAATGTGCTTGCAGTAGAATTTGCAAGTGGGAAAATGCGATGTTAAGAAATAGGTGTTAAGAAATAGAAGGTCAGATTCCATCAGATTCTGCTGTACATACTGCAGTGACACTGTATCTTGAATATAACAGACACTCCACAAGGACAGGTGATTTTTCAAAAAGCTTTTGATAATGTCCCTCATCAAAGACTCCTCATTAAATCCAGCAATCATGGAATAAAAGGATATGTCTTTCTATGGATAATTAACTGGCTAAGGAATAGAAAGCAGATGAATGCAAATGGACATTTATCACAGTGGAGATATTCAGCAGGTGGGATCACCCAAGTTTTGGCCCTGCGATTGGTACCTTTTAACACATTTATGAATGAGGTAGAGGCAGACATGACCAGTGGAATAGCCAAGTTTGCTGATAACATCAAAACCAAAAAAAGAGATGCAGTGTTCCATCTTTGTGTATCACTTTTCTTCCCATCACTGACTGGTCTCTATTTCTGCTCAAATTATGTTAATTCATGAGCACCAGAACTGTCATTAAACATAAAAGGATTAAATGGAAGCCATCTACATTTTATTGACACAGTTTTTATCTTTAAGCTATTTCACTTGGATACCTTTAGTCTTGGGGTTTATGGTACTTGGTTTTTGTAATGAATGTTTACAATCTCTACCACAACCACCTCTTGAGCCCTATTTTTATGTTCAGAAGAAGATTATAGTGAGAGAAAGTTATTACAGGCTGAACAAGGAACAATTTTTTCTCAAGTCTGTTTGAAGTAATACTGACCTGAAAACTATCAACTGTGGTCTGTTAGCACTTCTATGCAGTTTCTAAGAGTCATTCTCAATCATGTTTGAGAATGGAGTGTGAGTCATAAAACCTAAAGTTTTTTTCTTTTATTTCTAACAGAAGCTGAAGGCAGATCCAGAAGAGCTTTTTACTAAACTGGAGAAGATTGGCAAAGGTTCATTTGGTGAAGTTTTTAAAGGAATTGATAATCGAACTCAAAAAGTTGTGGCTATAAAAATTATCGATCTTGAAGAAGCCGAAGATGAAATAGAAGACATTCAACAAGAGATCACAGTGCTGAGTCAATGTGACAGTCCCTATGTTACAAAATACTACGGATCCTATTTAAAGGTAAATAGCCTTCTTTATGTTGGAATTTTCAAGGTATACAAATTGAGATACTTGTGAAAGAACATGACAACTTTCAGTAGATATCAGCACAATTCTAACATGACTGCATTAGCAGGCATCTTGGTTATAAGACTGGCATCCTATCCAATAAATATTTGTATTTATTTCCATTTATACCCTGTTCTATATCCCCAAATCTTCAGCCAAATTATTTTTTTGTTATTTGCGAGTGTTGGCTGGACAAAAACTCCACTATTCTCAGGCCCAGGAAGAACTGTATAAATTTTAAGAATTGAAAAGGGCTTTTGCTTGTTTCTATTTAATATTAATGATGGATATAGAGCTGACATATTTTTATAAAAAATAATACTGAGGTTGCATGTG
The DNA here is from genome assembly GCA_023333525.1 of Aspidoscelis tigris stejnegeri. Classification (NCBI taxonomy): domain Eukaryota; kingdom Metazoa; phylum Chordata; class Lepidosauria; order Squamata; family Teiidae; genus Aspidoscelis; species Aspidoscelis tigris. Next base: position 172,937,946 of record JALMGA010000001.1, on the reverse strand, counting down.
TTCATAGTGATCCTTGTTTATATTGTGTTGCATTAATTTAATAGTTTGCAAAAAATCTTGGTGAGATGTTGGGTGTTATTATTCTTAGCTCCTTATCCCAGGGTTTTCTGAAGACAGGGAAATACTTGAGAAGTATATCGTTGAAATCCTGCGCATGTGTTTCTCCCCAAGAGGAACCCCTATATCTCCTAGTGCCTCTCTTCTGGAACTCTAGGATAAGACTGTGATTCTTTCCACATGGAACTTTATCTCATACCAGGAAAGGTCTAGTGGCCTCCTTTCCGCAGACCCTGTCGCCTCCTAGCCTGCTCTGTCCACACAGAATGGAACATCAACTGAACAAGGATGCCAGAAATGGATCCCAAACTGGATACTGGTAGAGTTCAATGACAAGGCCTACTGGCATACTAGTGCCCGTGTGGAAGGCACATAGCCTTCTGTTCTGGTATGCAGGGCCCCATTTCAGGGGTATAACAGGGTGTGCTGTTGAAACGGGCCCCTTGGGAACTCTAAAGGTGAGGAATTTTCATTCCTGGCCTTTGGAGGCTTCAGTCTCAGCTTCAAAGCTGGTACACTCTTGGGAGCCAGTGGCAAGGATTGGTGCAGAATGGGCCATCCCAACACACACAAAAACCAAAAACAAATCTCCATTAAAAATGCAAATGAAGCCATAAAAGGGAAGGCAATTCAATACTTTGCAAACAGTATTTTTCTTCAGGTTATAATTCGGCATTGAAGGTCTACTGGCACATTCCAAAAACATTTATAACTTTAAAAAATTAATTAAATAGGGGGAAAATAATATTTTCCTACATTTATTTGTATTTGTATTTATATCCCACCCCATACCCAAAGGTCTCTGGGCGGCTCAGAACAGTTAAAAACGAACATATTAAAACTATATCAGACTATGCTAAAACCCATACAAAGTTTAAAATCCAGCATAATAATAATAATAATAATAATAATAATAATAATAATAATAATAATAATAATAATAATAATAATAATAATAATAATAATAATAATAATAATAATAATAATAATAATAATGATGATGATGATGATGATGATGATGATGATGATGATGATGATACAAAAGCAGTTTAAAAAATAATAGTTTTTGCAGGGGGGAAGCGTAGAAATGCATGGTAGAAATGCCCCCATTCAGCAATGGCAGTAGTATAGTAAGCAGTGTGGTATTCATCTTTATGAAGGCTAAGAGCATAAAGTCATATAATTTGTGGTCGAGGTAATTTTGGTTGGTCTGAACTAGTATTGATAGTTTACTTCATAAGAATCTTCAGGTGACAATAATCTACTTGACTTGTAAGAGGATGCCAATGGGAGGCAAGAAACGGAAAGAACTTGTGAATTCAGTAGTGAATTGCTTGGACAGATTCCAAAGAAAAACCTGACACTTATCTCTTTCATTGGCCTTTTTAGCTGTCCCAGGTTCTACTTGCTTTATGAGAAATACTAATAGAAATTCTGGCTTTACCTGCCACCTTACACTTCCTGGGAAGTTTGTCTTGGGTGCATTGCTTTGTGATATCTGTGTTTTTTGGAGGCATCACAGGAATTTGTAGTGATGGGCCTCACACAACTAGCACATAACTCAAGAGTTGATTTTGCTTCTGTCTTTCTGTGCTTGGCTGCCCTGCACTTTGAGCGTGAAAAACTTTTGAGCTCTCCAGTACAACTGTAATTGCACTGCACCCTGATGGTGAATGCTGGGGAAAGAGTGACATTTGTTTTATCTCTGTTGTATTAGGCTGTTCCTTAGTTTTGATGGAGCTTTTGCAGGAGTTGAAGAGAAGTTGTGCTTGCAGTGTGTGCAGGCTTTCCTGTTTCTTCCTACTCTAAATCACTTCTGAAATATGCTGGACTTGGAAAGCAGAAATGAAACTAGTAGATGCACCCTCTGCCTAGATAACCTGAATGGTAGAAATCATTTCTTCCACAAGAGTTCAGTTTTTTAAACATTGATGCCTTCATTAATGCTATGGTGAATAGCTGGCTTATATAAATACCTCTTATCTAATATCGTGAAAAGGAAATAGTGAAAATATAGTACCACAGAACAATGAGTATTAAGCAATAGGGTTCTGGTGTATATCACTGTAATGACCCTGCAGGGTTTGTATCCTGACTCTGACGGATACTCCATTCCTTCATCCCTCAATACGTTCAGCAAGAGTAGAATAAAAGGATAAGTCCTTCTATCGATAATTAACTATCTATGGAATAAAAAGCAGATAATAAATGCAACAGGCACTTCTAGTAATGGAGAGATTCAGCAGGTGGGATCACCTGAGTTTTTGCACTGCAACTGGTGCTCTTTAACACATGATTAGTGAAATAGCCAGGTTTGCTGAGAACATCAAACAAAAACAAGAAAGAGCTCCAAAGGGGATGAGGAGATTGGAGATGGAAGAAGAAGAAGAGTTGGCTTTTCCACCCCAGTTTTCTCACCCATTTAAGGGAACTCAGAGTGGCTGACAAAGCTTCCCATTCTTCTCCCCACAACAGACACCCTGTGAGTTAGGTGGGGCTGTGAGAGCTCAGAAGAGACTAGTTCAAGGTCACCCATCTGGTTTCGTGGGAGAGTGTGGAATCAAACCTAGTATTCCCAGATAAGCATCCGCCCCCCAACCGTTCTGATGGAGGCAAATGGCAGGTGCTGTTAAAGGTGGGCAAGAATAAAGTGATGCACATTGGAGCTAAAACTCCTGACTCCTCACCACAAACTCATACACACTAATGGAATCTGAGCTTAACATGTTCAGAAAGAGATCTTACAATTAAGCGTCAATACAAAGTATGCATCCGAGGTCAAGAAGGACTGTGGTATTTTAAGGAAAACAGGAAATGGTATTGAAACTAAAATTCTAAGAAAATGCCCTGCGTCTGGAATACAGTGCACAGTTTTAGGTGCCACATTTCAAAAAGCGTATAGCAGAATTTAGAAAAGAATCCAAAAGGGCAACTCAAATGATCAAAGGGCTTGAGAACCTTTCCTAAGGGAAAGGTTGGATCATTTGGGACGTTTTTGTCTACAAAGGATGCAGGATAAAGATATGGACAAAGTGGAATGGAGAAAATTTTTCTCCTTTCCTCAAAACCACTAGAATCAGAGGTCACTCAATGAAGCTGAATCCTGTATGTAGTATGGATAGCACAGGGGGAAGGGGATGATTGTAGGTCTCCTGATATATTACACAAGCCGACCTGATCAGTCAAGGTTTTGCTCTCATCAGCTACCTTCTAGGCAACAGGGAAGAACTCATTGATGACTCATGTTGCTGGTGATGATTCTCCACTTTAAGCCGCCCTGAAATATGGTATCTTTTGAAGCTGTTTCTGCAGCATTCTGGAGACCTTGTGATTTTTTTGAAAACTGGATAAGCAACAACATTGATGGGTCTCATTTTGGTATGTAGTTGCTCTTACAGTAACATAGATGTATATATATAACAGCTATATACATTCAGTATGGAGTGTTCTATTGGCCCAGGTGTCAGGACTGAAGGCCCCTAGAAAAGCACTGTAGCCCTTTAATATTCCCGGGGGTTAGGTTCTTCCAAACCTTATGAATGTTTAATTTGTGAATATTAAGTAATGGAAGCCTATAGAACAGTGATGGCGAACCTTTTGAGCTCGGTGTGTCAAAATTCACCAGAAAACCTAGCTTAACTTGGGTGCTGTGTCACATCTAGAAATATCCATAATTTTGTGATATTTGTAGCTCTAGTAGAAAAGTTATATTTTTGATATATGTATTTTATTAAAAGCAAAAACAATTATTTACATTAGTGACTTTTGTTGCTAAATCTTCAATTGAAAGTTGGTATTTCGTACACTTCAAGAACAAGCAAGCACTACACGCCCAGGTGCCAGGGTGACCATGTGTGTCACCCAGAAGGGCTTGGCGTGTCACCTGTGACACACGTGTCATAGGTTGGCCATCACCGCTATAGAAAAATGTGGGGTAAGAGAAGCAGACTTGGAAAATTTCTCCTCTTTTGCCCCTAAACCTCCATTGCTTAGAGAAGGGGGTAGGAGGTAATGATGGTGGCACTTGGAAACTGGGAACCTGAGTTCTGTGGAAGATGGCAGAAGGCTGCTGGAGCACACCTGGGCTTATTTATTTATTTAATTTTAAATAAAAAGAGAGGAGGAGGAGCCTAAAGCTGCTGGGCTTGCTTCTGGGCCTTCTGCTTAAAGGAATCCTATTCTGCATTTTTGTTTTATGTTTTGTAGGACAGCAAGAAACTAAAGCTCCCCAAGAGGTCAGAGAGGGATAGGGATGCAGGAGAAAGTCAGCAGAGAAGGGAAGTGGTTACGACCTATTCAGGATTATATTTGGGAATAGGGGCTTGTTATCTGCATGTTAGTGCGGAGTACAGCAGCCCCCTATTCCACAATATAATCTGGAATAAGATCCAGTGCAGAAAGGACCTAAGATGAATTTTATTTATTTGTGAGTAGGATGGGAAGCTCAGAAACCTTCTCTGTTTAATACGTAAAGCTCAGTAGTAGCAAAACCATAAAAGGAGTTTAATGTATTTGCGGAGGATGTTTTAGCAACAGCTTCCTGCTCCATGCAAATTAATCTCTAGAACCACCTGGATGGCAACTAATTGGCATGTGTAACTGGCTTTACTAGAAATAAGAACTGTTTTCTCCTTCATCCACATTTTAAACAAGTAATAGGATCTTTCTAGTTCAGTGATGGCCAACCTATGACACACGTGTCACAGGTGACACACCAAGCCCTTTTGAGCGACACACATGGTCACCCTGGCACCTGGGCGTGTAGTGCTTGCTTGTTCTTGAAGTGTACGAAATAGCAACTTTCAACTGAAGATTCAGCAACAAAAGTCACTAATGTAAAGAATTGTTTGTTTTTGCTTTTAATAAAATACATATATCAAAAATATAACTTTTTTACTAGAGCAACAAATATCACAAAATTATGGATATTTCTAGATGTGATACAGCACCCGAGTTAAGCTAAGTTTTCTTGCAGATTTTGACACACCGAGCTCAAAAGGTTCCCCATCACTGTTCTAGTTAGTAACTAGTTGCACGCTTGAGAAACAGGTCAGAGACACCTCATTTTAGTAGGCATAAGAGATTGCATTGTTGTTGTATAATATGGGGTGTAGACCAACTCTGTCTGTTTCGTTAGGGGTGATATATGTGCAAAACTCTGTTAGCCAGCCATTTGTTGAAAATTTTAATTATATGTATGTAGTATCTAAACAGAAGCCTAAGACCTTTTCTACACTTACTTGCCTGTGATCCAGATCAGGTTCACAGGGCGGCATGTGTAGGATCAACACTGTCTGCACTTGTGGCACTGATCCAGATTAGCCCACATCATACCTGTGAAGCCCACGCAAGCATTGAGGGTGCACCCCCTAGTCTTGGGGTCTCTAGGAAGTGAAAGGCACCCCCAGTAGTTCTGAACACTCGAGATGGCCTTTTGAATGCCTCTCATGTTCAGGATCAGGCCTCACTCGCCAGAGATTTGGATTAAGGCCGCCCTTAAATCTGGATCAGACACTGTTTAATGCGGACAGAACCAGACCAGTGTGGGGTGAGGCCTCCTTGATCTGTGTTAACATGCAGATACTGAGGCCCAGAAAGTGTACTACATGGACTCTTCATGTGGATTAAGGGTCCATGCAAAAAGGGCCTATTTTAAACAATTCTAGTATGCTGCAAGTTCAGTAGTATGTGACAAAGTGTAGAATCGAGATTTGTTTTTGATGACATTTTATTATTCAGACAAAAAATCTTGAAGTTTCTCACTTGAATTTTTGCCTTGTGAAATTTTATATTAGCTCTATAGCATTTTAGTGCAATAGCTAATATCTGCATATGTTTTTTATTTTGATTGAAGCATAATACTGTACTTCTTCCTCTATTGTATTTTATAGTTCTGTTCATTTATCAGATAAATACCATGTTTCACCACTAGATGGCTCTGAATTATTAGTATAAACCATGATTTTTTTTTTAATAAGAAAGACCAATCCAAACACACCTGTATTGGGGAGTTGGCCAGGGTTTATTTAACAAATCATTTTTTACTCTATCCATTTTCTAAAGTTTATTTGAGAAAGGTTTAATTCAAATGGAATGTTTCTTAAACGTAACCTTAAAAGAAGTTACTTTTAAAAAATCAAAATCTGCTAGCTCTCCATTCTATGACAGTCTGTTATATAGCTCTTATTGGATTTTTAAAGATAGATTAAAAAGAGAAAGAGAAGAAACAAAGAAACATAACAGATTCATTCATTCATTCATTCATTCAGCTAAAAGTGACTTCTTTTCCTTCCACAGGTGCTTATGTCCAAATTCACAGTTTTAACTCCTACCTTTGGTTTACCATATCTATATTTCCTGTAGCCATACTAAATATATTATTTCTAAAAGCCCAAATTCAGGATGTTATTTTATTTGCCCAGAAAGTCAGTGACTAGTACTGTTGTTCTACTTAAAACAATTTTATCTCTGCTTACCTTTCCTTCACCCCACGACATTAAGTTGGCAAACTCAGGGAAGGGAATGGTGCCTGTTCTTTGTCCTTTGACTACTTGTGATGGGTAAACTGTGTGGAAGAATCACATACTGACAGAATTATGCTCATATCTCTAGCTCCTATTTGCCAAGATAACAGATTTACCAGCATAACCCTTCAAGAGTTCTTTAGTTCCTGTGACATTAGCTAATCAAAACACAAACAGGTACAAATCACTCTGCTATACAACAGGGCAAGGAAACTTGTCTGTTCTGGAAAGTTTTAGACTTTTTTTGTCAATTTGCTCTATTTTTGTTGAATTTTTACCACCAGACAATATTTGGATTCTCTTTGAATGTATTGCCTTACTCTCCAAAATGCCTAACCTAGTCTGTGTAGTGTTCATTTTTTGCAGTTAAAAATACAATAGGCAACAGTTTATTGGGTAAAGAGTATATAAATATAAAAATAGTTCTTCTTTGGTAGCAGTGTTCTCTTTCTGTCATGGACAAGCGAAGCATAACACTCTTTCTGTTTAAGAATACAAATGCAATAAATATCTTAAGGCATCACTTTCAAACTTTGACCAATTTAACTTCAAAGGAACATTCACACTGTGTTAAATCCAATTGTGTTACCTCCACATGATTAGCATACATTTGTGTGTTATGCAAGGCTTCAGGTGGAATTACTCTGGTTTTCATGTTGCATGCCAGATAATTCCCTCCTCTCCTTTTTGTGGCTAAGCTTTTCTGATAAAGAGAAGGCTTTGATGAAAAGGACAGATGAGCTCTCTGCAAAATCAGAATGATTTCTTTGATTACAGGGATCTTTTGGCCAGCTTGCAGTAAGGATTTGTGGTTAGAAGATAACATGTGAGCTCACTATATTCCTCACAGGGGGTGCAACCCGCAGGGAGCTAGTATTCTTCATGATATCATGTGACTTCAAAAGAGGTAAGAATCTCAGAAATGCTCACAAGCTTAAGGCTTCCTCAGCATCAGTTCTGCATTCTGTCTCGGTAGTGCTTTTCACCACAACCTTTCTGTCTCTCAAAGCTATTTAGAGGGAAGCTGATAGAAGCCCTGTAAATCCCTGAGATTTCCTCTTCTGGTCCCATGTCCTTTAACATTCAGAGTAGTTTACCAACTACTGAAAAAGTCAACCAACCTTTAACCAAAAGGAGGAAGTTCTTTATATGTTTCAGTAACAAAAACACCTTATTGAAACTTGCATCTGAAGGAGAGCTGAAGTTTCTGTTTTGGACTCATCTCTTGCGTGATAGTACTTTATTTCTAAGTAGCAGAAATACGGCGATATTTCTATAATCACATAGCACTCTGTCTGCCTTCCTCAGCCCCCTCCAACAGTACCGCAGATTGTGACTCTGGCAATAATGGTTTAGATACCTTTGGGGGGGATCCTCATTTTATGGTTTCATTTCTGTTAGGAGCTTGCAGACTGTGAGCTTTGTGCAGATCCAGATTAGCAGATCTGGATTAGCTCATGCCATGGCGAAGCTTGCACAAGCTTTATGGCTGCACCTGCCTGGCATTTATGGCTAGGGTCAAAAGTTCCTAGCCCTGGGGCTTCTGGGCATTGCTCTTTGGTGGCACACTAAGACCTACCACTGAAAATCACTCCCTGGTATTCTTAAACCCAGGAGGTGGTCTTCTGCATGCTTCCAGTGTTTTGGATCAGGCCACACTAGTCTCTCTGATGGGCCTGATTAATTTGGATCTCATTCTTTCTCATGTAGATAGAGCCGGACCAGCGAGGGGTCCACAGATCCACATTAATGTTCTCATCTGGAGGCCTACGGGCAAACTAGGGGTGTGCACGAATATAATTTGAATGTATTGGTTTGAACTTTTGATTTGAATTTGCACTTACAAATTTCGACAACATTCATATGTGCCCTTGCACGTCCGTATGCATCCTGTAGTTATCCCATATGCAACCCTCTTGTATCCTGTATGAATGCGTACAAATGCAGGAAAGATGTGAATCTTCAAGTACGCATTGTCTATGAACCCGTGTGCATGCGAATGTCTGGATAATTTGAATGAATACATTTGAAATTCATTCGGATCTTTTACGTTTGAATTTATGGACACTCAATTCAAATTTGAACGTCGAAATTCGGCCAGATTCTATTGAATTTCAAATACCTTAGAATATTCGTGCACACCCCTAATGCAAACTACATGGCCCCTCAATCCGAATTAAGCCTCCATGAAGAAAGGACCCTAGAGTGTGTTGATTCAGAGATGTCAAAAACGTAAATTATAAAGTATATTCCCACTATGATGCAGCTTTTTTTCTTCTGTCATGAAGAATGGAGATGTTTAGTAAGGAGGGTGTTATTTTGAGTAAGACAGTTCTTTCAGAGATACTTTGAGGCATGAATGTTGGGCAGAGCAGAGTTCTCCAGGAAATATTTAATTTGGTTATCTAGATGCATGGCTTGCATCTTCACTCTTGTGAAGAATTGTGACTTGTATAGAGGTTTGCTGTCTGGTGTGAGGGTAATGTAAATAAGTGTGAAGCTGTAGGAGCAGAGGTCTTGTTTGTAGTTGGAACCAGATTGCTGATGTTTCAGGTCAAAAAATAACTGAGAGACTTAAACTGATCTCTTATAGAAACTGAGCAACTTTTGTTTTTCATTAGTTACTTAAGAGTGGGATGGCATGTTTCCTTTGTGGCTTTGTTTTGTTTCCTACTCCGGCTTGAATATCTTGCTTGACTTGATTCTTAAGCTGTTCATGAGGTGGGTAGTCATATATGTTTCACATCTGATTGACAAACTTCCCATGAGTTATGCTAGAGTAGATTGGGTTTTGGTATGATCAGCAAGAATCTTTAAGGCTGCATCTTTACCATAGAAAATGAGTGCTTGTAAAGCACCCCTGGGGCCCTGATGGCAAATGTGGCCACTTCTGCAGGCCATTTTGAGTACAAATCTATCATTGGAAGCAGCCTGTGTAAGGGCATGAAAAACAAATCTGAGGGTGGATCTCCTCCCCCCCCCCATTCATCTCCAGATTGTAGACTGATAGCTACAGTGGTGGTTACTTAACAGCGGCAAAGCTGGCTGACTTTTGGGACTATTAGCAGTCCATCAGATAACAGGCAAGGTTGCAAACATCACAGTACTGGAACTTTAGTTCTTCAGCTTTGGAGGCTGGGTAACAGCAGATCATCGTGCCCCTGCCACTTAGATGGCCTTTTTTCCTAACTGCTCCATACAGCCTTACTGATTTCTTCAGTGAATCAAGTTTCATTTACCTGGGAAGCAGCATTGTGAGCAAGGTCTTAGGGCAGTGGTTCTCAACCTGGGGGTCAGGACCCCTTTGGGGGTCGAATTACCCTTTCAGAGGGGTCGCAATGAGTCTCCCGCCGCCCTTCCCTCCCACCTCCCAGCTGTTCCACCCCTGTGGTTGGGGGTCTCCACAACACGAGGAACTCCATTAAGGGGTCGCGGCATTAGGAAGGTTGAGAACCGCTGTCTTAGGGTTTTTTTCCTCTAGCAATAAGTACCCATTAAGTATCCAGTAAGAACCCATTAGGCTCAGAGCAGGAAAACACCGTTTCCATTGCAGACCCCATTAGAGCCACATTTGTTTCCACCTGTACTAGGGAAATCCGGATTAAATGGGTCCTTCAGGACCTATAATCCGGATTTCCTGTAGACCCCATTAAAGGGATCTACAATCCAGTCTTCGACCATGAAATCTGGATTATATGGTGTGCGTTCACAACATGATTGGGCAATGGGGTCTAGGGGCGCACCTATGGGTGTGGGGGAGTGCCCCGAAACCCAAGGCTTCGGAGCTGGTGCCAGATCTCCAAAGACAGCTCTGGAGAAAACTCCAGAGAATGGCACATACTACGGAGCTTTGGCCAAGCTCTGGAGAATCTCTGGAGCGATTTGCCGCAATCTTTGAAGATTCTCCAGAGTGGCTCCAGAGTATTCCCCCTCCATGCATCACTGTCACATGGGGTGACAGACAGGCCCAACGTGGGTACAGTTGGAATCACCACATGGGTGCTTTGACATTTCCACTGCGAGCATGCGTAGCATCCATTGCTATTGGGTGCTACACCGCCCGTGGAGATGCATTGGGTACCTCCTTTGATCCGGATCTAATAAATCCGAATTAGTTGAAGGACCCATTTCTTGGATTGGGATCATCTTAGATCTGGATTAAGGGAGGTAAGTGGAACCCCCCCCCCCTTAGAATTTGGACTGACCCATGCTGGTCTTGTTTCATCTTGTCAACCAAGTATGATTGGTCCTTGCTAGTTCTTGGATGGGAAACCACTTGTGCGTACCAGATGATATAAGTTAGACTTAAGAGGTCAAATAATACCCAGAATAAAGCAATCACCTCTTGATTATTGCTTTAAAAATTGCATGGATTTTTTCAGGTTTATCACCAGGACTTTTCTGTAGTGCCACCCTTACAATTATGAGAAACGCTTTGTGACTCCTTTGTTAAAATAGTCTATTTGTTATTATGACTTAAATGAAGATTAGTTCACATTTTAGGAACCATTCATGCAGAAATCCAGATAATTCCAGAGGGTTCAGAGACCTTTTCTCAGAGTTTTAAGTAGGAGATTATTGACTGTAGCTGACTAAACTTGAATACATGAGACTGTTCCAATGAAAAAAGCTGTACAACTGCAGCAGCAGCCTGTAAGATGCCATAACCAATACTGTTCCAGGATTTTCTGCATTCTGGAGTTGCTGCGTGTTGATATTCCTGGAAATTTAATTTTCAGTAATGTGACGTCGATTGCCTGAAAGCACAAAAGGGCATATGTGGGTCAATTGCAATAAGTAAAGATGACTATTTATTGTGAGAGAAACTGTCAGTCAGGAGCATTTGGAACATAACCGTTTACCTTTCTCTAACATTTATTTTATCAGTCACATATTCTTTGAACATAATATGTGTGTTGTTTTGTTGCTGTAACAGATTGCATGATTGCACTTCATAATTTTATCTTCTTAGAGGCACAGGGGGAAATTAAAAAATAGTAGAGTTCCCTCTTCCCATACATTGACTTTGCTGAATACAAAGTGTCTATTATCATATCAGAAATAAGGGCCTATAATATCTGGGCAGAACATTTCTTCCCTTAAAAGTGAATGTTCTCTTAAGAGTCAGTATTCCAGAAACTGACATACTGTGCTAATTATTTCTTCCCTCCTAAACCATCTCAGTTATGATAAACTTCCCCCTAACAGGATGACCACCTTAGGGATATGCACAGATAAATAAATAAGATCATATTCATTATGCTACCGAATTGAACATCTGAAAATTTGTTTCACTGTTGAATCATAAAATCGAACAACCTGACCTTTGTATTCATGTCCAAACTTGTTCGGGAACTTTTTGTGACTTTATTCCCATTGAAAATATGAATATCTACTCAAATTTAATTTTTGCAAACAGGAAGTTAGTTTGCTTTGATCAGACTTTTGGCCATTCAAACAACTGTATGTTCATTCCACGCACGTGCCTGTAAATTTGAAATATTCAGTCAAATATGCGAATACGAATGTCATTTTGGCTTACTGCAGGAGATAATTTCTGAGCCCTGTTTTCTAGGAATTATCTCTTAAATCCACCTTAAGGAAAAAATCTGTTTGTATAAATTAAGAAAGAAGCTGTTGACAAATCCTTAATATGCTGTATTTTATGATCAGTAACTTAGCTGTGTGGTCTTAGCACACTGGGGAAAGTTTTGATGGAGGAGTTACAATATATTATAGAGGTTATACTTGGAACAGAGTACTGTGTTGAATTTCAGAGCTTGCAGAGTTCTGTGCAAAAGAAAGATTCATAGAAAGAGCATATTTGGATATCTGGTTATATGTTTTGGGGAATACAGATAGCCTCACTAGAAAATTAGGAATTTTAGAGATAAAAAAAAGCTGGCCTTTTTCCAAAGCATTATGATTTGGTCCATTGATAAGTCTCTGCACTTAATTTTATTCTAAAAACATGGTTCCTCTTATGGGTCTGTTTTGTCTGCATGCGTGTGTGGACTAGGAAGACTCTGCCCCTTCTGATACACTGTATTTGTATTCTGGATCAGGAGGCCCCACATGGTTTCCTAGTCTGATCTGGGGTATAGGGGACTGTAATGGGTCCTCTGGGACCATTTTTTGTGTGGTTGTGATTGGTGGTTGAATGTTTTTTGTGTTTTCCGTGATAGTTCTTTTCATCTCTGGCTTGTAGCTTTATCTTTGTAAAGGTTTTACTTTAGGGTTGGCATAATTCCCTGCCAGCTGTATCCAGTGATGTATGAGCTAGGGACAGTCACATTTATGGTTGTTCTTGCAGATCTTGAAAAGATCTTGAAAAGATTTTGAAATATAAAAAATCTTAACTAAATAAAAATTACAATATTTCAGTTTTACTTCCTAAATCCGTGTTTACAATTCAGACTCCTTTTAAAAAATTCGTATGAGTATTTTCTGAAGGATATTGATAGGCCTGCTGGCTCAAAGTGAAGTCTGAGGCTCATCCAAACTGCTCCTGAGGGAGATTGGTTCCCCATTTGCATGCCTTGGTTAGGAATGGAAGAGCTGCATACCAACATTAGATCAGGATAGCTTCAAAAGTTCCAATCATTTCATTTGTCTCAGAGTATGATGGATGTTGAGAAAAAGAAAAGTTCACAGCATTGTTTCTGTCATAAATTGTCTTATATAGGGGGGTCACTAAACAGTTTTGACAGTACTTAAAAGGAATTTGTGTCTTAATTTCTAGGATACAAAATTATGGATAATAATGGAATATCTTGGGGGAGGTTCGGCTCTGGACCTGGTAAGTTAATGGCTTTCATTACTCTGATTAAAGACTACTTATCATTCATCTGAACTCTTATGAATGTTACGGATAGAATTCTTAGGTTTACGTTAACTTGTTTAGCCAGAGAATGCTATACAGTAATCTCTCATTTATATAAGCAACTTCTCTAAGAGATTTCACTTCTGGGAGATGCACAAATTAATTATTCTGTTTTCCTGACCAGCAGATTTTAGCTCATAAAACATTGCAGTGGTAGATTTACTCATGAGAATCTGTCTTAGCAATCAGGAATTGATGTACATGTTTTTAATTCAACCACAATGTTCACGGAATGAATTACACTAATGTGGGCTAATTGTACCAGATCTTACTCTAGAACAGTAATTCCCAACGTGGGGTATGCGTGTACCCCCGGCACTATGAACCAGGACATTTAAGGGTATGCAAAAAGAAATGAATGATGGTGGAGAAAGGCACTTACAGCCACAAGATGTGTGTTTGAAATAACAGCAACTATTACGAATGGGCTGCCAAAGGGCACGCGAGTGAAAATATCACGGCTTTAGTACCTGTTCTCATGGTACTCTTTATATCTGATGGCGTAAAACAAGACCTTTTATCCCACTTGTGTGTGGGGGGAAGACTTAATTTATGTGCAGTAAGAAACAGTGGGCATGCAGAGTTTATGACCTTTTGAAGTAATGTGAATCTACAGAGGTGTGAGTAGTGTCTGGTAATCATGGTACTTTACAGCTGTAACAATTGCAGGGAGAAGACGCTCTGCTGTGATCAAGGTGCTACGTGCACTTTGTCTACTTCTTTTTAGGGCGTGGGAGGGTAGGAAACCCTGCTAAAGCCTCTTCCTCCTAGGTTTGGTTCCTGGCTGCTGTTTGTTTCTTAGTCCTGGTGGGAGGGGGGGATGAGGGAAGACTTGCAGTTTGTTGAAAGTGCTTACAGAAATCAGAGAGAATAGCAGCCTGTCCAGGCACAAAATAATCAGGTTTCTTTTTTTCCTAGTTAGAACCGGGCCCTCTTGATGAAGTCCAGATTGCTACAATATTGAGAGAAATTCTCAAAGGACTTGATTACTTGCATTCAGAAAAGAAAATCCATAGAGATATTAAAGGTAAAAACCCAGGCCCTTCGATAATATTATTGTTGTTTATCTTTACATGGTCAAACTACATTTCTTTTTCTTTTTTTAAAACAATATTTTCCAGCTGCTAATGTGCTGCTGTCTGAACAAGGCGAAGTCAAACTAGCAGACTTTGGTGTAGCAGGGCAATTAACCGATACCCAAATAAAGCGAAATACCTTTGTGGGCACACCGTTTTGGATGGCGCCAGAAGTAATAAAGCAATCAGCATATGACTCAAAGGTACTGTTTTTACAGGCTTCTTGGAACGTCTTAGTTACATTTTAAACACTCCACTTATTTGGTCTTTTATTACTCTTTTATGGGGATAATAAGTAAATTTTATAGTAATGCATTTATAGTATCAGAGATGATATGATCTGCTGCATTTTGTCTACAAGTTTAGTATTTTAAATTGAGAACACCAAAACCATGATTTGGAAATATCCTTCCTGGTGAGGTTATCCCAATTTGAGGCTAGTACAACTATTTATTTATCTGTGCTTTTTAGGAACGAATGAGGTCTTTACTTTAAAACATAATTTTTAAAGTGTGTTTAAAATGTTCTAGCTCTAAGTGCTGTAATTATGAGATAGTTACGTTCCTAAAAGTAAATAAAATACCACTCTGAAAGAGGTTGTTCTCTTTATTCTCTTTCTTTTGAACACCTAACATAGGATGCAACAGGAAGATTTGCTAGCCTGTGAATGAACGGCCAATAAAACTCACAAAACTTAGTAAGCTTTCATACAGCCTCCCTTTTGACTCCTTTCTAACGAATAATTCTGTGTTGCAGGCAGATATCTGGTCCTTGGGTATAACAGCCATAGAACTTGCAAAAGGTGAACCGCCACATTCAGAACTTCACCCGATGAAAGTTTTATTCCTGATTCCAAAGAATAATCCACCAACATTAGAAGGAAATTACAGTAAACCTCTCAAAGAGTTTGTCGAGGCTTGCTTGAATAAAGACCCAAGCTTTGTAAGTTTTTCTGTTACGCTCTCTTCAACCAAATAGTCCTCTGAAATTAGGGAATGTGAAAAAACAGAAGATAAAACTGTGGGATATATTTGAAGCGCGCATGTATGTTGATCACATCATTTGTAGGTTAATTTGTTTGATTTTCATGGCACTATTCAGGGAGATTAAGTCTAAAAAAAACTGTCTTTTGTTTTTCATGTTTCATTTGTTTTAAATACAATTTTATACTGTGTATATAAGTTTCAAGTTCAAAAGATAATTTATAGGGATATGCAAGAAGGATTTTTGCCCCTCTTGTATAATACAGTAGGTTAGTTGGACTACCATCAGTGAGGGGCCACATCTTCTGCCCATGCCTAAAATGGCTAAAATAACTGAAAGGACCTTTTCCAAACCTGAGGCCAGTTTGCACTTGGCCTGCTAGTAGGCGCTGGAGTAGCTTCTGAGAAGCACCACGTGCGGGAGATGTTTTCACATCGGAAATGTGTCCTGCCATCACAGAAGCTATCCCAGCATCTATCTGTTCTGGCCAGAGGAGCAACCATATATAGCAAGGACAGAAAGGAACAGTTTCCATAAATTCACTTTAATTAGCTGTGTTATCTAGGACCCCCAGTTACTTTTGGGGAGGATTGGAAAATGGCCATGGCTTGTTTTAAAAAATCTATTTCTTTTCTGATCTTTCAGTGCTACTAGATGAAAATTCCTTTTGGGCCCATATTAGTAAGGGGAAGATTATAACCAATTCATGGTTCTCTTTACCTGTCCTTCCTCTTCTTTAAGGAGTTTGGTCCTGTTATTTTCTTATTGCCTAAAATTGTTATTTCTGAAAAGCAAAATAGGGAAATTCTGTTTTTAATCAGCTAGCAGGGATTTGGGATTTGTGTTTTCTGTGCATGCGTTGTATTGATGACTTCAACTATTACTAATTATTTCAAGTGAAATGCATTAAAGGAAGTTTTTTTTACCTTTAAGAGACCAACAGCAAAAGAACTGCTAAAGCACAAGTTCATAATACGAAATGCAAAGAAAACCTCTTACTTAACAGATCTCATTGATAGACATAAAAGATGGAAGTCTGAGCAGAATCATGATAATTCCAGTTCTGAAGATTCTGATGGGTAAGTGCATGAGAGTGGAGTAAGATTAAATGAAAAAAAAATATCAGGATACTATTAGTATGTTGAATATTTTTAAAAGTGATTTTGAGGTTAGTGCTGTTTTCTTTGTGGAAAATAGAAATCTGGGCTGTTACCAAGCTGTTTAGGAGGTACTATTGGAACACAATACTTCCTTGAGCGCTGTCCTTCAAGTTCTTGAATGGTTGGGGCATGGGATGAAGTAATGAGAGGAGCCTTTGGTGAAAGTTTAAAATTTGGTGAAAGTTTAATGTTCGGAAGTTCAGAATTGAGGCTATTTAGATTAGCGGAATAAAATCCACCGTTATAGAAAATAAGCACAATTTACCTGCTGTGAAGCCACGACGTGCCATCCAGACTCGAGCAGCCTCCCTGTAGCTTTCTCACAGAAAGCTGAGAGACTTCCGTGGTCTACAGAGTGTGGCGCACGTCACGTGGGATAGAATGGCCAACGGGAGCTGAGTGGCAGGCTCAGCTGTTGTTCGCTGTTCTCGCCAGACTGGCAGGAACCTTCGAATTTACCTGATACTGCGGAGCGAGTGTTTATCATCCTGCAGTAGGTAAATTCGCAGAAGTGGTGGTGTAAAGCGTGGCTACAAAGTATTGAGGGTCAGGTATGATGCTCACATCCCGACTGCCCATCGAAATTTGTAGTATTCCTAAGACTGGACACAGCTAGATTATTTCCTATCCTGATTTATCCCAGAAATGCCTTAAGCTAAACTCGACAACTAAACCAAACTGCTCTTACATGATTGGTTTTTATCTTCTGGGCTAAAGGCAATAGTGAAGTCAGATTAGTTGGCCTCTGAACCAAACACCTGGACACTTCTTCTGATCTTAGAATTCTGCCTGTATTGCTGTTTTAAAATACTTGTTACTTATGCTTGAATGTTCGAAGCTTGTAATATTGTCTGTAATTAATGAGGAAAATTGTTGTTATTCGGGCTTATATATTACATTTATGTAGCTCCTAAAGCCTTAGGAACATTATAACAACAGTGTTATAAATTAAACGACGGAAATAAAGTTGCAAATAATATAAATGATTATTGGCAGCTTACATCCCAATTTGTGAATCCCCAAGCCATTAAAAAAATTATAATTCACTCATAATTTGCTAAACTACTCCCTGTACTGTTGCTGTTAAATTATTCCTTAATTATAACTGTGTTTGTCTTGAAGTGAAACAGATGGCCAAGCCTCAGGTGGTAGTGATTCAGGTGACTGGATATTTACAATGCGAGAAAAAGATCCCAAGAATTTAGAGAATGGAGGTACCCAGCCCTATGAGTGGGAACGGAATAAGGTAGGTTTTCTGTCAGAAGCCTTGTGCGGAGCAAGAAATTCATACTTTAATTTCATAGCCTGTTTATTGATTTAAATTATTTCATACTAAGTTTGCTATAAAACAAAAGAATCACAAAACAAGATAGGGTTAAAAAGTAATACAGCATATGAAGATTAGAACAGCCAGCTCCAGTGGTTTAAACAAGAAAAACTATTTCCTGTTTCAGTGTGTCTTCTTCCTTCAAATGCTTGCTTTAGTTGCAGATAGTTATGTTTGTAAAAATGATGCATAAAATAATAAAGAAAAATAATAGCACCCTTTATCTTTGATTAATGTATTTTGGAACTCTTACATTTTTCTTAAAGGAAAATACCATTCAGAGGCGGCCTTTGTCTCGATGTTTGTCTACAATTATATCCCCACTATTCACAGAGGTAAATTATCATTTGTTTCCATATTCCCAGTTTTGGAGCATCTTGGAACTGAGGGATAAAATGCAAGAAAGAACGTGCTATAATATTTGCTTCTATGAGACTGATTATTAAATATGAAAAAGATTTTAAAACAGATAATCTGTCCAGTTGAATGGGTACCATATTTTGAGCCATATGAGACAGACTGGTATATGGAATGCACCTGTAATTTGTCAAGGAATATTTAGGAAAGATAAATAACTAAAATAGAATGCTGGTTGATTTCAGGTGAAATTATTTTGGAAAAAATATGGGTCTTATGTGGCAACAACCACAATCATCGGTATTATTTATTTATTTTTATATCTCTGTCCTGCCTTATACCTGAAAGCCTGAGTGCTGTTCACAATAAAATCGCTATAAAACAACCACATAAAATAAATGAGCTTAAACAGTAATTGTGACTGCATGGAGAGGAGATACTCTGTAATAGTTAGGGCCTCTCAGGGTTGTTGTGAAGATAAAATGTTAGGAAGCACAGTAGATTCTTTGGAGAGTAGATGGGGTGTAAATAGTGCAACATAGGCTGCCTCCAGACTCACCTCAGAGGTGCAGCACCTGACTCAAGGGTGCGAAGTAAAAAGTAAAAAGATACAGATTGATCAACATCTTTTTACTTCATTTCTTCAAGGACATGCTGAGCCCCGGCTGGGGGAATGGCGCGTCATTATCTGACCGACAGGAAGCCCCTTCGGCGGGACAGTGCAGCTTCCAATCACCTTGTCAGGCATTCAGGAAGCGACTGTGCTGTCCCTGCGTGGCTTCTGATCATCGGGTCTGACCAGTGGGAAGCGAATTTGGAGGGACGGTGAAGTATAGCGCGAGTCTGGATGCAGCCATAGTGATGGGGAATCTAGACTTTGCATTTGAAAGCTTATATAGTTGTATAACATAGTTCCGGTCAGTCAAATGCTGCTTCCCTCATTTAAACTTGGCTTCTTTGGCATGACTGGACCTCCATGGGTCCTTTAACTCCTGATTTTCTCTAGGCAACTATTACTTAACACGGGTAGTGGTATGCAGTGGTTTGTGGAACCAAACCATAGGATTATCTAAAGGATGTGTATAAAGCAAACGCTTAGTTTATCTCAATGACTCAGTAAGCATGTCTGTTGTAACTCTGTTTTATCTGTTTACTAGAGATCCCCTTTGCCGGGGAGGGAGCTAGAAACACTCTATTTCTGTAGCTTCCTTAGGCTTTTAAATGGAAAATGGTGTCAGAATGGGGAGAGCATAGTACTTGAAATCAAGCAATTTGTAACATGCTTTTTTGTATCACTGTTGCTCAATTGTACATTTGGAAACAATTCCTGCCAGAGATTTCTATTTTTCTCACTTAGGTTTACGCTATAAAATGGCATTTATTCAACAGAATGCATTCTGTACATATTTCTTCAGAATTATAAGTGCAGCACTTGACTCCTTGTTCTTTACTCATTTGTCTATGCGTTCCAGATTATTTCATAGCTAATACGCATTTATTTTTAGCTAAAAGAGAGAAGTCAAGCTTGCGGGGGGAACATGGGATCCATAGAAGAACTGAGAGAGGCAATTTATTTAGCTGAAGAAGCTTGCCCAGGCATTTCGGATACCATGGTGACAGAGCTTGTGCAGAGGCTTCAGAGGTAATAGTAAAATGTTTTGTCTTGGGACATACAGGGAACTTATTGCACAAATGTATACATTTCTTACATAATTTTGGGTGTTGCGTTGAAGTTCACTAACCTTCATTGTCATTGTGTGTGCGTGTGAATGTGTGCATGGAATTCAAGATAAAGTTTCATTTTAAGAAAAATTTGTTTCCTGGGTTTAATGGATCACAGAATGGAAGCCGATCTTGTTGTTTAACCTTTAAAAAGCAGAGGGAAGGGAAGCCTAGTGGCGCTCTGCAAACCAAGGCTGCTGGATGGTGGATGCAGGTAGCCCTGGCCACATCAGGCGAAGGTGACACACTGTCCAACCTTATTCCCTGTTCTCCTAGCTGCTCCTTTTGCTTTCAGAAGAATGGGGAGGGTAGCAAGAACCCTCTGTCAGCCCCCCCTTCCATCTGTTGCGTGGAACTAGAGAGGCACTTAATAGCCTCACTTGTTATTTGCCATCCCTGCTCCTGTTCCTAGAGGATTTGGGCTGGCAGTGACCCCCCCCCCCCCACAGCATCCAAGACTGGCAGTGTGATCAGTAGCTGCTCTCAGAGGAAGATGGGCATTGGTTGCCCCCAACCCCGGCTAACACCCAGTGACATGGAGGGTTGAAGGGACAACTGTTTACTTCTCCATCCTGGCTAATGCTGCAATGCCTGCAGAAGAATGGAGCAGTGGGAGGGGGCTCGACCTGCCTCAGTCACAGCAAGAATTGGAAAAGCAGCCGAATGCCTTTTCAGTCTTTGCTGTCGGTACAGCTACCTTTGGAGGCCTGAGGGGCAGGAATGGCCTCTCCAGCCCTTCCATTACAGCGGCAAAGATTGGAGAGGCGAACAGCCTCCTGCCATGGGCCCTCTATGGAGCCAAGCTTGCACCCGAGGATTTCTAGACAAAAGGGATGGTCTGATTCACTCATTAATGGACATCCTGAAGCGCTTTACACTAGAAATGAATGTAAAACAAATCAGAATAAGAATGTCCTGGTGGATAGATGAAGTTTCAACTGGTGTCTAAAATGTACAGTGGTAGGTGTTTCCTTATTCATGCTTTGTTGACTGTCTGAACTCCTCCTTCCTCCCAATAGCGTTGCAAAGCAAAGCGATTCTGCTTAGCTACACACAAAGGACACGTTTCCTCTTTTCTTCTTTTGACTTGGCGTCAGTGGAGTCATTGGGCAGTTAGGCTGGCTGCTTGGTCCTTCTCAGGTCCTTCTCATGATTTGGATGCAGAAGGGGGCAGGGGAGTTATGAGCAGTCTCCATGGGTTGTCTGCTGCCGTGTCGTCCCTTGTCTGGCACTAAGGCTTGGTCATCCAGGTAGCTGATGGCTTCATGAGCAGTGTATTCAGCCCTAGCGCAGACTCTCCTGGGTCCGGACGTTTTGAATGCCTATCTATATCATGTGTATGTGTTATGTGTAATACTTATGGCACTGCGACACAAATTTCAAGTGCAAGGAATCCCAGGATGTTTGCTTCCTGGGAAGATTACTTTATTCTACAGATATTAAGGGGCGAGGTCTTGCCACCCATCCTCACAATCATTTGGAGTCCCACTAAGGCATGCCAAGTAAAGCAAAACCAATTAGGGATGTGCATGGATATTCAAAAATTTGAATATCCAATTCGAATCTGTCGAATGCAGGCATTCGAATTCAAATCGGATTTTCGAAAATCCAGATTTTCAAAAATACGACCCAGATAATCCAGAGCGGAATTGGATTTTTGAAAATATGGATTTTCGAATTTCAATTTAAATCGGATATTTGAATATTCCATTCAACTCGAATTTGAATGCAAAAAATGTATATCCCTAAAACCAATGATGATGTTTGAAAACATCAAATGTCCACCAAGAGTTTCTTGCCGCCACTTAAAGTGGGCACCAGGCTGACTCAAGAGACCCTGTCTGAACTGTTTCAGGTTCTTGAGTACGACCAAGTCTAGCTTTAGGACTGTCTAATGCGGGTAAGAAATGTTTGTGGTCAGTTTTGCTTTTTCCAGACTGCCGTAATGATGGGAGGCCAGGTGATTATTAGGATGTGAAGTGGAGGCCAAGCCCTCCTGCCCACCCCTTCTTATCAGTCAGATGGGAAAGAACTGGTACTTGGCTTATGGGTGTTAGTTGCTGTGTTGAGAATCTTGCCACGCTGTAAGGACTAAGAATGGACTTGGCTCCTTTAAGACACCACCCAGATTTAATGCTTAAAATACTTGTAGTAAAGCTGCTCATCTACCAGTTGAAACATCTACCTTACTTCCTTTATGATATACTTTCGTACACTTATTTTTCAAGATCCTTTTTCTACTTCCCAGGTATTCAGTAAGTGGAGGAAGCACATCATCCCATTGAAGCCTCTGATTATCCTTGCTTGTTTATTTGGACTTCGGCAAGCTCCTGTTCTAATCCAGTTCGACTCCTGTTGCCAGTGATGTGCTCTACAAACGTACGGACATTCAAGATGCAGCAAGAGAAATGGGCGTCTTAGCAAGGGCATTGTTTTTCAGCTCTGTATAGTTTTTTAAAAAACAATAATGCACATATTCAGATGAGGTATCTTTTTAAATTCTGAGATGTATATTTAGAATTGCAGTTAGGGAACTAAGCTATTGTAAAATCTCAGGTATCTTGCTTTAAGTCATTGATCTTCAGCTAATAGACCCAGATCTCTTAGTGGGGTTACATCCCTGTCTACAATGAATGAACCATGGGTGCTGCCACAGTTCTGTGATGGGACTTTGTAAGGAGGAAGGGAGGAGGAAACCAACAAAAATTAAGTGGGCAAGTTGGAATTTAAGCTGGATCTTGAGTCTGAAAAAGTTGAAGATTATTGCTTTAAGTTGATGAATCTGTGAATCGGAAGACATACCATTGGCTTTGTGTACAGATTTGTATATAATCATTTTTTTACTCAGACCTGCTCAGTCCACATATAAAATCTCTGTGTACAAACAGCCAACTGCTTCTGTAGATGCTAGTGAGGTAAATATTTTGGCAGATCTCAGCTGAATATTGGCTTGCCTTTGTTATATGAAATGTTTGAACTGTATGACAAGTTTGACTTGGCCTTGCATTTATAGGTCATAAATAAATTAAAGCTGTACTGTTGTTTGTACCTCAGAGGCAGAATTTTCTCTAGTTTTATTATACAGTGTTGTTCTTTATATTAATCTAGAGTTTGGTTTCTAATCATGGTACGACAGAATATTTTAATTTGTGACATCATTTTGTTTGGAGTTCTCCGATACTTCTTTTCTTTAGTGGTTTTGATTAAAATTGTGCCAATTCAGAGTCTGAAATGATTTTTTCGTATTTTTATTTGAAGCTAGCTTGTAAAATTTGATCATCAAGTAAATTAAAGGAAAAAAATCTTGAAATACCTCCTAGAAATTCTGGTTGAATAATGGTACTTATGTAGAATGTTGGTTTTAAAATATTTTAAGCATCCTTATGATAATTTGATGATCATTAAGGTAATTTTTGGGGTTGTACATGCCCTCTGAGGCTCATTATTGAGGAGAAAAATAACTGAAAAAGTATCAAGACTTAAAAGAGAATTCCTGACTGCTGTAGTTTGTTAAAACACCAGAGCATTTGATTGCTAGATCTTCTTGAGCTTCACCTTTTGAGTGCACCGTCTTTATTTGGCAGTTAGAGGTCAAGTCAACTTTTTGCCTTTTAGAGAATGCTGTAGAAGTATTCTGATAGGCTTCCCTTTCTTGTTTTTAAGAGATTTCTGAAGCTAAAAGGAATATAGTTGAAAATGTATAGCTGTAGCTTTGACACAAGCAAAAAAAGAATACATAGGACATTGACTGTGGCTGTCAGTGTTTTTAATATTTCTTTACTGTTTTGAGTAAATATGAGACATACTTTGATTTCAAAACATAATCATAACTACTTGCTCGAGTCCAGCTTGATCTGGATAACATTTTGATCCAAACTATTTCTAAGAACTTCCCTTGTAACACGCTCTTAGAAAAGGATAGTTTTAATGCCCTTATTGTTTCCACCCCAGCAGTGAGCCGTGTGTGAATATGCACTTGCCTCATTTGCTGTGCCTCGAAATCAGATGCTTAGACATTGGAGGGCGCATGGGGCTTTTGAAACATACCTCATGGCCCAAGAAGAATTTAGCCCACTTCCTTGGGCCATGGAAGCAGCAGTTGTCACCACCTACGCTGTTGCCTCCACCACTACCGTGGTGAGCAGAAATATCCAGACCAGCCTGCCAAGGCATTGTACGTGCAGGATCTTCCCACCTTTGTCATCAGTTCAGTGTGTTAGAAGAATTAGTGAAGAACTAATGCGAACCTGTCAAGAGATAAGTCATCCTTGACTTAGCACACCATTTTCTCTTTTACGTTGATCTGTATAGAGAAAAACGGGTACAGAAGGACAGGGGCTGAGCTCCTCCCCCCTTCTGTCATCTCTGTGCTGCTGAATGGATTGGGGTACAGGAAACTGAGAGGGAGGAGGCAGAGTCTGCAAAGATCCTCAGAAATAGCATGTGGTAATGTTAGTGGTAAGAGGAGCTTTTTGCCAACTGGATATGTGTGAGGTGCCAGAAGGGGGCTCACTTTATAGAAACAAGCCTGACACCCTGGGATCTTTAGCCAGCCTATAGCTTAACGTAGAGCACCTAGTTGTTGTTGTTGTTGTTTTGCTACTGATCCATTATTCTAAGAATTAAGATGGGGATGCACTTTGTTAGGATCTTCAGTGTAGTATTTTTTTGAAAGGAGCCCCGAAAGTTACTTTCTGAGGACTTGCCATAAACTAAAACGTTGAAATAGTTTTTATGTTATTTACATAATTTGACTAATGTCAGATCTATTCTTGTAAAAAAAACCCTCACTTTTTAACGAGAGATACTTAGCTGAAGATTGGTTAAAGGGTTGTTGTTGAGTGAATTCGTAGTCCGCTGTGTTGACTCTTTCCACAGAAATATGAATTAGGTTTTCTGAACAATAGCACTCATGCTAGAAATTATGTAGCTTTCTGAAGATAAAGTTTCTCACCCTCAGCAGAATTTCTGAACAAAATTTGGCCTTTCGTTTTAATTTCTGAACCTAAGGAAATGCTACACTGAAATGTTTGTGTATGACTCTATATTCATGTTTTAGTTCATAAAGCTTTTTGCTCCTTAACTATTCTTACTAGAGAGCGCTAAACCTTTTCACAAACCTTTTAGACTCCCTCACAAACATTTTTTTCAAGATTTAGCAGCTTTAAAGTGTACATAGGCTGTAAAAATGTCTTTTGAACTAGAAAGATTTCTTATTTGTATGTGTTCGCTCACCTTTGAAGTGTTCAGTTCGAAATCTATTTCTGTTGCAGCCGGAATTGTAGATCAGATAGAAGATAGACGGCTGCTGTGTTGGTTCACTGAACTTTTTGGTAAAATAGTGGAAGTCTACTCATAATGTCATTAGGTGCCATGGACTATATGATTCCCCGGTAGTCAGTTGTCTTAGGGGGTGCATTTGGTCTTTTGTTTTTAAAATGTAGGTAGCATTTTGTATCATTGCCGCACAATGATTTTTCTTTGAGTTGTTTTTTGTTAACAACTTCAGGACCACTTCAGTGGTTTATGCTCACGGTAATACTCTACACGTAACATAGCAGAGAGTGGAATTGTACACCCACCCATACATTGCCTCTTTTACCCACCCGTTTAGAAAAGGAAAGATCACAGTAATTGCATGAATGTGGTGCATGAGGCTGAGAAATTTACTTCTCCTGTCACCTCATTGGTTTCTTATGGAAGTATTTCTACTGGCCTGTGTGATTTATTTAAAGAAACGCTACCAAATTGAAATTACAAATGCATTTGAAGTAGAAAAGCAGCTTCCTGTGGCATCTTAAAGACTAATGGACTTACTATTATATTTCCTTTAGCTGTAGTACATTAGATGAATTATGTGTTCCGCTACCAGACCCATATACATATGTAAAAGGTGGGTAAAGAGGAGTTAAGTGTTAGTATTGTGACCATTTAGGCTCCTGAAAGCCTTTGTCAAAATGTCATTGTACTATGTTTGCTTTTGCTCCCCTTTCCCCTATTAAATACTTTTAAGTACCCTTGACCTTTATATATGTAAAAGTTAATGACACAAGTTATATCAAACCCCATCAGTTTAGGGAAACAGGAAACTGTAGGAAAATCTTCTCTCAAATCAAGTAAACAATATGATGAACACTAGAAGCTAGGGTTGTGTTGAACTTGTGTGTTGCCATACATGTGCACAATCCCCGCAATGCAGGCCTGCCCACCTAGTGTTGTGAGGAGCAAGCCTGCAAGTTTCTTGCTTTGTTCTTTCCTCATGTGAAAGCAAGTGAAGCTGAAACGAGGCTGGACTGTTCAGAGAGCATGTTGCCCCTACTTTTGTATTTCAGTGAGTGCAAATTCGACACATCCTTACTGGAAGATTCCACACGTTGACACAGGCCATATTTCTTGGCGCTCCATACTGGCAGAAATTCTGTCTGGTGACTCTCCTCACCTTGCATAGAAAAACAAGGGATTGGGCCTGAGTGGCCGACAGCCAACATATCAGACAGTGTAAGGGTGTTTTTCCACTGTCACTAAAAGTACCCATTAAGTACCCATAAATGGGTAAGTAATGGCATTTTTGTACCCATTAATGGGTACTTAATGGGTACTTTTAGTGACAGTGGAAAAACACCCATGATCTCTTAAGATGCCACAAGACTGCTTACTGCAATAGGCTTGGGTAGCTTTTCCACTTGGCTTCTTAGTAAAATAAAGCAGAAATAGCATTAGGGTGTGTTTATTTGCAAAAGTATGGTAAACAAGTATTACAGATCCTTGAATACAATGTTTTGGTTAACTGCTCTTGTGAGGAAGGCAAGATATTAACATAATAATCAACACATCTATGTGCCTATATACCAAATCCATGTTGCTTTTTTGAAGCAAGTATTTATTTGAAGAATTACAAACAGGGTGGCAAAAATATCATTGGGTTGTTGTCTGTCCTGTGCATGTACTGGATTAGACTGAAAACCCAGCAAAATCAATACTTTGCCTTCAGTACTCGTGAACCAACCGCCTTTAGGAAAGGCACAGCCACAACATTCCTTTGATAACCATCCCCTTATCTCAGTAGTCGGATAATCAAGTACATATTTTCTCTGTACCCGGAGGTTCCATTTTTAGCTATCGTGGGATTTCCAGTGATAGCTTTATCCTTTTGATCAACTTGTGTTCTTCTGTAATACTGCTGTTTATAAATGCTTGTATAAAAATTGCTATGTCACACATCAAGCTATTCTTAAATTCCTTGTATGTTACATGACACAAATAAAAAAATTGCAACAACTTTTGTGCTCATTGAATGTTTCTCAATCACATATAATTGAAAAACTTCAGAATCTGAAAAGACACAGGAGTAATAATGTGACTGTCACAAAGAGCTTTTTTGCATCAAAGTTGTTACTCTACTTAATGTAAAACATCAAATCAGCACCCTTACAGATGGAGATGATTGGCTAATCAAAAAACATTTTTGGCCCAAAACACAGACAGCAATTTACACCTGAACACTTCTGCTTAGTCACTGTTTTTATGAAATGGTCTCAGGTTGGAAAAGCCGTATACCTAGAATTCATATAAAAGGAAAACTTAGATTCTGGTTTTGTTTATAAATATTCCTGGGCTCTCATTGTTACTGAAGATGCATATGAGCCAATTCTCATGGCGTCAGTTTGCATTAAACTGAACCTTGCCATCAGTAGATGGCTCTAAATTCCTGGTGATCTGACCAGCTAGTTGGTCAAGACGACCAGCTACTTTCAGGTTTGGTGCTGGCAAGGTAGCTAGAGCTGAATGTGTCACTGCAGAGTCTTGAGCACCCACAGATCTGACACCTGTTCCTTCCAGGACAATGCAGCCCCATTGAAAATTGGGTGCGCTGCACTTCATTGCCCCAAGGCAGCCCATTACTGCTTCCAATCACCTGTCAGGCAACAGCCACTTCAGCTACAAATGGCATGGGAAGACAGAGCTGTATATCATCTGCATATTGATGGCACCTCACTTGTAAATCTCCTGATGACCTCTCCCAGTGGCTTCATATTAAAGTGTATGGGAGAAGATTGGCCCACAGGTGAATTCCCAGCAAGAATCTTCCATAACCACCCTTTGGCACCAGTCTTGGTGATAGGAACAGAACCATTTCAATGCAGTGTCTCTATCTAAACTCTATAGCCTTTCCTGAAGAATACCATCATCATTGGTATTGAGAACTTCCTGGGCCAGGAAATGGTGTACTGAAGTACTGCAGTTTCAGAAGTCAAGTGCCTGGGAGAAGCATTTCTGATCAGCACAGCAGGCGTGGGAAGAAGTATGAGGTAGCTGGCCAACTGGTTCATGGAAATGTGCCTAACTGATGAAACAACGAGACCAGTGCATTTTTGCATAGCACAAAATAATGCCCAAATATTTTTAGAAAATGGTGTCCTTAGGCCAGTCAGTAAGCTCATGCTGAGCTGTGTGGTCAATACCTCATTCCTTTCTTAGCAGACCCTCCTAATACCCTTGAGAAACAGTGGGCTTCTTGTGCTGTACTAACTTGCCTCTTAAGAAAAGTTACTGCTGCAAGGGTTTGTCAAAGTTACTGGCAATTGACTCAGCTTATTTTCCATGACAAATGATACTGAGCAGCGTGAAAGTCAGGGATTGCATCCTCAGTACTATCAGGTATTATGAACACCCTTGAGCAAAAGCGAAATACACTGAAAATCCCTGTAGGAAAATCCCTTAAGTGTTAAAAACATGCTTTACTTATTGATACAGAAACTACTAACGTCGTAACAAAATTGTGTTTTAGGGTGTTTTCCCCCCCAGAATGGAATTATGCCATTTTGAAGCTGGTTTTTGCATGCTCCCATACCTCTGGGCGAATTGTCAGGGCTTCTTTCTTTTTCTTAAAAGACTGTTCCTTATGTGGGTTTGATGATAGGTAGCACCCATCACCACCACCACCTCCAACCCACTCATATTTCCAGGAGCTACCTGTTAGAACACACAAAACGTTTTCAGGTTTTTGTGTTCCGAGTGCAATAGAAAATGAAAAAAAAATCCATGCACATCCCAAGGATAGATAAATCTTTTGCTAAGAAGTGTTAAGTAAAAACTAGTGTAGAGTCATTATAGCCAATCTTAATGCAAGGGTGTGGTTTGTGTTTCCCATAAAAGGTGTGGAATATGCCTGTATTATTTTCCATACGCAAAGAACACTTTCCAGAAGATGCTGGTTTCTGAACGCAAGAAGTCCACAAACCGCTTTGTTATGAATCTGGAGAAGCAAGTTGATTGAACTCTAGTGGTCTCACACTTAAACTAGGTTTGGATGCAACCCATTGATCTGAAGTACAGCCATACATCCAAGGAATAAATTGCAAAATGAGATGCGGTGACTTTAATCTATTTGTAGTTCAAGGCCTTGAAGCAAAACAAACGATGAAAAAATGACACATTTTTATTTACCTTAAAAACTAGGATGATAGAAGATGTTGAGGTATTTTATTTCCTTTTTTCAATAGGCAAATCTTAAACCATATGTACATGTTATGCAGAGCCTCTGTTACAACAGCTATTGGAGAAGATGGTGTAATGCAAGAACCTGTAATTCTAACCTTTAAGGATGTTCAACCTGAAGCCCTGAACATAATATCAAAAGACCTCAGCAAGCTGTCCGTTGAGACTTCCGCTTTCCATGATCTGTCTTTTCCTAGTAGCTTGCCCGACTTCAGGCCAGCTTCACCCTGTGAGTCTAGACAGAATAAAGGTTGCTCATCTTGGTATCTGCCTATAGGCTTCCATCAACTACAGATCACGTCAAAATAAGATACAGTATGTGTGATTTCATCTGTCCTTCCCTGTAATGATGATGATGATGATGATGATTTTTTATAAATGGCAGTATGGGCAATACTATTGAATGAGTGTTCCTATTGCATATACTGTAACAACTTCACAATACATAACAATTTCCAAAGCTGGTGCCCCCCAGATATTTTGGATCGTAACTTCCATTTCTCCCAGCCAACGCTACCCGTGGTCAGGTGTGACAGGAAACTTCATATAAAACAGCTGGAAAGCACCATCATGGGAACAGCTGGAGTATAATCTATTTCATTTACGAGACGGTAACTCAGTATTCTCAAATACAGTTCTGACTGGGCTACACTTGATTCAAAAGAGCAAACTGAAATGAATTTAAGAGTGTGCTTAATAGTTTACAAATGTCTGTACACACAGTGTGAAATGTTTTCTTGTATCACTGGCAAATAAAGGTGCAGAAACTGTATAGTGTGACTTTCTTAATTAAAAAAAAAATTCTTCCAAAACAATGGGTTCTGTACTATATGTCCTTACTGAAGTACCGCATGAATCACAAATGCATCCAAATTCATAAACTAGGAATGTAACATAGATGAACTTTTAAGTTCCTCTTTTCAGTCTCTCAAAGGCAAAAGTATTCTAGCTTTGCATGAGGTAACTATGTAAACTGTTCACCTTGTACCATTATGTCTCAAAACTATTTGCAGCAAGGAAAGAGTAAAGAATATCTTGTGTCAAAATGAGCAAGCTACACGCTTGGTTGGTAATTTTAATCTTCAGAAGCAAAACGTGTAGAAACACTGAACAATGTATAAAAAAACAATTTCCTTGCTTAGATATTGCTCCTTATGTACAATTATTGAAGGCTGTTAATGCGATACATAGGATCTTTGTTTTGTTTTCTTTCTTTTTTTAGAAAAACTCTGCTTATTAACCAACTTCAAGGATTCCTGTCAACCCAAAAAAATGCATTTTGCTTTATAGGGAAATTCCAAATACGAAGGTACTACAAAACCTGTACTACAGTTCTGATGCAAATCTTTGAGGCAAGGAAATGTCTTTTGGCATTTGGCACTCCAAGGACAATATTTTAATACTGGCACAAGCTAAAAACCACACTGAAGGACAAGTACAAGACATGAAATCGTAACTTGGCTGGTAACATTTCCTTCTGAGGCAGTATTAGAAAAAGCTGCTCCAAAACAATTTTTAAAAACAAATTTGTGTTTTCCTAAACTTCAAAAGGAAGAAAATAAATCCATATATTCTCTAGAAAAGCAGCAACCGCTGGAATGAAAAATTTGGAGTTCAGTCATCAATAAACGTGCGATTCTTCATGACTCAAAACGCGGATTCGTGAGGCAGGGTTTGTGGCACTTCTAATCACTTCCATCCACCTAAGCAGTAAAAAATGAGAATGACCATTTGCCCGTCAATCATCGTTATGAGGAAGTTTGTTTTGTTACAAAAACACATCCATTCTATTATGTAAAGCTTTAAAAACAAAGCTACTTAATATAAGCGAGTTTTTAAAACTGACACTATTATTTTAAATAAACATTTAGAATATATTTACAGTGGTTAGATATTATTGGAAAGACACAGTAGTCTTTGAATATATGAATTATCCTGGTACCAAAACAGAATAAAACTTCCCAGAACACAATGAACACAAACTAAGGAGGAGAATGAAAGTCCTGCACATCTCTGCTTCTAAGTCTTGAAAAGGAGATTAGTCAATGAACGTAAATGACAGGTGAATCAGACTGGGCCCTTTGGCAGAAGATGGACTGATGGATCCTAACAAGGCAACTCGTTAAAAAGACTGGGAAAGTTAACGGAATTAAAGATGAGGTAGGGTTTCTTTTACAAACCACCAAAGTCCTTACTAGTCCCTGTATCTATTATACTACTTGTTGACACGTGTGCATTGAACACAAAAACTAGCAGCCAGAATATCTGTAAAACAGAGAGCCTATTCTGCTAAGCAGAAAGTTTAGGAAATCCTTATTTTATGGAACAGAAGTGAAGCTGATTCCCCAAGCCTTAATCACTCAGGGAAGTTAATACTAACTGAACAAAAGATGAATGATTTGGGCCCTTTCTGCACCCACTCTGCTGAAGTCTACATCATCATGTGAATGGCACCTCCTTATTCTGGGATATAATCTGGAATAATACCCCGTGCAGAAAAAACCCTTCTCTCAACACAACCACTTACACATTGTCTAAAGATTAATTTCTATATATGATGCACATACACAAATACAGGATAAACTACCTAAACATGTATTAATTCACAAATATTTTTAAAGTGCTTTTATTTAACAACAAAAAACCTATTTGCGATATTTTACTTTTTACTGAAGCAAAGGTGGAAATGAATTTGTTTTGTAGTGGTCCAATTCAGAAAATCTCTCTCTCTCTTTGCACTTCAGACAAAACCTTATCTTTTACTTGACTATATGAGTGGTAGTAATACCGTGAGACAGTATCTGAGAAGGACTGCAGTAAATTTGTCCTTGAACACCTGACTTCTTTGGATTTAAAAAGGAGGCTGGACATATTAACTGAACTTCCTTCAAACTCTGCTTTCCTATCTTGCCCCGTACCATAGAGTCTCAGAGTACAATAATTTAAAATAAATAATTTAAATAATCCATTTGAATAATCCATATAAATCCTGCAATAACGATCAGCAAATGAAAGCAAATTATTGCTTCCAAGCCAAAGAGGGAGTGAAGAGAATCCACTTATTATATACTTGCTATCTCATCTTTTAAACAGAACAAGAACAAGAACATTTTCATTGGTCTAGTTACATTGGTGTAAGGTAAAAGTCAGCATGACATCTGCTGATTTTGCTAGTATCAACATACATTTGTTATACTGTTGCCTTTTTTGCTATTCGTCAACATCACAAAAAACGACATACCTTTCAAATGTATATTCATTCTCTGCCCTGAAATAGTACACGTGAGATTTGAAGTGTAGCTTAAAAACATAGTCTTTGTGAATATTCTCAGATTCGGAAGGAATGGTAAGAGAATAACCCAGCAGGGGAAGGCTAGCTAAAGGATGATTGTCCTGGAAAAGAATAATAAAAACAACCGGATAAAACTCTGATTAGACCCATGTAACATAACAATCATGCTCCCAAACCAAAGTCCAGTGTGTGTGTTTTAAATCATCCTAAATGTCACTTGGCCCAGAGCCAAAAGCCTGTGGGTGCTGTAGACGGTTACAGGCTCATTATTTGTTATTTCCAACGTGCAGGAGAACAGACTCTGAACTGGGCAATTGTGCAGACCATCAAGTGTACTAGGAGCATCACGTCCAAATGTTGGTGACCCCAGATGAGGTCCCCCTTTGGACCACAACAGCATACAAAAAGGAGGCTCACGGTTCACTCGCTGCTCCAGTGTACTAGCAAGTACAGAATTGCCCCTTAACCTCTGCAAATCCTATGAAATACTAAACATCAGTTTCTTTCTCAGTATTCCCAAATTATCAACAAAGTCTATTTGCTACAGGAAGTTTCTGCTACTTTATCCCAAGTATTTCTAAACTGAACATTCAACTGGGGAACCAAACTGCATGAACTGAAGCTGACACAGATAAAAGTATTCGTTTCTGAATACTAACTTCAGTAACACTGGTGCATTTCACATTTTTCTTTGCTTGCATATACTCTAAATCTTTCAAAAATATACCACTGGGGATTATCAAGCTGAACGTGGATGGCATCTGTATTGCTGGAACAGTTAAACAAGGCTTCCCTTTTCTCAGAAAGCAAGTTACCTGGTGAGATTTGTAGAAAAACATGCAGAAGTTGGTGAATACGACCCATAGCTTCTGCCATCCATTGCTGTTTTTAAATTTTCTCAAAAGGTTTCCGGAGAATTGGTTCTGAAAATGACAGAAATTGTGCTGCAAGTAGGTCTATCCAGTACAGATTACCATATAGAGCGGTGGAAAACAGGCAGATTTCATGAAAACTATTCAAAATGGATGACTTTCCTCTTTTAACATAATCCCTTCCAAATTCAGAAGCTCCTATCGTTCTTTGAATAAGGCTTGCTTGTAACTTGTTTTTCCGAAGATAGAATCTGCTGTATCACTCAAATTACCAATACTTGGATCCCCTGCCTTGTAATAAAGCGTTTTATATCCTGTATACAAAAAGCAGTCATTTAAATTGCTAGGAATTTGTTTCCTTGAACTACCTAAAAATGCCAATACAATCCAGGCAGAAATAGCCCTAGGAAATGGGCCTTTCCTCTTTGCAAGACGTACAGTGGATTAGTGGAAAGATTAATTCTGTAGATGGTCATTTTTAATGCCATTTTGTCCTCAGTCCCCCTGAAGCTTTCAGGGGAAGCTAGACTACTGCTTCAAATTGGAGAACTGTGAAGTTAGAAGGATCGTCTAGTCTAACCCCAGATTGGGTTCAGGAAAGAAAATGATCAAACCACTAGTCATCAACTATTAGGGACAAATCACCACCATCATTATCATTATCATCATCGTCGTCATCATCATCATCAGCAGCAGCAGCAGGGACCTGGCTTTGGCCGTTGAGTAATGGCCAATTTCTGTTTGACTGCACAGGCACCTCCATGGGCACATCTATATACTGTATTTTCTGGCGTATAAGACTACTTTTTAACCCAGGAAAATCTTCTCAAAAGTTGGGGGTTGTCTTATACGCCGGGTGTCGTCTTCTTATACGGCGAGTATATCCCAAACTCTATATTTTAACTGAAAAAGGTGGGGGTCGTCTTATACGCCCAGTCGTCTTATACGCCGGAAAATACAGATAGTTTTCTTGGCAGAGACACAGAAGTGGTTTGCTATTGCCTACTTCTGGGAAGAGGCTGAGGATCGAACTGGCAACTCTCTGCTTTCCAGGCAGTTTTCTCTAACATCGAGCTACAGCAAAGAATGCCAATTTAAATACCTTACGAACCCATATGGTTTTTTAAAAGTTAATTTGAGGTGCCTTGCATTAAATTTTTGTAGAGCTGGTCTCCTATCACAAGCAAGCATACATCTGCTCTTGCCTTAATTTTTACATATCACAAAGACTGAAAGAACACATTTTACTATGAAAATATTTGGTGATTAACCTGCCAACTTTTGATTGACCTGCCAGTATTAGCCACAAAGCTATTATCATTTTTTGTTCTGTTTGTGCTTTAATTATAAGGTAAGCTGCATCCAGATTGCTGGAGGGAAAAATGTATTGTGCTTCTCTCTCTCAGCAATGACAAGGTTAAGTTGCTTTTTAAAGCGTTTAATACAAACTTTCACCACTTCGAGAATCTTACTGAACGTCAGTGTGTTTGAGGAAAGCGAGGCACAAATGTGTCTACTATTTTTAATTTTCTAATTTCTGTTTTGGTTACCTCATCACTCTTGAGGGTATCATAAAAAGACAGGCTTTGCATTCGGTACCAGCAGACATATGAAATGGAAACGGGCCGCTGATCACTGATCAGTCCAGCAGGTAGGATAGGACAGTCACTGACAGTGAAAGGATCTTCTACCACAAGAGAAAGAAAGGCAGGCAGGCAGGAAGGAAGGAAGAAGGGAAAGACACAGAGAGAAAGCATAAACTGTAATGCTGATATGAGGTCCAAGGATTGGGAAAGTATGGTAGTAAATCTGCCTGCTGTGTGGACAGCTGTGGAAATGAAAACAAATCGGTGAAAGGTGGGATCTGCTTCTAGGTTGCTTACAAGTTCATAGGAATAACATCAACTCAAAATGTATGCTGGCGTTAACGTTTAAGGAAAGGTTGAGCAGAATGAAGCCCTGGGATTAGGGGTCAGCAAAATGCTGTTTCGTAAAACATCTGAAGAAGCATTAATGCTTCTGTGTGTGGGCTGGAGTTTGCTGGGTCAGCCTTACTTTTGCTCGCATGCTTCTTCTTTGACCCTTCCAGGTTTCTTGAGGCCTGGGGGTGAGGCCAAGTGTCGCCGTGCTGTGATATGGGTTTTGGGGATGGGGGAAGCTCTGACAGGACCCCAAATGGGTACTGCTGCATGATAATGCCATCATAAATTGCAATATATGACATCTGGCTCTTCCTCAAGCCTCGGCCCCGAGACAGCCAAGAGGGACAAAAAAGGAGCAGGTAAGGTTGTCACCTACCGAACTCCAGCCTCCATGACCCTGTTCTTACTGTCTGTGCAATATTCAATAATACGGCTGTGCAATAACAGCATGATGCTCACCCGTACCTGGTGCCAGGTAAATTTGCTCACTAAGTGGAATATTCCATACTTTAAGCATCTAGCTGACAGCTTAGTGAATCCAATGATACCTTAACACTTAAATTATAATTTAAAAAATCATTCTCAGTTGCCCAGTTTGACAATATAGCTAAACAACCTAGAGGCATTGTATAGAAAAATGGAGTGCTGAGGATACCTTAAAGAAACTAAACCAATTTGCCACTGAGTCCAAGTTCTCTACTAATTTCACTGAAGAAATATTTTCCTCGCAAGCAATCTGCTCTCTCAATTTCTATCTTCAATGATACTGACATACTCCTATGTTAGGAGGAAATCTAAAGAGTCTCATGATCATGATCTTTTTAAATTGCTCCTTCATGTGACAGAACTAGAAGATCTTTTTGAAAACTGAAATTCTGTTTTCCTACAGCACTGCCGTTATATACAAATCCTGCATGTCAAGAAGCTGGAGATGGAGAAATCTGGTTCCACATCCCTGAAATTTATGTGAAATTGGTTTAGCTATAGTTCAGTGTGTAATTTCAAAAAATTAAGATTTTTTTATGACAGAGCAACACAACTGAGAAAGGCAGAAGAGAGTGAGAAGAGAACACTATAGGAGTCCCAAGAGAAATAAATGCCCTAAAATAAAATTAACTGCATTACAACATAGATTCCAAACTGCAGAAGCTGGCATCAGGGACAATATCCTTTCCAAAATAAACAGAGGCAACAAAATTAGCCAAGAGAAACTGAATGCCCAGAGGAAACCTTTTTGGTATCTGGAAATTACTTTGGACTTGTGAAAACTGCCAAAAACAACTTTTTAAAATGATGTCACATGAAACATTTTGAACTATTTAATGCCAGAAGGCAAAAAACAAAAAAACCCACAAAGTGAGCCAGTAACTCCTTGCTGCTTTCTAATAACAACAACAACAACGAAAAAGAGCGACAGAAAGGAAATTGTCCCTAATGGAAAACTGTGCCTGAGGCTGCAGTCTCTATTGTTCTGAGGCAGATACCTCCACAGCAATACTAAAGTCGACCATGGAAACGCTGGTGTTTCTGTGCCAGCAGACGTGGACCGTCGTGTTGCCACGGTGAGGAGTCTGACGTTCAAGCGAGGTGCGCGATGCGTTGAGGTCATCTTCCGATTCCTGGTCCACAGTGGACTCCTCAGGGGATTCTATGAAAAACGGGGGGGGGGGGGAGAATCACTCTTTTTCCCTACCTTCTACTAAATATAACCTATGAAAACAATGAAATTGCTTTTCGAAAATATTATTTTCCAAACCCATGAAGTACTGATGACAAGAAAAGAACTGGAGTTTGAGATGGGGGGGATCCCACGCAAACCTGGCAGGTCAGGGTGGAAGTCCTTTCTGATGGCATGTTTCTCGGTAGCATATTTTTTCTGAAAAGCCTGTGCTGCTGCAAATTTTTTAAAGTAGCCCTAAAACTGTGCCTATTAAAAAAGTTGGGAGGAGCGCGAGTATTTTTCTCTCTGAAATACCTGGTTAAGAAAAGTGCAGCAGGCAGGGGTTTCTGTGTTCACTCCCCCCCTAGTCAGCCACAGCTGAACCTCCATTTTCTGAAATAATTATGCTACAAACTAAGACGTAATTGTGCACTTAGTTGGTTGTATATATCACTTGAAGGTCCCAGCATGGGTCACAACAATGAAGAGATGAAATATGTAGAACAGACTAAAATGTAAGCCTCCCCCACCTCCGTCCCTCTCTCCCTGACAGGACAAAATTCAGAGGAACCTGAACGTCAAAGGTCTGGAGAAATACACATTTACCTTTACACTGTGACCTCTAAGTATGCTGGCTTTTCTTTTACAGTAATTTCCACATCTGATCCTTAAGTTTTCTTTTGTCTAAAACAAACCCATGTCACCTTTTTGCAGTTAAATGATTCTTT
The DNA here is from genome assembly GCA_023333525.1 of Aspidoscelis tigris stejnegeri. Taxonomy (NCBI): domain Eukaryota; kingdom Metazoa; phylum Chordata; class Lepidosauria; order Squamata; family Teiidae; genus Aspidoscelis; species Aspidoscelis tigris. The sequence goes on along the minus strand of JALMGA010000001.1, from coordinate 172,899,884 downwards.
CCCACTCTTCGCACTTACCATAAGTGTCCTGGGCCAGGCTTTGGAGTCGGCACTTGGGCCTCTGGTCCTCCCACCTTTTAGCAGTGCCAAACAGGGGCCTGTGTGCCTTCTGCATGTGGCCCATTTTCCCAAGCCAGTCTCAGTTTCCCACTAGTAGACGTCACCATTAAGGTCTACAGGTGAAGTGGAATAGGGCACCATTTTGGGTGCTCTGTGATCCACCCTATGCAAACAGAGCATGCTAAGAGGGAATGAGCCTCCCTTATCCCATGGAAAGATGTGGACAAGAGGATCTTGGCCTCCCTCCTAGCATAGGATGACATCCCGTGCAGAAAGGGGCTTTGTTATCTAACCTGAGGTTAACCCTGAGGTTAACCGAGTGTAAACGAACATTAGACTGCAACCTATTTATCTAAAATGCAGGTTTTCTAGGATTATTGCTGCTGAATACAGCTATCCCTCATTCCACTGGAAAACAATTTCAGGGTATTCTCTCTAAACCAAATTAAACAAGAACACTCCAGGCCAAAGAGTTATTCGGACTACACTGGTAAAATGGTCAACTCTGGTTATTGCAGCCGTTTCTTATTCTAAGCTTACTTGTATCAGGTGGGCTAGTCCCCAAGAAATCAGGAGCAGGGCCATTACAGTTCTCTGCCAAGTCAATTGCCATCTGTATGTCTTCAGTCCACTTCTCCATTTCAATTTGGCTGCTAAAAATGCAAAAATATCTTATTTAGGTAGAGCTTCAAAAGCTGGTCGCAGTTTTAGGCGAAACTGGCATTTAGCTTGCCTTAGATAACGCTGCACAGAAAAACACAATCATTATTCGTTGCCCTACATCTATTAAAAGAAATACCCATTTTCAACAGCTGTAAATACTTATTTCAGTGTCTATTTTGTACAAGGAACTAAAGAAGTACACAATACACTACAATATATTTACCTTGCAGCAACCACAATGGACTGGTGTTGACCTCTCAATGTAAAGCAGTGAGGAACTCCCCATTCTTCTTCACTCTCTTCTATCTGAGGACATGAACACAAAAATACTCTACCATGATATAAAAACATGTCTGCACTTGTACCACAACGATCTCTGGAGAAACGTGAGCAACAGAACGCAACACAGTTCTGTCCCTATGCACACATCTTAAGAATAAAAAACTGGGCTTGAGACTTCATCACAGTACCATGAAAATTCTTCCAGCTGCCTTCTGAACTTGGAGTCGTGATGTTCGGAGGCTACCAGCCATTCCTGACAACTGCAAATGTACAGTAGGTTGTATGTAGGCAATCATGGCTGGGTTCAGCCTCATTTGTAGCAGCTTTCGGGCTGATATGCCTTGTTCCAGGTTTCTTCTGAGAACCTACGCTTTTGAATGTAGCTGTGATATCCATCTTCAGAGAAGTTTGGTCTTGGAAGCATCAAAAGTAAGCACAACCCTCTGAAGATGGGTATCACAGCTATATCTGAAAGTTTAGTTTCTCAGAATAAACCTGGAACATGGCATAACAGCCCCAAAACTGCTACAAATAGGGAACAGAATCATGATTTGGGTATACTAACAGCTGCAGGAAATACCAACTCCCCCCCCCCCCCCGATTAAAACATTTTTAAAAAAGAAAATTAACCTAAATAAATTTGTATTTTTATTAGCACTATGTTTTGTGTCTTTTTGGAAGAAGCTGGTGTGCAGCACTGCGTCCAAGTCCACCAACTCTATGACCTTCTTTGCAGTGGAATGGAAGGAAATGAGGTATTGCTCACTTACCATGAATCCCAGGAACATTCAAGAAGGAGTCAAGAAAAAAGGGGTTAACTTTTAGTCACCCAAGAATAAGGCAGTGAGATGATAGGAAGCTTTTCAATAGTATCCTCCTCAGTTCTGATTTATGCTAAGCCTGATTCTTATATTACACTTAACTTCCATCAGTATAATTATTTGCAATTTGTGGATGGTAGAACTGTTTTCAATCCTGTTATTTCTTAATCTTAGCAGCAAAACCACAAACGGTAATGGCCTAAATCCCTTAAAACAATAAAACTGTATTATAAAATCATTGTTTTGTATCTGTGTACATGCATACATTCACTAATAAGAGTGAATATGGCAGGCATAGAAAGAAATCACCCAGAAAGTCAGTAAAGTGTTAACAACAGGTACTCATTCAGAACGGTGATGCCTGATGATGAAGAGGAAATCAGCTAAGGAGGGTTAATTCCACGTTGAGTCATTTGAAAAAGCTTACATAGCTGAGCCATGTGCTTCTTCTCCCCTAGTTCATAAGATCAGTCCAGCGGAGAGACATGCTCTTGATGCCAATTGGCGGGAGACTTGTGTCACCAGCTACTAATAAGAGCTCAGAACAATGGCACTAGAAGACTGAGAGAGTGCACTGAGTATGGATGAAGAGCCAGAATCAGAGCCACAGCAACAGCCAGGCAGCATTCAGCCTTCTCCATCCTATAAATCGTATGTTTACTTGTTCACTTAGGCTGATGTTGTTCCCATCCATCTTCCATCCATGACTCACAGTGAGTACAAGTAACCATTGTTGTGCTCTCAGATGACAGATCAGGACTCTAGTATACAAAGGCTGCCTAAACTAGATCTGAGTACGGTTTATGGGCTCTGAGGTCAGTCTCGCAGAGGTAAATGTCGCGAGGACTAGAATCTTAAAAGGAATATCAATAGGGAAACTTCCTGAATGACCCAAACAGAAGTTGCATGAGTGCCTTCAGTGCTTAAGTTAGCTTCTGTGAAGGGAACTGGTGATGTCTTGAGGAGGCTTTTGACATGGAAACTGCTAATACATCCCAAACCAAGGCCACAACACAGATGAGGGTGCTGTGTCTGCCTCACTGAATCTGGACTGGTAGCTAATCAGCAACCAGTGCAATTACTTAAGCACTGTAACCTGGCCTTTGCATTTTGCATCAACCGCAGCTTCCAAAGTAGGTATAACTATGTAAAAGCAGGAAATAGTAGAGAAAGATACCGAATACCATCCTGGTGTTACCTGACAGGACTCCTCCTTCTCTGGAACTATATAAAAGCAGAAGGGGTAGAGAGAGATGCCGAATAACACCTGGCACGGCCTGATGGGCCTCTCCCCCACACAAAATGTGATTAGTGTTGAGAGGTGGTGCACATGAGAGCATATTTCTAAAAATAGTACTATTTTTAAAATACTCTCACTGTTTAATATCTCTGTTAGCCCTTGTTGGTGGGTATAGATAGAAATAAGACGGAGCTCAGAGAGGGGAAAGAAGGAACCACCAGTACTGTTGCCTTATTTTTCCCTCCCCCAATGTTTTATATAATTCTCATAATGTACTATTCCGTTTATATATAATTTTATAATATATTATTTAATGTATTAGTGTATTAATTTAATGTATGATGTATTACTTTGTATTGTATTGTATTTTTTTCTTATTCATGGTTGCTGTAAACCGCCTTGAGTAATTTATCAGAAAGGCGGTATATAAATAAACTGAATGAATGAATGAATGAATACATTAAAATAATCTAAATGTTAGGTTATCGGAGCATAAAAAATGTGGCCAGACTCTTCCTGCCCAAACAGAAGGACCTTGAACTTGCAACGTTCACTGAGGATGGAGAATCTGAAGAGAGACCTCAAGTCCAGATTGATGCTGATGTGGAAATAGGTCTGTGTAATGTTCATGGAAAGAAAGAAGTTTTCTCTGATCAGTTGGAGAAAAGGCATATTCTTTTTTAATTTGCAGGGTGACGTAAAGATATTTAAGTATCTGAGATGTAAAATAGCTCTCAGAAAACAAAAAGAAATGGCAGAAAATTAAACCAAGAGAAAACAGCCCTTTTTATTGCTGCGAGGTCCAGAGAAAGGGGGAAAGAATTTGACTAAGACTAGATTTCACATTAATCTAATCTAAGCCCCTCACAAAAAGTTCCAGAGCAGGTTCCAACATAACAAATAAATTCATAATAAAACATTAATACAATAAACTTAAGTATGATTTCATAAAAGAACGATAAACTCCAGCACATTTGATAAACTAATGTGCACCTGTGCTCTGGGAGTCAAGAGGAAGCAGGACAGAAAGAGAGGAACCTCCTATCATGCCAATTTACATCATATCCTGCTGAAAAGTTTCTCCTCCATACTGTCAAATGCTGCTAAGTTGGGAAAACGTGAAGCTTCCAATCACCACATCACTACACATCTCCTACCTTGCCCCACCAAAATGACATAAACAAGGGCACATCTTAATTTGCAAACTGCTGATAGCCTGCTAAGTTTACTCAGAAAGGAAAGTTTATGTTGTTGAAATCAGTACTTTACATGTTCCTGAGCTATCTTCTTGGTCTAGGCTTTGCTGGATTTTTCCAACAGTCTCAATTAGTTAACAACTTCAGCTCAGCACTTACCATCATACCATAAAGTGGAAGCTGGCCATGGACTTTGAATTGATTTGATGCTGTTAAGCCTCTGCTTGTGTAGAGTAAGACATCGTTGAACTAGACAAGAGCAAGCACAAATATGAATTGAATGAACACGGGAGATACGAAGTTGGTTCTCAGGTCAAGCCAGTTGTTCAAAACATACAGGATGTGCAAACACTCCTATCAATTTGCACATTGTATGATGTAAATATTATCCATTAAATAAATATTTTAAAGTGAATTAGAAGAAGAAAAAACAAACGCATTCCATGTGACTGAATAGTCATCCTTTGCACATAACAAATCCTGGGAAAACCCACTGCTCTATCTGAAAGTCCGGCAGTGCAAATTCTTGCTGAATATAATGGCTCCTATCCCTGTGCACGGCTAAAACTGAGATGAAAATGGCCACTGTGCATGAGTGAAGGCTGGTGTGTGCAATGGGCATTTTGTGCCACTGAAATACCCAGATGTGTGTGTGACTCCAGCAGAGAAGAAGGCACTTTCCCCAGGCTGCCGCCCAGCTGTCTGAGGAACAAGCAGTAATTTCAGAATACCTCTAAAAAGCAGTTTCCCAGAGATGTCTAGACAGGGTTTGTTTTCCATTGAACTACAGCAGAGGCTTCTACAACACCTGAAGTGAATGAATGCCTCTTTTGGTGACAAAATATTCAGAAATCAATCTTGCAAAAGAAGGAGAGACAATTTACGCTCAGGATTTGAACCCACTTATTGATGTACTCCTCATGATTAAAAAGATTAACACACGGCTGGGCCTCTCTTTTCTCTTATAAGGATTAAGAAAGGCCACACTTATTCAACTTTTATTGTATACTTTGTATCCAACTCCTATAAACCGCTTCCTCCACAGGCACTGGCATTTATTGCACAGCTGTATTCAATTACGCCCAATATAAGCCATTCTTGTCACTTACCAGGAAGAACATCCGCTGCTGTAAGCCCTTTCCAGACAACTTACTAAGGCTGCCCAATCTAATAAATTCCTATGTAGGAACAGAAACAAAACATGAAGTATTAGTGCTCTGTCCCAAAATGTGGCTGAAAAGCTAGAGAATAATCATGTTGCATCAGCAGCTGGCTTGATTATGCTATCCTGGCCTTCCTTTAAATTGCTTTTTTTTTCCAGCTGACTTGCACTCTTGTCACTTTGCTGCACTTTTCAGAGCATTCAACTGGTTCAGGGAGCTCCCGAGTGTTACTCCAGGCGTTGAGCAGGAAAAAGGAAGGCTTAAAGCAGAGCATGCAATTAAAAGTAAGAGAGATGGTAATGAGCAATGAACAGAAGCCAGAGTTATTACCGTATAACATCATTTAGCAAACTAAGCCAGAAGGGAATCAGGCCTCCCTTGATTCCTTCTGTAATTCCATGAGGGGCAGCATTTACATTAGCCAGAAAAACGAAATAAAACGCCTTTTGAATAAAGACCAGCACAAAATGATGATGAACACAACCCACTCATCCTCAAAGTACTCATTTTATAACCGCAGAGCTTCTGCGTGACGCTCCCAGGAGAGCAAAGAGCAGCTAGGGAATGGGAAATGCTTGAAGAATTGGTTCAGATTTACCAGGGCAATGTTAGTTCTGTAATGGTGAATGTACTGGTCCAGCTAAGTTCCAAAGGGTTGATACAGGACTCCCAACCCCAGCATACATTTATCTTGCTACTCCCACTGAGTAATTCAAAATCTACTCCACTTTAAGATAGGGAGCTTTAAAGGATAATTACTCGGAGAACATGGTATGGAAGCATTCTGTGGACAGGGGACCACCACCCTTTCGGAGTGGCGAATGCTGAGAAATGAGGAGAACAAAGGTTTTGCATACAAATACTGTTCTCTTTAAAGTCTCTGTGGAATCTAATTTGACTTATTTGTGATGTTGTCCCAAATTACACAGAGAAAAGTGACATCTTGCACCATTTTGCTTTCTCTGTACTTTTTTCTGTACCTCAGAAGCACCTCTACTTCTGACACTTTTTCAGCAGGGCTATTGAGTTTCCAGCCCTACACATACTTGCGTAAGAGTAAATCCCCATCAATTCAGCATGAGCAGTACTAATTCCACTTTCAAAGGACTGGGTTTCCCAGAGATATGGGAAGCTTTACCAGTTTTCCATAATATCTACTAAAGTGGTGTTATTAATAAAAACACTAAAAATGAACATAAGAACATAAGAGAAGCCCTGCTGGATCAGGCCACAGCCTGTCTAGTCCAGCATCCCGTCGCACATGGTGGCCCACCACATGCTCATGGGCATCTCAAGCAGAGACAAAATTACAAACCAGGAAAACCCTCTGAGGTAAAATCTAGAACCAGCTGGCTTTTACATCAAAAAATTTGTAACCTTCTCCCACAACATACCCCAGCCTCTACACCCTCTTCCATCTAACAACATGCCATCCTTCTCTCCTAGATCATGCCTGTGGCCTTCCCAGTGCCAGTCTGGATGAGCCAGATTGGTCTAACGGTTAGGGAGGTGGACTCTTATCTGGGAATACCAGGTTTGATTCTGCACTCCTCCACAAAGCCAGCTGGATGACCTTGGGCTAGTCACACCTCTCTTTTGAACTCTCACAGCCCCATCTACCTCACAGGGTATTCTGTTATGGGGAAAAGAACAAAAAAGCTTTGTCAGCCATTTTGAGTCTCCTTAAATGGATGAGAAAAGCATGGTAGAAAATCCAACTCTTCTCTTTGACTTTGCCCTTCTGTTCTCTATATCATGCACTGCCATTCCCTTAATTATGCCCCACAATTTGACCCCCTCCCGGACCACACCCCACCATCTCTCCATTGCATCCATGGTCTCCTATTTGGTTCCTTGGAGCTGCACTGCTCCACTATCAATGACTGTGCAATCTTGGAAAGACTGTGGTCTAGTTGATGTGGTACCTCCTTCCCTTGTCTTCTACCTGAGATGCCCATGAGCAACTGGTGTGTGACAGGATGCTGGACGACCTAGGCTGTGGCCTGATCCAGGAGGACTCCTCTTATGTTCTTATGGCCTCCCAGAAGATCTAGTACATGGATGAGGTGCTCCTACTCTCCTTGACACAACGGGGGCTGGGGTGGTGGCGGCAGGGTGTGATATGGCAGATGGTGAAATACAACCTGGTAGAGGGAGGATAGCAGGGTGCAATGGGAATGGAATTGAACCAGTATTTATGAATTCTCTTTGGTTTGACTCACTGTCAGATTAAACCTGGAAGTTTTAGCAGTGTTTGATACATGAGCAAATGCCCCCACCTGTTCAATGAAAATGCAAGTTTGTAATAAACTGATTTGGCATATCATCATGCTCTCTGCATACAGGGAGGGAGGGAGGGAGGGAAGGAAGGAAGGAAGGAAGGTCCTTTCCATAAGCAGTGTGGCATGTTTAAGATCATTTTCTTCTCTATAAAAGTGCTTTAGCTCAAATTGTTTTTCTGCCACTTACCCTTCCTGGAATCACCAGATTGTCAATACCTATCAAGTCTTTTTTCAATTCATGCAACTTCTGAAAATTTTCCATCTTAAGCATGTTGCTGTGAAGCTGAGCCACCATTTCTGAAATCTCTGCCAGAGCAGCTATGAAACAAAAGCACAGAAAACAAAGCAATGCCAGCCACTGGAGCTGTACTGAGTTGGTCCAGAAGTCTCAACAAGTGCACATACAAAATTCTATGTTACAATTCTGGTAGCAGACTGCAGTGCAGTTCTAACTCCCTGCTTCCATTCCAGCACTGGGGAAGCGGTAGGATAAACATAGCTGTTGACTAAAGCCTTAATTGGGTGATCCACAAAAGGAACAACATGGGAAGAGCATTACTTTTGACTCTATGGTAAATCTATAGTGCCTGTTGGTTGCCCTGGCAATGGGCTTTCTTACTTCACTCTAAGCCTACTGGAGCTGATAATGGGAGCTGCCTCCATGGGGCTAGCAAGAATGTCATAATATTTTTGATGCTATTTCTTCAGCAATGATCCTGTTCCTTAGTCTCAGATGGATTTAAGATGCAAGTATTTATGCATTATGTGAGTGATTATCTGGCATCTTCTGGAAGATCTAGGGCTGTATCCTCAGTCTTGCCAGCTTAAAAATAAGGGAATATGAATACAAAGCATTTATAAATTTAAAGTAGAAGTCCTGCAACCAAACTTAAGTATACTTGGAAATGGTGCACTTCTGGTGCAGACATTTAACAGGAGGACTGCTTTACACCACTTGTCCATTATCAGTTCCTTTTTGGAAAAACTGATGTCCTGCCTCTTAAAAGGTGTAACAAGAGACAAGCTGGAAGCCACACCTTTTAGTTGTCATATGATTTAGACCAAGCAATTAAAAATGACAAAGCTAACAATTTCAGATTCTGCTTTAGGTTGTCTTCACAATGGCCCTGTAGCGTCTTTATTTTTTTTTAAAGGAACTATCAATGTCAATATAAATAGAAAATATCTGACACATTATTGTAGTTTCTATCTTTAATTCATCTTTTCTTTTCCTTTTTTGGCTGATGCCTAAAAGAATTGTCAAGGAAGTAGCCTAGGTCTCAAGTCAGTGAAATAATTTTACACTCTCAGTGTGTGTCTTCGTTTGTAAAGCTGTGGTTCACATCATCATTATTATTTTAAAGCAGCATTCTCGTCTCCTAGCAATTTAAAAAAATCATGCTGGTTTAGGCTATTTCAAAATGAAATCTTCCTTTCATCTTCTTGATTTTAGCCATCAGCAGCCATATTATTCTGGAAGCCTGTCCAGAAATGTCATAAAAAGCCTGAAAGCATGAACCGATTATGCCTGCAAACAATGGTTTGGGAGCTCTGGGAGTGAAGTGAATGTGTGCCTATGTGGGCATCCTTTAATCTATTTATGGAAGATGAACCTAAGGAACCGAACTGACTGCCATGAGCCATCATGGTTACTAATAAAGCTCCAGGCATAACCCTGATGTATTGAAATGTAAATTTCTGACCTAGCAGGTTTGCTTGGTTTCTTGTACTTTTTCTTCGTATTCAAAAATTAACTAGAATGGAAGAGTAAGGCTGATGTTTCTTGATAATACATTTCACTGAACTTGATGGGGTTTATTTCTAACAAAAGCATTGTTTTGTTAGATACCACTGGGTTGGGTCCAGCTCTCGATGTATACTCCCATACTGTTTTCTCGGCAAAGTTATAGCAAATGGTTTTGCACTGCCTGCTTCCAGGAAGAGGCTGAGGATTGAATTCACTACTCTTTGCATTCCAGATAGTTTACTCTACCAATGAGTAACCACCACCAAACCACAAAAAAGCATAGGCTTGGGTTTCTAGAGATATAACTACTGTATTTTCTGGCGTCTAAGACTACTTTTTAACCCAGGAAAATCTTCTCAGAAGTCTGGGGTCGTCTTATACGCCGGGTGTCGTCTTCTTATACAGCGAGTATATCCCAAACTCTATATTTTAACTGGAAAGTTGGGGGGCGTCTTATACACCCAGTCGTCTTATACGCCAGAAAATACGGGTATATGCTATGGACATCTCTGAGACATGCAAAACTGGGAGCTATTGGGGATCCAAATTTTATCACTTTCCTTGGATCATTGGGACACCCAAATTCAAGGGGTCATATTGGGGGATGGGATACACAGCAACTGATACTGTATGTTTGTGGCCCACACAATCAAACACCCTTTGCCAATTGCTTCTGGTTTGGAGCTGACTACTTCAAAAGAAGAGTGTTAAAATCAAACGCCCAGGAGAAATTCGTGGGGCACTGTGTGAGAAAGGATGCTGGACTAGACGGGCCTAGTAGACCTCTGATGTTCTCTTTGGTGATGTTCAAATTTCCAAATGGTATTGAGACCATTAGCACATCCTTGACACAAGAGCATTCAGCCAAAATGGTGTCTTTTTTATTCAAGGAAATCTAGCATAGAAATTTAATTGATGTAGTGTTTTTCCAGGTGTTTGAGACAGTATAGGGTCACAGTGTTCAGTGACATAATTTCACATGCAACAGATACAGTATTGAAGGACTGAAGAAGATTCACCATTTTTGGAAGATCTTTCTGGATACTCACCTCTGGAGTCCCTAAAGTCCCCATGATTTGGTGGATAATGTTTACAAAGCCTTTCCATTATCTGCTTGTAGTGCATAAGCCTGTGTAGGGGCCTGAGCAGGAAGGTATTGAGGGGCAGGTAACAGACTTTTTGCAATTCAAATTCTCTGCATAAGGTTTCCAGCTTTCGAGAGTTCTTAATCCCATTTTCCAGCTCAGCCAGGGCCTCACTGTGCTTCAGCAAATGAACTGTCAATTGCTATGGAAAGGCAGAGAAGCACACCAAGGCATAAAGTTACAAACACCATATTAAGAGAAGCAAATACAATGGGACAGAGGTTAATGCAACAGATAAAACAGTTTTTGTCCAAAGAGGTTTAAAATTCCTTCAAAGCCGTGCACACTTTGGCAGATGTCAGATCAGCTCCTTAGTCAGAGCACCTTAGATGCAAACCAACCAAACCAATGCAGTTCTTTCACTGTATCAGTAACACTAAGTTTGGGGAAGGTGGATGGGCAATGTGTTTTGTACGCTTGTCAGTTTGGTTGTTATGCAAATTATCTACAAAGGTTGAAGAACCTGTAGCCTTTCAGATGTTCCTGGTCTCCATTTCCCAACACATCTGCCCAACACGAGTAAAGGTTAGGGATGATGGGAATTGCAGTCCAACATTGCCTGGAACATCACAGGTTCCCCATTTGTGCTTTAGAGCCAAATACAGCAGGTCTTTTAATTCACTACACACCTGAGGTCAGGAGAAGTGAAAGGGAAGCTCAAACGATGTGAGAGAGTAGTTTAGGCAAGAGAGTAATCCGTAAGTCCCTGCTGAATCTCAAGGGATGTTTCTGCGGTTACCTTTATTTCAAAATGTGGTCCCCCCTTCTGGGCCTCTTTTGTCTGCACAGTGGTGCAGACTAGTGAAGCCTTGCCCCCTCTGGATGCTTCATCTACATGAGATGGAAGACTATTCTGGATCAGGATGCCCCAAATGGCCTCTTAGTCCACTTCTGGGCTGGAATACCAGAGGACCTGATTAAATAGTTGCACCAGCAAAATGTGTCCCCACAGGAACATTCCTGGCTATTGGGACTAACTCTAAAGTTTGCACAAATTTTGGAACCGGCATTGGGGCTCATCGAGACCAGATCGAGACCAGCCTCTGCCTGATCTTCATCTGCTGTTCCAGTTCATCACAGGTAACTGCAGAAACACTTGTACTGTTTCAGAGGTTCTTCCCTTCTAACCAGATTCCTTGTAACTCTAGTTGAGTAATACATCAGTAAACCATAAGCCTACTTATATGCATTTCATGGACCAAAACAGTTTTCACGTTTTCAAAAATGTCTCTTATCTCCAAATCTCAACAAGTTAACTCTATGTCATGTGTAAAGGAGGGGTGAATAATACTCCCATCTTTCTATTTGCAGACTCCTCCTCCTTTAAATCTATTTTATTATGTCTGAAATAAGGGCAGAGTTACACTGTCACGACCTACATATTTTAGTTACGGATATGCTGAACGGCCGTTTGTCAGAGCATGTACTGCAGCTAGAGGCCTGGGAAAATTAAGAGTTTTACCTGATAGCTCAGGGATTTCCTTGGCTCATTGACATGACTTACAAGGACACAAGATGCATTGAAATCACATGAACCACATCTCTTCTCTGAAAACAAGAACATCAGAGGAGCCCTGCTGGATCAGGCCACAGCCCAACTCATCCTGCATCCTGTCTCGCATAGTGACCCACTAATTGCATTTGAGCATCTCAAGTGAAAGACAAAGGCAAAACCTTCATATGCTCTCAACTCTCTGCACATGGTCTTTGGATGCATCCTGTCTGTCTCTCCAGCCTGGAAGAAGTACTTAGGCATCCATTCTAGTTGCCACTGGAGTGTGGCCATCACCATTAGAGTCCCTTCTGTGGGTGGGGCTGCAGTACATGTCAATGCAGAAGAGAAAGGAATTCCCTGCATTGTCTTGCCACCTTGCAAGTCATGGAAAAGTGTTAAAGAGCTAAGGGTTGTCAGGTAAAGCACTTAACAGTCCTGGGTTGTTTGATACATTCCTCATTTTAGTCACTGTAGTCCTTTAAGGTGTTTTGGGAAGAATGAAAGTGAAGAAGCTCCACTTTTATACCTCTGAAATTGACTTCTTAGTGTTCCAGAAAGCAAACCCAGCAGAAACTGTAGTATCATCATGAAAAGAGAAGATAAGGCGGAATGCACATCTATGCTTGCCTGTATGAACTGGTCCCATATACTGTACACACCAGATTTTTAAAACCATATGTAATTCATACCTTCATACTCTGGATATTCTTCAGCATAATGTCCCCAATTCTTTGGCAATCTCCTTTCAAGTGAGCATTTGAACGGCCTTCCCTGCCAGGAACAGAATTATCTATATTAGTCAAGCATTTTAACTATTATCAACACTTAGAGATAAAGGGCTTTACACACATACACAGTGCTCTCTGTTGCAGTTTAGAAGGAGCTGTGTTAATGTGTTGCTAATTCTCATGCATTTTCAGATAAGACTGTGGAAATACCCAGACTATGCTGACTGCCACGGCAGCCCCATTTTCTCCTTTTCTTTCACTTGTTTTCAGTTCAGGGCTGGCTAATTCTGCATAATAATTGGGTTTAATGGGCTGAGTATTCATGTGGGCTTGCACCAAGCTGCAGTCTTAAAGTGCTTCACCTGCTGGTATGTTTACCTGTTCTGATCAGACGCCCAGGGTACTTCCTTTTAACTCCCTCACCCTATGTCCCAAGGGACAACATTTCTATCAGCAAAGCACAGTTGCAGATCTCCACAGAATGAAAGCCTCTTATTAATTTCTTTTTTAAATATAAAGATTTCATAGGTTTCATGTGCAAGCCTTAGTGAAGTCAATATAAAACCCAGTTAGTAACTAAACGTTGAACATATAGCATTGCCAGATACTGGGCAGCTGGAAGAACATGTGGGAAGTTTGCAACATGTGATAATGTTTAGCTCAGCAAAATGAACACATTAATCTACAAAAATTCTTCTGCAACTCTGTATGCCAGTTTAACTGCAGCAAAAGCGCTTCTGTTAATCCCCCTTTTAAATAGTTATTGCTCTCCCATCTGAATAGTGACATCAGATGACTTGCTGGGTGTTGACAGGCCGAAGTCACTTTATAATCCATTCTCCTGGATTTCTGGATTAATGTAGAAGTAAATTGCTTAAAGAAACACCCTTCTGAATGCCCAATGAGTGCTTTAAAAACAACACAAAGAGTTGAAATCTAACTCTTTGGTTTACAAAAGGATCCCTAAATAATAGAATTAAGTATCACAATGATTAAAATACATCATCACACTGTTGCCCCTAAGTGAACACAGTGTATGTTTTGACATGAAGGTGGATTCCATTTATACAAAAGCACAAAACAGAAGAACTCTTCTACAGAAATCAAAGCTAAAATGTGTGTGTGTTCTGCACTTATTTATCCATGGTTTCCCATTAACCACAGTATCTTTAGAAGGAAACCGGTACCTAAACAGAAGACTGTCTGAAGAAGGACACTGTATGAAGATTATAAAATCCAACACTAACTTACAGTCTTATCTTTTAAAAAAAATAAAATATTTTCCCACTAATTCCAGTTCCGCCTATCATTTATCATTATAATCTTCCTCTGAAATGAAATGAACAAGGTAAAATGTACTAGGAGGCATCTACAGAAACAATACTAGCTAACAATTTCTATTAGTTAGCATTTATTCAACAGCTGCTTAAAGGAGTTTGTACAGTGCATGGTTTCCAAATAATTTCCTTTCTAATCAACAAAACCAGTCATTATGACTTCACAGAAGCCAATGGTTTTAATGCTGTTACAGTGTTCCTTGTGCCTATTTTGCATGGTTCCTTGAAGAATATCTAAGATACAGTGCTCTGAGTAAAACAAACAAATGGAATAATTTGTGTATTATTACTTTAACATTAACTCAAACTGAGATTACTAAAGCTTCCCAACTAAAAAGTGAATGTTCTTCACTCTAGGTTGCCTCTTTGCACAAATGTTTACTTTGAGTATGCTTTAGTCTGTTTATGGATTGTATCTTCACCAAGACTTTCAGGTGAACGATGGGATATAACTAACTCATCAACTCACCAACACACACACACACACACACACACACACACACACACACACACACACACACACACACACACACACACACACACACACACACACACACACACACACACACACACACACAAGCAAAAGTTCCTACAACTGAATCCTTTGTATGTCTATTCAGAAGTCAGCCCCAGAAAGCAGCTTTGTTATGCTTACTTCCAGGCAAACGTGAATACAAATGACTTATCTTCTTCCACTGTGGTCTACCCAAAGCCTTTTTAGACAGTTGGGAACCTTACTAAAATAATCTTTCGTATAAATCTGTCTTTGAATTATGGTATTCTCTCTTCCTAAAGAAGCCTCATATGCTACATATCATAATGTTTAGGATGTTTGCCAGAAAGTCTTTTGACACAACACAGATGGTTGCAGTAAGAAGTATGAGATTGGAATGTTTTGATTTACACAACAGTTCATTCTGAAAGGACTGTCAGCAGAATTGACCCTAGGAATATCCTTTCAAGCTCTGTTCTCACTTGACCACTAGATGGCACTTCAAAAACCATGAATTCCGCATGTGCACCATGTATGTGACCCAAGCCCTTCAAGGAGCAACAAGCTAGCAAATGGAGTGTACAGCCTACAACAACAAAACAACAACAGTGAAGTGCCTTCAGATGACCAATTCTGCTGATATGCTTCCAGAATGAACTACCATTTAAGTAACAAAGAAAACAGTGGAACTGAACTTGGGGATGTACCAGAGTTCCCTATTGCAGGTAGAAATAGATTAGATCAGAACCAGCCTTCCAAAAATAACCAATCCTTATCCTACCATATCAGGAGCCACCTTTTACAAAATTCTGCACCCAAATGCCACCTCTGCTGGAATAAACAGGTCCATGCAACAGTGCTTAGAGAAGGTAGACAGGCTACATCATGCTGCTGTTCTGCATATCTCCTGGATTAGTACTTCTATGGCAAAAGCTGCAGAAATAGAAGTCAACCTCACAGAGTGAGCCTGGGCCTGGGCAGGAAGCATGATTTAATTCTTGGATTGCCAGGGCGGAAGCAGACAGACATGGCAGATAATTTCCTGAGGTCTCTAATTCTTGAAATACAAACCCTCAAATGTCCTCTTAACATCTAAATGGTGCCACTTATGCTTCAGGCAAAACAAGGACAAGTGGATCTCCTGTCTCTTGTGAAATCCTGAATCTATCCTAGGCCAGGTGGAGTTTAGTCTCAGAACTACCAAATCTGGTGTGAAATGACAGAAGGCCTGCGAAATCCAACCCTCTCTTGCCTGGGGTAATGGACTCTAAGAAGGGCACCATGTAGAAAAGGAACTTTAGGGGTAGCTCCATAAGGGATGCAAAGGGTTCTTCCACAAGTGTAAGTTCTTCCTACCAACTGCAAAAAGGAAAAGCCATTCTCAGCTTTGGACCTCAAGGGATTGACCCTATTAGGGGTTAAAGGCATGCCACAAGGCAAATATAACATAGTCTCTACAATGGCATCCTAAAGTCCTGCTATCTGCAGACAGTGCTGCCGCGTTTGCATGCTGTTCAGGCCAATTATGAGGATTCTGGATGAAGGATCCCTTTCTGTAACAGAAGACCTAGTTTTTGTGACAGCCTGTGAAGATTTTCTGTTAGTTGAGGGAACCAAACTCTTTTGGGCCAAAATGTTGCTACAAGGATGAACAGTGCCTGCTCTCTCCTAGTTTTTTGTAACAGGAGGAAGTTTAGGGGAAGCCATAAAGGAGTCCTTGTGCACACATTGCTGACACAGCATTCACTGCTAAGGTCTGGGTCCTGATGTCAGGGCTCATAGCTGACTTATGTCCCTGGAATCAAATAGATCTATTACTGGAACATCCCAACGGCCAATCTGGTCCTAAAAGACCTCTGGAAGGAGCCTCTACTCTGCCTGTGATAAATTCACTGTGATCAGGGGATCCATATGGGTGTTGAGGGCTTCCTGTAAGTGGATGACAGAAAGGGAAAGGACTTGAGTTTCTGACTAGGCAAACCAGCTCATCTGCATTTAGTGCCTGGACCTAGTGCTGCCCTGTCTGGAAACATGGGCCTTGGGGGTGCTATTGTCAGTAGATACCAGAATATGTTTATCTGCAACCAAGGGCTTAGATGTCTGAAGTGACAGTAGAAGTCTTCAATTCCAGCCTGGTGCTTGGCTTCTTCTCTGGACCAAATACCTTGAGCTATGTGGCCCAACGTTCTCTCCATTCTCAGAGACTTGTGTCATAAGTCATCAATACCCTATACATCTTGGTCTTGTCACTCTTCTTAAAACCACTTTTAATCCTCTGTTATAATTCACCATACCACCTTGAACTGAGTCCTTTGACTATTCTGTTCAAATGGTGAGAGAGAAAGCCCTAGTGCGGTGATGGCCAACCTATGACACGCGTGTCACAAGTGACACACCAAGCCCCTTTGGGTGACACACATGGCCACCCTGGCACCTGGGCGTGTAGTGCTTGCTTGTTCTTAAAGTGTACGAAATACCAACTTTCAATTGAAGATTTAGCAACAAAAGTCACTAATGTAAAGAATTATTTGTTTTTGCTTTTAATAAAATACATATATCAAAAAGATAACTTTTTTACTAGAGCCACAAATATCACAGAATTATGGATATTTCTACATGTGACACAGCACCCGAGTTAAGCTAGGTTTTCTTGCGAATTTTGACACACCGAGCTCAAAAGGTTCGCCATCACTGCCCTAGTGCATCACTGACTAACTGTGGTTTTCTAAATATTTGCTGGACTACATCCCCCAGCCTAGCTGAACACTGTCTGCAATGGATGGGGCTGATGGGTGCACGATATATTAGCCATCCCTACCAAAAGGAATCATGGTTCTTTACCTATGTGGAGAGGGACAGAGACTACTCCTAACTTTTGCCATTGCTAAACTAAACCTGAGCTAGGCTTTAATTTAGAAACAGACTTCTAAGACAACTCTTCACCTGTTTTTATGAAAAGGTTAACAAAGGTTGACCCAGAGGTACAAACCTTTTTGGTCTGATGAGTGTATTTTAAATGTCCAATGTATTTCCAGCCCTTTATCCCTTCAGCTTGTTTCATGTTCCCAAGTCATATACGTGGAATTAACTTTCCTTGAAGTAGGGGTCATTGAGTACAATGAAGTAATCCTCTAAACCTTTCCCATTCTTTCTGACAGACAAAAGAGGGGATTATTTTTAGAAGTAAATAAATGCTGAAAAAGAGGCAGGCAGGTTGCCTCTAAAGGTCACCTGCAGGGAGTTGAGAGCAGGTAAAGGTTTTGCCTTTGCCTTCTGTTTGAGAATGACTAGAAGCAATTGGTGGGTCACGATGCAAAACAGAATATTGAAATAGATGGACTGTGGCCTGATCCAGCAGGGCTCCTCTTACTGTCTTATAGTTGGCTTTTCTACCCCACTTTTCTCACCCATTTAAGGGAACTCAAAGTGGCTGATAAATATTTCTATTCTCCCCACAACAGAACACCCTGTGAGGTATGTGGGACCGTGAGAGCTCAGAAGAGAGCTGGGACTAGCCCAGGGTCACCTAGCTGGCTTTGTGGAGGAGTGCAGAATCAAACCCGGTATTCCCAGATTAAGAGTCTGGCTCCTTATCCACTTGACCAAACTGGCTCACTAAATACATGGAGGTGTCAATGACTACTAGAATTGGTGGAGTTGGAGGGACAGGGTGAATGCTTCTAAGGGCCATTCGAAGGCTGTCAAGAGCAGGTTAAGGTTGTGCCTTGTCTTCTGCTTGAGAATGGCCAGAAGAAACTGATGGGCCACTGTGTGAGACAGGATGCTGGATTCGATGGGCTATGGCCTGATGCAGCAGAGCTCTTCTGATGTTCTTAAAGCAAAGAGAAATCCCTAATCATCAGATGTTTGGAAGGGTTAGGGACAAGAAGACTGCTTTTTGCCCATCCTCTTGGGCAGTGATCCTCCCCACTTCTCAACTGTAAAGGCCTTCCTTCTTTAAATGATAGTGAAGCTTTTCTCTTCCTTTTTTGATAGTAAATAAGATAGTAAAGAACAAATCAGCAGTGATTTGGTTGATACCAAAAGGGGGGACACCATGCACCACCAGAACATGGGTGAGATAAACAAACAAACAATAGGCTGGATCAAGTCTTCTCACTTTGAAATTTTTATCTCTTCAAAGATAATTTAGTTGCTTCTGCCAAAAGATAACTCTTTTCAACCTGTAGTCGCAATAGTATCTGCCTGTGCTGTGCTACTCTTTTATATGTTTTAATTGCATTTTGAACGGATTTTTCAACTACAACAAATAACTGTAGTTAAACAAAATAACTGATGCATTATTATTCAGGATTCCCATAGCTCAAAATTGATGGTCTGTAACATTGTTCCTTGAGATTCCTTTCATATCTTTATCTAGATAGCCAAATACTTTGCAAAACCATCTATCAAATCACCAAACGAGTTAGATGTTTCTTGTTACTTCCTGGTCATCCTATATAAAACTCTTGAATACCCGCAACCAGGGGTGTTTTTCCACTGTCACTAGAAGTACCCATTACGTACCTATTAATGGGTACAAAAATGCCATTGCATACCCATTAATGGGTACTTAATGGTACTTTTAGTGACAGTGGAAAAACACCCCAGGATCCATGTCTCTATAGCACCTGACAATTGATATGTTTAGGAACAGGAGAGAGTGTGTGGGTTTAAATTACATTGTTTTAATTAATTACTTTGGCATCTTGGATTGTTTGGATTGCATTGATAGTATGGGTTCACTGTGATAAGGTTGTAAGCGACCACTTATTTGGTCACCTGAGGAACATAAAAATTGGCAAAGGTGTTTTATCAGCAAAAAACCTTAGTACTATGTACATACATCTTTAAGCCAGTTAGTAAAAATTTTTGTGGGCGAGTGTAACTGGTGATGGGCTAAGGAAAAAATAAAAACACTTCCTGTTTCTAAATTATCCACAGAGGCAAGGAAGGGGGGATGTCCCAAATGAGCGATCTGATTTTAAGAAGTAACAAGATTTGCATCTTACTGGCTTTGTTTTTAATAAGTCAGGATTAGTTAGAATGACACAGCGGGGAATAAGCCTATAAAAAACATTAGTTCCTTCTGGCTCTGTTCCACCTCACTTTTTAACGGGACTTCAGTGATGTTTATGGCTGAAACTTCTCAGTGATGTGGTTGTTCTCAGAACTTTAAATAATTCAAAGACTGCCTACATTAATATCTTAGATAGGTTTCAAGAAGCTGATGGCTGGATTATCCAGGTCATAAAGCATGATATCTCTTGCAAAAGGAAAGAAGGGAAAAAACTGAAACTTGACTGCAAAACCTGTAGATGCAACTTGTGATCAGGCAGAGCTGCAGTGGGAGATGTGATTTGCCTGCAGTTATACAGAAGAATACTGCATTGTTTATGCAACGTTACTAATTTCAAGTAATTATGCTTGCGAGACACAGATCATAATTTTTTCAGGTTTTTTTTTTCTTTCCTGAGTCGCAACGGAGAACAAGAAATAATTGTTCAATGAGTGCTGTCTTTTTCTGTGACACTGAATGCAAAACATCAGGTTTAAATAATGTTGCGTAAGAGGACACTGCCCCATGCATAAGATCTACTGCTAATACTGGGATAGAAGGTGGAACGATATGCATTTGAAAGGTCATCATAACAAGAACAATAAAAATCAGTGCAAGACTAGCAGTAGTATTTCAATTTAATGGCTTTTTGACATTCTTCTGGGAACACTTTTTATGCTGCATATTGTTCTCAATGTAGATTGTTCAAGCAGACAGTATGCATGAGTTCTATAGCCTGATGTGAGCAACAGAGATCCTCTAAATCATGAGCCACCAACCTCTTTTACATCAGGGACCTGCTTCCTTTTCCATGGTGTGGCGTAGGCGTGGGGTGTGGCGTGGCAGCTTGTTGTGGTGGTACCGCGGACCGCCAAAAAACCCCCTATGGCCTAGAACCGGTCTGTGGACTGGTGGTTGGGGACCCCTGTTCTAAATTACTCACTACTCCACTGCAGCTGCATACTACAAGGAAAGTTCATCAGCCTATGCAGCTTGTGTTACACTTTTGTTGTTGTCGGGTATCATTAAGTTGTGGCCAACCCCTGGGTTAACTGCATGGGAACTTCAATGCAGTTTTCTTGGCAGAGATACAGAAACGCCTGGCTATTTCTGAGCAGATCCTGGGGACTGAACCAGCAACCCTTGGCTTTATAGGCAGTTTACCATTAAGCTACAACCACTCTCCTATCCATCCTTATTGAACGTGTATTAAATAATTTTGGAGCACCTCCCAGGGTCACAGGATTTCCCCTTTTTAAAATGTGCGCATGGTTGCCTAATAGCTGCAGAGGAACATTTAAATACAGTTTTGTACCTTAGCAGTCTCTTTCAACAAGACTGTAGTAGTACACAGCAGATTACCTTTTTGGAAAGCTCACAGACTGATGCAATCTAGTCTTATCTGTCAAACAAACATGCCAATAAAAGACTTGCTCCACAAACAGTTTTCATCTACCCACACTGTATGACATCACTACTGAATATCCTATAATTGCTATGTATTTTTTTAAGTGTTTAGAATACTGCCATAAAAACTGAGGCAGTTGGCATTGTTTTAGACTGCATAAAAATCAAATTGTATTCCACATTTTTAGTGTAATGCAACCAAGTTTTGCTGTATTAAATTGATAAAAGTAAGCTCACTTCTAACTGCAAGATTCTTTTTATCACTGCAACGGAGGGCATATGTCTGCAGGATTCTTTTTATCACTGCAATGGAGGGCATATGTCTGCAATTAATCCAAATCACAAGCCCCCACTAATCAACAGCTATTCTTTCCTAATGCTGTACTTGGAAAATCCTTTGTGGATTATGAAAGCTCACTTACTGTACAACTGTGCTTCAATACAACTGACATATAAAGGCACAAATACATGAACTTCTCTTACTTTATTCTTTTTTTCCTATAAAATCTGGATTTTGTAAAAATAGTACATTTTTCTCAAAACGTGATACACAGAGGATTATAAGGCAACATGTGCACTCGAATGTATATCTCACCATGGATAAAACACAGAAGGAGATAATGGATGTTTCAGACAAAATATAGGAGTTTCACATAAAGGAATGAAGCAATAGATGGGCTTTCAGAGTTTAAGGCTTCATCTACACACATTAAAAAAGAAGCTCAAAAGCGACTGTAAGATGGTGACATATAGATATTAGGATTCCCATCTGACCTCTAATCCACATTAAAGGCTATAAAATACAGTTTCCAAGTGCTCTCCTGTTGGAAAATGCAACAGCCCCTGCTGTTTTGGCCACTTCCCTTCCTAAATTTACCCATTTGGATTAATTAATCCAATCCTTTCCCCTGAACTATTTTTCTGAATCAGTTCTTACAGTTTTTATTGGAAAATCCTTACAGGAAAAAAATCCTTACAGCTTTTCCCTAACAGTTTAATTATTAAACTATTCACTATAAGGAAAGGGTCAGGAGTGCAGGCTTTGGAAGAAAGGACAAAACTATGATCAATTTTCTTAATGACCATGTGACTAAGTAAAACAGACCTCTTACTCCTACTTCTGCTACATTTGTATATTCTGGACTAAAGGATGGATATTCCAGAATATCCAAATATAGTGAAATGAATAGCCAACATCTGGATGCAGTCCTAGTTACACCACAGAAGTGCTTTTTAGCCTCTCTGAATCACCAACTTTGGTTGCACAAAAGCATTTTAATTAGTTGCTTAGACATGCTTTTCATCTGACAAAATGTTTTCTCAGCAAAGCATTCTGGGATGCATAAAAAAAATCAAATTGTTTTCATACTTTGCTCAGTCCCCATTCATCCTCTCCTGTGAAAAACTATTTTGTGTTCAACTTTTAGAGTAGCATTCTCCAACTATGGCTGAAGGTATTCATTAGTATGATTAATAAATAAATTGGTTCACCTAGATTACAGAATGTGGACTGCTATATGTAATCAAAGTCCCATTAAATCATTTTTAAAACTCATGAAGCTTTCTAAAGAATTCACTATTTGCTTGGATTATTATATAATATATTCATTAGATATCTTTACATTAGCATTTTGAAAAACACATTGTTTTAATTACTTCTTTATGCACATGAACAGTGGGGAAAGGAAACTGTTATCCATAACAGTAATAAAAGAATACTTATCTAGATATAGCCTCCACTTGTGAGAAATGTTTATTAAAGGAGACATTTTCTTGCTAGCAGAAATCTAATCAGTGATCTGAAAAAGCTTAGAAATCTCTGACTCTCCACAGCCTTTAATTTTGCCTCTAGTGTGCCCATGAAGAGCAGAAGCTAGCTGCCTTCATTCAAAAGTGCACCATGATTTGAATTAACTGTAATCATGCAGTAAGTCCTGACAAATAATAATTGATTTAAGCCTAAATTAATTAGCCGTTCAAAAGGAGGACAAGTGAACAAGGGGACATTAGCCAGTATTTACAGAGTGAATAAGGGTGCATTTAGGTAGTATTTATGGTAAGAAAACATCGCCGTGTTATACAGACAGGTTAAGCAATTTAAAACATTTTTGTTAAGGAGTATGAGAACACTGCCATTAAGCATATTATATATGATTCCTGATTTTTCAGTATTACTGAAAAGGGCATCAAATTCTCTCCTCCATCTACTGTGGTGCTAAAAATGGATCAAAGCTGCTTTCCACCCCCACCCCCACCCAGAAATCAGTGAGTTAGGAAAAACTGTCCTGAAGCTTGTACATTCTTCCCTTCTTGTCTTTTTAACAACAAACTGCAAGAGGCCTTCAAAGCCATTTTGGATATTCACACAATCTTCCAGAACACCTGCCTATATCCCCAATTCAAAATGTATATTCTGCTCCACTTTACAGATATCCAAACGTTTTTTTACGTTTTTGTAAGCTCAGGTTTCCATTTATTGAAATTTCCCAAGTAATTCTTCCAAGGGGAACTCAGAGCTTCTTACTAAATATGTGTTATTTGCCTGAAAGGCTCACTGAAAACCCAAGTATTTTTGAAATGTCAAGTGTGTAGTGATGTCACTTATGATGTCGCAGAATGGCCTGACACAATGCTAGGTATTCCTGGCCCTCCAGGCTCCAAAAAAAGACTAGGAGGGGCATACAGGAACAAGGTGGGAGTGTTTACCTTGCTCTAGAGACTCATGGTCATTCTGAATGTTTGGTCAAGAATACCAGTGGAAGCCAGCAAGGGGATCTACAAGGAGAAATCTTCCTCTCACAGCTTGCTGGTTCCCCTTCCCCATCCAAAATTCCTCTGCTTCCATAAACAGACTTTCTCTTTGAAGTTTATAGAGTCTAGAGACTGGCAGGTGTAACGTTCAGGCTTGGAAAATGGTTCCTTCCAAATCCTAATTCATCACAGTTATACTCTAGGTTTCTATCATGTCCCTAGCTGGAGCAGCCAATTTTTTTCAGTGATGAGTATAAAATAAAATAATAAATACTTAGTGCTAAAAAGTAACTTTAATAAAACTGAAGCTGATATTCTTACCACACAGCAAGGCGCTGTTCAATTTCCTTTAGAAAAGTGGTATGAAACTTGTGCAAAGGTTCGAAGTTGGAAAAGATGAGATTCTTCAGTGCTTCAGGCATGCAGTCATCTTTACTTGCTGAACTCTGGAACCACTACAAAGACCAACAAATTAGTACAACAGGACCTTGGGACTGAGTCCACTGGAAGGCACATGCAGTACTTTCAAATTTTCCTTGACTACAAAACAAAAACCTTGGCTCACTTTCATTCCATTCTCTGGCAAACAAAAATCTGTGTCTTGTTGGTTAAGCTTGACATCAGAGAAACAAACAAGCAAACATCTACATTTAAGATTTTTCAGACTAACCTTCAGTTCAACCAGACAATGCAAAGTATCACTGCCCTAAGTTATTATTTCTACCTATTGTGGTTTCCCTATGAAAAGTTCCAGATCTTGTCAGACAGAAGCGTTACTTTCCTTAGCTGAAATAAACAGAAGTAATTAAGTCACAGACCTATTCAGGAAGCTATTCCAAGGACAGTGGTGACAGGAAGCCTCACTATAATCTATGTGTTGTTCCACAAATGATCAATAAACAGTTTGGTGGGATCAAAGTGAAGCTTCCAAAATACTTTTGTCCCCCACTAAGGGCCAACCCTGCTACTCTTGATCTTATTATGTTTATTTTACTATTTTAAAAACTTGAGAACTGCAAGTTCTTGCTGTTTTCACATAAATTTTCCCCAGATTGTCCAGTGCAGATAATTACATACTTCGTGAGCATGTGAGCTGCAATGAGTGAATAGACCCACCTGCAATATTATACGATCAATATTCTCTATTATTAGCATTTCCACCAAGGCATCTACACAGAAAAAATGCCTTCATGTTTACTGCTTCCTTGCTCATGCTTGACTTCTAGTTCTCAGGTTGAAGGCAGTGAGACCATCTGGTATATGTGATTGGAATTACAATTAAGAAATCCTTACGTGCATTCAAGCTAGTCAGAGAAACGACTACGTATCTATACGTAGTAGTAAGCTACCTCAGGAAGCTGATACCTTAATAATACTATATTCTTGGAGAATGACCTGGCACCAACTTTATCAACTCTTTGGATGGCCTTACTTTTTTTTTTTTAAATGATTTGTAAGTTCCTTTGAGGCTTCAAAGGAGATTTAAAGCATCTGCAATATTGGATGGCAATCTCAGATTCTACTGTCTGATATTTATTTATTTATATTTATATTCCCCCCCTATGCCCGAAGAGTATGGGCTCTATTTCAAGTTTCTGTCATGTTGTCCTTCTCATAAGCAGAAAATATTGGGTCAATATATCATAAATTCCAAATCAAAGTGCTCCAAAGAAGACTGATTTTTTTTCAATCCTGAATAATTTGCTTTGTCTTGGTAAGACATTCTAGATTCAGACAATATTGTCCGTTTCTTGCAAGCATTATGTCCTGTTACTCAACTCACTTGGACCCCCTAGGAGAGGAACACTCAGGACATTTTGGTGTTTCATTAGAACGTTCTGAGTGCTTTGAATCAGAACAAAAGCCAACAGGTGTTTTCCATACACTTCCACTCCTGCATGGAGCAACAGAGTGGGATATCTATGCCATGATATTATGTTTCCCACTATAAAAGATGCTTCTATAATTTGTCAAGGGATATTTAGGAAAGATGCATTTTTAAAAAGATGCAGACTTTTAGGAGAAAAAATATACTGTGCATATAAAGTGAATTTTGCAGGCAAGAAATATAGTACACATACTAAAAGCTCCCTTCTGATAATTTTGCAAAAGGGAAAAGGATATTTTATGTCCACTAAGTGTTGTTTTGCCAGGAGGGAAGGAGGATTATATTTTAATGTATATTTTGTATTATAGTATGGTTTTTTAAAAAACTTTTTATTGTTGTGACCTGCCCTTGGACCTTTGGGTGAAAGACTCCCAACAAATCAATAAAATAAAATAAGCATTTATTAAGGCTATATACACACAGAGACAGAAGGATTAAAAATATCATCCATTATTTTTGTATGTAAAGTGAATCTAAACGTACCGATGTGATTACTTCAAGGTCTTTCAGGTAAGTTCGTTCTGTGGTAGACACTTCTTTAGCAATGAAGTACGCTTTGTCAGTTGGAAATCTCTGAAATTGGAAGCAAATAAAAATAACTTAAGGCTTTCACTAACAACACCATATCTCTAACAGAAAATAAATTGCAAGGGAAATTGCATGAAGTCACTATAAATTCAGCATCAAATTCTTAATTCGCCCTTCCAACTTATTCTCTTTTATTTATTTAAAATATTTATCGACTGTTTTGCTACAAAAAGATCTTGAAGAAAGTTATAATAAAACAGATAAAACAATTATTAGCCAGACAACATGATCATTACAGAGGAAACTAATTCTATATTATTGGCATTTTTACACAAAAATGTCTACAGATGAAAACGGAAATAAATTTTTCACAATAAAACGCAACAGAATTTAAAATAAAAAAACTCCTTGTTTAGACTTTAATGAAGGGTTAGACAAATTTATGGATAACTGATGTATCAGTGGCTACTAGAATGGATGCCTAAATACATCTTTCAGGCTGGAGGGACAAGCAGGATGCCTCTAAAGCCATTTGCTGGGATTCAAGAGCAGGAGAAGGTTTGTCCTTGCCTCTGCTTGAGTTGCCCATGGACAACTGTGTGAGACAGGATGCTGGACTAGATGGACTGTGGCCTGATCCAGCAGGGCTTCTCTTATGTTTTTCTGACTAACAAGTTTTCAGTTTTATGCAATTTCTCCCTGTTCACATATGCTGGGATGATGGAACCTAACAAGGATTGTTACCGCCCTTGCTTGGAGGAGAAGGTTCCATAAAGTGAGGTGCAACAGCTTAAAGGGCCCACAAATAAGTCACTCAATTGTGATCTACATTTCCAGCTAGCACTTAATGATCTACATGTTCCCCTCAGCACTTAGGAAGGCTACACATAACCCAAACTTCAAGGACGAATCAAAAGGGAGGTATTGCCGTAGATCAAATAAGAGGTACAAAATTATTCATGACAAAAATGGCCTCCTCTACCTGGGGACCTCAGCTCACAACTGTGCAACTTGAAAGGCACATAAATCCAGTCATTACTCTGACTATTACTACTGTTTAACCAAAGTTCTCAGATGAAACACAAACTGTATAAAGGTCCATATCAAAGGCGCAGAACATTCACCAGATTGAATACTCAGTTCCTGGCAGTTGCAAGTCTTAAAAACATTATCGCTTGAGCCCAAGATCTCTTAAGAGTTGAAAACTGGCACAAGCAACCATACCTTCCTCCTAACTTCCTCTTCATCATCAGTGCGGATACCAGTTTGGTCATTCATCAATGGGCTGATTAACGGAGAAGCTTGCCTGTTATCAGGACTCAAATTAGGAGATAATGTTGTATTTGCCATGGCTGTTCCACCTTGGGAATTGATGGATAGTTCTGAAAGGTGAGGACTGCCAGCCAGGGAACCTGCTGAATGAACAATACAATAAAATTCAGAATAATGTAAAAATACAAAGAACATAAAAACATAAAAGGAGCCCTGTTGGATCAGGCCACAGTCCATCTAATCCAGAATCCTGTCTCACACAAGTAGCCCACCAATTGCTTCTGGGCATTCTCAAGCAGAAGATAAAGGGGAAAACTTCACTGCAAATGGCCTTCAGAGGCATCCTACCAACCTCCCCAACACAGACACAGTACCTACGCTTCCATTCTAGTAGCCATTGATAGACTTATCCTCCATGATTTTATCTATGAGAATTATTATCTAAACCTAGTAAAATAGGCATGGTATTATCAGTTTAAATGAAGGTAGTCTAACTGAAACTGAGTAAATGCTTTTTCAAAGTGGTGAACCACAGGAAATCTGTGAATGCTTCTGTATGCCTAGAGGACTGCCCTGAAATTTATAAGCTAATGGACATAAGATCTCCCCTTGAATTATTTGCTGCTTTCCTAGTTTGCAAAGAGCCAAGTTAGAGCAGCTTAAGATACTATGAAAAGCAGCTATGGAGGAAATCACAATAAACCATGGTCATTTCTTCCAACCATTATTTCATTAAGAGAAAATAAATTAAAGCTTCTGTCTAAAGTCCAACATCACCACCCCCGCCAATCTAGCACACTTCTCTTAGTGGCTAAATATGAGAAACAGATTAATTTTGTGCAGAAATAAACTAGGATTAAATGGGAATTCTGCTTTTCAAACCATGGTTGATTAAATTTAACATAGTTGAGACCAAATCACGGTTTCACACGCCTAAACAAAAGGCAAAACTACAATTTTGTGTATCTAGGTATAAGCAGAAATACTCTAAGCTTTGGAACTTTCTTCTCTTAGGCCAAGGGAGCATAACATTTCATTTTCACAACATCAACCATGGTTTGGTGTTATACTTAGAATTTGCACCACATGGTACTAAAAGTGTCACCTACAGCCAGTTCAAAATACCAAGCTTGTACTTGGGTTCCAGATATGAACCGCTGCCACCACTGAATAGAGAAAATTATAACCAATAAAAGGGCCCTTTTTGGACTTCATTCCCCATCCTCTTATCCCATTTCCTCTATACTCTGGGGAGACTAACAAAGGATTGCAGGGTGTCTGCTATTCTTCTGGGCATGCATCTCCCCTCACATTTATCTCCCTTTCTTTACTTCAAAATCCCCATCTTCTATGCCTCCTTGGGGGAAAAATGGGTTCACTTGAGATGCTGAGGGAATTTCAGTGATCAGAGGACTACAACATATAAGAAATACCCACTCACTCTAGGTAAAGTTGTGTCGGAGGGAGGAATAATGTCCAAAGTGGACTTTTGCCAAAATAGTTAGTTTTGAGAGCTTTATTATTAGTTTTAGTATATATTAAATGTAAAAACAAAAAGGGTTACCCTATAGTTACTGCTTTTTTTACCCTCCTACAAACTTAAAGCTTCAGAAATGCAACTCATTAATATTTCAAGGCACTAAAGAAAAGGCATTAGAAAAGAATAGATTCTAGGAAAAAATACTGATTTACTAAGACAAAAATCACATTTAAAACAAAGGGAGGAAACTACTCAGACCCCCTTGCTACATGTAACAGAAGTAAGTGCAAAGTACCTTGTCAAGTTACTCCATGTTCCTCTGATTGTTTGGAGTGTAAATGCTAGCATTACATTCATACAAAAGGTATTATTTTTAAAAACATATGATATAACCACTTCAGTTTGTCACAGATATCAAGAAATGTAAACATACACAAATACAGTGATGAAAGTGTTTTAAACTGCTTTCCTTCTTATAAGCTTTCCTTTTTCATAATTAATATGAATATTAAGATATTCAGTATAAATTTCTAGCCATGTTTCTGCAATCCTATTTAGTATTTTTTTTTATGCAATCAAAAAAAATTTAATTTGCAAAAAAATCAATAGATCGTCAGCTGTTGTTTCAGATGTAAATGATGTATATGACATCAATGTGTAGAATATAAAATATATCCTAAAATGAAGTTTTGTTCAATCTATTTCTTCATAAACACATAAATTACAAAATTTTTGAATTATTGCTACAAAACACCCGATTTAATATTAAATGTTTATAAAACCATGTCAGTGTTACAAAAAGCTATACAGACAGAATACTTGCCTGATATGTTTGATTTTTGCCTTAATGAAACACAGTTTAAACACAGTTCCACATTAAATAAATACATCAGAAAATCTGAGAGAAAAGCCACAGCCCGTTACACAAATGTCAATTTTATTGACACTAGTACACAACTGCATACAATAATTGCATAATAAAAATTATCCAATTATAAGAAAAAAATGGAATTGAACCCTTTGCCATGAAAGTATACTTTCTAAATTCATAACTGGTATATTTTCAAACTAGAGTTAGAAAAGATCTACAAGGATCTTGGTATCATCTCAAATATGAAGGAAAAAAACACAGAAATTCTGGCACTGTACCTGTCCCAGGACAGAAGGTAAGAACATTGTGATCTACCTGTGAATACGTGGCTGTTGAACACAAGCAGTTGGATCCTAGGCAACTTAATCTCTACAGATTGGCCACAACTGATCACAGGGTATAGCAAGTGACCCAAAAACATTTTAAACAGATCATGTCAACAACTGTAATAAAGTATTTGCTGAGATTTAAGGAAAGTGTGTGAGACTGTTCTATGATAAGCTTCATGGGATTAAGTAGAGGCTCAAAGTGCATGGACTGGTACCACCATAAGATGCTTGTATATGTGGCCATCAGAATTTACAGCTGTATTTACTACTTAATTGTTAAAGTTGGTTTCACCACTATCTGAACAAAGACTATCCAAGTTTGCAGAGAGCTTACAGAAAGCCAAGCCAAAATTCTTCTTAGTACTTTTAATTAGGGATATGCACCAGTATTTGTATTATTCGTTATTCATACAAATTCAGACATTCATATACAAATGTACAGAAATTCGTATTTTAGTATTTGTATGAATATGAATATTTTGAGTTATTTGTACAAATAACTCAGACATTTGTATCCATATGGATGTACGTACGGGATGGGTATGGATGCGTATCATTTGATATGTATCGAATATTTGTACAAATAGATATGAATGTATTCATATCCGTTTGAATGTCCAAATATTTGTTTTTCTTTTTTTGTACAAATATGGATTTCTGAATATTCGATTCATTACAAATCGAATGTCAAAAATTGCATTCGTGCACACCCCTACTTTTAATTAAATGTAATGCATCCAGTTTCAATTTTAAGGTATTTCATTGAAAGCTAAAGTTAACTGGATGATGACTATGATGGGGCAAACATCAAAATGACAAAAGGTTTCAAGATTTATCTTCCATTTCATCCAAAATGTTCCAAGTGAATAGGTCTTTTCTTTTGTTAAAGGAGCTGTTTGCCTCCTTGCTACATTCTGACTCTAAATACCCCACGTGAATGAATGAACTTTATTGATTAGTCATAAGACTGTATCAAGTACCCCATGTGAAAACAGAGGTAGAAAATTTAACAAGACTCTTCAAGCTGTACTATTTCCTCCAAGGGGTTAATCACAATGTAGGAAAATTACATTACACATTTCACTCCCATTGCTCCTATCAGCACAGGAAAACGAAATAGATCAGTGGTTCTCAACCTGGGGGTCAGGACCCCTTTGGGGGTCGAACTACCCTTTCAGAGGGGTCGCAACAAGTCTGCTGCCCTTCCCTCCCACTTCGCAGCTGCTCTACCCCTGTGGTTGGGGGTCTCCACAACATGGGGTCGCGGCATTAGGAAGGTTGAGAACCGCTGATATAGATGATGCTTTCCTATGAAATGAGAAGACATAACTACTTTCTGAGGTGTTTTATATGATAGCATCATGTATATGTAAATTCTATAGAGAACCAGTAAGATTTTCAACTGTATTCAGAAGGCCAAAGAACTAGAGCTCAGAAGATGGAATGTTAGATTTTGTGTTCTCAAGCAAACAAGAGAGCATTAGTCTGCCAGAAAACTAACATTCTGTGGAATGGGTTTTCCGGAATATCTATGCTTTATTCTGGAATATCCAAATATAGTGAAATAAGTAACCAAAATCTGTATGTAGCCTGATTCTGTGGGTTGTGTCATTCCCTCAAAATTTGATTCTTTACATATGCAGATTCAAATTGATACCCTAATGGAACCATTTAACAGTAAACATTTTGGATTACTAATAATACATACCTCATGCTATGTCTTTTATGCTTGCACTAAATGGAACCTCCAAAAACATGTCCAGCAAAATATCAAAGGGTAGATATATAACATAAGGAGGATTCTAAGCCCATTTATGAAAAGGCTTTCCTTTACTTTTCTGCAGCCAAGCTAACTGGTATGTTCCTGAACTATCTCTGGACTATCCTTTTACATATTCAGAGATGAATGGAAAGGTGTAAGAATTTGGCAGGGAAAAAAAATCCTGATGAACGACTAGCACAAAAGAAAAAAACAACATTCTTTGATAACTGTGTTTAGAAATTTCTCTACTGACCACAAGACGTTCAGAAGAATTTGGAAGAACTCTGATAGAAGCAACATATCTGGGTCTAACACAAAGATTGAGGGAAAAGAAACAGATAATATATTTTTGGGGTGGATGAGTACTTTGTCCTTGACTCGGTGGATATGGAGAATGCAGGGATATCCCTTCTTTCACAAGACCTACCCAGAAGTTATGGGAAGGTGACACAGTTCCAAACACTTAGGATTCCTCACTAATATCTGCCTTGAAATATGTGATTCCACAACTTCCTCTTGATCGCAGAGTGATCAAAAGTGTCAGGGACCAGTAACATTGCTGCTTCTCTGCCAGTACTCTCTTAGTTGTAAGAATACATTCTAAAAACACAATTTGAACAAGGAGAGGGCAGAGATTGCCTTGCCCTGAGGAAAAGAAGAGGAAGGACGCTGCAAGTCGGCTGTCTTTCATAAGACTGACAAGGGATATGATTGATATGTGGGTATGGAGTGTCATATCAGTGAACGTGTTCAAACATCTGAGCCAGCAATTGGACAGCACAGTAAAGCAATAAATAAATAAAATAAAAGGGATTTACAGCAGGATATCAGTTAGAAAGGTCAAAAGCCTTCAATACAGGTAGTTAAAAAAGCAAAACAAAATTAATGTCATGCATACATATTGGTTTGACATGCTTACAAACAGTAACCAAATCCAGCATTAGGTGCAGTAGCCACAAGCTGTTCCCTTTGTGTACAAAGACCATGCTAGAGTGATACATAACAGTATTAGAAAAAGCAAACACAAAACTGGCCAGTAACTGCAGCAGAAGCTGGTCCTCTCGATCAAAAGTGATAGCGAACACTAGAAACTCTGGAATAATAGACTAAGGGTAGAGAATTTTAAAGATGGGTCTAATTTCTGTTTTTTTGTTTCGCCCCACCCTCGCCAGTGAACAAAACAACAGTTCTTGACAGTACCTTGTCAACAGTTCCCTTAGTAATACACACAAATACACATAGTTATTTACTTTATTGTAAATAAAAATATTACAGCATCTTAAACCGAATCACCTAATCACCTACCCCCTGGTTTAATCTATATGACTATGCTGCAGTTACTGTCCATTTTGGCTTCACATCCTTCCCATGACAGCAGTGATCCCGCTTAAAAGCAATTCTGCAATTGATTCAATCGCTCTAAGTGTTGCCCTTGCTGGAAAGTGAAGGGTAGAGTAGTTGACAAAAGAATTGCAATGGTATCAGAATTTGTGTTGAAAGTCACTTCATTTTCACCATCAATTTTTCTATACTTGTTTCTGTTGGCTAGATTTAAAACGACGATGTCCTGCAGAAAGTGACTGTAAAATAAGTAATATCACATAAATGCAGAATCACTGAACAGTTTCCCTTTCAAGAAAAGGGGCACGGGGGTAAAGTAACAAACAATGCAAGAAAGAGAAGATATACCATGCTTTGAAATAGCATGGAAGAAAAAGGCCTTTTTCTTCCATTGGCTACATGCTGACAAAAAAAAGAGAGGATGCAGTGAGATCAAACACATTTTGCAAGCACTGTTAAACAAATGACAAAAATGAGAATGAAGATCCCAGCAATTTTTGAAATCATCTTTTCTATTTTTCATGTTCACGACTTGTATCTAAAATATCTAAAATATAGACACATCGCAGGAAAGTGCTGGATTCCAGAAACAAATCCAAGGGTTACATTTCAGACATAAGTGGCTCAACAAAACAAAACAAAAAAAACAAGAAAGGGAGGGAAATAACTATTTTATGAAATTCCATGAGAAGCAAGTGCTTTGCTGTTGGGGAACAGCTCTAAACTTTACCATTTTCAAGCTAAAGATTATGATAGAAAAGCCACATGAAACCGCTGCATAATGTTGTGGTATAAGTACTTTGTTGCAGGTACTTTCAGCAATATGTCTACATGAAAATTTGTTTTCACAGATGTTCTTTTAAATGCCCTTCTGACAGTCAGACTCATTCAACTAGAAAGAGAAAGCCGTTAAAGCTCCTTTGATATTAGATAAAAATGTATTTTTAGATAAAGGTAAAACATCAACCAGCTTCTATACATCAGTGTGAAATAAAACTTTGCAAAAATCCAGAAGGACTGAAAACACTATGGATTTGTTCATACTGTTCTGTTTTGGTACAATATTCCTGCAGAAGAGCCTGGACAATACATTTTATGATACACCACTCCCTCCACATTTACGCAAATTAGACTTCCAGAAAATGCATGTTAATATAGAATTTAGGAACATGGGGCTATTGCTCCTTAAGGAAAAATGGAAGCTAGGGAAGCAATGGTTCTATATCTCCCATCCTGCTCCCCCAAAATAATTTCTTTAAACCGGTGGGGGAAGCATTTTCAATTACTTGAACGTGGTCTTAGGAGGCTTTTTGTGAAGCGGGGAAGAGAAGGAGGAGTGACTAAACTATATTTAATAGTGTTCAAAGGTTAAAAAAAAACTTTTAAAAAAATTCACAGATTCGCCTAATTCATAAACGTAAAGAACATGGACATGGAGGGGTTGTACCCATCACAAATATTGGAATTTCACAGTTCCAGAAACTGAATACAAAGGGATTGTTGTGTGGGCAAACCGTGAAATAGTCCCCAAAGCAGTCACTTTCTGCAAATTTCACCAAAACCATGGAGTGTACAAACTATGCATAATACCTAATTGAAGGTACTGTGGATGACCTGGACAGTCTCTGCTGTGTTTGAGCAACCTGAACCCAGTATGCTTTGAAACATTTTATTAAAAGCCTGTATCATTTAACTTCTCTAATGTTCAATTCTATAGTTCAAAGGGGCTTTCATGCAACAACAAAAAAATCAATTTAACTGCACATAGGGTGTTTTTCCACTGTCAGAAAGTACCCAAATCTGCACCCATTAAGGACCCATTTGGGTGTGAGCCGGATGATCCCATTTCCACCACGGCACCCATTTGGGACCCGATTGTTTCGACTGCCGCTGGGGAAATCCGGATCAAATGGGTACTTTCTGGCCTTTAATCCGGATTTTCTGTAGACTCCATTAATGGGGTCTATGATGGGTTCTTCAGGCAGAAAATCCAGATTAAAGGGAGCCTGTTTCCACACTTGTGTGGCAATGGGGTCTAGAGGAGGCTAGGGGTAGGGGGCACCCATGGGGGGGGGATAAAACCTAAGCTTCGAAGTCATTTCGAAGTCACTTCGAAGTCTGTGCAAAATAGCTCCAGAGCATCTTTGAAGTCTGTGCTGATCTTCAGAGTGAACTTCTAAGTGACTCCAAAGTCACTTTGAAGTTACTTCGAAGTTCACTCCGAAGATCAGCACAGACTTAAATGGAGCTGTTTTGCACAGACTTCAAAATGACTTCGTAGCCACTTCGGAGATTGCGCCCCCTGTCCCCCCAAACACCTGGGGTGACAAGCAGACCCCTCATGGGTAGATCTGGATTTCCAAATGGGTGCTCCGGTGTTTCCACGGCAGGGAGGCTAGCACCGATTGCTATTGGGTGCTAGACCACCCATGGAAACACACTGGGTACTTCCCTTAATCCGGATCTAGTAGATCCGGATTAAGGAATGTACCCATTCCTTAGATCCGGATCTTCTTAGATCCGGATTAAAGGAGCGCGGTGGGAAAACACCCATAATCTCCATAATTATAAAATAGGTAGAATCTCTCAAAAGGTCTTTAGTATACAAGGTACATTAAAATAAATTACCACCACAGGTAGTACATTTAATTTTTAAAGAGAGCCTCAGATAGATAAACATGTTTCTCTAGGGAAACAAGAAATCAACTACAGATGATTATGCCTATCATATTAAAAGGTTAAATAACAGTGAGCTAGGCGCACGTCAGATTCCTGTTTGATGAATATGAACTGTCCAAAGAGGTTGTGGATTGAAGGTATTCAAGCCCACATCTCTGCAACTCTCAGAGAAAGGAGGAGGGGGCAGGTAAGTGAAATGTTAAAAGCAAAGCAACACTCTTCTGCCCTCCCAGTGGTTGGGCTCTGTTTTCCAGCTGGCCATGTAGTGATAGTGGTGACATTACCACACGGTCCTTAGTTTTTCTGCCCTCCATGCAATTTACCTGGTCTCTGTCAAGCCCAAAGAGAGCAGAATTTAGAAGAGCCCAGGGAAAGATCAGGGTCACTGGAGTCACTGTGGGCCATATGGTGAAGTGACTGGCGTAACCATGTAGCCCTGCCCACTCCTGAGAAAGAACACACAGTTGCTGGAAAGGCAGCAGGTAAGTCAGGTAAGTCTTGTTTCACCTTTAACAAATTTCACATGCACCTTCTCCTCACTTTCTCACAGAGCTGCAGAGATGTAGTGCTGACAATTTATATTCATCAAACAGGAGTTCGACATTTCCTTACTGTGAATTCCTGTTTCTCCTCACATTTTTGCAAAACAAAAGGGAAAGTTGTCCCCGTGCTGAAAAATAGAATCTATGCCTTTCTCTGGGATAAAAGTGCCTCAATTATTTTCAAATGAAACAACAACAACAACAAACTGGTTATCAGAATAGAATCTCTCCTATCATTGTTTTTTTTCCCTCCAGTTTCAGCAAATTTCATTTTGAGATCAACTCAATAACACATCACAGCATTTACACTGTACACAACAAGGGGAAGGATTATGAAAGCTGACACTTCTGTATTTACAACGCTATAGTTAAAGATTTGAAATAATATACCAATTTATATTTTTATGTGGGTTGCATAAGCAAGTTAAAGGTAAATATGAATATGAATTTTGCATCAGAAAAAGGAATCAGTCTGCGGTGTGGTAGAAGAGATGGAATTGGGCTGTTTCCTTTTAGGACAAGCTCTTGCAACAATGGTAGGGTGTACCCTTACTGAAGCTTCATGCAGACAGCACTTTCTTTGGATAATCTGAGTAAAGCACATCCAGACACATTTTATTCCAGATTATCCACGCTTCATTCTGGATCATCCAAATAATGCAGAATAAGTAAATCCCGTCTGGATGAAGCTTCAGTTATTTACAGCTCAGGTAAATGTCTTGATTAGAAGATTAAACTAAATAAAAACTACCAACAAAAGTAACATTTGCTGAAAGGAAGCTCGTGACCCCTGAACTTTGCCAGAGTATTTCAGTAAATCTATATGCTCAAAACAATGTGTATGAAAAGCCAAACGCTTCTGTTGATGAAACAGATCTGCTACAGCTCTCTAAGGCCTGAAACTAAGACAGGACAACTGTGTCATAAAATAAGGTTCTTATACAATTCCTTTCCAAGAAAATACATAAATTAATGCTTACTGAACCTATCATATCAGTAATAAGAAACAATCACTTGGATTTAATTCAAACTGACTATAGCAGTAGATTAAAAAAAACTCTAACAAGAGCTAAACGGAAGCAAAAAAGCACACCCTCAACATACACTGGAAACAAAAACAACTTAAATTGAGAATGTGCAATAGCACTACTCTTTGTGTACAAATATGAGCAGGGATGGAGAACATTCCCTATTGGTCGTGGTCAGCTGGCATACTAGAGCATCACCCTATTTAAGTCTGCTTGCATCCGTCTGAGAACACAGTTTATTACTAATAACAAATAAGAAACCATTCTCTTTTTCAATTTCTGTATACAGACATTAAGCATTAATTAATTTAAAGAAAATTAATTATGTCATGCAGTATTGGTGTGATAAATTTCATCCCACTTTTACACAAAAACAAAGCTGGAGGTGGCCATCAGAAATGAGATGAAAAGTGGCCACCTTACTTCATATCATTTATAGATTTAAAAACAACAGTCCAATCCCAATACTCATTCTTAATCGAGCTACTTACATTCCTATACTTCTGCTTCCAGTCATGTATCCCATAGCTGCTCAGTTTGCTCAGTGTCTTTTGTGAGAGATTTGTCACAGGTGCTTTGAAAGTCCAAAGCACACAGGGAACCATATGATCTCATTGCACATACCTGTACCTGGCAACTAATAAACAGGCTGGAATGATTTTCCTACAAGTAAAAGTTGCAATATTTGGGGCTAATAATATAAGAAATGCCCCACTGGTCTGGACCTGTGGTCCACCTGTTGTTCTTGCCAACCAGATGCACAGGGAAGCCCAGCAGCTGGGCATGGGTGCATACCTTGCTCTGCTTCCAGTCCCCACACCACTGGCCTTTAAAGGCAAACCTCCTCAATCATTAGGTCTAACAACCATTCATAGCCCTGGCTTTCATGAATTGGTCCAAATCTTTCCTGAAGCCACCTAAGCTCTTGTAGGATCAAATTTCAAAGTTTAACTATGCATTGTTTTTTTTAATCATTTTGTCTGTTCTGACTTGTGAAGGAAGGAAGGAAGGAAGGAAGGAAGGAAGGAAGGAGGGAGGGAGGGAGGGAGGGAGGGAGGGAGGGAGGGAGGGACAGCAGCAATTTCTTAATACACTTAAACAGTATAATCCAATGAAAGTGAATGATGGATATATTTAGGCAGAAAAAAGGAAATATTTCTTTATAGCATGCATGGTTCAGCTACAGAATCTACAATCACA
Source organism: Aspidoscelis tigris stejnegeri (assembly GCA_023333525.1). Lineage (NCBI taxonomy): Eukaryota > Metazoa > Chordata > Lepidosauria > Squamata > Teiidae > Aspidoscelis > Aspidoscelis tigris. The sequence continues at coordinate 172,861,095 of JALMGA010000001.1, read as the reverse complement.
AGATATTAAAAGATGGTTAGATAAAGAATAAGGTTATCCATGGCAATAATTACAATGGCTATTTAGTGTTTTCAGTATCAAAGTCAGTATAGTATGCCTTTCACCATTAGTTGCTGGACATTATGACCATTCATGACAAAAGTAACTGTGTTCATCAACTTTAAATTAGTTTAAAACTAGACTCTTTGAACCATGTATACTGTTCAATATGTTCAACATCCCACTTCCCGGCCTGTCACTGCTTTTGGTCCGTTCATTTACATCTTGTTTTTTACTGCTATAATCCACCTTGAGACCTTCGGGTACAGGGTGGGATAAAGCCACAAATAACTAAAGATAAAACTTTCAGGCAATGCTCAAAAGTATACTTCACACAGCAACAAACACATATGCATAGTATCTATGGTGAAAGTATGTGTAGTAAGCAAGCAATGGTAGGACCCACCCAACAGTGGTTTTGGGGGTAGAGCATGTGCAAGAAGGCATCCCATCTCTTAACAGCAGAAAACATGCGGTCTTAATTCCTGCCACTTCTCCAGGGAACCAGGGAATTTCCTTTCACCAGCTTTGATGATTCCAACCAGCACTGAGTTTTATAAGCACAGAAAATGGGCATTTTCTGTACTTGGGAAAAACATGGGAAATCTGACCATAACAAAGTACACCGAGGTGGCAGCAGCAGCATGGTCATAGGGCCTTCTGCTCTAATTCAGAAGAGCTCTTAAAACTATTTATGGTGCGATGTTCACTCAGTGAGAGTGAGATCATGTGGATCCCAGGCTACTGAGCACTCGTACAACTAAAATACGACTTTGTGCAGAACCTACCTTAGTATGAACTTTCCCTACCACCTGTTCTTCGGAAAGGGTCAGAATGCACTTCCTGTCATAAACATCTGGGGATGGAACAAGTATTTCATTTATACTCTATACTTTAATATAGCATCGACACCTTTTGATGAAAGTGGCCAACGGTCAGTGCTTACACATTCCATATCAAATAAATTGTTTTTTTTTTAATTAAAGAAATTAAGAATTGTATAAACTACTTGAAAAAGTCTGGAAAATGCATGAGATTACTGTTATTTCTCTGAAATACCTAATGGGCCACACTTTTACTGTACAAATACATTAATTCCTATATGTCATATTTACTACAAATGAAGAGATGTAACAGCATAGAGCACATTGCAAACATCTTAGCTGAATTGTCTAAAGTGAGTTTCTATTCTGCTATGCTTTAAATAGAGCATTCAGTATTTAAAAGGCAATGAATTGGCAAATGATTCTGAACTAGATATAAATAATTATCTCTGCCTACTATAACCTTTCTTTTAAACCTATTAGCCCATGCTGCTGTCTAAATATGGTTATCAATATCATTACTGTCTAAACAAATAACAAAATTGCATTTGTGTCAATGATAATGGAAACCAAGAGTTGTTGTAGTAAGATACTATTAAATCTTAGCAGTATGTTCTACTGGGTAGTACGTAGCAAAGGTCTTTAAAAAAAAGAAGCACTTCATTTTTTGAAGAATTGTGTAAATCTTAGGTCATTTTAAACCAAAAGCAACTTTCTAACCCATATGATTACAGAGATAAATTTGCTTCCAGATGACAAAATGTTTTGAAGCAGTCTTGACTATCCTCACATTCTGGTCCTACTAAACAATTACAGATCTAAGTTTATCCATTCGTTCTCAGTTTCACGTATATCACTTCATGTGTTTGTATTCAAGGCATTATTCAAGAAATTATCATCATATTCTTCTATTCAGTTTCATAAATGTCTAAATTCATTAAATACTGAAATGCAACTGCTTCATCATCTGAGCTCAACAAAGGGCTGTCTACTATAACTGGTGCCATTTAATACCTTTGAGCATAATTATTTCCAAAATTTCCCTTTGCTTCTGTTAAACATGCTTCAGGATAGCTGGTGATAAGCCATCATCAATAATTGGTTCTTGCGGCACGGGTACAATACTTGTAAAACACTTCTAGAGATACAGATCACCATTTAAAATGCTGCCTTCTAGCCTTCTTTTCTGTATATCTTGGTTAGATGAACTTTAGATAGTTAAACTAAAATTATGGTTAGAATATTTCAATCCTTGGAAGATGTAAAGCTGACCTTCATTCAACTGTACCTGAATGAAGTAGTTGGCTGGAGCTGCATGCATAGGGAAGTAATATCATTTTAAGGATGGACTGCAGCTATAAGAAAATAGGTCTAGCATCCTGTAGCTCTCCCAATCTGCTAAATTATCTTTCCTTTCTAAAAAGACTGCATCTTTATACAGAGTTCCTTAACCATCTACAGATGTTTCTGCACAGCCTGTCTTTGTGCAAACATCTTCCCTTGTTGAGCTGGGCTTTTGGAACTGGCTTTACTTTGAACACTGAGAACGTACAAGAAAGAAAAGTTTGCAAGATAAATGATACTAAATTGTAACAAACATGTACAATTTATGGTTATTATCATTTAAATGAGGTCACCAACACCATCTCCCACAAGTCCAAAAGAATGGGTGGGTTAGACCTCAGAAAAATGCTTCCTTTTAGTAATTCTAATACTTGAATTATTCACAATGTTTGTAAGCAAAACGCATGATTAATTCTTTTTTCAAAGGTGTCCCTAAACTTTAAATTACTTTGTCTGGATTTGATACAGAATATAAAATGCCTTAAATTTTAATTTCAGTGAAAAACATCTCTAAACTGAGGCACTAAAAAGTAAGCTCTCTCTGGAAGAGGAGAGGAAAGCACATACGTGTATTATGATGTCAAATACGTTACTCAACAGAGGCTGCCATCTTAAGGACCATTACTGAGAACAGGCCCTACTAAAATCATTGGGAGTTAACTTTTAAGTAGAAACTATATGACTGGACAACAAATCATCTTTTTTAGTATCTATTCTTTAACTTTTTTGGCTGGTCTTAGAAAAGTATTGCAGCAACACAGTTTTTACATTTTTTTTCTTGTGGGTCAATACAGCTACCTGTACATTTCATTAACCTTGGTATAAACAACAGTATAGGTATTTTCCACCTTAATGAAAAAATTACTCTCAGGAATCAAGAGTCTTTTAAAAAAACCCTGTATCAGTAGGTGTTGAAAGGTTTATGTGCTGGTTTGGGATGACTAGTCTGGAAAGATCAGTCTGCTTCTAAAAATGTCATAGAGGTTTCTCAGCAACTGAAGATATGACCACCATCTTCATCACTGAAGGCCAATGGCATATCATCAACCTCATCAAGTTGGAGGTTGCTAAAGGAATGTTTGTTCCTTGACACAGGAGATGAATTGAGCACTATAGGATTTCCAAATACAAGAGGATGAGTGAAAGGATTAACCATTTCTGAATCTGAATCACTAGATTCTGTCCCGCTGCTGGTAGAGCCCTCTATCATTTGGATGGTTGATATGTGGTCCATCATGCCTCTAGGATACATTGACTGTATGACTGGACTCTGCTTTGACTGACCAGTTCCTGGAGTACCGTTTGCCATGAACTTGCCTTCTAAAGGGATCATTTTAACAATCCCTCCTTTATAATATCTATCTGATCTATATTCTTGACATGGGGTTGAAGAGATATGGCTCAAAATAAATGGATCTGTTTCAGATCTGTTACGTGCATTTGAAATCATCTGCATACATGGCCTTTGTGAGACTGGGGAGCACTTGCTATAACCATGACTGTTATAGGAAGAGGGATTATTAACTTCAGTCCTAACCCTGCAGTCATGTCCATTTTCTGAGCCATAGCCCTGGGAACCTGCTCTCTTGACACTTATGTGAGAACTTGATCCTTTGCTGCTGGAAGCTAAGGGGCTGGCTAATGGACTACGAGTATCTGGACCTCTAAACATTTCATCAACTAAAGTACTGTGCCGTGGGATTCTGGGGCTCCCGCCAACATAGAAGGACATACTAGCAGAGTTGTCATAATTATAATCTTCTGTTATATAGTAGGATGCCTTTGTAGAGGAGACAGAGGAATCTCTACATCTATTTCTACTACAATTTTCACCTCTATAATCAATATAGGCACCACTGGTTGAATCACCCTCATAATTGTCATTTGTTTGGGAATGTGACCGGGTTATTTGGCCTCTGAGGAGGTCATACTCGCTATCTACATCACTGCAGTCAATGAAAGGAATTGATGTGCTACTGCCACAAGCAGCCCGGGATGCAGGACCTGTGCTTGGTTGCTGCGTCTGAGATCTACTCTGTTGTGATCTGTCCTTTACGACCTCTTCTTCTTCCTCCATTGCTGTCGTCATGCCACCATCCAGCCTCCTTCCTTCTTTAGGACTCTTTTTCAGGGAGGGGCTTGTGTGCTGCCTACCATCTTCTACTGAAACCTTTAATTCCTTCCCTGGTCGACAACTGTCCACCACTGGAGATTCAGCACCATCACCGTAGGTAAAACTACAACTCTGGAAAGAAAGACATTGTACAGTAACTGGTTGATAGCCAGAGAATCAATAAACCATACATAATCTCCTATAAACATGATCACCCTCACCAGAACTATATACTGCAAGTATTAACGCCCAAGTTTTAACTCAGATTCAGCCCACCTTCAGAGTGAGAGGACACTTCAGCCAAGGAATTGGCTATTTTCTTTCGGTATTATCTAACCCAATAGATAGATACTGCATTCTGAATTAAATAATACTGAAAGAAAACAGTTTGTTGATGTATTGCCGTATATTCCGGCGTATAAGGTGACCCCTGACTTTTCAGAAGATTTTTCAGGGTTATAAAGTCGCCTTATATGCCGGAATATACGGTACTTCTCTCTGAAAATGGAATGAAACTGAATTAAAACTTAGGTGCGAATGTAGTCCAAGAATGTGCATACACACAGATCTCTCAGCATCCAAAATGTTTAAGCCTCTTATTTACTCTACATTACCACACACTACAGGTAAAGCGTGAATTGTCCCATAAAGGCACTTTATTTCTTGTCATGAAACCAGTAATTCAGTAAGTGGGAAGATGAGGTAATCCCGCACCTTTCTCAGCTGTTCTGTTTATCTGGGTTGGCATGACCCATATGGTGAAGCCCACATGACATGAGAAAAACATCCAGCCACATCTGCTCTAATGGTACGCCGTCATACAGCAGTCCTCATATAAGTCTAGATAAAGCTCATAAAGAAAGGCCCTTCAGAACTGAGGTTTGTTTCTGCACTGTGGTCCATTATTTGAAGAGTCTCCTGTGTTGAATTTATCTGAATTTAAAGGTGTCCAAAACATTAATTCTCACACTCCTAATACATAATTGTGAAACATAAGGCTCTTCAGATGCCAATTTCTGTTATCCTCAGTCAGCACAGCTCACGATGAAAGGCGTCTCAGGGCCTCTCAACCTTGCCCAGTTGGCACTCTGAGGTCAGTTTTGCCCCTACACATGCATGGTGGGCATTTTCATCAAGATGGTTCCTGGAAACAAGCATCCAGACAAGATAAAAAATAATACTATTTTGGAAAAACATCTGTTGGGAGTTCTTTTTTTCAGGAATACTGTAGAAATAGCCTGGGATTTCAACCCTATATCTTAGGACTATGTTGTGATTACCACGAATACATGTGGTAATCCTAATACAGTGTCAGAATAATCTGAGGTTTTAGGAGCTGTAGGGATGCAGCTTTTATTTGTAAAACTTTCTAGCACGAGTCTTCATTTTATTTATTTGAATTATGTCCCTCCATTCTCATCATATGACCATTTCCCCAACATTGCAGCATACTGTGTTTGTCTGAGAGACTCTAACTATGAGAAGAATAAAATTGCTTAAATGTACAATAATATACATTTACTCTTGACCTCACACTGTCAACCCAAATATTTACTAAGACTTGTAAGAGATGAAACGAACTATCACAACTTTTGTTTGCAAGAGTACAAAACAATAACTGACTTGTTTTGGCACTTCTGAATGCTGCTCTGAAGGCTTTGCTGTGAGGCTTCTAATAGAATGAATCTTACTGTGTTTCCTAGAGAGAATGGAGGAATGCAGTTAGTGAGAAGTTAAAAGCCATATTACATTTCCACCTCCAGAAAACAGAAACATTGTCAGAAAACTGCACATCTAAGTAAAATTTTCAGTTTCAAACTGACTTTATGGCTCAAAACAAATTTGCTCTTGCTGTATACATGTGTGGTATCTTAGTGAAATGTGTGTTATATAAACATCATAAAAGGAAAGGACAGGGCAGCAAAAAAGTAATCATCTGACTCCAAAAGATGACTCAGAAACCTGTTGCTAGGATCATTGTACAAATTAAGAAAAACACTTGATTCACTGTGCTACAGATGCATTTAGAATTATACTTAACAACTGTAACTAATAATACATATTATTATTGTTGAAAATGTCAATATTCATAGATATATCAGTTTGATTTTTTTCAGTTTTTTCCTAAATTTATCTATAGCAAACTTTTCTCTAACACACATTTCTAACCCCTTCACGCTTGCTGATACTGCAAGAACAGGAATAGTAAATAAGAGTCACGTTCTAGTACACTGAACAACTGAAGTGGTTATTTTACAGTTAGTGAGTTACTGAGGTAACCATAAACCTGCCAAAGAGAGATTGGTTTGTAAGGGACAACAATTCACAAGTCAAGTCCTCCATGAACATGAGCGCTGACAGGAGGCCCTTTCCCTTGCTGGTACAGGTACTTCTGCTTTAGATTAAGGACGCATTCTAGATCAGTGGTAGATTTGTTTAATCGGGTCTACCAGGGGTCCATCATGCCCCTGATCTAAAATATGTGAGGCAAGCAAACAGCATGCCTCCTGTATTCAGGACTACTGCGCGGGGGGGGGGGGGGGGGGGCTTCTAATAGCATATCATAGCATGCTGCTGAAAAGCGCCCCTCAGAGGCCCTGAGGATAGGTTTTGTTCCTAATCCTAGGAAGCATGGGGGTGCAGCCATGTGAGTGTGGACTTATCCCACCCATGCCTTCCTGTGAATGGGGTCAGCGGATTTGGCTGTTCTGGACCCCCATGAACCCAACTTCCAGTAGGTAAGAACAGAAAGGGCCTCATGTGCTTCTGTCACTCTCACTCCTCCTACTTTCTTTCCCAGCCCACTCCCAGGAGGGAGTAGGACCATGTAGGATTTGTGTTTGCATCACCACACACCTCATTCAATCCCAGGATATCTGAACCCTGCAGCAGCCACTGCCAAGTCTGTATGAGATGGAGGCTGGAAGCAGTTCTGGGAACAGGTATTGGGGGGGGGGGGGGAAGTGGTCAAGTTACACTTAAAAAACAATACCTGCATAGCTGTTTCTTTTTTTTTTCTTTCAGACTGTGAACACAGCCTCCAATTATGCTGTTATTTGCTAAACTCAACTTAAAAAGCATACTTAAGACCTATCCAAATCCTTAGAACAACAAGACTGAACTATGAGTATTGCAAAAATTTTCCTACCTTTCAAACTGTACTTTTTTGTGTCCTCCTTCTTTAACATAATCAAGAACCTGCTTCTGGGTTCGGCCACTGGGAGAAGAAAACAACAACAACAAGAAGAGTTATTGAACTGGTTATGGCACTGAAACCGCCTTGGTCGCCCTGGTTGATGACCTACTCCGGGAGAGAGACAGAGGGAATGCCACCTTGTTGGTTCTCCTGGACCTGTCAGCGGCTTTTGATACCATTGACCACGGTATCCTTTTGGAGAGGCTATGGAGCTTAGGAGTGGGAGGCAGTGCTTGGTATTGGTTCTCCTACTATCTCCAGAACCGATCTCAGAGAGTGGTTATTGGAGATACTGATTCAACGCCCTGGGAACTCACTTGTGGGGTTCCCCAGGGGTCAATCTTATCTCCCATGTTATTTAATATCTATATGAAGCCGCTGGGAGAGGTCATCAGGAGATTTGGGGTGAGGTGTCATCAATATGCAGATGATACCCAGCTCTATCTCTCTGTACCATCTGAATCAGGAGAGGTGATTGAAGTGCTTGACAGGTGTCTGGAGGCAGTAATGGGCTGGATGAGGGCCAATAAATTGAAGCTGAATCCAGACAAGACAGAGGTGCTGTGTGTTACAGGCTCTCGGGTCCGTGTAGTTGGGAAATACCCTGTCCTGGATGGGGTCGCAATGCCCTGGAAGGATACAAGTGCGTAACTTGGGAGTACTCCTGGACTCGGCATTCGACGCTTGAAGCTCAGGTGGAAGCCGTGGCCAGGAGTGCCTATTCCCAACTACGATTGGTGCGTCAGCTTAAGCCTATTTTGGACATAGACGACTTGGCCACAGTCATCCATGCCCTGGTAACCTCTAGATTGGACTATTGCAATGCACTCTACATGGGGCTGCCCTTGAAGACGGTTCGGAAACTACAGCTAGTGCAGAATGCAGCTGCAAGACTGCTTACAGGGGTATTGAGCCGGACACACATCACACCGGTCTTAAAAGAGCTGCACTGGCTGCCGATTCGTTACCGAGCCCAATTCAAGGTGTTAACTTTAACGTATAAGGCCCTAAATGACTTGGGCCCCAAATATCTGAAGGAACGCCTCCTCCCATACCAACCTGCCCGTGCCCTAAGATCTGGAGGGGAGGCCCTTCTCGTTGTCCCACCACCCTCTGTAGCAAGACGAGAGACGGCCTTCTCAGTAATAGCCCGCAGGCTGTGGAATAGCCTCCCCCTTGAGGTGCGTCAGGCCCCCTCACTGTATACGTTTAGGAGGGGGGTAAAGACGCACCTCTTTGCTCTGGCCTTTGGTTGAACGTGGCACAGTTTTTCCCTACTGTACATACTAATAAGAACATAAGAACATAAGAGAAGCCTTGCTGGATCAGGCCACAGCCCATCTAGTCCAGCATCCTGTCGCACACAGTGGCCCACCAAATGCTCATGGGCATCTCAAGCAGAGACAAGGACAAACCTTCTCCTGCTCTCGAGTCCCAGCAGATGGCCCTAGAAGCGCCCCATTTCCTCCCCCCCCCCTCAGCCTGAAAGATGCACCTAGGCATTCGTTCTAGTAGCCATTGATACATCTGTCATCCATAAATTTGTCTAACCCTACCTTAAAGCCATCCAGACTGGTAGCTGTCACCACCTCTTCTGGCAGCACATTCCATAGGCCGATGACCCTCTGTGTGAAGAAATACTTCCCCCTGTCAGACCTTACGCTCCTACCCATCAGCTTCATAGAGTGCCCCCTGGTTCTAGTGTTGTGCGATAGAGAAAAGAAATTTTCTCTATCCACCTTTTCTATGCCGTGCATAATTTTATATACTTCAATCAGGTCCCCTCTCAAACGCCGTCTCTCCAGACTGAAGAGGCCTAGACGTTGCAGCCTGGTTTCGTAAGGGAGGTGTTCCAGACCCTTAATCATTCTGGTTGCCCTTCTCTGCACCTTCTCTAGTTCCACAATATCCTTTTTGAGGTGTGGTGACCAGAATTGTACACAGTATTCCAAATGTGGCCTCACTATAGATTTATAAAGGGGCAAAATGACACTTGCTGACTTATTTTCTATTCCCTTCCTAATTATTCCCAGCATTGAATTTGCTTTTTTTGCTGCTGCCGCACACTGGGTTGACACCTTCATTGAACTGTCCACCAAAACCCCGAGATCCCTTTCCTGGCGTGTTGCAGAAAGCTCAGACCCCATCAGTTTATAGACGTAATTTGGATTCTTGGCCCCAATGTGCATTACTTTACACTTGTTAAGATTAAAGCACATTTGCCACTTGGTTGCCCACTCACCCAATGCTAAGAGATCCCTCTGGAGCTCTTGGCAATCTCTTTCAGATTTTACTACCCTAAATAATTTAGTATCATCAGCAAACTTTGCTATTTTACTATGTACCCCTTTTTCTAGATCATTGATGAATAAATTAAAAAGCATTGGTCCCAGTACTGAGCCTTGAGGGACCCCACTTTTTACTTCTTTCCACCCTGAGAAATTGCCGTTTACTACTACTCTCTGCTTTCTGCCCTTAAGCCAGTCACAAATCCAGGACAGAACCTGTCCTTTTATTCCATGGCTGGTGAGTTTACTCAGTAGCCTTTGATGTGGGACTTTGTCAAAAGCCTTCTGAAAGTCCAGATAGACAATGTCTACTGGTTCACCTTTATCCACGTGTTTATTGACACTCTCAAAGAATTCCAACAAATTTGTGAGGCATGATTTACCTTTGCAGAAGCCATGCTGGCTTTTGTTCAGCAATGCCTGCTGCTCCATATGCACACTAATTTTGTCTTTAATAATGGTTTCCATCACCTTACACGGAACTGACGTTAAGCTAACTGGTCTGTAGTTGCCTGGATCACCCCTGGATCCTTTTTTGAATATTGGTGTTACATTTGCTACCCTCCAGTCCTCAGGTACGGAGCCTGATGTTAGGGAAAGATTATATATTTTTGCTAGAAGGTCGGCAATTTCGCATTTGAGTTCCTTAAGGACTCTTGGATGAATACCATCTGGTCCCGGTGACTTGTTAACATTTAGTTTATTAAGACATGCCAGGACCTCTTCCTTGGTTATTTCTGTACAGTTTAACTCTTCAGAAAACACAGGCTCAGCTACTGGCATGTGTCTTCTGTCTTCCTCCGTGAATACGGAAGCAAAAAATTCGTTTAGTCTCTCTGCAATCTCCGTGTCTTCTTTAATTACCCCTTTCTCTCCTTTACTATCTAGTGGTCCAACTGCTCTCCTGGTTGGATTCCTACTTCTGATATACTTAAAGAAGTTCTTGTTATTTCTTTTGATGTTTTTAGCAATGTGCTCCTCAAAATCTTTCTTAGCTTTCCTAATGGCCGTCTTGCATTCGTGTTGCCAGTGTCTATGTTCCCTCCTGTTCTCCTCATTTGGACAAGCCTTCCATTTCCTAAATGAACTCTTCTTGTTTTTAATGACTTCATCTACTGCATTTGTGAGCCACATTGGTTTCTTCTTGGACCTAGAAGTCCCCTTTCTTCTTTTAGGAATGCATTCTAGTTGCACTTCCGTTATTGTGTTTTTAAGTAGTCTCCATGCATTTTGAAGTGATTTAACTCTTTTGACTTTCCCTTTCAATTTCCTTTTCACTAATTTCCTCATTTTGGGGAAGTTTCCCTTGTGAAAGTTTAAGGTCTCTGTGTTAGACTTTATTAAGAACTTACTCCCTGTATTTAAGTTGAAGGTTATTGCATTGTGGTCACTGTTCCCAATTGGATCAGCTACAGTGACGTCCTTTACCAGGTCCTGAGCATTACTTAGGATCAAGTCCAGGACTGCATTTCCCCTGGTTGGTTCCATGACCATTTGTTCCATGGAACAGTCATTTATCAGGTCTAGGAATTTTCTCTCTCTTTCCTGAGTTGAACAGGAGTTCACCCAGTCTATGTGAGGATAATTGAAGTCCCCCATTATAACTACCCTATCTTTATGGGCTACCTCCTTTACCTCCTTCTCCAATTGTTCATCTCCTTCGGACGTATGGTTGGGAGGACGGTACCATGTCCCTATTGTTAGACTTCCTTTTTGGCTTGGTATTTTTATCCACACTGCTTCTGTGGAAGAGCCAGACTCACTTGGACATTCCAGTTCATAAGATTCTATCTCTTCTTTAATATACAAGGCTACACCACCTCCATGTCGCCCTTCCCTGTCTTTCCTGTACAGTTTGTATCCTGGGATGACTGTATCCCATTGGTTTTCGCTGGTCCACCAGGTTTCAGTTATGCCAATAATATCAATCCTATTTTCCATAACTAAGCTTTCTAGCTCCCCTATTTTGGCTCGAAGGCTCCTGGCGTTTGCATATATACATTTATATTCATTCCTTTTGACCAAGTTTTGCCGTCGAGGAACATGTGAAACTAATCCCGCACTTAGCTCAGCATTTTCTGCATGTTTCCTGCCCTCCTCACTTGAGGGTGCGCTCTCCCGAACCGGATGCTGCCCAGCTCCTGTCGGCTTTCCCCCAGGGATCAGTTTAAAAGCTGCTCTGCAACCTTTTTAATGTTAATCGCCAGCAATCTGGTTCCCTCCTGGTTCAAGTGTAACCCGTCCCTCTTGTACAGGTTTGGCTTGTCCCAAAAAGTTCCCCAGTTCCTTACAAATCTAAACCCCTCCTCGCGACACCACTGCCTCATCCACGCATTGAGGCTCCTGAGCTCTGCCTGTCTAGCTGGCCCTGCACGTGGAACAGGTAGCATTTCTGAGAATGCGACCCTAGAGGTCCTGGACTTTAGTCTTCTACCTAACAACCTAAATTTGGCTTCCAGGACGCTCCGTCTTGCCTTCCCAACATCATTGGTACCGACATGTACCATGACGACTGGCTCCTCCCCAGCACTGTCTACTAACCTATCTAGATGTCGCGTGATGTCCGCAACCTTTGCACCAGGCAGGCAAGTCACCATGCGGTCAACACGCCCATCACAAACCCGGCTCTCTATATTCCTGATAATCGAATCTCCCACTACAAGAAGCCCCCCTCCCACTACCCGTGGAGGAGTATCCTCGGTGCAAGAGGACACAGGCACATCGACTGAGGAAGGGGTCCCAACTAAGGGAGCCTGCCCCTCTTCCTCGGCTTGATGTCCTCCCTGCCTGAGGCTTCGACTCTCCGAGGCAGCTGGAGACCTGCTTGTCATGGAGTGGGATGCTCCTACTGCATCCCTGAAGACCTCACCCTCAGCCCTCCTACTCTCTATCTGCTTCTCCAGGTCCGCTACCTTGGCTTCGAGGGAAGAAACATGTTCCCTGAGAGCCCGGAGCTCATTGCACCGAACACATACCCACGACTGCTGCCCCATGGGCAGGTAGTCATACATATGACACTCAGTGCAAAACACTGGGAAGCCCCCCTCCCCCTGCTGGCATTCTACCTTCATTGTATTTAATAGATTTGTGTTATTTATGAAAAATTACCTAAAAAAACCTCTAAAACACTTTCTTTGAGATAAACTTTGGTTATGCTATATTATGTTTCGCGTGCCGTTAGGCGCGCGGTCCCCCAAAACTGTCCAAAAACCAGAGGACTTACCTCCCACACTTACCACAGCACAGCAGCAGTTTTCCCAGGTTATTTTGTCAAAATCCCAGTTATTTTCTGGTTAGTTATAGCAGAGAGATCTTCCTCCCACGGAGTTTACTCTCAACTGAAGTTCAAACTGAAACTAAGGCACTCCCACAAGCTCAGGAGTGGCTAGCCCTCTTTGCTAATGCTAATGCTTTGTCCCTTTTGTTATTTTGATGTGATCTCCTAGGAATCTGCCTAGAGTAACCTGAGCTGACCACACCTAAACTGACCTAGGTTTTATTTTAGCTGGCTTCTAAAAGCAGTCCCCCAAAACTGTCCAAAAACCAGAGGACTTACCTCCCACACTTACCACAGCACAGCAGCAGTTTTCCCAGGTTATTTTGTCAAAATCCCAGTTATTTTCTGGTTAGTTATAGCAGAGAGATCTTCCTCCCACGGAGTTTACTCTCAACTGAAGTTCAAACTGAAACTAAGGCACTCCCACAAGCTCAGGAGTGGCTAGCCCTCTTTGCTAATGCTAATGCTTTGTCCCTTTTGTTATTTTGATGTGATCTCCTAGGAATCTGCCTAGAGTAACCTGAGCTGACCACACCTAAACTGACCTAGGTTTTATTTTAGCTGGCTTCTAAAAGCAGTCCCCCAAAACTGTCCAAAAACCAGAGGACTTACCTCCCACACTTACCACAGCACAGCAGCAGTTTTCCCAGGTTATTTTGTCAAAATCCCAGTTATTTTCTGGTTAGTTATAGCAGAGAGATCTTCCTCCCACGGAGTTTACTCTCAACTGAAGTTCAAACTGAAACTAAGGCACTCCCACAAGCTCAGGAGTGGCTAGCCCTCTTTGCTAATGCTAATGCTTTGTCCCTTTTGTTATTTTGATGTGATCTCCTAGGAATCTGCCTAGAGTAACCTGAGCTGACCACACCTAAACTGACCTAGGTTTTATTTTAGCTGGCTTCTAAAAGCAGTCCCCCAAAACTGTCCAAAAACCAGAGGACTTACCTCCCACACTTACCACAGCACAGCAGCAGTTTTCCCAGGTTATTTTGTCAAAATCCCAGTTATTTTCTGGTTAGTTATAGCAGAGAGATCTTCCTCCCACGGAGTTTACTCTCAACTGAAGTTCAAACTGAAACTAAGGCACTCCCACAAGCTCAGGAGTGGCTAGCCCTCTTTGCTAATGCTAATGCTTTGTCCCTTTTGTTATTTTGATGTGATCTCCTAGGAATCTGCCTAGAGTAACCTGAGCTGACCACACCTAAACTGACCTAGGTTTTATTTTAGCTGGCTTCTAAAAGCAGTCCCCCAAAACTGTCCAAAAACCAGAGGACTTACCTCCCACACTTACCACAGCACAGCAGCAGTTTTCCCAGGTTATTTTGTCAAAATCCCAGTTATTTTCTGGTTAGTTATAGCAGAGAGATCTTCCTCCCACGGAGTTTACTCTCAACTGAAGTTCAAACTGAAACTAAGGCACTCCCACAAGCTCAGGAGTGGCTAGCCCTCTTTGCTAATGCTAATGCTTTGTCCCTTTTGTTATTTTGATGTGATCTCCTAGGAATCTGCCTAGAGTAACCTGAGCTGACCACACCTAAACTGACCTAGGTTTTATTTTAGCTGGCTTCTAAAAGCAGTCCCCCAAAACTGTCCAAAAACCAGAGGACTTACCTCCCACACTTACCACAGCACAGCAGCAGTTTTCCCAGGTTATTTTGTCAAAATCCCAGTTATTTTCTGGTTAGTTATAGCAGAGAGATCTTCCTCCCACGGAGTTTACTCTCAGTATAATGTTTTATACTGCTTTTATATATGGTTTTATTCTAAATATTCTTGTCTTTTAAATATGCTGTTACCCGCCCTGAGACCCTAGGGTATAGGGCGGGATATAAATGTAAATAAATAAATAATAAATAAATAAATAAATTTTACTCATTCATATATATACTACAGATAACTCCCAGTGGCAGTAGTGCTGTGATGTTCAGAAGGGCAGAATTTTTTGTATTATTATTATTGTTGTTGTTGTTATTGTTATTATTATTATTAAATTCTCCAAAATAGATTTCTTTAACACATGTACACATTCACTACAATTAACAGGGTTTTTTTCTCTCCCCCCTTGAAAACTTGGACCTAAAACTTAAAATTTCATTCAACCATATCTTTTAACTGATTCTTCTCCCCCCCTGTTTTGCATACTCAAATATTTCCTTCCACTTTTCCTTTGTACTTTTCTATCCTTCAGTCCTCCATATATTTCCTCTTCCTATAAAGAAACCAGATTTCACCTGTTCAGAAATATAACACTGCCATTTTTTAATTAATCATGCACTTGATTTCCCCCAAGCCTTTAACCAAAACATTACTATTGCTACCAAAACCATTCATTTATGTATGATACATCCTTATGAACATTCTTTTCTGTAACACACAACAAATATGTATTTCTTTGGTCACTTTGAAAATGTTTACCCACTATTTTACTCATTTCCACTTCAATATTCACTCAGTTCTTAAAAAGATCTTTATAGTGCCCATACAAATGCATATAACTTTCCTTTTTTTCCCCTGAAACCATGTCAGTACTTTGAATTAATCCTGATTCCTATATTTGTCAATTGTCCTGAAGTTCTATACCATTTTCCATTAGTTTTGATCCTAAATTCTATAGTGCTATTATTCTTATCCTCCACATAATCTTTTAAAAATGATTTAATCTCCAAGTTACTAATCTGAATATCATCCTTCCAGAACTTCTCAAGGTTATCTCTTCCCTGGACCTTATTCTGTAGATTTTATATTCCTTTTTCTCCCTTTAATTTCTGCTTTACTATTTTTTTGAATTCATTATATGGTCTTCCACAACATAGTGAAACATTGCTTACTGGCATCAAAACATAAGAACATAAGAGAAGCCTTGCTGGATCAGGCCACAGCCCGTCTAGTCCAGCATCCTGTCGCACACAGTGGCCCACCAAATGCTCATGGGCATCTCAAGCCGAGACAAGGGCAAACCTTCTCCTGCTCTCAAGTCCCAGCAGATGGCCTTGGAAGCACCCCGGTTCCTCCCCACCCCCCCAGCCTGAAAGATGCACCTCGGCATTCGTTCTAGTGGCAAATCACGATCCAAGCACTGGCAACTTCTTATATAGTGCCAGACATTGTGCTTTGAAATACATAAAAATATAAAGTATCTGTTCTGAACACTGTGATAAACTTCTGAAAATGTTCTCTCTGGTGTTAACTCAATCATCCTGTGTATTTTACATGGCTGCAGCAGCATGAGCATTTTGTGAGTCTGCATCTACACAGGGTCTATAATGTGCAATTATCTTGGCCTTATATAGGAACTGACATACATATGCGGGATATAGGAGAGAGATACCATAATGCCACTATTCCAGGAAAAAGAGCTCTCAGCATTGGATCCATTTTGTAGAAAATGGCCAGTGTGCAAATGTAGATAGAAACAGGGCTCAAAATGGCTCCTGCACAAGCAGAGGACCAACGCTTGCAGACTTCTGGGTATTCTGTGTTACTAAGGGTGCGTTCAGACTTCTTGATGCTGCCACACATGAGAGCCAATATTCCATAGTGGTGTTGCACTATAGCGACTCTACTGCAAATTTACTTAATGCTGGCTAGAGATGCTCCAGTGTCAAGTAAATTTGAAGCTTCCCCCCAGTCCAGACAGGACGGTGAGAATTGCAGGCGAGAGCAGGGACGGCAGCTCAACTGCGATTGGCTGCCCTGTCCCACATGACACGCGAGCCAACACAAACTCACACAGCTTCCTCCTCGAATGCTATGGGGTGCTGCTGGAGTCCGGATGCCGGATCCCCGCTTTGCAGCATGTAAGCTGCAAATTTTTAAATAACTGCGGATTTAATCTGGAAGGGGCCTTAAATATCGCACCATTGTGGGAGCAAGTGCTCATCTGGCAGGAACAGCAAGAGACAATTCAGGGATCTAAACAAGGTCCCACATTTTCCTCTTGCCATCCAGAGGCAGCCACAGTCTCTGTTCACCCTGCTACACTCCCTAAGAAGCTGCAGGGAATGGAGAGGGGTTTTTCAGACTGTCCTGTCAATAAAGGAAGTGGGGCTCATATTAAAGCAGTTGTTTTGGTAGTCTAGTTATTAGTATACCGTTCAGTTCCTGAACACAACAAAAGTAGATTTGTGCATAACTATCTCACACAAAAAACAACCAGCTGAATCCATGATTTCTTGTTTCTTGGACAGAACACTGCAGAAGCACAGAAGTTTCTGGTCAAGGTTGTTCACACTATCACTACAGAGCAGATGCTGGATTGCAGTTTGCCCAAGGGCAAGGAATAATGGGAGCTACTGTTCAAACAACACCTGGAAGCAATAGTTTGACCAACCCAATTTTGGCTCTTGCACAGCTTGGAGCTATTCATTACATGAAACCAAATGTTTACAACTTGCTCACATCAAACTGAACGCAGTCTTCAAAGTACGGTGGTTCACTGTTTGCTCCTTGTCTGAGAAAGCAGGCCTAATTAGGAGGCCTCAGTTTGTCCCAGCCCTCTGGTGGAACAAAGTTCCTGATACAATGTAGATGATCATAGGGCTTCGTCATCCAATGGAGTACTTATTTCATTTTTGAAAACAACAGCAACAATCTGACCTGTTGCCAGCCCACTGCCTGTTGAGCTTATAACTCTTGTACGCTCCAACCAGTCGGTGATGGCTTAACTGATGGGGTTTTTAGATGATCTTTCTGTGACCAAGGAATTTGTTTTATTTAAAGAAAATGAATATGGTCTAAATCTTAAGAAAGTAAGGCAGTTGGAAATAAAAAAGTAGAGTGCAGTTGACGAACTTGGCTTCTTGCCTTTCATGCCTATATTAGAGATTCAACTGAGGTGCAGTCTATCATAAAATACTCAAGACTTTGGATGCCTCCAGCTTTTTATGACGCACTTTTCCTGCTGCTGCACTGTAGCCACAGACGACTGATTATCACGTGACTGGTGGCGGTAAGTGGTTGCAGAGCTTTAATGGTGCTGGCCAACCAAGACTTGATTAGAATTTTTGACTTTATAAAATCTATTAAAAGAAGTGGCAGCAGGGGAGATGCCATCCCCTTCTGATAACTTCTCATTAAATAACCTGAGAGTTTCTTCTATGGATTTAGTCCCTGGGAACATGATTGGGGAATTTAGAACAATGCATTTTCTGTCTTTCCCCAAAGTAAAATCAATTAATAATGGTATTCTCGAGGCACTGTCCACAATTTATAATACTTTCTTTGATAAGGGTATCTAAGTAGGTCAGGCAATGAGGAAAGGGATTCAAGCTGAAGATACCAACTTGCCTCAGTCTTACACCCTATTCATTCTGAAGATCTTGATCTGCTGGTTCACTAATCAAGATTTTGTCATCTTTCCATATCCCTTGAGTGCCCCATTTCATTTTCCAGCTCTGAAACACGAAAGGGGGCAGTGGTCTGCTGTTCAGTTTAAGTATGGAGGACAAGGGTATAGCTTCAGCTGACCCTCCAAGTACTACAAAATAAAGGTAGCACCCATTGGCTCAACTGGTTGAATTGCACCACTGCATATCTACCTTTCATTACCAATCAGTTGGTGAGGGATGACTTAAGTGATTGGATGGGACCTTCTTAACCATCCTTGGCCTCTAAGCCCTTTGAGTTCAGCTGCTGGAAAGCAAGGTTTGAACTGCTCCCTCAGACAGTTTTAGTAGATAGGCAGTCTAAGATATGGGAACCACACACAGATGACGGGTGGATACAAACTCTTATTTATAAGGATTACTGGTACATTTAGCCTCCTTAGTAACTGCATCTCAAACAGTTCTGTAGATATTAAAACTGGGGTTCGAATTCTGACTATGCTACTTCTGTTCTAAATCCATGCTGAATTCAGATATGTTTGCAAAGGGAAGTTTGGAGAAGCAGGGAAACAAAGACAGAGAAATATCCACTAGGTAAAATAACAGTCCTTGCTTTTAAATGATGTTTGTGGTAGATTTTCTTATAAGCCTGAATAATTGCTTGGATATTCGGGAATAAGTGTAGAGATCAGCATAAATGGCTACCACAAATTACATGCTTGGGAAACTGTGCCCTCAACTCTCTTGAAAATAAGCATACTAAGCTCAGTATGCCCAAAGAAAATCACATGCACAACTCTAGCAGGGAAAGCAGCCCATATGATGAACCATATGGCTGAGACAGCGAAAGAGACATAGAGAAGTGTTGGCTTTAGGGTTTAATTGGAATGTTATTCTGTCTTTTATCTGGGGCACATGGTTATTATTGTTTAAAAGACGTGCTTCTAAAAAATGCATTATGCATAGCATACAACCTCCTTAACTAGCATAGATTTAAACTTCTCTGCTGAAGTGTAATCCTATGGTATTTTCATATATAGCCAGAGCTGTTAATATTTATAGCTACCGTAATGTTGTAAAATAAATAAAAGCCATTGTCAACCACCTAAGTGCTAAGACCCTTTGTGAAACTGGGTGCTGAGTACCTTTAGATCATTTCCATCTTCTTTCCATATACCTTCCTGCTTGCTTCTCTTTTCAAACCCTGCTCCTAACTTTGTCTAGACTCCCTATTTTAGCCTACGAATTGATATGAGTCCACTTTCTCCCCCCAAGACGTGAACTGACTTGCCCCTAAAGACCACACTTGGTTTCTCAGCATGTAAACCTCCATCTTCTCCTCTAGTCCGCAGGTCTCCATTTCATTCTTCTCCTTATTTGCAGCCTGCAGGCATGTGCAATGGAGTGCTCTGGTTCTACTACAGTCATATGCTTTCTCCTCAGCTAAATGTTATACATAGATAATTAAACATGGGAGCTGAAAAATGGAAATGGAAGAAAATTTCACATCATATGATGGTTTTGATTTAAGGACACAAAGGGATTGGGTGAGGTGGGGGTTGAAGTGTTAAGCGCAGACTTGTCATTATATTGGAACACTATAAACTTGAAAAATCAATAAAAATACATTTTTAAAATTAGGCATTATTTATATACTTCAAATTATATAAATTAATCAAATAACTTTTCACTAATTGGGTTTTTTCCAAATGTTTTACACTAAACCCCCCATCAGTTACAGCCACCATTGACTGGTTGGAGCATACAAGAGTTATAAGCTCAAACAGGCAGTGGGCTGGCAACAGGTCAGATGTTGCTGTTGTTTGCAAAAATGAAATAAGTTTTCAATGAAGCCTGATCTAAGACTATAATAAAGATTATGCTTTTCAATTACTATCAGCCAATATTTTACTTCCCATACTAACACCTGTAAAGTTTTTCTTTTCCCCAAACCCAGGCCATTAAATTTCTACAAGTATTAGGAAGCAGAACACTATATTACAAAAGCTCAGATTCTTGATTGCCATCCTAAATTTGTCTGCTGAGAGGAGATTTGATTGACTAGTTTAACTAAGAATGTAAGGGTGCAGACAGTCTCCTTTTCCATGCCAATAACTCTGTTCCTCACTGATGTAATGAATTACACGGATGGAAGAATGGAGGACAATTGCTTGCTTTACTAGGCTACACAGTTACTTATATCTCTTTCTACAGGATACATTGTTATTGGTAAAACCGGATAGATCATTGGTTAGAGAGGAAACATTCAGATGCCGGCTGAGCTAGCGTGTGATGTCCTCATGAACCATTTGCATAAATTATGCTTAAGAAAGATTAGAAGGGTCGACATGCTCTGGAACACTTCCTTCCGCTGAGGTTTGCCATCCAAGCAGGGGAGCATTCCCACACCTCACCATACTTCTTTTGGTTGCAAGAGGACAGCTATCACTGATGTGACCATGGGAATGACAGATGTGCCTGGCCCACGTGTCCAAAACAATAAAGCACCTTCACCTGTACAGGATTTCCCACGTGCTTGAAAGTCAAGGTTCCCCTGCACCAGAATGCACCAACGACATTCTCACAAGTTGAAGAGAAACTCATGAGATATAGGCATGGCAGGACAGTCGGCAGGATGGCACAGATAAGGTAGGTCTGGAAGCATCCATAGTTTCTCTCTGCACAGAAACTTTTAGGTGGATTTATAAAAGTTGTTAAGCTACAGCTTATAAATTTGGGTACCAAAGGAAAATGTAATTTAGCTCTCTGGTACAACCAGGTAAAGGTGAGGGGCAGGAGGATTTGATGAAGAATGTGTTTCAATTCCACTGCACACCTCCACTGATACTTCTTAGATCCATGCAGCTGAGAGAGGTGGGGCCACTTGTTCTTGCCCATGACTTTACCACACAGACACACTGAAGCCAGCAGAGGCATCGCCATGCCTGTGTGATGATGATGTACAAAAGCCCAACATGGTTTCATCTGCTTCCTGCCTGCAGGGGAAGTCATGTGGTGGATGATGACTGTATTCTCCTTCAATTTCTATCATGTGTTCCTGCCTCTCACCTTTACCTAGTTGCCACAGAGAAGGTAGGCCTGCTGTATAGAGAATCTAACAGTCCCATCAACCTTTATGGAGTTTGATAGCAACCAAACTTTACTGCAGGAAAAGCCTAACAAGTAGATTCTTTTTTAATATGTTATTTTCAGCCTTTACCAAAAAGAGGTTTCTTGACAATATCAGATTATCGTATGAAGTCAGGTTTTGTTGGAAACAAGAGAACTGTGTATGAATAAATCAAATACTTTTAGAATTACAATTAACACATTCTAATTATGGATTTCTACAGTGAAAACAAGCAAAAATGAATCTACCTGAACCTAAACGATGAACCTCTGGTAAAGAGAACAGGTTTAGGCTTTGGTTTTGGTTCCTCAAATAATCTAAAAAAGGCATGGTGTTCTACACAGATTTTCCAGAAGGCTTTGCAAAAATCCCGGCTGACCATTAGGAACTCTAGGGTATCCTGGAAGGAACTCTGAAAAAGAATGGAAATACACTGAACGAAGGATGAAAAAGAGAACACATATTATGCCTAGCTGTAGTACAAATAAATCTGAGGCTGAAAAATACTGGCTTCAGCAAAACTATTAAAAAAGGAATTTTCACACCCAGGAAGGAACTTACCATAAAACCTGCACACTCCTGGAGACTGAAAGATAATATAAAAAATAATCAACTTGGCAAGTTCAGTTTAAATGCCACGTCTGTGCTGCCACAGGGAGAATTTTTCATCTCACCTCTCTAAAACACCATCATGTCTCACTGAGTTTTGCCAGCACCATTCCTTCTGTATCTCCTGCCAGCCTCTTTCTTCAATTACCCCTTCTCTTATTGGAAATGTGTTCGCAAGGGGAGAAAAATTCAGCAGCTACTACTGACTGAACAATGCGAAGGAAGGGACATTGTTCTTAGAAGAATAACCAAGAAAGCTTAAAGAGGAATAAGGGGTATACCCAAACATTTTAACAGTTTTTATTTGGCCAGCAAGAAACCAATGTAAAGCCACTAGTACTGGCACAACGATACTGATAGAACATCTCTTAAATGAAAATAAGCCCTCTCTTTTGCCACCATCCACAGACAATGTGCTGGATGAAACGCAAGCTGGCTTTTGCACAAAGAAATGAAGATACAGTAGTTCCACGGTAAAAATATCCAAATGAAAATAATTTCAAAATTCTGCTGAGTAACCCAGCATAAAGAGATTCTCCTAAAGAATATTACGATTTCAAATTGCCACTGAGGAGACTTACATTTGCATCTGGCCGCAGTTTAATAAGAAAACGCTTCCTCTTAAAGCTCAGCTTTCGAACTTTAGCCCAGTTAAAAGCGTTAATCTTGGTATGCCCCTAAAGGTGATGAATAAAAATAAAATAATGAATATTGCTTTCAAAATATCAGGCAAGGGTGAATTTAAGTCTGCAAAGCTTTACGCATAATTTTAATATTTCTATGGGTTTATTGGGATTTTCCCCCCCAAAGGCAATCAAAATGAAGATTATTTTCGGTTTCAAAGGCCCATTTATATTGCCCTTTTCAATTACTTGCTAAACTGTGTCTCCACATGCCAATTGTTGGTCCTACCATCCACTACAGAGCAGACTAAGAGATGCCTCCAGACAGTAAGAGGATATGGCAGGACACAATCCTTGGCTATTAGCTCCATCTGGCACTTTATCCTGATTCTCTTCCCGGTTGACATAGCCAGACATCAGCCAAGTGCCTCACCCACTTCCCTCTGTCTTTTTCCTGTGCTTGGCTGACATCTATGTATGTCAACCAGGAAAAGAATCACAATGAAACATCTGGCATTAGGGAAAACATAGTATCATTGCTGGATTTTCCACACTGATAATCTCTCAGAAGTTCATCCAATTTGGGACTATATTAGGATTGTCATGGATATGTATGGTAATCTCAATACAGGAGAAATGTGGGGTTTTACCCTCATCTGGAGGCACCTTGACTCAGTTGTCTAGTTGCTGAATGATCACTTGAGTACCTGTTCTAGTCTTTCTGCACCTTATCTTATTTTTCTCAGTTAAGTATACAATGTGCTAGTGGAAACGCAGCTTTTCCATCTGGCATGCCAAGGGCAGTTGCCTCTACTGCCCTATTCTATTACTTGCAGATAGACTTTACATTTGTTTTGCAATAATGATCAGGTCAACCAGGAGATGGTTTATGAAATGACTGCAGAAGAATGATCACAAAACTGGATGTAAATTTATTATTATTCCCAGTAAGCATTACAGCAGTTAAACAGTAAAAGACAGTATTGTTAAAACTTATACAAATTTTAAGACATATAGTTTCCCCATTATAGTTTACTGATCTGCAAAGGAGGAAATATAGATTCCCCATTGATGCTTTTGCTTGACAGCAAATGGGGAAATAAGATCAGACTTGTATTATCTAGGACTTTTTTTACAGACAGACAGGCAGGCAGACAGACAGACAGACAGACAGACAGACAGACAGACAGACAGACGTGGGTGGGTGAATCACCCAGCATGCCCAATGGCAAGAGATAATGGCAGAGGACCAGAGAAGCACAGGTACTCTGAGTGTTAGGGAAGAACCTCCAGGCCAGTAAAGTTTACAGTAGAGATCTAAACAGACCTTCACTGAACATATGTTAGAGTCACTCACATACCTGAAACACAAGAATGCCTGTATGGGCAACTGCCAAGTTGATCTTAGTTCCTTCTCTGTCCTTGGCAGGATGCAAACGAATTCCATACATTTCCAAACGACGGGCAATCTCAAGCAGCTGGAAATCTGATTCTGCTGGTGTCTGTCCACTAATGGAATGATTACTGATTTTACACAGGATGAAAATTTAAATAACCACAAAGCTTTCATGGCTCATATTGTTTCTTGCTCACACTTTCATATACAGTCCCTGACTGAAAGTTCAGTGCCAGATATACAGAAATCTGGATTTTCCTGCATGCTAAACCAGGAAATGACACATTTAATGCCAACTTGCTCACATGTTAAAACTCCAACGCATGCATTCAGGTGGGAGTGAAATGCAGAACGAGCCAAAAGTGAAATAACTACATGATTTGGATACTTCTGCAAAATAGCATCTTAGAAAGATGAGTAACCTCCAACTTCAGAAACACACCTCTAGTAATGAGATATTTCACTGGCAACTAGACTGATTCTGAACTTGATTTAACAACTTAATATTACTTTCTCAAAGAACAATGAACTAATATGAGCCAAATGCCTTCACAAACAGTAATATTTTGCATAATTCATCTAGACTTCAAATATACATCTGCAAAGTCTTACCAGACTTGTTCTGTCCCATTTTGGTTTTGGCCATTTCTGAACTCACCTCTTTTATCCTGGACAGGACATCCCACATCAGAACAGGTGCTCCTGGAGTGGGATAGCGCCATCTGCACTTGGGTGGCCCATCCCACTCCAGCCATGGATGCCACCTCCAAAGAGCCTTCAGAGGCAATGCTCAGCCTCCAAAGGACTGGAACTTTTGTTCCTGGACTCTGCTATTTCTGGGTGGGCTCTTTTTGACAGGGCACCACTTCTGACAGTGCTTCAAAGAGGTCCACATCAGAAGCCTATTTGAACAAGGGCTTCTCGAACGCTAGTAGAACACTCTGGAACTGAGCATTTGCTCTCCTGGGCCGGCAGTTCCATTCAGAACTGCCCCATCCCATCCCAGGGCGGCCACTTGAGTTCCGGTTGTAGAGCATGAAATTGCACTCTACACCCAGTCCAGGGCGTTCCCAGCTGTCCCGGACTGTCCCACAGCTGTACGGGAGGGTGAGCATTCACACTCTCCCTCCTGAACTGTTGTGGGCCCTGCCCTGGCTGCCGCTATTGGTAGACAGGGCCCAAGCTGTCAGCGCTTCGGACCAGAGGCGCTGACGGTGTGGGGCTGGTGTACCGCATGGAGTGGCACATCGCCTCGGCCAGCTGCATGACCACCACCACAAGGTAAGTGGTCACGCAGCTGGGGGGAGGGCACCACCCCCTCAGGTGCCAGTGAGTACTTAGGGGGGCCCTGGCAGCTGTGGCAGCCCGATCCGGGCCACCCCAAGCGCCAGTGCACCAGGACTGATTTTCGGCCTCTGCGGGCTCTAGCTGACCGAATCAGGTCAGCTAGAGCCCGCAGGAACCGCCACCCCAGGCTGGGGCCTAGCGGGGACACGCATGAGCTCACATGACTTACCATGTCACTGCCAGATTTGAAGTGGTGGGCCCCGCCAGCGGCGTTGTGCATCTGCGTGCGCCGCTGGCTCTGATTGGCCAGTTACCCGCACCTGCGCAGAACGCCTAGCATTGATTGGGTCAGCTTGAGCCCGCAGGAACCCAGGGAAGGAATGGGACCAGCCTGCCCACTCCTGAGTTGAATTCAACCCAATGGCGGCAGGCCTAGGAGGAGTGTACCGCCCCTGCGCCAGCCTTTTCAGGCTAGGCCACAAGGGGACGGGTTCCCCTATCGCAGCTAGGCAGGAAGGAATGCGTCCCCACGTGTTCCTTACCTGCCTGGGTGTGAAAGGGGAACCCATCCCCACGTGTCCTAGCCTTCATTCACTACAGCCGTTTGGCTGTAGTGCGAAAAGGCCTCAGGACTGGGATATAGCACCGTTTTGGCACTTTATCCCCGACCCAAGTGAATGTGAACAAAGCATGATGGAGGAATAGTTACTGGGGCGCTTCTAAGGCCATCTGCTGGGACTCAAGAGCAGGAGGTGGTTTGTCCTTGTCTCTGCTTGAGATGCCCATGAGCATTTGGTGGGCCACTGTGTGCGACAGGATGCTGGACTAGATGGGCTGTGGCCTGATCCAGCAAGGCTTCTCTTATGTTCATATGTTCTTATAGTTTGCCATAGTCTGGGCTAGTGTGCGGACAGCAGCCCTTTGTACCAGGACATGTTCCAGTATTGCAGTGAGTGCAGAAAGGGCATACTTACTCCAGTATCAAGCTTCTTACCATCTTTCCTCTTAAGTTGGACAAAGACTCCGTTTTATATTTCTCAAAAATACTACTACACTTTATTGATATGTGAGCCATAAACAGCAATACTTACACATGATTGCGATGAAACTCCATGATTTTGTCTTCTACTGTTTGTTGCTGAGGTATATACTTGTTCTTTGCTAAATGTTCACGATCAATAGTTTCATCAAAATCCCCAATCTCAGCTAGGGAAGGGGGGGAAATGGCAGTCATTCAGTACTACCCAGAGACAGAGAAGCACTAAAGTTACATTAAAGCAACTTCTGAAAATGTGTTTCCTTAAAACTGCAAATAATTTTTGGCCTGGAAGGTCTGAAGTGGCAGAAGGTATTACTTTTGCAGAGTAAGAGGGTTTACATGAAAAATAAATCATGCTTAGTGCTGCCGTCCAACTTCCTCACTCTGAAAAACCACAAACGTCTGCTACTGAGCCAGTTTGGTCTAGTGGTTAGGGAGCTGGACTCTTATCTGAGAATACCATGGTTCAATTCCGCCCTCCCCCATGAAGCCAGCTGGGTGGCCTTGGGCTAGTCACAGCTCTCTTCTGAGCTCTCACAGCTCCACCTACCTCACAGGGTGTTCTGTTGTAGGGAGAAGAATAGAAAAAGCTTTGTCAGCCACTCTGAGTCACCTTAAGTGGGTGAGAAAAGTGGGGTAGAAAAGCCAACTCTTCTTCTACTGCTCTATCAAGGCATGAGCCCTTTGTGATTAAAAGACAGTATCTTCTGCACATCCCTATTAACCCTATCTTTAAATGACTATATATATCCTGCCTTTCTTTCAAAGAGCTTAAGACAATACAGGTTATTTTCTCTCCTCCATTTTAACCACACAAACAAAGGACAGTGGCTGGCCCAAGATCACCCCAGAATCTTCCATATTTGAGTGGGGATTCAAACCCAGTGACTCTTCTTAATCTCATTCATTCTCCTTCTGCACTACTGGATCTCAAAGATTCTGAGGCAGCAGAGACCTGCAGAACACTTCGGTCATGACAACAGCAAACAGGTTAGGCCCTTTCTGCTCTGGGCCTTATTACAGATTATATCCCAGAATAAGGGCCTACCATTCCCGTGGCTGGTGTGGACTATGGCAGTCCCTGGGCGGAGCCTGCTGCTGAATGCAACAGAAGGCAAATCTCAGGCCCTTATTCTGTGATACAATTTGAAATAAGGCCCACTGCAAAAAGGGCCTAGGTCTGATTTGATTTATATTTCTCTTCTGTTCATTCACTTTGCATTTTGTTAAAATAAATACTTCTGTTTTTGAAAGCATCCTTATTTTGCAGCATTTTTTTTCACACCCACCTAAAACTTTTGCACAGTACTCTGTATGTGTGTGTTCCTCACAGTAAGGAAGTCGTTGTTACTTTTCAACATACAGAAAGAGTTTGCAGGTGAACTAGATTTACTTACACTGTACAATGTGTGAGATTAAGAGAGCAGCACTGGTGTCATTACAGGTTAATCTTCCTTGTGCTAAATCCTGTTTTACTTGCAGTGCAAATAAGTACCTGGAAGGAAGGGGAAAGGAAGAGTTAATAAGACTCTCATGAAGTATCAAGGTTGTCTGCAGAACCAAAATGTTTACTCATCCCTTGACAATATTTTTTCTCAAGAAGAGGGACTGCAATGCATTCTGCTTTTCCATAATAATAAATTTCCCATGCAGCAATAAACTCTAATAATATACACAGAGGATTAAACAGTTCCTTCTACTCAGCTCACACAAGGTAACTTTAAACTGATATTGAGGCAGACTTGTCTAAATGGAGATAGCTCTTGTTTTTTAATGAGTGTCTGTAGTATAAACAGAGGAGCTCATTTGTCAATTAAAAAAAACCAAAAAACTAGTGCAGTTAATGGTCAGAGACTGAACAAAGAGATAGCAGTATTCAAACATGACCTTGGTTCAGGCACCACAGATCAACCTAACAGGGAAGGGAAATCAGAAGTAAATAACAGCAGAAAGAAAGTTGCAGAACTGTCTTAACCAACTGTTTGCATACCAAATATCACAAATCTGTTACGGAACCAAACTTGCGATCTATGAAGTTTAATAACTGGAATGTCACATCTGACTCTCATATTGATTTACAAACGTACACAGCTAATTTCCAAAATGCAGAAGTGACACTAAACACCAATAAAGAATCCTTGGTCACAGAGCTATTAGTCATGATTGATTACTTTTATATTCACCCAGGAAGAGGGGAACTGTTAGGATGACCTTCCAAGTACTTGATTCTGTTAGAATCTGAAATGTTGGAGATAAAGAAAATTTTCTGATAGGCAGTATGCAGAGATCAGAGACCACTGGACCGCTGCACAGCCCCAAACAGTAAAAAGGATTCTTTTTTTCCTGTCCTGGAATGTGAGTAGGAGTAGGAGTTGGTTTTTATACCTCACTTTTCTCATCATGAAAGAGACTCAAAGAGGCTGACAAACCTTCTGTTCTTCTCCCCGCAACAGACACCGTGTGAGGAAGGTGGAGCTGGGAGAACTCAGAAAGAGAGCTGTTAGCCCAAGGTCACCCAGCTGGCTTCATGCAGGAGGGCGGAACCACACTGGGAGTCTACCAGATAATAGTCCAACACTAACCACAAGAACAAACTGGAGGATCTGCCCTCAGCTGCTTAGACAGGGAGAAAATAATCTGTGCACCTTAAGACATCTTGTTCTGGCTTTCTCCAACATTTGCATGCCAGGCAATAAAAGGGCATCCTTTTATTCATTTATTTATTTTGCTCCTGGATGCATTAGGCTGGAGATTAAACCATGAAAGAGCTGTGTAGAAGAAAGAGTAATTCAAATTAATAATATGCAATAATGAGCTCATATGTGTGTTAGCAGCTATGAGAGATATTCAGAAGCGATGACAGTACAGTATGTAAACGATGAGTGCATTTGCTATAAAAACAAGAGCTCATTGCAACATGAAAGATATGAACTCGCTGGGGACTAAAATATTATGCTATTTTAGTTCACACCAATTTCTTTTTTCAATTATTTAACAAGAAAATTTCTACAAGCATGCAAAGAAGAGTTCAAATAAACTAGTAGAGGGAAAGGTGCTTACACATACTTATGAGTTAGCTATACTAACCTTGTTAACTCTTCTTGTAGCTGAGCATGATCAGGCGGGAAAAATTTCACCACAAATTTTAAAAGTACATGCTTAGGTCCTAATGAAAGAGATGGGGAAGAACATACTAAAGCACACAGAATTAAATTCTTTCATGCTATCACATAAAACTATTGATTTCTGAATCAGAGATAGCTGTGTCCTGCATAAATGGTACTACAGCATATCTCATTATAAAAGAAAAATCACAATTAAAGCATGAAATACTTCTTGTAATTTCAAAACACATATTTATGATACAGGCATAAAGCTGAAGATGCTAGGCTAGAGAGTGATTTAACAATATGTATGTGATAAAATTCTTCATCTGAACTTGGAGAATGAATGGACTAGGCATATAATATGTTTGAGTTTCTAAACATGTAGGTACCTATTCTTAGCCGAATACTTATATAAATTCTATCACTAACCCACACAGATTACATTATTAAGACAGAAGTCATAAGTTGCCATACTTTATAGCTTTCACAATTTCCCAATATCATATTCTGCAGTTTGTGACTTTCTGCTTTGACAAGATGGAGAAAAAGACACAATGTCAGAACTGCTCTTGCCTGCATTTTATTCTGCTGTGACTGCATGTGTGTAGGGGACATAAGAAATCAAACTGCATTAGAGTCAACATCAGAGTGTGTTTGCTACAGAAGGGACCTTTCTAGTTCCAAAGCATATTCTTCCACCTTCTCGTCTGCTGAAAATGATGTAATATCTGATAGACACTATCATCTCCAGCCAGTTGCCTGAGTACATGGGTAAGCTGCAAACCTGAAGCTTGTCAATCAATTTGGAATCCACTGACCATCTGGAAATGAGGCAACTATCTAAGCCAGTGGTTCCCAAAGTTGTCTGGGCTACGACCCATCTAATATAAGTTTACCAACTCGGGACCCACCTCTAGGAAATTTAACCGTATTTGAAATAACTTTTTTGATGTAAAAAATTGTATTAAAACTTTGTTATTTGAAAAGTCCTTTATTCATATTGGTAACGGTTAAATTTCCCAGAGGTGGGTCCCGACCCACAGTGTGGGAAACCCTGGTCTAAGCATCAACAGTGCAAAGGATGGGGAAGGTACAGGCTCAGAACACAAGAACATGGATGCAGTCAGTGAAGGACAATAAAAGCATATAAGGCATGGTCTCTTATCCCAAGTGCTGGTGCTAGAAACGTGGCACTGGCTTAGTAATAAGCAAGCCAGCACCCTTCCCTTGGTCCCAAGTATGTGGGGAAGCCAGGGGAGAAACTCAGTCGTCAGCTGATAAAGAACCTCGGATCCACTAGCAAAAACACCAACTCTGACAAAGGAGAAGACAACGAAAAAACTGCCCCCCCCAAAAAAAAAACCTTTTAAAGACAAAAATTTACTACTCCATAACCTCTTTCCTGCTGTTACAACAAAGGCAAAGGAAGAAAACTGGACTAGAGAACGGAAGAGGCAGGGCTTTCCCCATGTAATCAGTCAGCTCCTCTTCCACTGCTTCAAGCAACAAGGGACTACACTCTCCATCGTTCCAATGGCCTTCATCACATGGACTACTAAAAACAGCCTAGCCTGATGCAGTATTATATTCAGGTTGTGTTTGTAAGAATATGGAATTAACATATGCTATTTCTATTATTTGTGAAACACAGCTTATTATTTATAAAATCTTCCACTTGGCACACTGTTGAGCCTCCCCAAATTACCATTAGAAATTAACCCATTGCTTATAATACCTCCAGTCCACCTTCAACAGACAGCAAATTATTTCAAGTATAAATAAAGGCTGGGATTGCAAAAAATAAATAAATAAAAAATTCAGAACATCAGAATCTATGTATTCCAACATTCCCCTTTCAGTTAAGAATAGCTTTCGGTTAAGGACATCTTTCTCATCCACTTTTTATGGGGGTGTCTTTTTTTTTTGTCATTATTGGCCCTTGACTGTTTGATGAAAGAAGGGCAATAAATATATAAATAAATAGATAAATAAAATAAACTTGCTTTGTACAAGCAGCACATTTTTTCAAAAGCTGTTAAAGCTAATCTGAAGCATTCTGCTAAAAAGAAAAGGTATATAAAATATTTCACAATGCCAGCAACTAAATCGCATACAATGTTAAATAGGGACTAGAAATTCCTTTTTAAAAAAATAAGAAATAAGATTTGTCCTCTGAACGTAAAGAGTAAGTGTGCACCCTCCTTTCTTGCTTGCTTGGTATATTTTGCCCTGACTCCAAAGTTGTTGAGCATTCAAACAGGATTATCGTATTTGATTCAGCCCTATATATGAAAAATAAGGTTAAATGTATTTTGTGCTGTCAGCAGTCCAAATGAAACCATAGAATTATCATTCCTATCATTGCCAACATGTGCTTGAATTGATTATTTATAGTTCTCGCTGCAAAATTTCCAATAGTCACTTATGCAAGTTGGAAGTAGGGCAGGCATACCAAGCTGGCTGTACAAAGAAATAATGCGCTAACTCCTCACTATTCATAGGATAATGCTCAGACATGGCTATTGTTAGATCCAGGCCTACTTCTGGACTATAGGAAAATGGACAGTACGTACTTCTTATCTGTTTCACAATAGGTTTCAAAAGATCCAGCCATACCTGCAGAGAAGGAAAAGCACATATGCATCACAGTCATACAAATAAATAATAATCAATAAAACAGTTTGATATTAGGCACTCCTGTCCCTTGGACCCTACTTGTGCAATCAAGTAGGATAAAGCAGAGATCAGATTAATACTGGATGATTTTTTCCTCCTTGACATTGTAGTTAATGACTAGCTTGCTTTTTGGCTGAAAGACCAATAATTGGTTTGACAGCAAATGGCTCCTCATCAGCTTGTCCATGCTGTAGTAAGCATTTTGCAATGACACTCTTGTAACTCCTATGTAAAGGAAAGTACAATTCTGAAAACATTTGTCAGAAAACAACAGAAAAAACCTACTGTCATCTTGCTTAAGGGTGTGTCAAGAGCAGCTGTGGCAAATGGAAAGGTTTTTGGTCCTTGCGCTGAAAGAAATTGATTCTCCCATAGGGGCAACCTGGGCTTATGGGCACAGCATGGTGAAAAGGAAGCCTTCTGGTAGTTGCAACTTGTTTGAAATTCTGTCACCAGGGAAGTTTGGCTGACAGGGTTCACTTACACATTTAAAATGCTGTTATTTGCCAGGACTTTGAGGGGTGTAATTTGAAATCCAACAGTCCTAGTCTTGCTATATTTTTTAGATGCATAGTTTTATATATTTTGATTACTGTTTTATGGGAACTGTATTTTACGATCGTACGAGTTGCCTTGAACTCCCCTAATAGGAAGGATGCAATGCAAAAAGAAGAACGATGACACTCAGGCAGGTGAAGATACCTAATTCCTTTAGGAAGCATTTGCAAGCAAGAATTTCTTAGCTAGTCAAACTTTAAAGCTTTGGTGATTTACTTCTAACCCAAGTGAGGTTTTCCATATGTCGCAAAAACGGGCCTGAATGCGTCTTGGCATTCTATTAACTACATTTTGTTTGTGAACTTCACACTTGGCACAGTGAAGAACTGGGGGCACTGCCAACTTTCAGAAGAAAATGACTAAGTCGTAAGCAAACTACAAATGATTGAGCACTCCACACAGGAGTAGATGTTCTGTGATGTTATTTTTGGCACTGGGATTATAAGTGGAAGGCCTAAAAGCAGCCAGTCTCCACAACACCAATGTGTGATAATATTCCAATTAAGGGTAGCATAAGAAGTAACTGCCAAGACACAATAGATTATATTAACTAGTAACACTCTACAGTATAAATCTGCTTACTAATCTGCTGTATTTATTCATTTGCTTTCTTTACCCTGCTGTATACCTGAAGGTCTCAGGGCAGGTTACAACATTAAAACCCGAATGTAAAATGAATATACTAAAGTACAAAAACAATGCCTGAAGTGGGGAGGAAAATCTGTTTCCTTGCTTAGCCC
The DNA here is from genome assembly GCA_023333525.1 of Aspidoscelis tigris stejnegeri. Classification (NCBI taxonomy): domain Eukaryota; kingdom Metazoa; phylum Chordata; class Lepidosauria; order Squamata; family Teiidae; genus Aspidoscelis; species Aspidoscelis tigris. The sequence goes on along the minus strand of JALMGA010000001.1, from coordinate 172,827,525 downwards.
AAAGCCAGGGCTCTTTCTTTCTTTCTTTCTTTCTTTCTTTCTTTCTTTCTTTCTTTTTCTTTCTTTCTTTCTTTCTACTTACTTGTTGATTTATTTCCTGAAGGTCTCGTGGTGGGTAACAACCTTTAAAAGAGCTACTTACAAATCAGTATATATTGAAAACAATAAAATACATAAAAACACTTTTAAAAATATCCTAAATATTAAAATAATAGTATCTACTGCAGGGGGAAAAGTATAATCACCTTAACCAAAGTCCAGGGCAAAGTGGTGCGTCTTCATCGCTTCCTGAATATATACAGGGAAGGGGCGTGCCGCACCTCGAGGGGGAGATAATTCTATAACCTGGGAGGCCATTACCGAAAAGGCCCTTTTCTGGGCACCTACCCGTTTCACTACTGAAGGTGGTGGGACAACCAGGAGGGCCTCACCTTCTAATCTTAAGGCATAGGCAGGACAGTACGGGAGAAGGCATTCCTTTAGATATTTGGAGCCCAAGTTATGTGAAGTGACTTCTGAACATGTGAAGGTGCCTGATGCACCTCAGGTTGACTGACAAAGACCCTTTGACATATGTTTTATGCTGCAACTCTATGAACTCTAACCTCCAAGAGGAATGGCAATCATATTAGTGCCAGGTTGTGGCCTGGATGCCTCTTCGGGCATCATGCAGGTGCTCATGTCAACTCTTGGTTACATCCAGACAGGATCAAAACCTGTAATTATTTCATATCTGTACCTGATTTGCCAGTCATGATCACAGTGCTCCCAAAATAGTTCTGGAATAGTTCTTGATTTACCAGGTTATAACTATTCCGGTAAAATGAACCACTGCAGTGCAATATTCTGTGATTTGTAATTGCAGCTGTTTCCAGATTACTGAGACTTGTGGTGATACTGTTGGGAAGGTTAGGTCACATGGAAAGAAATACCACAGTGTAACATCACTCTGCTCCAGAAATGCTAAAATTCAGAGTATTAATTTCATAGAATCATAGAATCATAGAATGGTAGAGTTGGAGGGGACCTCCTGGGTCATCGAGTCCAACCCCCTGCTCAAGGCAGGATCTCCTAAACCATCTCAGACAGATGGCTGTCCAGTCTCTGCTTGAAGACCTCCATCGAAGGGGAACCAACCACCTCCCGTGGCAGCCTGTTCCACTGGTTGATCACTCTTACTGTTAGAAAATTTTTCCTAACATCTAAACTAAATCTTTTCCCCTGCAGTTTCACCCCATTGTTTCTAGTCCTTCCTTGAGAGAGTGAGAACAGGGCTGATCCCTCTGCCTTGTGACAACCCTTGAGGTATTTGTAGACAGCTATCATGTCTCCTCTCAGTCTTCTTTTTGGTAGACTAAACATTCCTAGTTCCTTAAGCCGTTCCTCATAGGACATGCAGACCGTTCACCATATATGGGCAGTGAGTGATTGTCCCAGATGGGCTTTATACCAGTAAATCAATAAACCGCGGAATAAATAAGTGATGTCTGGAGGTGGCCTTTTGTTTGTACAGGATGGAATAGGACAATCACTGGGCTTCTGGACTATCCTCTAGCTGACCCGTGTAGGTTGAAAGATCCAAGGGCAAACAGTTGGATGCATACTAGTGCAGAACCGATCTCTCTTAAGGAAACTTTGGCAGAGGAGCATATGCCTAGCATGAATACTGGACAAAAAATCAGTAGAGGATTACTATGAGGACACCCTGAAATCATCTGCAAAGGCTGTTGTCAACCTAGCCTAGTTGTAACATGCTGGAGTTTTGATAAATACAGAGTGGCATAGGCTAATGAACTGGAAGTGTGGATCAATGTTTAAACTCATGGGCTGGGAAATGTGGACTAAACGAAACAAACAGGACCTGTGCCTGTTTAAGGAACTGAGCATGATGGATGCCTGTTGACATCCTGCATATGCTGTTCCGACCTGATTTAATGGAAGGCTTAGCAATGAAATTAAGCAGAACAAGCCGGGTGATCCTCTAAAAAAATAAAGGAAAGGAAAAAGAAAGAATGTCTCGTGAAAAAAAGGGAGTTCTGTCTAGAGCAGCACCTGACTGTTCTGGCAAACATCAGTGCTTAGCAATAAAGATACCAACTCCAGCCCTTTTAGGACTGAGGTAATGGAAAACAAACATACTTGCTTGCAAGTAAGGAGGCAAAGCAGAACATCTTTGGTGGAGCCAAATGTCAAGCAAGTGAGCACCCAAAATGAAAATTATATGCCACTAGAGACTTAGAGGAGGAATATATCACCCATGGAGTGAGACCTGAAAGGTTTTATTTATTTATTTATTTACATTTTTATCCCGCCCTATGCCTGAAGGTCTCTGGGCGGGTAACAACCGTTAAAACAACAGATTAAAAACAGAATATATATTAACAGCACTTTTTTTAAAAAAATCAACAAATCTAAAACAATACACAGCATGTTTGAAATGATGGTATCTGTACTGGAATGGGAAATGGTTCTGGGTTTCAAAATGGAATTGAGTAAGGGTGTGTATGAATGGGGTCTTTTACACTCAATTTGTATTGAAGTGAATGTAAGAAAATTTGTATTTGTTCAAATAGAACCCCTTCGAATGTGGTAGGATTCTATTCCATATGAATGCATTTGTGCAAATTTGCACAACTATCCAATACGAACACATATGTATCCGATACATATATGACACGTATCCTTTAACATATCTGCTCTGAAAGTATCAAATCCGCCCTGAATTGACTTTGAATCTGCTCTCAATCCATGCTGAATGCACTCTGGATCCATTGCAGATTTGACTGGCACAGCCACTTTCCCACCTCCTCGGTTCATGGATATTACACCTTAATAATCCTTTGATTCATTAAGTGAGCAGGAATTCAGTAAACTCCCTTATCAAAAAACTTGCTCCATCACTTGAAGTGACGCTTAGGTATACTTAAATATAGATAATCTCCCATATTCACAGGAGCTGGCATTAGACTGGCATAGCTTCTGGCCCCAGGAGATGGTGGTGTGGCATAGGGAATCTTTCTGCAGAACGGTGACATCAGCAACAGGTGAGGTCATCATCAACTACGGGCTGTGCTTCCAATCTCCCAAGACCTTCAAAATAAGATTAGTGATAAAGGATCTGAGGTAGATCAAGGGTGTTTTCCCACTGGCAGAAAGTACCCATTTTAGCACCCATTAAGGACCCATTTGGCTGAGAGTCAGATGATCCCATTTCCAACACAGACCCCATTAGGGACACATCTGTTTCCACCAATGCATGGAAAATCCGGATCATATGGGTCCTTCAGGACCTATAATCGGATTTCCTGTGGACCCCATTGAAGGGATCTACAATGGAGTATTCAGCAATAAAATCCAGATTATAGAGAGCCTGTTTCCACTGCAACTGGGCAATGGGGTCTAGAGGAGGCTCGGGGGAAGGGGCACCCATGGGGGGGGGGTGCCCCAAAATCAAAACTCTGAAGGCCCACCAAAGTCATTCTGAAGTCCCTCCAAAGTTGCCTTCGAAGACTAGCACAAGCTCCAAAGTGGACCCCATGTGAGAGCAATGCCTTTGGTCAAAAGGCTCCGGAGAATCTTTGAAGTCTGCGGCAGATCGCTCCAGAGATTCTCTAGAGCCACTTTGGAGATTCTTCGAAGATTCTCCAGAGCATCTACAGAGATTGTACCCCCTGTCCCCCCAAACACCTGGGGTGACAGGCGGGCCCCACGTGGGTAGATCCAGATCCACCACATGGGTGCTCCAGCATTTCCACTGTGAGCAAGCTAGCACCCATTGCTATTGGGTGCTAGACCACCCATGGAAACGGATTAAGGGAAGTACCCATTCCTTAAATAAGGATCATCTTAGATCCGGGTTAAAGGTCAGTGGAAAAACACCCAATGAGGGGATGTGAGTTGGTGGACAAGATTTGGGACTTAGCAGGGTGCAATTGGGGAGGAAAGGAGGGCCCAGGACACGGTGGGGCAAGGGGAGAAATCTGGGGCACAATCCAGGGATGTGGGTGGCATGATAGGAGAAGGGACGACAGGTTGAGCAAAATTGAGGGGGTGAATTTGAGAACCCATTGGCCACTGTTTAGAACCAGTCACCCAGTTCTAGGTGTGTGCTTACATGGTTTACCCCAAAACTGATTCAGGTCCATTACAAAGTCAAAACTTCCTCACATGTCTAGCTTATCATATATTATGCTTAAATGCAGTTACAAAATTTTAAATAAATAAACAAGCACTCAACCATAGCTCTCTTAATTGTCAAGTTATATCTTTCTGTTATCTGAAATTCAACTGTTAGCAAAACATCAATGATAGAAACTCCTGCATACTTTCAAACTGTAAGCATAAACTGTATTTATTCACGTACCACAATCTTTTTATGATCCAGAAATTCAAGGCCAAAATAGTCACCTTCAACAAGGTTCAGGTGATGGCAGACCACATCCAGCAAAACTTTCCCTGGAGCTCTTTGCTGTAATTAAAAACAATAATGGATAATGAACTGGGTGCTCCCATACCCCAAAACGTGCTTTACAAATACTTTAACGATTCAAATCACCCCATCACTGCTTCATACATAGTCAAATGCAGTTTGCATCTCATTTGTATTCCAAGGAGAATGTTGAAAGTAAAATGTTTAAAAATTGCCCTGGAAGGCATGTTATGTGCACTACATCTTAATCTCACTTTCCAAGAACCACAACAGCCTTCTGACTTACACCTTGATTGACAACTTGATCACATCACTTGTCTAGAAGTCATTTTGTGTTCTTTATTCTTTTCAAAATATTCATTCTGATCAAAGAAGACAAATGATTACAGATAGTATGTTTCTAAGGCCATCATCACAGTCCAATTTAGTACAATCCCCATGAAAAATATCCTTACTTTTCAACAAAAAAAAAAGCTGGCATTGTAACAGTTTCAGAGAACACCAAACACTAGACTTCCGGCCAATTCGCACTTGACTCCGTAGTGAAAGTGTGGTAAGCTCCCAGGCAGAGTGTCTGCACATGAAGGAGCTATTTCTTTACTAGAACCTGCTCCTTCCGCGAAAGAGCCTAGCGCTGGAGCTGGTAAGGCGCCGGATGCACCATCCACACCAGAGGGTCATGTGCCTAGCAGTACATGTGCATTAACTCACTGCCTCACCAGGTTGCCCTGGTGACAGTGCTGTGCCCATACACTGGGGCTAGCACCTGGGGGCTGCTGAAGTGCAGATCACCGTAGTAACAGTCACTGAAACTTCCAGTGTGCACTGGGGCATTGCTATGGCAATCATGACACCATGCATGACTGCACAGCTGTAGCAGCACCAACCCGCTCCTCACACCATTTGCACTAAGTGTTTCAAGTAAAGCTACGGAGCATTTTTTACTGTTCCACAGCTAGAGGCCCCACATGCACTGAGCTGCTCTGGGACTGAGGCAGCACTTTGGTGTGTGAATGCTCCATCTCACAGCACTGTGGGCTGTCCCGATCACCTAAGCGCAAAAAGGCCCAGATACAGAAAACATCTGAAGAAGAAGTCTGATGATCTCCAGGCATTTTTCTGCTCTGTGACTTTTCAAGCTTGTCAACAGACTCTAACTCTAAAAAAACCTTCTGCATTATTATATCTATGCAGCCCAGCATCTGATAGTAATGAACTGAAAATACGCTAGGAATTTATCCATAATAAATTGGTCCAGTGAAATCTGGGAAATAATGGTGAATTAATTTATAACATATAAGATGGAGTAAAAATGGAAGGATATGAATTTTTAAAGAATCATACAAAATTATGGAAACAGGGTTTTGAATTATTGATTAAATCTATCAGATAAAGAGTCCTTTCCTTCATGTAAAATAGAAATACTCATGATAATAATTTAAACATTTTATTTCTACGTACTACAATGAGTCGGGAGGGTTTAGGGTGGGTGAGCAGAAGCAGAATTTTGGGGAATTGTACAATCTTAACATCTTTCGTGTAACAAGTTGTATTTTTCTTTTTATGATTTTAAACAATAATAAAGTTTATTTTAAAAAATTAAAAATGTTTTTCTTCTTTACTCTGGAGTAATTTTGCTCTTTTTTTTGAACCCAGAGTCTTGAAGTCTTTATCTTACGTTCAACCTATGGTAAAAACTGGACATATTTAATTTAAAAATAAAGTAAAATAAACAGTGTTCTTTTATTTTCTTGTAGACAACAAAGTTGACCACAGTACTGTTTTTCCTCCTAATTTCCTCCCTTCCCTGTTCCATCCTAATATAAGGACTCAGCGCAGGAGAGACTATGATGGAAGAAACAGAGAAGGCAGTCAACTGGTTGGGAAAATCTTAAATGACAAGGGACACTTAATTTGCTATTCCTAAGCAGAACATAAATCCCTCTTCTCTATTAATAGTTCTACTATTTGGTTGGCTTTTTATTGTTTCTCCTTTGATACATTTCCTTCATTGTTCTTGCAAATGTCCCTTGTGTAGCACAGTTCTGGTTATGCACAGTGAGAGAATTTTGACTTAACTTTCATAACAGTACCACACTGTGTAAAAAAGGATCCACGGATCATTGCAAGTTACGTTACACTGGCAACCAGGGAACAAGCAATCACTTCTAATTCCACTAAAGCATTCTAACTTATTGGTGTCTGGGAAAAGAAATGCCCTGTTTTAGGAGAGATGACTTTATTTCCTTAATCAATCCATTTTAACTTAGTAACCAAGCTATTACTGGAAAGTTGGGATATAACTGATCTCCCCACTTAGGCTCTTTCTGCACTTACCTACAGTACTTATAATCAGGACCAGTGAGTCTGAATCAGGACCACTGATGCTGAACATGGGATGGTGTGGGCAACATATGCACTGATTGCGTTGATTCAGATCAGCCCACGCCATGGTCTTGAAGCTCACATGAGTTTCATGGCCACACCCCCATGCCAGACTATAAAATGATGCAATAAGTCCTGATGTAAGACGTGAAGTAGTATTTGTAACTTTCAAGGCAAGTGAGTCTGTTAATGCTCTAGAGCCCGCCTATATAATTTCAGAGAGTAATTTTAAAATCAGATTCTTTTTCCACTGGCCAATTTAATAGCAGGCATATTAAGCTTAAACAAAGATTTTTTTTCCTTCCCTGATATTTTTTTTTGCAAATTCTGAATGAAGTGTATCCCCCTGGCCTCCAAGCTATTCAAAAGCACACTACATCCCTTGTTTCTTCACAGGGGCTGCTAGAAGGCTCAGAATGCTCATTAAAAATGCTTCAGATTGAATTTCATAGTCCACAATTTCTGGAGAGCAACATAATAGAGCCTTTCAGATTAGTTTAGCTATGCAGCAAACACTGTGTAATGAGTTATTTGCTACTCCTTTTCTCCTTCCTCCAAGACGTACCTCTTGCGCTGCAAGGGAGAAACTAGTCTTACAGCTATATATTTATTTTAGAGACAATTTATAACTTGACAACATGTTTATAAGAAACCTCTAGTCAACTTTCTTTGTTTCAGTTTTAATTGCTTTGATTATGAACCTAGACTTCATTGCAATCATCAAGACATACTAATTAAAACAATGAATGGAAATGGTGCATTGATTACAGAAGAGAACTAGGCTTAAAGCCAGACCTCATGAAGTTATACCACCTACTGAAAGTACAGTCACAGAACTCATCTCCTTTCCACTAGCCACCATAACGTCTATTACACCAAAATGCATGCCATGTCATTGCTTGTGAGTTTTCTCACAATTTGCAACCAGCTGATTTGAACCGTGACTTCATCTCCTGTTTCAGCTAATTAGGGGCACGAACAGACATGCTTAATGAGGCACACTCTGGGTGAATCTGAGGTTGTAATGACCAACATATTATTCCTGCAATTGCTTTACCTATTCTCAAAGTCCAGTAAAGGGCAACTCTTCCTTGTTTGGGATTTTATAATGCTGAAAGCATCTTTTTCTTTTAGAGGGATGGGGTAGGAATCTATTTAAGCACAGAGGTGGGAAATATAATCCGTCACAGATTGGGTAAGCGACCAAGGATCATAGAAAAACAGACAGATGAGAGGCCAATCAGCAAGCAGCAGACATTGACAAGGAAGGAGTTGCCAGATTTGGAGGTGAACAAAGACTGCAGTTTGGAGAAATAAGGTAGGCTTTTTGTGCTCATCTAGTTAACTGTTTGAATGGCAGTTTTTGTGTGTGCCTAGGAATGGGATGCTTTTTCTGGACAACTTATCTGATTGCACCTTTGATGTTATAGGGCGGTGATGGCCAACCTATGACATGCGTGTCACAGGTGACACGCCAAGCCCTTTTAGGTGACACACCTGGTCACCCTGGCACCTGGGCATGTAGTGCTTGCTTGTCCTTGAAGTGTACAAAATACCAACTTTCAATTGAAGATTTAGCAAATGTAAAGAATTATTCATTTTTGCTTTTAATAAAATACGTATATCAAAAATATAACTTTCTTACTAGAGCTACAAATATCACAAAATTATGGATATTTCTGGAAGTGACACAGCACCCGAGTTAAGCTAGGTTTTCTTGTGAATTTTGACACACCAAGCTCAAAAGGTTAGCCATCACTGTTATAGGGAAAGAGACAGGGGGAACTTGCCTTCTTTTCCATTTTACACAAATAAATTATCTGCTTAAATATCAATCGTCAGACTGGACCAGAGGCAAGGGAAGTGGAACAATAAAGGCTAATGATAATCCTCAAGAGAATGTTGTGAAAATGGAAAACTGCAAAGAAGCCAATAATATATTCACCCCAGCACTCAATAGGGAACATATTAACATACTAGCATTTTCTTATGACATCAAACCAGTTTTTTTAACATGTGACAGATAGGTACTGTATTCTAAAAAATGGCAAAATTATGTTTTGTTTTAACCAAAACTACTTAGTAAGTTATGTTGATGAAAACTCTAGTTAAAATCAACATTATAGTGGCCGAAAGACCCATAAGGCAAATAAATGAGTGTGTTTTAAAAACCAAATAAAGCAAACAATAATCAATTCAAAATCAATACTGGGGTATCTGAACTAGTTTGTTTCCTTATATGAGCCACACATGCAAAATACTTTGGGAAACCCTGGCTGAAATTTCACTGGAGCATCTCACTGGATAAAGATGTTTATTGTATATTAAACTGATGTTCTTTGTAACTTCTGAAGTTATGTATGCAAAGTATTCTCAATACTTAAGAAAAGTGTTGTACAATATTAAGCATGCTACTCAATAAATTCACTTAATTCTTCCTTTTCACTTTTTGAAAAAGATCTGATACATATGTGCTTTATTATAATTTTGTTGATTCTACAGTTTATACACCTTATAGAAATTGTTATATCAGAAGTCAAATAAAAGTTAAATAGGTCAAGGGCATTTCAGTAACACAGAAAAAGTGATGCATTTTTTCCTCACAAGCCTAATTCCTACATGAAAATCTGCATTTCCTTATGGATAAAATAAATGTCCCTGAAGTTAAAAGGATAAACCAACAGAAAGCACAAATGCACAAGAGATGGTCAGAATGGATCCAACAAGTTCTGATGATCTTTCATCCACACACGTGTTTCATATGCTTTAAATTATACTTTAGGAATAACTTTGGGCAGGAATGCTGAACAAGAACTCTAGTTTAGAACCTAGATAATAAAAAAGGAAGGGAAAAAGCTGAATTATAGAATATTTTTCCCACTGAGGTTTGCAAATTTTAAAATGCTGATAGGTATTAAGGCACAGTGATTATTCTGAATGCAATATAATATACAAAAAAGTTTCAGGAAATATATTCCCTGAAACATCTTTGTATATTGCACTGATTGTGGTTTGTTTGTGTGTGTGTGTGTGTGTGTGGGTTATAGACTCTTTTGTTGTGTCTCATTTTGAATGTAAAACAGCTGAGCAGCTGATTAATATTTTCACAGACTAATAGGTCTGAATTAAACATTGTTGGCAGATAGAATTAAGAATCTAAAAACACAAATAATGAAGACATACTGTATTGTTAAAGGGTATAGCTAGATGAGGACAATTATTTTTTATCAACTACACCTTTATACCTTGGACTGCTTTCCTAGCTGCGAATCTAGATATTTCTCTCCGACAAAACAGATGACATAAGCAGCTTAACATGTTAAATACATTATCATCTGTTCATGTTGGTGTTTCATGCAGGGCTCAGGAAGCTGCCTCCATTTATTTATTTATAATTTGTATTGCTCGGGGTAGACTACATTAAAAGAATTAAAACTAAAAATGAATTTACCAAAACAATAAATAATTGTGCCTTTTATCAAAGGGAAACCTTTTCCTCAAAGTCTAAATGTATACAGTGAAGGAACCTGGCATACCTCAGAAGGAAAGGTTTCTGCAACATAGGACCTACCACTGTCCCCACCCCTTTAACTACTGAACATGATAACATAGCCAAGAAGACCTCATGGGCAGATGGTGCTAGATCAGGTTAACTGGTCTACATGCCACACCTGAAATAAATACTTTCCCTTCGCCTGTTCCACCCGTTACGAAGTTGTAAGCCAGTCCACTTTAGGCAGCATGAGCACCACTGTAGTCACGTTTACTATTGCTGCATTTGTTTATTGCAACCCTCCCTGAGATCTTCAGGTATAGGGCAGAATAGAAATGGAAACAAACAAGCAAGCAAGCAAAGCATGGATTTGCTTGTGAGCGAGTCAAAGTGAGTTCCATGCAATGTGACTATTATCATCATTGCTTCCCAGCTCACACCAGACTGGCCAATTTTTCCAAAATCTAAACATATCTAAGAGGAGTGGGTGATGGATATTGGCTGTGTCCAGACTTGCTTCAAAGCCACGCAGCTTTCTTCAGCCCACAGCAGCAGTGGCACAGCATTTATCCAAGTAAAAAGATGCCAATTAATCAGCATCTTTTTCCTTCATGTTTTACAGGACATGCTGTGCCCTTACTGTGGGCAATGGAGCATTCCGACACACAGCGCGGAAGTCGTGTTGAAGGGACAGCGCAGCCTGTTAGGTAGACTGGAAGCAGCTGCCCCATCCCTGTGCAGTTTCCAACTGTCCTGTCTGTAAAGCAGAAAGCGGCAACGACAGGATGACACAGTTTTGCGCAAGTCTGACATACAAATATGACTATAAAATAGGGTAGTTTTTAAAAGTACCAAATTAAAAAAACAGATGTTGATGAGATTGAGGGTGTTTCTGCACTAGCAACAAAGTACTGATCTGTCATGTGCTTTTTGCACACAGGACCCCT